>OX393550.1:105131349-105731349 GCA_947650365.1 Chamaelirium japonicum
CGTGCGCGCGTACGCTACAGTGATTTTATTGTAACAACTAAATTTACACTCCAAAATATTACTAAAATAATAAAATCTTTGTAGTAGTTATATTGTTTTGGCTCTACTATTCGGGCTTTCATTATATAATGCATTAAAAAAAAAATTATAGATCGGGTTCTACAGGAAAAGTTAGAGGTGCAAAATAGGTATTTTAAAAAAAAATGAGTGAGGGAGGGTAACATATACGAAAGAGGGGGCTTTACGAACTATAGAGTTAGTTACAAGGGCCTTGAGCTAATAACACCCCCCTTTTGTTTTTCGAACAAAGTAGGTAGAAACATGGACTCTCGTTCTTACATATAGCGACCTGTCAGCTTTGACAAATTCAACCGGACTTGACAAACTCAACCACCGCCGCCGCCGCCAGCTCCGGCGTCACGTTCGCCGTCGTGTCGACAACCAACCTCGGCACGTCACCGATGTCGTAGTCCGTGCAACCCCGGTACCCCTCCACCAACACCTGCAGCTCGTCCCACCCGGCGGGCTTGTGCCAGCTATCGCCGCCCCTCCCCTCCAGCCGCCGCCGCCACTCTGCCTCGTCCCCCGGCCGGCACTCGACCACCACGACGCGGGCGCCGGATTGGCAGGCCACCTCCAGGATCCGGTCTAGGTGGGACCTGCGGGAGAGCGGAGAGTCCACCACGACGGAGAGGCCGAGGCGGAGCTGGGTCTCGGCCATCCGCCACAGCGCCGAGTAAGAGAGATCGTTCAGCAAGGCGGCGCCGCCGCTGCCGAGGGCCTGCTGGATGGTGAGGGTGGAGTCTCGGATGTCGTCCTTGTCGAGGAGGGGGCACTGGAGGGCGGCGGAGACCGCACGTGCGAGGGTGCTCTTCCCGGTCCCCGGGTGGCCCTTCATCGCCACTACCGTCGGACCGGATCTATCCATTTATTTTTTTGGGTTTAAACCAGACCTCACCCAACAGCGTAATGAGTGCATCTTTGGGAAGGATAACCTTCGTTTCGAGAGTAAATTACAAGCATGCCCCGTGCTCGGTTTGGACTGGAACCGGAACATGTTTCGGTTCGGTCTTTGGATAAACCGGTTTGTTTGTTAACCCAGGAATCAAACTTTTGATTGAAGAATTTAGTAAAAAAATATTTAAAAAATATATTTTTATGCGGTTCAAACAGTTGAACCACCGGTTTGAACCGAATTGGACCAAACCATATGCCTTTCGGTTCGCCTTCCGGTCTAGTTTTAAAAACACTGTTTAAGAATCGTGCCCAAAAGATTCATCCTCTAGAGATAATGGGGATTGACGGTCCACCGGACCCATCCAATGTTACTTCAGACTTTTCTTGTGTCACATAACAAAAAGATTTAACCCTCCTCCGAGTTACACTATTGTATGTTTCCTGTCCATATTAGGAATAGTGAAAGGTTCGTCACCAACATGTTCAAATAATATTTATAAAAATTAATAAATTTAATATGCAAAATTAATTATACATATCTATATATTATTAAACGGGTTGGGACGGGTCAAGCATGAAAGCACTAAACTCAATCCCCGCTCGGTGATACTTGGACAGGCAGGAAAACACTAAGCACCGCCCCTGTCCAATGACATTTAAAGGACGGACCGGGTTTTAGAAGGGCTTTAACGAACCGGGTTTTCGACGAGCGTTTATGAACCCGGTGTTATTCTGAGAGGGGGGGGGGCGCTAATTTACAAGCATACTCCAGATGTCACCATCCTAGAGTTCACCTCCGATACCCAATAAGTAATGCTATTTGAACAAACTGAGGGACAATCTATTGACTACTCCACGTAAAGAGGAGAACTGGCATCTCTTGATTAGCAAAACTACGTACTAATCGAGGTCTGCCAACGTCGTCCATTTAAACGGCACAATGAGGATTGGGTTTGTTGCCGGACGTACGCTACGCTATGTTGCCCTGCCCCCCATCTTGCTTTTTTTAATGGACGGCGTGGCAAATCACGATTGGCCTGTAAGCAAGTGCACCAAATCAATTCGGTAGCAAAAATGTTCTCACAATGGAATGAATTAACCATAAGGGGGTGCCACGTGTGTGGGTGGTGAGCGGCGGTCGACAGATCGATGGTGGGTGGCGGCGGCCGGCAAGGTGACGTGGGCGATGAACAACAGCGATAATGGCGGACTGGAGATGGGGCCAACGATGGATTGTCGATAGCCGGCAGTAGTTGGCAAGGGTGGTGGCCGGCGGGGAGGCAGCGGTCGGTGGTGATGGCATCCTCATATAGCTCATCGGTGCATAGTCTTGCCAATTAGGAGATGCAAGATTTTTAATCATATTTCTTATTATGGATGGTCAATCGACTCTACTTAGATCAAGATTTTAAAAAAAAATTCTAAAATAATACTTAAAACAACTCGATCAACGGTCGATAGATTTAACAGTAAACTGTAGCATGCAAGTAACCCTTGCTATGGTTAAATTAAAATGCCACTTGACATATTTTTTTTTCAAATTTTTTTTCATGATCATTGTTAGGAAGGTTGTACCCACCTTGACCAACCCCTAACCCCGGTTAAAAAGTGCCATGTGGCACCCAAATTGAAGGGAGGACCGGCGTGTTGGGTGGTCGGGAGGACCGTGTTCCCTATTCATATATATATATATATATATATATATATATATATATATATATATATATATATGAATAGGGAACACGGTCCTCCCGACCACCCAACACGCCAGTCCTCCCTTTAATTTGGGTGCCACATGACACTTTTTAATCGGGGTTAGGGGTTGGTCAAGGTGGGTACACCCCTCCTACGGATCAGAGCTGAAGACCCTCCTCCGGCGAACTCAGGCCGGAGCTCTCCTCTCTCACGCCCTCTTCGACCTCCAGATCCGCAGCTCTCCCGCACCCAGATCCCCTTCGGCCCTCCAGATCTGCATCTGCTCTTCTTCCCCTCCTCCGGATCTGCACCTGCGGATCAGAGCTGAAGACCTCTCCTCCGGCGACCGATTTTAGAGCTGAGGTAACTGAGGAGGCGATGGCTAGGGGGCGTTCTCGAGGTGCTTCGAGATCCAGGGATAGGGGTTTCCGAGGTACTTCGAGATCCAGGGAGACCCGGGGTAGTTCCAGGGGCGCATCTTCGGGTTCAGGTACCCGTCGACCTGGGGAAGCCAGCGTCTCTTTTTCCCGAGGGTCTTCTAGGGCTAGGGCTGCGGCGTCTGGGAAAGGGGTTTCGGCAAGGGGGGAGGAGAGGAGTCGTTCCCTGGATAGGCGTCCCGGGGGCTTCTCAAATCCGCCACTGTCGAGCCACCCGAGGGTGACCTTCGCCGACGTTGTGCGCCGTCCAGCCCAGGTGTTCCCGGCGACGAGATCAGGCGGGCCTCCAGATCGGGTTCCGCGGCGACGAGATCAGGCGCTTCCGGCGACGGGATCTAGCGGGCCTCGTGGGAGGCGGCGCTGTTTCAGGTGTGGCGAGCGGGATCACGTCGCCGCTGCTTGCCGGAACCCAATCGTGTGTTTTGCCTGTGGGAAGGTAGGCCACACCTCCCACAGGTGCCGGATGGCCCGGTCGGCCGGATCTTCTTCTTCATCGGCGGCAGGAGCGGGCACCTCGATGGACATGCCGAGGGATCCGCGCCGGGAGGAGATGTTAGAGGTGTTGATTAGATCGGGAGTCTGCCGGGTCTTCAGGCGATCGGTGACGGCAGCGGAGCTGTCCGGCCACCTCAAGCATGCGTGGCAGGGCTCCTGGGAATGGCCAGCGCAGGAGATCGGGAACGGCGAGTTCTTGGTCGAGTTTCCTTTCCGGCAATTCCTGGAGATCGAGGTCGGTCGAGGAGTTCGCGACCTGGGGGCAGTTTCTGTCTCCTTCCGGCTATGGGAGGAGCTGGCTGGAGCGGTGGCTCAGAGGAGGAGGACGGCAATTCGGGTCACTATCTTCGGGCTTCCGTTTGACGCTTGGGGGGAGGGCTCTCTTCGAACTCTGCTGGAGCCCTACGGGGAGATCAGAGCGTGCCACAATGTCTTCCCCTCTATCTCCCACAGGTGTTTTTGTCAAGCGACGATCCTCTGCTATGAACCAGTGCTGATTCCTCTAGCGGTGCAATTCTCTCTTGGCTGTGGTATCTTTAGGGTTCGCCTCTCCTTTCAGGTTCTGGGTGACTGTACCACCCTGCCGCCTCCCCCCCTGGGGCACTTACCTCCTTTGGAGCATGGTGCCGGTGGGGGACCTCCTTTCGGCGACAGGATGCAGTTCGGTGAGCCGGTGATCCCCCCGGGCTTCGGTCCGCCTATTGCCTCACCCCAACCCACCAGGTTCCAGCAGCAGTGTGTGAGACCTCCCCGCTTCCCTGTTTCGGTACAGGATCCGGGGCCGAGCCAGGCGACCGGTGAGGCGAGCGGTAGTCCTGATCCAGGTACTCCTTCCCTCCAGCAATTCTCGCGGGATTCAGGTTTTGTTTTGAACCTTGCGGCGGGCGAGTATGTTGATGTCCCTAGTGTTCCTGTTGTTTCTGATCACGTGGGTTTTGAGGTCCCCCACGTTAACCCCTTCGATGATGTGCATGAGGGTTTTATTGGGGATTCGTTGGAGAGGGGGTCCACCTTGGGCCCCCAGTTGGAGCATGTACCTTTTGAGAGGGCTAGCCACATGGTGTGGGATTCTCTTGCTTCTAACCTTGTTGTAGACAGGAGCGATGTGACAGTGCAGGGGGACGGGGTGCCGAGGGACAGAGCTGATCATGACGACGACCAAGAGAGGCCAGTTGCGGCGACGGACATGGCAGGACCATCCCAGTCGGCGAGGAGGAGTTTCCGTCAGATTTTGCAGCGCTCCTCGGATGATACGCAGCTGGCGCAGGCTCTCGTCCGTTCCAAGATGCGACTTTTGGAGCTGGATCAGGCGGATCCTTCAGTGTCCCTCCCCCTCTCTTTTTTGGAGGATGATGTTATTTTGGACATAGCTAAGAAGTGTGGATTTATTACCCCACCAGAGCTGGGTAGTGTATGTTTCTTTTTGGACTCTATCAGGTCTCTGGAGGAGAAGAGAGCGAGGTTGGCCTCGTCTTGACCGGACTTGTGGTCTGTTTCTTGGAGGAGTTCAGGAGGCCGTTTTTCTTGTGTTTCTATGAAGATTATGTCCTGGAATGTTAGGGGATTAGGAAAGTCGGAGAAGAGGAGGGCGGCTAGTTCTTTTGCCTCAATTCACAATGTCGATATTATCTGCATTCAGGAATCGAAGCGCGAGAACCCGACGAGTCATTTTTTCCGTTCTCTCAGCACGAGGAAGATCGCGAAGTGGGAGGCTAAGGATGCTACAGGGGCGTCGGGTGGAATCCTTATTGGGTACTGTGATGACCTTTTCTTACTGAAGAGCTCCAACGTTGGGGTCTTCTCCCTGTCCCTGGTTCTCCAGAATAGACTAGACGGCGTGGAATGGATGTTGTCCTCCGTTTATGGACCGACCGATCATAGTAGGGGAGACGATTTCTGGACAGAGCTTTCCTTGCTCAGGACGAATTTTCAGGGGCCTTGGGTGATCGCAGGTGACTTCAATGTCACACGAGGGTCAGAGGAGAGGCTGCGCAGCGAGGGTGATGCTTCTGCAATGAGGGCTTTCTCCCAGTTCATCCGGCAGCAGGAATTGATTGATCTCCCTCTGTCCGGGCGTACCTTCACGTGGAGCAACAAGAGAGAAGACCCGATTTTGGCTAGGCTGGATCGATTCTTGATCTCCTTGGATTGGGACCTGCGTTATCCTGGGTCAATTCAGACAGGTCTAGCCTCCTGCGTTTCCGATCATGCACCAATTCTTCTCTCTACGGACTCAATCTCTACCTCCAGGCCGCCATTCCGGTTTGAGTCCATGTGGTCTATGGAGGAGGGATTCGCGGATTTGATTGCCAGGTGGTGGGCAGAGGCTGGGTCAGTAGATAATTCGGCTCTTAACATGGCGAGGAAACTGAGATTCATCAAGAGGAAGCTCCAGCCCTGGAGCAGGGAACACTTCGGCAATGTATTGCGTCAGAAGGTTTCAACCTTGGCCGAGATTCAGGTGCTCGAGGCCAGAGGTGAGCTCGCCACCCTAACCGTCCAGGATACCGCAAGGCTGAAGGAGCTTAACCAGGAGTTAGTGCTTCTTTTGCGGAAGGAGGAGGGGATGTGGAGGCAGCGGTCGAATGAACAGTGGGTAAAGTTAGGTGATGCTAACACTTCCTACTTCCATAGAGTAGCTAATGCTCGGAGGAGGAAGAATTTTTTGGCTTCCTTGTGGCATGATGACCGCGAGCTGACGTCCACGTCCGACATTCTAGGTGCAGCCACTTCTTTTTTCAAGTCCTCCTTCCGGGAGGACGACCTCTCGACAGGGCTCTCTTATGATTGGAGCTGTGCGGATTTCCCGAGGATTCCAGGCGGTTCGGGAATGGAGGCGGAGTTCACCGTGGATGAGTTCCGTAAGGCGGTGTTCCAGTTGAAAGGTGATGGGGCCCCGGGTCCGGATGGATTTCCTATGGAGTTTTTTCAGAAATTCTGGGACATCTTGAAGGAGGATCTCTGCCGGCTGCTTCACGATTTCTTCTTAGGCAAGGTGCGTCTCCATTGCCTCAACCACTCGTGGATTATCCTTTTGCCTAAGAAATCAGCTGCACAGACTATCTGGGACTTCAGGCCGATTTCTTTGTCAAACTGCCTCTACAAGATCATTACGAAGGTTTTGGCGAATCGTCTCGCGGACAACATCTCTCTTCTGGTCTCTCCTTCCCAGACTGCTTTCATCAGGGGGAGGCTAATTCTTGATAGTGTGGCGGCGGCTCATGAGACGATATTCCACCTGTGGGAGTCAGGTGAGGAAGGAGTGCTTCTGAAGATTGATTTCGAGAGAGCTTTCGATCAGATCAAATGGGATTTTTTGCTAGATATCTTGAAGGCGAAGGGTTTCTCTGACGGCTGGATAGGATGGATTAGAGAGATTCTGGTGTCCTCGAAGATTTCATGCCTTATTAATGGGGAGCAGGGGAAGGACTTCAAGGTTTACAAGGGGCTAAAGCAGGGTTGCCCTCTGTCCCCATATCTCTTCATCCTAGTTGTCGATGCCTTCGATGCAGCTGTCCGGAAGGCGAATGCTGAAGGCTTGGTTCGGGGAGTGGGAGGTCATGGATGGACAACTTCGAACTTGCACTATGCGGATGACTCCCTCTTATTCACAGCTGCTTGTCCGTTCCAGTTGGTCTCTCTCAAGGTCCTCCTTTACGGGGTGGAGCTGACCTCAGGCCTGAAGATTAATTTCCAGAAGACTAGCATTTACTATATCGGGCCGGGGGAAGCAGGGGCCGGTCTGGCTCGGCTCTTGAATTGCAAAGCGGCGAGCTTACCGATGAAATATCTGGGGCTGCCTATCAGCGACAGGGCGCTACGGAGGGAGGATTGGGAGCAGCTTATCCTTAAGGTCGAGAAAAGATTGGAGGGATGGAAGGGTCATTTCCTTTCATCAGGGGGTAGGCTGGTGCTCGTCAACTCTGTGCTTTCTTCTATCCCCTCGTACTACCTGTCCTTTTACTACCTGCCGTCTTGGGTAGTAGAGAGGATTGACAAGATTCGGCGCTCCTTCCTCTAGCATGGTGTGGGGGAGCATGCGGGAGGCTATAATCTGCTGAGGTGGGATCAGTTTTGTCTTCCCAAGAAGATGGGTGGCATGGGGGTCCTGGATTTGCGCAGATTCAATGTCTCGATGCTTGGGAAATGGTGGTGGCGACTCCAGCAGAATTCCGGAGGGTCTTGGAGGGATGTCATCCTAGCCAGATATTTCAAGAGATTCTCTCCTTTGCAGGCTCGGGGTAGATCGTCGGGCAAGATCTCTTATTTCTAGAGGGGCATTTTGAGGGTTAGAGATCTATATAGAGGGGCTACATCGCTTGTTCTAGGCGACGGGAGGTCCATCAGATTCTGGAAGGATCCTTGGATCACTGACAGGCCGCTGGAGCAACTCTTCCCAGGTCTCTACTCCCTGGCCAGAACCAAGGGTGCCTCGGTGCGCTCTCAGACCTGTCGGAGGCAGGGGAACATCAGGTGGCGGGTTAAACTAGGCACGCCGTTAAACCAGGCGGGTCAGCGGGAGTGGCTGGACCTACTTCCTATTCTGCGATCGACGTCCTTCAGGATATCCCGGGACGAGGTCCGATGGAGAGCATCGTCCTCCGGAGTCTTCTCCGTTAGCTCCTTCTACAACCACCTTCTTCCTACGGCCCAGCGACACGGTCCCTCTAGTGCAATCTGGAAGTCGAAGGCTCCCTTTAAGGTGCAGATTTTCTCTCTTCTAGCCTCCCGGAACAAGATTCTCACCAAGTCGAATCTGTTGCGAAGACATCATCCGCGGGTGTCCGATGCATCATGCACCTTCTGCGGTTCGGATGTGGAGACAGCGTCGCACTTGTTGCTTGGGTGCTCTTTTGTAAGGCCTTTGTGGGATCACTTTGAGAGTAGAGCTGGGCTCTCTTCACATCCGAGGACACTCAGGGCCCTTTGGACATCTTGGAGACGGAGGCGAATACCGATGAAGATCCGGAAGCCGTGGGACATCCTAGTCATGGCTATTGTGTGGGTAATCTGGCTAGAACGGAACAACCGGATTTTCAATTCCAAGTCCGAAGGGCAGGAGAGGTTGAAGCAGTCTATCATCTCCCTTTTCAGTGCTTGGATTGCACCTTGGCGGGATAAGCTAGGGGTGGAGGCTAAGAATTTTTGTAACATCTTTCTTACCTGATTCGTAATGACTTCTGGTTGGGGTCCGCCAAACCCTCCCTCCACTGAGGAGGGGTTCTCAAAAAAAAAAAACAATGAACATAAAAAAAAATAAAAAAATAATATGTCAAGTGGCATTTTTAAACTAACCATAGCAAGGGCTATTTGCCCACTACAGTTTACCGTTAAATTTGTTGACCGTTGATCGCGTTGTTTTAAGTTTTTTTTTTAGATTTTTTTTTAAAAATATTTGATCTAAGTAGAGTGGATTGACCATCCATAAAATAAAAAAAAAGGTTAAAAAGTTCTATGTGGCACCCAAATTGAAGGGAGGACTAGTATGTTAGCTAGTCGGGAAGACCGTGTTCCCTATTCCATATATATATATATATATATATATATATATATATATATATATATATATATATATATATATATATATATATATATATATATATATATATATATGGGGGCGGGGAGCCTGCACCCGAGGTGCAGCAACAATATTGCACCTCGGCCTTGTTTTACCTACCTAGAAGTTTTGAAATTGGATGAAATTTGGTGAGGGTGTTGTCTAGGGTAAGATGGTCATCCTCACAAATTTTCATCAAATTCTAAAACTTCTAGGGGGGTCAAATGGTCGAAGCAAAATCTGCAGATTTTAACGGTGACTGCGGACGGCTGATTTTGCTTCGACCATTTGACCCCCCTAGAAGTTTTGGAATTTGATGAAAATTTGTGAAGATGATCACCTTACCCTAGACAACACCCTCACCAAATTTCATCCAATTCCAAAACTTCTAGGTAGGTAAAACAAGGCCGAGGTGCAGCGTTGTTGCTGCACCTCGGGTGCAGGCTCCCCGCCCCCTAATATATACTAGTAATGCCCGTGCCTGTCGACACGCAAAAGATTTCGAGGGCGAGGACAATATTTCGCTGAAGGTGAAATTATTTCGAGGGTGGCAAAAAAATATTTCGATGGTGGCAAAAGACTTCGAGGGCGAGAACACTATTTTTAGATAGATAACAATATTTCAAGGGTGGCAAAAAACCATTTCGAGAGTTGACAATATTTCAAAGGGAGAGAATAATATGTTGAGGGTGATAACAATATTTCGTGAGTGGTGATAATATTAAGTAAAGGGATAAATTAATACATGTCATTGGCATTGACATTTTGAGCTCAAGCTCGATAAGCTCAAGATCTTAATGCGAATGAAAATCGGAATTTGAATGACGGCAAATAAATTAAACCTGATCGGTGGAACGGTGCCTAGGTGAGACTGCAGGGGGCTGGTGGATGATGGCCTCCTCTTTGTCCATGTTGATATCCATCACTTCATGCTAAAGAAAGAAAAGAAAAGAAAAGATGATGATCTAAAACAAAATAAGATGCTGTAGCGAGAGAAATTTCTTTTGCACACCTAATAATTACACGAACAAATAAATTAAATCTGATCGGTGGAACGGTGGAGCGGTGCCTAGGTGAGAATTACCTGATCGATGGAGCGATGCCTAGGTGAGACCGCAGAGGGCTGGTGGATGATGGTCTCCTCTTTCTCCATGTCGATATCCATCGCTTCATGCTAAACAAAGAGATAGAGAGATCAGAAAAATCCTAAAAAAACGATAGTATAAATCATCATTTTGTTAAATCAGATTTTTAAAAAATTTTCCAACAACAGCGCACACCTCGATGGTGTTGGCGACGGGCGAGGGGGATGAAGAGGCATTCGCCAGCGACGATGGCGACATCTGCATCAGCAGAGGATATGAGAAAGATAGAGAGAGGGGGGAAGGGATAACCTCGGCGACGGAAGGGGCAAACCTTGACGGCGTGCAATCGGCGACGGGCTACAGAGAGAGAGAGGAAGAGAGAGGAGGGCGCTAGGTTCAAATCGGGGAGGAGGGGAGCGGGAGGCAGGTGATTAAACGGGGACGAAATCATCGTGAATTCGGGGCGAAATCGAGGGAGATCTAGGGCTGGGTGAGGGAGAGATTTAGGAAAAATGGGGAGAGAATTCAAACCCCATCCCCATTTGGCCGATCTCTTTCCAAATTGGGCAAGCGTCATCGAGAGAGAGAGAGAGAGAGGATCGTGCTCGAGAGAGGAAAGGATCTGCAGGCATTGATCGCGGGGGAGAGAGAGAGAGAGAGAGAGAGAGAGAGAGAGAGAGAGGACCTGATCGCCGGATCGCAGAGGACCTGATCGCCGGATTCAAACCCCATCCCCATTTGGCCGATCTCTTTCCGAATTGGGCAAGCGTCATCGAGAGAGAGAGAGAGAGAGGATCGCGCTCGAGAGAGGGAAGGATCGGCAGGCGTTGATCGCGGGGGTTCGAGAGAGAGGGAGATCGAGAGAGAGAGAGAGAGAGAGAGTGTGTGTGAGAGGAGGCGATAATCTAAATCCAAGATTCAGATCTAAACGGTATATGTTCTCTTCCTCGCAAGTATATGCAATCAGACGGTGAGGGTGTGAGAGCAAATTGGGCTGTGAGAGCAAATCAGACGGTGAGGGTGTCGCCCAATCGCCAGATCCGATCTTCTTTCAGACGGTGAGAGCAAATCAGACGGTGAGCAAATTGGGCTGTGAGTGCAAGTATATGCAATCAGACGGTGAGGGTGTCGCCCAATCGCCAGATCCGATCGAACGGCTGTGAGAGCAAATCACCATTTGCACGGACGGCTGTAAGTGCAACCAAACCGTTGGGAACGGACAGCACAGCAATCGCAGATGCCCAATGGCGGGAACGGACGGCTGTAAGAACTGATCGGGTGATAGTTGAACTGAAAAGGAAAATTAGGTCTCATTTATGGGGAGGGGGGACCACGTGTGAATAATCAGATTAATACCCAACATGTCCCTAATTTTTTTACACGAAAGTCCTCCAAACAAATGTTAAATTTTTTGTTTTACAATTAGGTCCTTCACTAATTTATTACTTCCTCCACCTAATGCCATCCCCACATTTCAACTTGATTCAATCTTAGTCGTTCCCCTCTTTCTAAATGAATCGCTCTCACCTTTACATCAGGTTATCTTACCCCTTCATTCTAGCCCCCTCTCAAAAACAGATCCTGACCGTTGTTTGTACCCCCCACAAAACTGTAGCTTATTTTATATATATATATATATATATGGGCATGCTATAATGCGGCATGCGGTAAGTGCGGCACCGTATAGTAGCCGTCTGATGTACTGCTGCGTGCATCGCATGCATGCAATGCGTGCATCAGACGGCTGCGGTGCAGTGCCGCATGTACCGCATGCCGCATTATATTGTAATACCCGGTACTCCAAGGTTGTTTTTCGCTTAGGGCAGACCAGATTCAACCTTTTATTAGTATTATATTTTTTTGGAAATTAGATTCGATCCTGCATAAATATTGTTGATGCTGTTGGTTGAACTTGAGCGGGGCCAGGCAATGGGTCTAGGATCAGGGTCGCGAGGCGACAGCTCTCAGTGTGCAGGTGTTTCACTACATAAAAATCACTTAAAATAAATAAATAATTAATTAAGTCGTTGTTTTGGCGGGTCAATCGGATCTGGCGACTTTTGCGTGCCGGAGGGTCATGGCACGACTTGGGTTCGTGTGCGAGTCGGGCTGACAAACTAAGAGATAGAAAAAATAATAAATAAAATAAATAAATAAATAAAATAATATATATTAAAAAAAAAACTAAATCTAAACCCAAAACCCAAACCCGTTTTTCCTCTCTCTCCCTCTCCCTCTCATCCCACCCGAACCTGACCCAATCCTAACCCATCTCTCTCTCTCTCTCTCTCTCTCTCTCTCTCTCTCTCTCTCTCTCTCTCTCTCTCTCTCTCTCTCTCTCTCTCTCTCTCTCCCTCTCCCTCTCATCTCACCCTCTCCCTCACATTCCGATCTCCCTTCCTCTCTCTCAGATCTCCCTCTCTCTCACCCGATCTCACTCTCTCTCTCGGATCTCTCTCCTCTCTCTACCCGAATCCTTCCCCCCCAAACCGAACCTGACCCGAGCAGCCCCCTATGCCCATCGAGCCGCCCTACCCTGCCGCCCCTACCCATCGAGCTGCCCTACCCTGCCGCCCCTACCCATCGAGCCCCCCTACCCGCCGCCCCTTTTTTCTTTTTTAAAAACCCTAGCCCAGCCCGATCTCCTCCCCCAATCTCTCCCATCTCTATCTCTCTCTCTGATTTCTCCCTCTCTCCTTTGATCACCCTCTTACCCCTCCGGTGGTCTGCGCTTGCAGCCGAATAAGGGTGGCAGCCGGCGCCGGAGAAGGCCGGCCGGCCAAAGAGGAGCAAGGAGGAGGAGCTCCCGCGGCCAACAACCCCAGCAACAGGTCAGCCTCCCCTCCTTTACCTTGTTTCTTCTTTCTTGCGCCGATGAGGCCAGCTCGACCCCTGCAATTTGCCTTCACTATGGTCGTCGGTCTTGCCATCGGTAACTGTGCAAACGGCAAGGCTTGACCCAACTAGGCCAAACCCCACCGGCCACTAGCTCGGCTATGCCGCTCCCGTTTGCCTTATCGAAAACACCACCCGATTGTCAGCGATCAGGCAGCGGGTATATCTCGACCACCTTGGCCAAGTACCACCCGGTACTTAGACACGAGTGTCGATCCCCCTTGTTTCCTTCTTTGCCAATTGTTGTCGTAGGCTTTTGGCCAATGACTATGCAGCCGTTAGAAGCCGACAACCATCTACTGGCCACCAACGCTGCCGACCCCTGCCATATCCACCGGATTCGGTGCCGACAACTTTATGTCGTGTTTGAAGTCAATCCGCGATCCTTTCTCTGTGATTGTATCGCAGCTATCAATATTTATGGTGTTTGATCTTAGTCGACTTACCTATACTCGACACGATGCCCGATTGTTGGAGTCTCCGCCATGTGCCGAGAACCCTTTAGAGTCTTCGTTTTTGAATCATCAATTCAGTGGGGATTTTATTAATAAGTGTTTAAGACCTGATTCACTATTAATACATATCCGACCTTGCTAAGCCATGGAGCCTAGCAATGTGAACCGCCTTGGGATATCGATAATCGTCGTTTGACCTCTTTGGCCGTGAGATCGTCCTCTAATTTTGCCCCCTTTGAGTGTGAGGTCATTGTGCCTATGTACACGGTATCATAATGATGCCAAATCGATCTCATCGATGTCTGAGCCTAGGATTTGGCAATAGTGGTTTCCAAGCTCTTGTGTCTGTTGTAGCTCGTGTGTCCTTAGAGTGGATTTTCTGTATTAACATTAATAAAGATGACTTTGGTTATTGCTTTAATTAGAATACTACTCTGGTATATGATAATACTCATATAATAAAAGGACCCTAGGGAACACAGTAGGCCACTGAGGCGCATGGAGGATCCATGCTTGGGAGACCCAGTGGATCAGTTCTGTATAGACCTAGAACTAGTTCACAGCTTAGGTAATGTCGGTCGCTTCACCGAGAACAAGCTGTTAGCAGATAGAGGATGTGGTGAAGTCTCCACCACGGGAACGTGGGATTCCCATTCACCTGGCCAAGCACGATGATCGTGTTGAACAGGAACCAAGACGGTGCACAGTTCAGTGATTCAGACACTGGTGCAGAAACCGTCTTACTACTATAGATAATTTGTCCTTAACCCTGAGGGACCATGCTCACTGGGCCAACCAGTTGTGTGGTGCTTTGATGTACCAACGTGTGCGGACCTTCCATAGTCCAATACCACAGTACGTTGGGTTACCCGGTTGGCGCTTGAGTGACATGTAATCCCTACAGGTTATCCGATGTCCAGTGTTGGATGGGTGCGTTTTGATGAGTCAATCTGTCCACACAGTTAACCCAGGCCTGGTGGTTGTCAGTATGACTGATGATGTTAACAAGTCATCAAACCCTAGTAGATGATCGATTGGGATCTGACGGTGCTCCCCACCGCCCGAGTCGTATCATGGCACCAGTAATAGGAGGGATAAGGATTATCGAAGTATAGTAGAGAACAGGGTTACGAGGGAGTAACATAAGTTTAGGATCACTAGAGTTCAACTCGCGTCGCACTCTGGGTGGCTACGCGGGTTAATCGGATTAGGGCTGATTAATGGAACTTTCGGTGTGTCACCGGAACAGTTAATCAGGGATCCGATTAGAGCTAGAGATCCCGAACCCTGAAGGTTCCACCCTGTCGTTGCGTATAGGAATTGTTCCCCGACCTAGTTGGATACGTTGGATGCGAAGTAGCGCGATGGAGCGCAAGCCCGGAGCCAAAGAACATAATTCACATGTGTTACGGGCCGTAAGTGTATTTTGGTAAATATTGAAATATGGCTCAAAACATATTGAATATGGATCTTCGATTGAGAGGAATAATTCCAGGGGCTCAAAGGCGCTGACGGAACTCAATTCCAAGTAGCGTACCTCACTCAGTCTCACTTTCAGTTTTCCGCTTTTCGTGAAGGGCGTTTTCATCCGGACTTCACGATAGACACCCGGAAGACCTAAATCCGATCCCCCCTTGTCCCTATCCATCTGGGGGCCGGCCCTAGGCTCCTTGGAGCCATGGGAGACCGGCCCTATATAAGAAATAGGGAGAGGGAGGGCCGGCCCTATGGTGCTTCCCCCTCTCCTTTGCAAAATCCGACCCCTAGTATCCTCCTTTGTGGTTTCGGCCAAGGAAAAGAGAGGAAGAAGAAGGGAAAAGGAAGAGGAAGGAAGGAGAAGAAAGAAAGGAGAAAGAGGAGGAGAAAATCTCACAGCTCACCATCGTCTTCGCAACGGATTCCTCCGTCGGCTCGTAATCCCTGCACTCAGAGACAAGATTTCAAGGATTCTTCAATTCGCAAAGGACAAGGTGCTATTCGACAGTTTCCCTTGCGATTCAAGTGCGGTTCTTTATCGTTCCGTAATCTCCGGATTATAGATCCATAAGGTATGATGAATCTAAACATCTAAGTAGATGCATTCATGTCTTCCGTAGATCGTAGTATGCCTCTAGGGTGTCCGCACACATGCTAAGATCGTAGATTTGCATGTAGATTGTTTTGTATCACGAATTGTAATGAAACATACACCGTATGATCTTCAGATCTTTCTTTTGCTTCCGCTGCGACTCTGATTAGCGGAACCCAATTCCAACAATTGGTATCAGAGCATGCTTTGGTGTATGTTTCATGCATGAATTCGTGAAAACATCATGTGAATATATGATGGCATATGTTTTCGTCGGGGTTCGGCGTAGATCATGCATATGGATTGTGCTATGTATCGTCTTTTTGCAGGTGCCGCGCTGAATAGTAATCTGTGATTGCATGCATCCGGGGGTCGGACCCCGGATTTAATTTTGCATTGATTATTATTGTGGATTGTAAGGCTCTAGATGGGCGAGGGTGGGGGTTGACCATCCTCGGTTCCCTGGCCATGTTTCTAGGATTGTCTTCTTTTCTTTCTAGCGAAATTGTACACGAACGAGCACTTGCTCGGAGCGTGTTAGTTTTTCGGTCACAGGAAGAAGGAGATGATGCTACGTCCACGGTTCGGGCAAGCGGTACCATGGCGTGCAAAGACCCGACGAAAGCGTGCACGTTGGCGATAAAAGGGATCGTCGTCAGAGATCGTGCAGAATGGAAGAGCGGGATATCTTGGCTGTGCTATTCAGGTTCTGGGGTCGGACCCTGGACTTGATTCAGTTTGGATGTTTTTCTGTTGTTTCTCTTTATTTCATATTTAGAGAACCCCGATGATAATATGATTATCTTGCTTGTGAGTTTGTCTCAAGATCAGGCTTAGGGTTAGTACTAAGCTTATGGATTCATCGATGTCTCTAAATGCTTCTAACAAGTACGAATCCGGTGGCTAGCTAAAAGGAAAGGTGGTAACCGCCCTCGTGGTAGTTTAGGTAGCCAAGTACTGTGCACCGAGATAGACGCAGTGTTAGATTTGTTTAGAGATAATTAACTAATGTCTCCATAAGAAGTATGATAACCCTAGTGGGATGCCCTTTCCCCACGTGGTCCTAGCGACCAAGTTAGGTTAGGATTTCACTGTGTGATACCCGTTTCTAGATGACGTTTGATGGTAGTACAAACTCATCACGATTTGGTTATGCCACCATTAGGTTGAGATCCGATGGAGGTTGTCGGATGTCCCTATTTGGCTAGCATCGAAACCTGTAATGAGATGAGGTCTACTATGACATCAGGCATCAAATTGTGAACGAGGCGCCATCGTAGTGGGAGTCCTTTCCATGTTGACCTTAGGCTAGGCTCCAGATCTTAGGATTATGGGCAAACTAGTGAAGTATCGGGATCATTGGAATCTATGTAATATGATCCTTGCAAGAAAGGCGAAAGCTGAGTATTCAAGGTAGGGACTATGATATTTTCTGAGGATACTAATGCTTTGCGGGAGGGTTTGTAATCCTAGTGGGAGCACGGTAGACCAGGGTCTATGTCTAGGAGGTCGTGACCATTCTAGATATGCATAAAATCTCATAAAGAAGGGATGTGTAAGAGGTTCCCTCCAAAAGGGAGACCCTGGCCTCCACAATCAACCGGCTAAAGGTCCGGGTGGGAGGTACGCAATTCGATATTCCCACCGGGTGAGAGTTGTGTTTCCTTCCATGCTGGTTCGCCTAGTGGTTTCCTTCGGGACATGGAGGATGCCGGTGGCAGTGGGTGACGGTTTTATCCTGCACCGCGGGAGCCTATGAACCCCCCTGCTGACACCACCTAGATTTGTGGGAAGCATCCAAAAGCTTGTGTGAAGCCACGCGGGTCACATAAAGCTGGCCAAAAGGAGATTGGGAGATCTTTCAGTTTGCCGTGGGTAATTCTGATGAAGACTTGGTCATAAAAACTCCGTTGGCAGAAGCGGTTGCATGCTCTCACCGAGATATTGTCTCCAATTCAGGGTCGATAGTCTCAGTGCTCGAGCCCAGGGAATTTAGAGTCCTGGATATCTCCACTTGAGGTGGTGAAGACATAGCGGCTGGAGTAGACATTATCTATTTCTAAATTCCATGAAATAGATTGTAGTAGACCCTAACTATTGCTTTAAACCATTGTTTACAGAAATCATGACCAAGCTCGACCCCCTTGCCTCCATACTTAATGATAACAAACTTACAGGACCAAACTACGAGGACTGGAAGCGTAACCTAATGTTCGTCCTAAGGGTTGGCAAAAACACAATTGCCCTAAGTACCCCTCATCCGGCCATGCCGGGACCAAGTACGTGCAACTGAGGCCCAGTTAAAAGAATGGAAAGACTGGCTAGATGCTGATGAGATGTGCAAGTGCTATATTATGGCATCCTTGTAGACCGTCCTTCAGAAGCAAGTCGAAGACATGACCTTTGCTTCAGACATGATGCTCTACCTGAAGGAAATGTTCTAGGGTCATAGTCGGGTAACTCGTTACCTGACCATCAAGAAATTGGTGTCCACGAAGATGGCAGAGGGGACTTTAGTTCGGGATCATATACTAAAGTTGTTTGGCTATGTGAACGAGCTTGGTTCCTTCAATGTCATCTTGGATGCAGAGATCCAGACTGACATTTTCCCTGCGTCTCTGTCAGGAGCGTTTGAGGGCTTCGTTACCAACTTCAACCTTAACCGGTTGGAGATGTCTAACGCAGAGCTCCTAGCGGCGCTCCAAGCGGCAGAGGACGGGATGAAGGCAGGAGCCCAATCCCTAAACATGGAGTGGAATTCTTCTCTGAAAGCCAAGGGCAAGTTTCAGAAAAGAAAGTCTAAGAAGCCCGTGAAGATGGGCCAGGTGCAGTTGCAGGTTCCCAAGCAGAATGGTTCGGCGAAGCCCAAAGAAAAATATTTCCGATGCGGCAAGAAGGGGCACTGGAAGGGCGACTGTCGTGCGGCTCCCAAGAAGGCTGAGATAGGTATATCTCAAATCCACATAGTGGAATCCCTTATAACATCCAGTTGTTCTCCAGTTTCATGGATTGTGGATTCTGGTTCCACTAACCATGCTTGCAATAATTTGCAGGGATTCAAGGAGACAAGAAAACTGGGTGATGGGGAGATAATCCTAAGCATGGGAACTGAGGCCGTGGCAGAGGCTGAAGCAGTTGGAGATGTCATCTTGCAGTTCCTTGATGGAAGAAGTTTATTACTTAGAGACATACTTTATGTACCGTCCTTGAGACGTAATTTAATTTCTGTTTCCTTATTAAATAATGAAGGTTTTTCAGTTTTATTTGATGCTTCTGGTGTGTCAGTTAAATTGAATGGTTCCTTTGTTTGTAAGGGAAATATACAGAATGGTCTCTATGTAATTAACTCTAGTCATAAGCAGGATAACATAACTGAAGCTTGTGTGATTAATTCATCTAAAAGAAAAAATCTCTTAGATAATCCAATACTCATTTGGCATCTAAGGCTTGGACACATAGCCTCAGACAGGATTCACAGGTTGGTTAAGGTAGGACTCTTAAGTCCAAATGTTTCAGAAAGCCTACCGACGTGTGAGTCTTGCCTGGAAGGCAAGATGACTAAAAGGTCTTTCCAAGCCAAAGGTAGCAGATCTAAGGAGGTATTGGAGTTGGTACACACTGATGTATGTGGGCCCATAAGTGTCCGTGCCATAGGAGGCCTCGAGTATTTCATCACCTTCACGGATGATCACTCGAGGTTTGGATACATATACCTAATGCGGCGGAAGTCTGAATCCTTTGATAAGTTCAAGGAGTTCAGAGCTGAAGCAGAAAAGCAGACGGGTAAAAGTATCAAGTCTCTTTGATCGGATCGAGGAGGCGAATACCTATCGGATGAATTTATTGGGTACCTGCGTAAGCATGGGATCGTATCCCAGTTGACTGTACCAGGGACACCACAACAGAACGGTGTATCTGAGAGGAGAAACCGAACTTTATTAGACATGGTTCGGACTATGATGAGTTATGCAACATTGCCACCTAGTTTTTGGGGATATGCCCTAGAGACGGCAGCATATACTTTGAACTTTGTTCCATCAAAGTCAGTACCCCTTACTCCTTGGGAGTTGTGGTTGAAGCAAAAGCCAAGCCTACAGCACTTTAGGATTTGGGATTGTCCAGCACATGTGCGAAAGGACACGCGAGATAAGATGGAGTCAAAAACTAAGGTATGTCTGTTCGTTGGGTATCCAAAAGGGACAAAGGGTGGTTTATTTTATGATCCTGAGGATAGAAAGGTTGTCGTCTCGACGAACACCGTATTCCTGGAGCAGGATTATTTAATAGACCATTAGCCCACCAGTAAAGTAGTTCTTGAAGAATTGCTTGGTACTGATGGGAGTACGCAGACAGAAAACGTAGTGGAAGCCGACACCACTAAGATTAACGGTACTGTAGAATCGACTCCTATGGAACCACCGCAGGTTCGTCACAGTGGGAGGACCACAAGTGCTCCTGATAGATACATTGGAGAAGCCTTTATGGTTGATCCAGAGTTTCAGGAGAATGATCCTCTAAACTATGACGAAGCGATGGTATCCACTGACCATGTAGCATGGCAGGAAGCCATGGAGGCAGAACTGACATCGATGTCCCAAAATTTGGTCTGGATACTTGTAACACCACCTCACAATATTAAACATGTTGGGTGTAAGTGGGTGTATAAAAGGAAAAGAGGCCCGGATGGTACCGTTAAGACTTACAAAGCTAGACTAGTCGCTAAGGGTTATACCCAGCGAGAAGGGATCGACTATGACGAAACCTTTTCGCCAGTGGCTATGCTTAAGTCTATCCGGATCCTCTTGTCCATTGCAGCCCATTATGATTGGGAGATCTGGCAAATGGACGTCAAGACCGTATTCCTCAACGGGGATTTGGAAGAAGACATCTACATGTCTCAGCCTCCAGGCTTTGTCGCAAAAGGTCAGGAAGGTCTGGTGTGCAAGTTGCAAAGGTCTATTTATGGACTGAAGCAAGCATCCAGAAGTTGGAACATGCGTTTTGATCAGGCTATCCAGTCTTATGGATTTGAACAGAACGTGGATGAACCATGTTTTTATAAAAGGAGCGATAAGACTGCAGTAGTTTTTCTAGTGTTTTACGTAGACGATATCCTGCTCATCGAAAACGATGTTGGAACGTTGTCTACAGTGAAGGTGTGGTTATCCTCTCAATTTGATATGAAAGACCTGGGTGAAGCGAGTTATGTTCTGGGGATCAAGGTAACTCGAGATCGCTAGAACAAGATTCTCTCGCTGTCACAGTCAGCCTACATAGATACTATCTTGGTCAGATTCAGTATGCACAACTCCAAGAAGGGACTGGTTCCATTCAGACATGGAATGAAGTTGTCCAAGGATCAGGGTCCTAAGACTCCTGAAGAGAGGGCAGAGATGCAGAAGATACCTTATGCCTCGGTAGTAGGGAGTCTGATATATGTCAGGCAGTGCACGAGACCAGATATATGCTATGCAGTAGGCATGATGGGCAGGTATCAGTCAAATCCGAGTCCAGGGCACTGGACTGCTGTGAAAAGTATACTCAAGTATCTCCGTAGGACGAGAGATTATGAGTTAGTTTACTCTTCACAAGAATTGATGTCGATTGGATATACGGATTCTGACTTTGCGTCAGATCCGGAATCCAGGAGATCGACGTCAGGGTTTGTGTTTTTATTAGAAGGAGGAGCTATCAGTTGGAGGAGCGTGAAGCAGGGATGCATCGAGGATTCGACGACAGAGGCTAAGTACGTTGCGGCGTGCGAAGCAGCTAAGAAGGCGGTGTGGCTCAAGAAGTTCCTCACGGACTTAGGATGCGTACCGGGAGCTCAAGATCCTATTGTCCTTTACTGCGACAATAGTGGAGTGGTAGCACACTCCAAGGAGCCAAGAAATCACCAGAAGAGCAAGCACATCGAGCAAAAATACTATATAATCCGGGACTTGCAGAAGCGAGGGGAGGTAGCAGTGACTCAGGTGGCGTCTGCAGATAACATGGCGGACCCTTTCACAAAGGCGTTACCGACCAAGGCTTTTGAGAAACACGTGGATGCCATGGGAGTTAAGACTGTTATTCCCCGCTAGGCCAAGTGGGAGATTGTTGTAGCTCGTGTGTCCTTAGCGTGGATTTTCTGTATTAACATTAATAAAGATGACTTTGGTTATTGCTTTAATTAGAATACTACTCTGGTATATGATAATACTCATATAATAAAAGGACCTTAGGGAACACAGTAGGCCACTAAAGCATATGGAGGATCCATGCTTGGGAGACCCAGTGGACCAGTTCAGTGTAGACCTAGAACTAGTTCACAGCTTAGGTAATGCCGGTCGCTTCACCAAGAACAAGCTATTGGCAGGTAGAGGATGTGGTGAAGTCTCCACCACGGGAACGTGGGATTCCCATTCACCTGACCGAGCATGATGATCGTGTTGAACAGGAACCAAGACGGTGCACAGTTCAGTGATTCAGACACTAGTGCAAAAATCATCTTACTACTATAGATAATATGTCCTTAACCCTGAGGGACCATGCTCACTGGGCCAACCAGTTGTATGTGCGGACCTTCCATAGTCCAATACCACGGTACGTTGGGTTACCCGGCTGGCGCTTGAGTGACATGTAATCCCTACAGGTTATCCGACGTCCAGTGTTGGATGGGTGTGTTTTGATGAGTCAATCTGTCCACACAGTTAACCCAGGCCTGGTGGTTGTCAGTATGACTGACGATGTTAAGGATGCTAGGCATAGCACCGGAAGGTGTGTGGTGTTATAGATGACAAGTCATCAAACCCTAGTCAAATGATCGATCGGGATCTGACGGTGCTCCCCACCGCCCGAGTCGTATCATGGCACCAGTAATAGAAGGGATAAGGATTATCGGAGTATAGTAGAGAATAGGGTTACGAGGGAGTAATATAAGTTTAGGATCACTAGAGTTCAACTCACGTCGCACTCTGGGTGGCTACGCGGGTTAATCGGATTATGGCTGATTAACGGAACTTTCGGTGTGTCACCGGAACAGTTAATCAGGGATCCGGTTGGAGTTAGAGATCCCGAACCCTGAAGGTTCCTGTCGTTGCATATAGGAATTGTTCCCCGACCTAGTTGGATACGTTGGATGCGAAGTAGCGCGATGGAGCGCAAGCCCAGAGCCAAAGAACCTAATTCACATGTGTTACGGGTCGTAGGGGTATTTTGGTAAATACTAAAATATGGCTCAGAGTATATTGAATATGGATCTTAGATTGAGCGGAATAATTCCAGGAGCTCATAGGCGCTGACGGAACTCGATTCTGAGTAGCGCACCTCACTCAGTCTCACTTTCAGTTTTCCGTTTTTCGTGAAGGACGTTTTCGTCCGGACTTCACGATAGACACCCGGAAGACCTAAATCTGATCCCCCCTTGTCCCTATCCATCTAGGGGCCGTCCCTAGGCTCCTTGGAGCCATGGGAGACCGGCCCTATATAAGAAATAGGGAGAGGGAGGGTCGGCCCTATGGTGCTTCCCCCTCTCCTTTGCAAAATCCGACCCCTAGTCTCCTCCTTTGTGGTTTCGGCCAAGGAAAAGAGAGGAAGAATAAGGGAGAAGGAAGAGGAAGAAAGGAGAAAGAGGAGGAGAAAATCTTGCAGCTCGCCATCATCTTCGCAACGGATTCCTCCGTCGGCTCGTAATCCCTGCACTCAGAGACGGGATTTCGAGGATTCTTCAATTCGCAAAGGACAAGGTGCTATTCGACAGTTTCCCTTGCGATTCAAGTGCGGTTCTTCATCGTTCCGTAATCTCCGGATCATAGATCCATAAGGTATGATGAATCTAAACATCTAAGTAGATGCATTCATGCCTTCCGTAGATCGTAGTATGCCTCTAGGGTGTCCGCACATATGCTAAGATCGTAGATTTGCATGTAGATTATTTTGTATCACGAATTGTAATGAAACATACACCGTATGATCTTCGGATCTTTCTTTTGCTTCCGCTGCAACTCTGATTAGCGGAACCCAATTCCAACAGTGTCAACATTTGCTGATTCCGGGATCCGACCAAATGAGGTATGTTCGTTGATTTTGACCCGAGTTTAGATCTAGGGAGATCTATTATTATATCGATTCCCGTAAACCCTTTTAAGCCCGAGGGCATCTCGGGCGGATGATGAACCAAACCCTGATTTTCTTTTTCTGAACTCTGTTGTAGATGTCTTTGTTTAAATGGATAAATAGTAATGTCTGGAAATACGCAACTTGTCAGACCTTGACCGTGAAGGCCCGTTGGATGTGGACCGGATTTGGACAATCAGAATTTTATTTCACAATAACTAAGGCAAGTATTCTCTTGCTCTGAGGCTATTTTCGAATTATGTTTTCATATTATTAGTTTGTGATTTTTCCTAAATGATTCTCGTATATTGTGTAATACTAATATTGGTTAATAGTAGACTAGGGTGGTATGTTGCCTTTGATATTGTTAATTTAGAATAGTATGGTGTGGTTCTGAGTAGCACCTTGGAAGAGACTCATACTTGGTAGATAATTGAAAATGATCAGAGATTGTACTTCTATAGCATCTGATAGATGAGTAGGTATTGTGGCACATACTATTGACACCTTTGCAATTTATTTATATACATATTATGAGTAGAAAAAGAGTACAATATTTGTTAGAAGTTGGCGAACCAATAGCATAGTACGAGTTAATAAATATTTCTTATTTGGATCACACCAGATATTTTTTTTATTAGTTACATTATTGCCCTTCTTATTCTTATCATCAAAAAAACCTTGTTTCTTATAAAGACACCCTCGTACACACTCACCCCTTTAGAGCGGGTGTTTACTTGTCAGTCAGTGGTTTGGACTGACCCCGTTTGGGGAACTACTCCTTCCACGAGTAGGCCCTTCTGTAGGTTCGGAGACTCAGGGGTAGCCGCAACACGAGGCCAGCGTTGGAGTTAGGAGGGCGGTGAAGTTTTAGGTTTCAGTACGTCTTGTAGTAGTCTCTTATCTTCCTGGCATTGTAATCGAATTAGATTTGAGAAGAACTATTTAGCGTAGTGTATATTCTATGTCTGGCAATGATGCCGATGTATTCTTTTTGGGTAGGCCTCTCCTCAAGGCCCCAAGCCTAGGGTAGCTCACTATAAAATTATAAGTTGAACAGTGAACTAACTAACTAGCCCATTAGATAAGATATGTGAACCAGTGCCCGAGTGCTAGAGAGTGGGTGAGGCTACTCGGCTCGCCGTCAGAGGCTTGAGTCTCGTACTCCCTTAAGAGGGACTTCTGTCGGCATGTGGGGCACCGACATGCCGCACATGCTGAGAGGATAGCCCGGTTGAGGGTCGAGCGTAATCATCTCTCTGTCAATAAAATTGTATCTCTATACTTTTTTTTTTTAAAGGAAAAATGTTTTCATAAAAAGTATGTTTAAAAATATTTTTTTTGAGAGAGTAGAAGCCCTGTGAGGAACCCTAATTGGAGTAGACAATTGACCAAACCCTAAATCCCTTGGTTTTTCTCACCTCACACCTCAGGGATCGGTTTCAGATTTCTGGGGTGTGACATATATATATATATATATATATATATATATATATATATATATATATATATATATATATATATATATATATATATATGTGTGTGTGTGTGTGTGTGTGATGGATACTCTTACTCATGGCCTCTTACTCATATAGTTACCTATGATCCGGGCCGTCCATTAGATCCCGACGTACGATTCAGATTAGATGGGGAGTTAAAGCAATAGTGTCCGTATTAAATGTCTGTATTAGAAACCCGTATTAAAAGTCCGTATTAAAAGCCCGCATTTAATGCGGACATCATTGCTTTAACTCCCCATCTAATCCGAATCGTACGTCGGGATCTAATGGATGGCCCGGATCATAGGTAACTATATGAGTCAGAGTCCATGAGTAAGAGTATCCCTCCCCATATATATATATATATATATATATATATATATATATATATATATATATATATATATATATATATATATATATATATATATATATATATATATATATATATATATATATATATATATATATATATATATATATATATATATATATATATATATATATATATATATATATATATATATATATATATATATATATATATGGGTCAGGATCGGATGACCCAGCAAAATTTTGACCCAGCAATAACCCAGCACCCTTTGAGGCACCTAGAGGTTTTAGAATGGGTTGATTTTTTGTAGACATGTTGTCTATGATATATTGATCATCCTCACAAAAAATCAGCCCATTCTAAAACCTCTAGGTGCATCAAAGGGTGCTCTCCAAATCAACGGTTAAAATTGATAGTAAAAATCATTGATTTGAAGTGCACATTTGATGCACCTAGAGGTTTTAGAATGGGCTGATTTTTTGTGAGGATGATCAACATACCATAGACAACATCCCTACAAAAAATCAGCCCATTCTATAACCTCTAAGTGCCTTAAAGGGTGCTGGGTTATTGCTGGGTCAAATTTTGCTGGGTCATCCGATCCTGACCCTATATATATATATATATATATATATATATATATATATATATATATATGTGTGTGTGTGTGTGTGTGTGTGTGTGTGTGTGTGTGTGTGTGTGTGTGTGTGTGTGTGTGTGTGTGTGTGTGTGTGTGTGTGTGTGTGTGTGTGTGTGTGTGTGTGTGTGTGTGTGTGTGTGTGTGTGTGTGTGTGTGTGTGTGTGTGTGTGTGTGTGTGTGGCATGCGGTACGTGCGGCACTGCACCGCAGTCGTCTGATGCACACACTGCGTGCATCGAATGCACGCAGCAATGCGGTGCCGCACTTACCGCATGCCGCACTATAGCATTTCTATATATATATATATATATATATATATATATATATATATATATATATATATATATATATATATATATATTACTCTTAGAGCATCTCTAGCGGAAGACCTATCCAATGGGCCCCTCCCAAATATGGGTAATATCGCCCCATTTCAAGGCTCCAGCGGATGACTCATATGTGTGGTTCCCATAAATTTTATGCAAAACCATCAGTATCTTTGCGTGCATATAGTTTTCCACGACCCAAATGAGACACGTGGTGACGTGAGAAAAGGTGATGACGATCCGACGGACCAAGCCTATTTGCCAATCACTTTTAGTCAGAAACTTTAACCAAGAGGCTATAAATATTTTCCCTTGGTATCAATTGTCGGTGATCAAACACCATATAGAATTCCAATGGGTAGCCCAACGGCTAATTTTTTTGAAATAAAGTAATGGTAGCCACCTCTTTTGGGACCTAAAAAATCGCCAAAATTATTTTAAAAATTCAAAAATATCCCACAAATTTTAATATAAATAAGGGGTAATGGCATACTAGTTTACATCTCCCCCCTTACTGTACCCTCTTGCTAACAATGGATCCCCGCTACTTGCACTTGGAGTCGAGCTTCATCGTGTTCACTGGTGCGGGCCTTTTAGAGGATCAAGAGACGTCGTCATCAGGATTTCACTATTCGATCTCCGAGCAACCTGACGCGCCAACAACGAAGAGAACTCAACTCTCTGGAAACTTCTCTACGAAGGAGGACCTAATGTTGAACTCCTCGTGGATCAACATTAGCATGGATGCTGTGCAAAGCACTGACCAAAAACTTGTTCATTTTTGGAGCCGCATCCACGGCTTCTACCACAAGTACAAATATTTTAATTCAATCCGAACGGACATAAATCTCTTTGATGTATCAGTGAACCGCAACCCAAGCTAACACGAGTAAATTTCAAACATGCTACGCTCAAGTTGCAAAGAGACGATAATCGGACGTTAATGAGCAAAACAAGATAAATTCTCAAACTAGACTTTTTCAAACTTAAGTCCACATTAGGCGTGTTTATAACATTTGATCTTTTTTTAGATCCAACGAGTTAAGGAGTTGTACAAGTCAGGCGTGTTTATAACATTTGATCTTTTTTTAGATCCAACAAGTTAAGGAGTTGTACAAGTCCTTAAATAAGACCATCTCATTCCAATTCGAGCATTGTTGGAACGAGCTTTGCTACCAACCAAAGTAGATGGAGGATAGTACATCGAAGAATGCCAAAAGTCATGCCTTGAGCTCTCCTGCATCTGCCTCTCCCTTTACCCTAGATTCCATCAACCTTGAAGATGAAGAGAAAGACTTCATCCACATAGAGAGGCCACCGGACAAGAAGACCGAAAGAGCACGTCTCTAGCGCAAGGGGACGGGTGCGACGCAGAATAGTGACCGTGATCGCCTGATTCTCAATCTCTTTGAGAGGATGCAAGAGACAAAGATTGATATATACAAGAAATCATTGGTAATCGACACTAAAAGGATTGCAACAGACAAAGAAAGGATTGCAGTCTATAAAGAAAGAACAAGAGTCAATAACAAGGTACTTGTACTTGAGGAGGCGAAATTCTCGGCGAATGAAGAGAGACTCAGAATAGCTGAAGAGGAGAGGATCATGAGCATCGAGTGTGAAAAGCTATCACCCATTCAAGCTGAGTACTACAGGGCCCGCCAGATGTTGATCTTAGCTCGAGCTCGAGGATCACGGAACTATCTGTAGACTTATCTTTCTACTTCTTTATGATGTATCTTTCTGAATTATATACTTTTTTTTTTAAGTTATATATATTGCAGTAATGTTGAATAGACCTTGTATTAGTTAATTGAAAATAGATTTATATTACAAACTAGAATTATATTAAACCGTAGAATAACCTTGCAAAGTACCACACAAGTTATGGATTACATAATATGAAAATAATACAAACTATGACTACTCTTCACCATGAAGCTGCCACAGATGCTCAATCAAGTCTTTTTGAAGTTATGAATGTGTTTCCCTATTCCTAATCTAGTGGTGAGCGTTGATGAATTGCATATATTATTGAGTCGGTTTATGAAAAAGCAATATATGTGGGGTCTCTTCGACGTCCTCCTCTTTCTCGAGGCCAGATGCATATCGCTCGTCTTCGATGATCATTTTGTGCATAATAATGCACATTGTCATTATCTTCCAAAGTGTTTCACTTTTCTAGAAACTTGCTAGATCTCACACAATCGCAAAGCGACTCTATAATACTCCGAAGACTCTTTCTACATTTTTTTGCGTTGGCTCTTGAGCTTTCACGAAGTTCTTCTGCTTGTTGCCTTATGGAGATGGAAGTATCTTCATTAGTGTTGACCAATGGGGGTAAATATTGTCTGCAAGGTAGTAGTCCATGTTGTAGGTGTGGCTGTTGACGATGAATGTGCATGATGGGGCTTGTCTATTTGCAATATCCATAAAAATAAAAAATCGGTCAAGCACATTGATGTCACTGTATGATCCGGGAAGCCTAAAAAATGCATGTCAAACCCAAAAGTCCTCACTAGTAACAGCTTTGACAATAATTGTTTGCTCGTGCACGTGGCCAGTAGACATACCCTTCCACGCAGCATAAATGTTCTTTCCATGTCCAATGCATGTAGTCGATGCTGCCCACCATGCATGGGAATCCTTGAGTTTTTACCATGGATAGTCGTCATGCGATGTCATCGCTATTTGGTTTGCTTAGGTACTCCTCCGAGAATACCCCGATGATTCCTTTGACAAAGCGTTGGAGACTCTCAATTGCTATACTATCTCCAATACGAATATAATCATTTATAGCATTTGTTGATGATCTATATACAAGCATCCATAGAGCGGCAGTTACCTTTTGTAGCGATGAGAGTCCGAGGATTCTAGATTGCATCTCTTTTGTGCAAAATAATTATCATACTACTCCACTGCAGCTTGGATTAGAAGGAATACCAAGTGGCGCATCCGGAATCTGTGTCGGAAGTACATGGATGGGTAGACACAATCTTCGGCAAAGTAGTTGTGGGTGCAAAATTTGGCCAACACCCTGAGACAGGACCTACTGCCCTTCTTGGGGGTCCACAAAGATGCAGCGGGACCCAATAACCTTACCTGGGGGTCCACAAAGACAACGAGACCCACTAGCACTGCTTGGGGTCTACAAAGATGACAAGGAGATCCACCAACCCAGCTTGGAGTTTATCAAAGCGATTGCAGAAACCATCCCAAACCCCGGATATTTTCCAAATCCTATAAATAGCAGACCAAATGAATGTTCCAGATCGATTATCTGATTTACATATCAAACTTTCGAAAACCAGAGCTCAGACATCCCTATACATTTATTAAGACCAGTGGCACTCAGCCTGTCGAGGTCACTACGTTTCAAGTGTTAGTGAATTCAGGTTGCACCTTATAGCATGGAGACATAGACTTCGACTGAACTCTGATACCAAATCTTGTGCCAACTCTCCCAATCACTTATAAATCTAAGTCCACAAACTCTCAACTACTTCAAAGCTCAAGTCTAAAAACCCAATGCTCGAACCGACGATCGAATTGATTGAGTGTTGGGCGGAGTCCCTGGGTAGGCATAAGGATCATCCCCCACAATAATCTTGAAATGGTCAGTTGTGGCCTTGAATTCGGTCAAGAAATATGGTTTTGTGACCTTGAATGGAGCCCCTTCTCCTTGTAGCCGAGTCCTCGACACCCTCATAGTGTTCTTTTCATGCAACCCAAGCTAAGACCATCTCCTGCTCGTCATCATCGTCGAGCAGCATCTCCTTCAAACGATTGCGCGATGTCATGACAACACTAAATAAGAAATGAACAAATGTGACGTCCCGGAGAAGGTGCGAAGTAAGATCATTCCATGTGTGAAGTGCTAAACTATTTGTATAAGAGAACCAACTGGTATATGGGAGTGTGTGTCCAATATACAGAATATAATTGTTGGTGAAAAGACGTGCCTCATTGGAGCGTGTGTCCAACTAACAGAAATAATTAGTGAAAAGGTGTGCCTTGTTGGAGCACATGTTCAACAGACATGTGTGGGGGAAAAATCTTCGTGCCGATCCGAAGACTTCACCTCACAGTCAATTGAAGTTATGTCAAAGATCTTTGGTCGATCTGTTGATTGGAAGGTTGGTTTGAAGGTTGTTGCCTTGGTGACTTTGAGTTACCACTTACGCTATGCAAACGGAGAGAAGATTGACACGAGATGTGATCTCGGAGTTCAGCCGAAGCCTGCGTCTTCGTGCTATAGGGAGCAACCCGAATTCACTAACACTTCACTCGAAGTGACCTCGACAGGCCGAGTGTCACTGATCTCTTTTTCAAGAAGGTCGAAGGAGATGGAATGTCGAAGTCAGAGCTCTGGGTTTTTGAGGTTTTTCTCTCTGGATTCTGGTTTTAGAAATTGATCCTTTTACATTTGAAGGCTCTGCTATTTATAGAATTTCCTGGGAGGAAATCTGGGGCAAATGGCGGTTTTTGCCGTCATATCCGGGGGATCCTCCAGGCAGGGCTGGTGGGTCTCGCTGTCATCTCTGGGGGTTCCACAGGCGGGGCTGGTGGGTCCAGCCGTTGTCTCTGTGGGCTCACCAGGCAGGGCTGGTGGGTCCCGCGGTAGTCTTTGTGGACCCACCAGGCAGGACTGGTGGGTCCCGCGATAGTCTCTGTGGGCCCACCAGGCAGAGCTGGTGGGTCCCGCGGTGGTCTCTGTGGGCTCACCAGGCAGGGCTGGTGGGTTCTGCTGTCTGTAGGCTTCTTTGCCAAAATTTGCACCCACAACATGAATACAACCATTGGTGAAAAACCGTACCTCATTGGAGTGTGTGTCCAACGGACAGGAATACAGTCGTTGGTAAAAAGTCGTGCCTCGCTGGAGTGTGTCCAATGGTAATATAGCAATCTGAGAAAGTGTGTGGCTTATTGGAGCGCGTGTTGCATGAAAAAAACTAGCACGCCGACTTGAATATATTTTTTCAAATGTCCCAATAAATATCGGTTAATTTTTTACTATTATTTAGAATTTTTAAGTATTTTCTAAGCTCCTAATAATAATTTTCTTAATTAAATAATTTATAATATATGCCTTGTAATTTATTTTATAGTAAAAGGACAAAATGGTCATAAAATCACCCTCTCTTTCATTGGTCCAAAATCGTTCTCGTCATCCGCTGGAGATGCTCTTAACAATTGATGGTGCAGCACGTGGGCAGCTGCGTGTGTGGACGCATCTGAGACCGCAAGTCGCCCGCATTCGTCCGGTAGTGGGCAGCCGGGACCACTCTTCCAAATTCTGACACGTGGCGCGTACGGTAAGACGATCATATAAACAGGGGAAATTTTATTCATACCCCAAAAATCTGTAATTAGCCCCCATATTCCTATCGTTTCTCAATAACTTACTCAACAATTCTTTAATACCAACAATGCCCTTTTTTTTTTTTGTAACCCAAACCCCAAAGCCCCTACCTAGCGTCTTTTGTACCGGCAACCCAACCCAAGGATTGTTTGAACTTAGCCCAAGCCCAACCCGTCGGGTTGGCTGGGTTGTGCGGGGTGGGTTCGGGTTAACCCGTCCAAAGTCGGGTTGGGTTCAGGTTGGCCCCCCGAAGTTGCAGCTAGGGGTGGCAATTGGTCGGGTCGTGTCGGGTTCGTGTCGTGTCTAGTTTCGTGTCGTGTCCAAAACCCCTAGATCCGGATCCAACCCGTTTAACTAATCGTGTCTAGATCCTAAACCCGTACCCGATTCGCTAATAAACGGGTAGACACGATTAGACCCGGTAAGATCCGTTTACCACCCGGATCTATTCAGTTGACCCGATCCGACCCAATCCGACTCGACCCGACCTGACCCGAAAGACCCACTGGTATTATATATTATAGTATCGGATTGCTAGTAGACCCAACCCGACACGACTCGTTGAATACTAAACGGGACTTCCCGGGTCTACCGTGTCCAGACCCTAAACCCGGACCCGACCCGTTTATTAAACGAGTCTATCGTGTCGACCCGTTTACGACCCGAACCCGTTTAGCCCTGACCCAGACCCGCTAACTTCGTGTCGGGTCTGTCGGGTCAAGGAGAAATAATTCGGGTTGGGCTCGGATTAGCCCGTCCAAATTCGGGTTGGACTCGGGTTGGGTTAAGGTTGGTTCGCCCAAGTTGCAGCTCTGCTTGTGCCTTCAAGTACCAGCCAACTGCATGGGGTTTATTTAAGAGTGGGGTGTATTCAAGAGTGCATATAATTGGGGTATATTTAAGGGGGTATGTGTTTGATTGGGGTATAATCAAGTTGGGGCGGGCCATTTAACTGGGGTGTATTGAAGGTGTGGTGTAAGGGGGAAGGGTATTTTTGGGATAGGAATGGGATATGAAAAATAAAAAATTGGGTGTGTTCAAGTTTGTTGGTAATGGGGGCTAATTACAGATTTATGGGGTATGAAAAATAAAAAATTGGGTGTGTTCAAGTTTGTTGGTAATGGGGGCTAATTACAGATTTATGGGGTATGAAAAATAAAAAATTGGGTGTGTTCAAGTTTGTTGGTAATGGGGGCTAATTACAGATTTATGGGGTATGAATAAAATTTCCCATAAACAGGGGTTATTTTGACTTTTAACTCCCAAATTTTGCATTGAATTAGAATTTACCCGCCATATTTTCATTAATTAGACTTTACCCCCCAAAACTAACTGTTCCGTCAGCTCACCATCTAAGAGTAAGGGTCAAGGGTGAGCTGACGGAAAAGAAATAAAACTTTTGGGAGGTGAGCTGACGGTACAGTTAGTATTGGGGGGTAAAGTCTAATTAATGAAAAGATGATGGGTAAAGTCTAATTCAAGGAAAATTTTGGGGGGCATAGTCAAAATAACCCTATAAAACAGACACAAATCACAAATTAACCACGAACCCCAAAGTCTCCAATGAATTCCTCATTGCCCCTCTCCTCTTTCCTCCTCCCCCTCCTCCTCCTCCTCCTCCTAGCCGCCGGCACCGCTCAGAACTCCAATGTCTACGGAGAATACATCGGATCCAACTTCAAGGGCGTAAAGTTCTCCGACGTCCCCATCAACCCCGGCGTCCGCTTCAACTTCATCCTCGCCTTCGCCATCGACTACACCTCCACCGCCTCCCCCTCACCCACCAACGGCCAGTTCAACGTCTTCTGGCAGACCGCCGCCCTCACCCCCGCCGACGTCTCCTCCATCAAGCAGGCCCACCCCAACGTCAGGGTCGCCGTGAGCATCGGCGGCGACACCGTGGGCGGCAGCCCCGCCTACTTCAACCCGACCTCTGTGGACACCTGGGTCAGCAACGCCGTCTCCTCGCTCACACGCATCATCAAGCAGTACGGCCTCGACGGCCTCGACGTCGACTACGAGCACTTCAGCGCGGACCCCGCCACCTTCGCGGCGTGCATCGGGCGGCTGGTGACGGCGCTGAAGCGCAGCGGCGCGATATCGTTCGCTTCGATCGCGCCGTTCGACGACGGGCAGGTGCAGAGCCACTACCAAGCGCTGTGGGCGCAGTACGCGGGGGTTATCGACTACGTGAACTTCCAGTTCTACGCGTACGGCTCGGGGACGACGGTGGCTCAGTTCCTGGGCTATTACCAGACGCAGAGCGCTAACTACAATGGGGGAAAGGTGCTGGCCAGCTTCAGTACCGGCGGCGGCGGGGGGCTGTCGCCGGCGAACGGATTCTTCAACGCCTGCCGGACGCTCCAGTCGCAGGGGAAACTTCCGGGGATCTTTGCGTTCTCTGCCGACGACTCGAAGGCCAATGGGTTCCCATATGAGACGCAAGCGCAGGCTCTGTTGGCTGGCTGAATGAAGTCCATACTTTTAGTTAATGATGTAATGAATTAAATAAGGGGGACTTAGTTATAGGTCCCTGGTCGGAAGATCAATTAGCCTATAGGACAGCCTTATTGTCAGGACGAAAGTACCCCTTATCGCACTACAAATTTTGGTTTCATGCCACACCTTTTTAAAAGCTAACATAACAACCTAACCCTAAACCCTAAGATCTATAGGCCATGGTTTGAAGGACGGCGGCAAGCAGCTGCGACTCGAGGCCGCTGCTCGCGCACGATACCGCCGCTGCCACCACCACTGTAGCTCGTGCCCGACTCAGACGTACACTGCTGCTCACACCCGCGTCCGCCACCGCTTGTGCTCACCTCACCATCACTGCTAGGAAAAAATGGGAGACCAAATGTGAGGTTTTTCTGGGCTTTTGGTAGCCCTTTACACCTAACCAACCTTTTGACTAGGGACCTTAGGCGAAACGCATCTTCTGCCCATCCTTATCACCCCACCGATTTGTTGTCGAAGACCTTAGCCATATTAGCCCATTAAATAATGTGTGATGTCCACATCGCCAGATTTCTTTTCTTTTTTTTGGTTGGACCGGCCAGGCGATTAGAGGCTAGAGCAAGGGCTCAAAGAGGTCCAGAGTTCGCAACGGGACTGAAGATGAGGTACATTATTACTACTATTTCAATATGGGACTAAAGTTAAAACACAATATTTCATACTTTCGTAATAACCAAAATTTTATAATAATCCCCCATAGGAATGGAATATTAAAATTCAAATTCAAAAGAAATTGTCTGGAGTACTAAGGAGGGGTATGTATACTCAAAAAGTGGCATTCGATTTGAACCTTTGCTTAGTGTAGATTTATAGGATTTACAAACTAACCAGCGAACTAAAGTCTTGAACTGTTCAGTTTTAATGTAAATCAAGTCGAGAGGTCTCACTCATACCCTCAAGATAAATATCATAGAGTCCTCTACGGTTGTGCTCTTTACGACCATGAGTTGTCCCTAGTTTTCTTAAGTGCTCTAAAAAATTAACCCCGATTATCATATATGTACTTTTTATTAGGAGTGCTCTGTACCTATACACCCCACTAGAATTGTAGCTATAGACAACATATAAAGTACACGACTAAGCCTTACAACGATACAGATTGTACTACCACATCATAGGGAGGGGCAATTTACTTGGTAGCACTCCCACAAGTCCCCCTACTAACTTGCTGCCCCATTAAACTGTATTCTTGGGATCTCTAGGCATATAGGTTGGTTTAACATTATAGGAGACTTTTTTAGTTTATAGGCCTCAATCTCATCCCCCTCGATGTATTTAAAACTAGCTCTCTAACTAATATTTTGGTTAAGCGATCAGCTAGATTGATCTTTGACTTTACATAGTCAATGGCAATTATCTCCCCTTTCATTAATTGTTTCACAGTCTTATATCTACAAGTAATGTATCAATACTTTCCATTATAGCAGTTATTTCTGGCCCTCATGATAACGTCTTAGCTATCACAATGAATAAATACACCAAAATTAGGCTTTGGTCATAAAAGAATGTCAATAAGGAAGTTCCTTAGCCATTCAGCCTCCTCAGTAGCCTTATCTAAGGCTATGAACATAGATTCTATAGTGGATCAAACTATATATACAAGTTTATTTGGATGACTTCCAAGAAATTGCACCTCCTCCAATGATAAAAACATACCCACAAGTAGATTTGGTTTTCAAAGAATTTACAATCTAATTAACATCGATGTACCCCTCTAGGACAATATACTATCTACCATAGAAAATGTCATAATCCAATGTTATTTTTTAAATACCTTAGAATTCAAATTTGAACAGCACAGTGCTCCTTGTTGGGGTTAATAGTATATCTGCAAAGTCTACCTATCCCATAGGCAATTTTGGGTCTCGTACAGTTGATGATAGATATGAGATTGGCACCCTTAAATACTCAAGTTGTATATACTTGTTCTTATGTTCTTGTTCAGGTGTACTGAAGCGTCACAGGCAGACCAAACTTCATAAGCACCTTCTCGATATAGTGGGACTGAGACATAGCTAAGCCATTAGAATTCCTCATAATCTTGATACGTTTCACAAGGATAAAGATGAGCCATATCTTAAGGGTTTTTTTATCTAAAAATAATATGTCGTCAAAAAAGTAATGCTAAAAGCAAGTGAGACCAGCTTGAGTAATTTGAAGGAGTTGGGGGGTCATTCCGGAAAAAACCTCTATTTTTCCGCTTAAAAATGGACCTCACCCACCAAAGTTATGTGGAGCCGTGTAGAGAACCAGGCCTACTGCACGCATCTTCTTGGAAGGATACCCTTTGTTTTGGAGAAAATTACAAGCAACCCCCGTAATCTTGGGGACTATTTCTTCAGCTTGGGAGGGTGCTTACGTCCTATACTTGTGTTAAGGAAAATCATCGAGTCAAAACCCCTGATTCGGTTCAACTTCACCATCTGGTCCAATGTGGATCCACAAAATTTTCAAATAATCTTAACCACAACTATCAACCACATCCCATTGAGTCAGAGTTAGCTGGTTTAAACTCAATTAAACCAGGTAAGATCACTGTAAGTTTTTCCATAAATTTTTCAAAAAAAAAAGTTTCCGGAAGGAACTTCCATAGTGGGGCACTACATAACCTGTTAGTGCACCATTACAAGATAGACCAAGGATTCAAATTCACCACAAGAGCGATAGAAATGCCCCTACTAAGACGAGAGGGAGGCCTCCCTCTTCAGAGTCGGACGAAAAAATGCCGTAGCACTTATTCGAACCCTTAACCAAGGCCACGAGTTGAATACATCTTACCAACTAAGAAACCTGTTAGAGACTGTTGAGAATAGTCCCACATCGGTAAAGGGGTAAGAGTTCCACATCTTTATATATTATTGCCCCCTCCCTCGCATCACTGGTTTTGAGGGGACATGGGTAACATGGTATCAGAGCTAGGTCCCACCTCGTCTTGCCTCTATGTGGTTCCGTCGCACTCTTTCTCACTCCGATCGAGAAGCGCTCTGTGTGCAGGCGGGTGTTGAGAATAGTCCCACATCGATGAAGGGGTGAGAGTTCCACATCTTTATATATTGTTACCCCCTCCCTCTCATCATCAGTTTTGAGGGGACATGGAAATTGTAACATACCGTTTTCAAACATTTTCATTAATTTCATTTTGAATCTTCCATTAATTTATTCTTGACTTACACATCTTCCATTAATATCATATCAAAATTTTCTTTTCTTCTTTTTGACCACGATAATCCGAACCACACCACTCACCTCTAAGAGCCTACACTTATAACTATTTGCCTGATTGGGATTCAACCAAGATTCGGATTTCGATCAGTCTTGCTTATCGGTGATCGACCTAGTTTCAAATCGGACAAACCGATCCGATAGTCTAAATATATAATAATTTATATTAATTTTATAATAAATTTTATATATATATATATATATATATATATATATATATATAGAGAGAGAGAGAGAGAGAGAGAGAGAGAGAGAGAGAGCCGGATCTAGTGAGAAACTCCTTATTTGTGAAACCTTGTGCGAAACCCCCCTAGAGGTTTCAGAATTTGATGAAACTTGGTAGGCATACTACCTATGCCATGTTGATCATCCTCACAAATTTTTATCAAATTCTAAAACTTCTAGGGGCATCAAATTTGATAATCAAGTTAACGGTTTTTATGAACGGTCGGTAAATTTTCTAACATTTGATGCCCCTAGAGGTTTTAGAATTTGATGAAATTTTGTGAGGATGACCAACATGGCATAGGTAGTATGCCTACCAAGTTTCATCAAATTCTGAAACCTCTAGGGGGGTTTCTCCTCTCTGTTCCTCTCTCTCTCTCTCTCTCTCTCTCTCTCTCTCTCTCTCTCTCTCTCTCTCTCTCTCTCTCTCTCTCTCTCTCTCTCTCTCTGTGTTCCTCTCTCTCTCTCTCTCTCTTCTCCGTTGAACCCACCGAGCCCCGACGGTGAATTGCACCGAGTCACGCCGGCAGCCACCCCCTGGCCGCTCCTCCACTTAGCCCCGATCAGTGAATCGCACCGAGCCCATGCCGGCAGCCATCACCTGGCCGCTCCTCCACCCAGCCCTGACCGGCGACACCGACCCCAGATCGCAGCCCTCCCCCGCCGGCGCTGGAGCCGGAGGGGAAGGGGGTGCCGGAGCCGGAGAGGAAGGGTGTGTATATATATATATATATATATATATATATATATATATATATATATATATATATATATATATATATATATATATATATATATATATATATATATATATATATATATATATATATATATATATATATATATACTCTTACACATAGCCTCTTACTCATATAGTTACCTATGATCCAAGTCGTCCATTAGATCCCGACGTACGGTTCGGATTAGATGGGGAGTTAAAACAATGGTGTCCGCATTAAATGTCTGTATTAAAAGCCCGTATTAAAAACCCGCATTTAATGCGGACATCATTTGCTTCAACTCTCCATCTAATCCGAACCATACGTCGGGATCTAATAGACGACCCGGATCATAGGTAACTATATGAGTAAGAGTCCATAAGTAAGAGTATCCCTCCCCATATATATATATATATATATATATATATATATATATATATATATATATATATATATATATATATAGGTCAGGATCGGATGACCCAGCAAATTTTGACCCATTAATAACCCAGCACCCTTTGAGGCACTTAGAGGTTATAGAATGGGTTGATTTTTTGTAGGGATGTTGTCTATGGTATGTTGATCATCCTCACAAAAAATCAGCCCATTCTAAAACCTCTAGGTGCATCAAATGCGCACTTCAAATCAACGGTTTTTGACTGTCAATTTTAACCGTTGATTTGAAGATCACCCTTTGATGCAACTAGAGGTTTTAGAATGGGCTGATTTTTTGTGAGGATGATCAACATATCATAGACAACATGTCTACAAAAAATCAGCCCATTCTAAAACCTCTAGGTGCCTCAAAGGGTGCTGGGTTATTAATGGGTCAAAATTTTGATGGGTCATCCGATCCTGACCCATATATATATATATATATATATATATATATATATATATATATATATATATATATATATATATATATATATATATATATATATATATATATATATATATATATATATATATATATATATATATATATATATATATATATATATATATATATATATATATATATATATATATATATATATATATATATATATATATATATATATAGAGAGAGAGAGAGAGAGAGAGAGAGAGAGAGAGAGAGAGAGAGAGAGTAGTGATACATTGCGGCCAGCTAACGTGCGGCCACCCCCTTCGGGGGTATTTTCGGAATTTTTTTTTTTTGGGGATTGATCACCCACTCTTGGATTGGACACACAAAAAATTTCAGCCCGATCCAAGACTTGTAGGCCGTCCAAATGTGTTGATCGTTTATCGGTCGTTTATTTTTTTTGCTTTGGACGGCCTACAGGTCTTGGATCGGGCTGAAATTTTTTGTGTGTCCAATCCAAGGGTAGGTGATCAATCCCAAAAAAAAAAAAATTCTGAAAATACCCCCGAATGGGGTGCCGCACGTTAAGCCCGCACGTTACCAACCGCAATGTATTACTATTATATATATATATATATATATATATATATATATATATATATATATATATATATATATATATATATATATATATATATATATATATATATATATATATATATATATATATATATATATATATATATATATATATATATATATATATATATATATATATATATATATATATATATATATATATATATATATATATATATATATATATATATATATATATATACCCGATCCTGGATTTAAACCGGATAATTTAGACAAACCAGGATCCATTTCGAACTAAGGAATTATTGTCCGAACCCGGTTTTTTTATAGGTAGGACGGGTCGGACAAAAGATTGCCACTCTGAGTTATCCTCACCATTGCCCTTTCTCCTAGCTCCTTTTCTCCATCAAAGAACAGGGAGTCATCTTCTCTCATTAACCCAACTGAAGACAAGTTAGACTTCCATGTAGAATTCAAAACTACCACTTCCCTTCAACCACCATCATAAAATACACCCAATGTACAAAAAATCAAAATATCCCTAAATACACAGAAATGCAATATTTCGTAAAATTTGCCTTTTTTTGGGGGGTCGAAATGACGGTGAAAATCAATATTTCGAATGTTGGTTACACCTGATGACTGTCCGATATCATTAAATGATTAGTTACACTTAGCAGAAACTAGTCATCCAGTGCATCATGTGCACCAAGCAAAACCTATTCAGTCCTACCCATCACTGATATCATGCCCATATACAACACACATTACAAAAAGAATGAGCCCCAAACCCATGGTTCCATCCTCACTGGGGCCCGCTTCGACGCCTCCGTTTGAACGACTTCTTCGGGGTGGAGGCACCGGCTGTGCCCGTCCCAGGCAGCGGACTCGTCATGTGATGCTGGAACCTGTCGACTGGGTGGGCATGGGCGTGTTGCGGCGAGTTCATGGGGACGGGGCCGTTCGGCACCGGAAATGCCCGGAGCCTCTGGTAATGGGGAGGGCCGGCCCAGGTCCGGGAGAAGGCCTGGGTATTGTCGGACATCAAGGACTTCAGGAAACCGCTAGGAAAGGGATGGCCATTTGCTCTTCTTCCTTGAGTAGATTTATTCGCGACGGATGCATCCACCATTGCTGCCTCGGCTTCCGTGGGCTCGTCGACATGTGGCAGGCCAGATAATCCATCATACGAAAGGATGCAGGCGATGGCATACATGGATGCTCCGAGTGCAGGAGGTAGGATTGCCCGGGGATTATTGACCTGCAAAATGGAGTCTCAGGTGTAAGGATCCAATCAAGAGAAGATGAACTCCAGAGTTTGCAGTTTCGTTCAATTTCCACAATTAAAAAACCACCTTTCCCTTTCAAATAAGGACCATCCAAAATACGTTAAAAAAACACAAAATCAAACAAACTTTAAGTAAAGCAGTGTTGTTACCAGATGAGAGAACCTTACTTTGAATAAGATAGCAGCAGACAGGTGTTCTCTTAAGCAGTAAATCTGAGCAACATCAAGGGCGGTCGATTCAAATCTGAGCCACCGATCAACAACAACTGAAACTGTATTGTCAGGAGAATCCATGATTTGACCTACACCCTGTCCGGAACATTTATTTAACGCCATCTCTTCATCCTCACCACTCGAAGCTTCCCCATCTTCATCACTGTTATCATTATTACTTGCAGGAGCAACAACCATCTCCATTGCAAGTAGTAATAATGGATATGGGCCAACAAGAGAACAGTTTCTTATGTACATTCCCCCATCTCCACGGGTTATCTCATCGTAAATAATGAGTGGGTTGCCAGCAGATTTACTAAACGATAAATTGAAGTTGGAGGAATGAGGATGCAAGCGAACTTTAGCACCACCGGCCGTCTCGACAACTGCTCTTTTACGATATTTGCGACGTGGCAACAATCTTCCCACCATTGGATAAGTACCAGCCATAAGAACCGCTCGCAGGATACCTGGATCTTGGGCATTTAAGCTACAGCTAGATAAATCTTCCGGAATAAACCCATTCTTTGCCAGTTCATTCTGAAGCTGCTTGCGCATCGAAAATAGCATATTCATGGTGTTTGATGAGATAAAATACTTTGAACAGAACTGTGATTCTTGACCCCTATCTTTTGCTCGTCTCCAACACTCAAATGCTGCTACAACTGCAAGCTGATCACTGTACCCACCATATAGGGAAGCCAGCTCGACTTTGGCCGTGGCAGCTTTCTTCTTCTCACCTGGGGCCATTGGCAAAAGAAAAGGTTCTCTGTAGTCTGCCGCACATGCCATAGTTAATGCAGGCTCAAGACAGTTCATCAAAACAGCAAACAAAAGCATCTTGCTGGTTGTCGGATGAACAGGAAGGGAACCCAGCTTTTCCCCAAGATCTGTAAGCTTCTCGTCTTGCGTTAAAGCACCAATGTCTTGAAGAACAACGATTGCATTACGTACAGTCTCATAAACAGGAGGATCCAAAGTTTTCTGTAGAAAGTCTAATACTTTGCAATGGGGATCAAGTAACTTCACCTGTCAGTGGAAAAGATTAAACTAAGCAACTGGACAATAATATAAAAGGTAAATTACACTTTACCCCCTGACGTTTAGCCCCAAATCACTTAACCCCCCTATAGTTAATAAACTACATTTCCCCCCCTTCAATTTAGTTTTTATTAGATAAAAATTACCAAAAGAGGAAATTTAGTAGTAGTCGACAAGGAGAAGGGGGGGGGGGGTTAAGTGATCTTGGGCTAAACTTCAGGGGGGTAAAGTGTAATTTACCCTAATATAAATTACGGAGGAAGAGGAACATGAGGTAAAGCTTACCTGCAAGCAGAGTTCCTCAATGGGCATCCTTTTTATTTCAGGATCTTGAAACTCTGGCAAAGATGCAGCACGAATCTTTGAATACAAATGGTAACAAGTTCCTGGCTGGCAACGGCCAGCACGTCCCTCGCGCTGCCTTGCACTAGCTTTCGAAACCCAAGACGAATGGAGTGTAGACACATTGCTATAAGGATCATAACTTTTTTCTTTCATTCGACCGGTGTCTATAACGTAAACTACGTCATCAATGGTAACTGCAGTCTCAGCAATGTTAGTTGAGAGAATGATTTTACGAACACCATCTGGTGGATGTTTGAACACCTTCTTCTGCTCTGCGGATGGAATCATAGAATGGAGAGAGAACAACAAAAATTTCGATGTGTCACTGAAAAATGGGGAAGCAAGTAATCTCTCTTTAGTCTGATTTATGTCGTCCCATCCTGGAAGAAAGACTAAGATAGCACCTTCCTTGGAATCAGTACAAATCTTCCGTAATAAACGTTCTATAAGTACAGTGTCGATGTGTTCAGGATTGATTCTTGCTAGGTATTTGTCAAGTAGCTCCTCCTCTTCTGCTGACTTTGATAAGTCGTTCTCCATGTATTTTTTGATAATTTCATACACCTGCTCCTGATTTTCCCGCTGAGCCCAATCCAGGGCAGAGTTTCCGTCATTGGCACGCAAAGTGCAGTTGGCACCAAAAGATAGGAGCATGCAAACGTCACCTACTCTACCTTTCCCAGCAACCACCATCAATGGTGATACACCCGTCAATGAATGCTGGTAATTGTATACTTTTGGGGTTTGCTCAGTAGAAAGTAGTTCTAGCAGAGGATCAAGTTCATCACTTGATAGAGCCAAGTTGATTGATTCATCAAGGGCAGCTTTGTACTCTTCTGTCAACTGAGTATTTTCCTCCAAAATGCTTAAGGTGGAAGGATTAAGATGATTATCATTTGTTGATTTTAAGATACAAAGAACATCCTCCAAATAAAATGTCTTGACCTGTATCAGAACTACTAGTTAATTACCGAAGAAATTTATTGATATGTTAAGACCATGCAGAGACTTTTTGAAGCTCAAAGGAAAATCTCTTACAGGATAAGTAAACCCTGGGACCTGAATAATAGGGCAGCCATTAAAATATTGAGAAAATCGTTCAGCATCAATTGTAGCACTCATGAGTATCTGTTCGTTTAAAGAAAGTGTCAAATCGTTAATCAAGTCTAAATATTTTTCACAAATCATTTATCAAGTCAACAATTTTGAGGAACCTAATTCCCATGAATTGGTTGGAAATAGAGAGAAATTGTGCTAACCAGGTGTAGATGAGGATATGCAGGGAGCAGATCTCTGCAGATAAGCACACAACAATGAAAGGAATTAGGGAAACAAAATGTGTGCTATCATGAACTTCTAACTAGTTCCATTTCAAGCATCTATTCAGGGTTGTAGTAGTTCCATTTTAAACATCTATTTAGTGATGTTGATAATTATAGTAATAATGGAAACACCCAGCAAATGGGATAACGTTAAATATGATATGACAGGAGCGCTTGGTGACAAGTACATTGAGCATGGATGGCCCAACCATGGTGTTTCGAACCTGCATCAAATGGTCAAATCAACCCCACTCCCCATCCCAACCCTCATATTAGACATCAAAATAATGGAACCGGGTAATAAAGCCATATGTTCACTAAATGCACATAGATGATTGAAGAGAAAAGAAACCCATCCTGCTGTTTTGGAACAATTCAAAGGGGTGAGAAACTGACTGGGCCAGTTGAGGACTATAAAGTATAAACAAATGATATCTAAAATAAACCCCACCAACCCACCCACCCAAAAGAAGCCCTTTGTCGGAAACCCCTAGTGTTCATCAGTTTCTATAACAATATTCCAAAAAATAGACACAAGGGGAGAACTCCTGCCAATGATGAGCATACATTTATCAATTCTCATAAACAAATATAGTTTATTACTTTATTTGCAATTCCTAAACGTCACACCTGAGCGATGAACTTTGAAGATATGATCATCTTAACAAGTTCCAACCCCATATGTATTTTTTACAGACTCATCAAACATTTTTTATCCAAAAGAAGTTTAAAACCATTTAGAATCCGTATGTTTCCCATTTCAAAGAATCCATATCAGATATAATACACACAAATATCGGACAATGATGAACATATCCTTGGCAAAATAGCATAATGAAAGACAAAGTGAACATTCTCTAAGTACCTGAGAATTGCAAGCGTAAAATCAGAAAACCTATCCCTTTCATGAATTTCATCCTGGACAAAGAATTGACATAAACCATGGTCATATAATATCATAGACCAGTAGAAAATAATGCATGCATGATAATTGCAAACTAAAGCCAAGGACTCCTATAAATGTCTATGATATACTGGTAACTTCCAATCTACAAAAAAATAAATAAATAACACATGTGACATAGCTAAAGCTTTAGCCCTTGCATTCGATCACTAGAAGTTGGTATTACCAGTTCAATAAAGATTATCCCAAGTGTAAAATTTAGATGCAAAGACACATAGAAACACTTTCAAAGGAATACCATACCTAAGTCAGATACAATCATATCAGGTAATAACGGACCACATCACCAAGAGAAGAAAGTATAAGGACACATTTAATTCTAGAGTACTGAGATAAAATGTAAATAGACAGTAATATACACAAAAATCTTTGATGCTTATGCACCCCATTCTCAGTAGGATTGGAAATACAAGGGGCTTAATTGTCAATATGCTTATCTAGGTCCTCATATTGGGAAGGGACATATATGGTCAGAAATAAAATGTCAGGTGTTTGGTGCATCTGTTGTTACCTTCATAACGTGTTAATCTTCAGCCCAATAGGTTTCAAACGAACTGTTTGACATATGCAATAAGCACTGGATTTAAATAATTGAACCAATCATGAATTGAGAGCCCAATTATCATGAAATGATGTTTGTTGCACATGGTCAAAGTTGATATGTATAAGAAATTAGGTTATGCACATAATATAGCTAAATGCATGATTATTCAAGCATGGTATGCACACAAACGGCAAGAGCGAAGCCTGGCAAAAAACGTCTCCAAAGCGAAAGAAAATGGATGGAAACGAAAGAGGAAGGAAAATGTGAGGAGGATGAAAGGCAGACTGGTTCGCCATAAAGAGGGATCTTCCTCAACCTACATTGATTGTCCTTGTGGCCTAAACCATTGCAAATGTAGCAAACCATAGCGTTGCAGGCTTGCAGCAACCGGAACTTTGGTGACCAAGATCTCCACATCAATAACATGCCCCCACTCTGAGCTTAAAGGGACGATGGGCAAATTGTTTTGAAACTCAAGGCTCCTCCCTTGAATGTTGGTTCTAAACCGGGATACTAGGCGCTAGGGCTGCAAACAAGCCGATCCGAGCCAAGCTTTGGTCTATTTGAGCTTGGTTCAGTTAAAAGCTTAGTTGTTCAAGCTTGGCCTTGGCTTGTTTAGTAATCGAGCCAAGCCGAGCTTTGGTCTGTTTGAGCTTGGCTTGTTAATTAAACGAGCCTACTCGAACGAGCTCTTAAAAAAACTTGTTCATGAACTCTATCTTAGACCAAATCTTAGACTATATATATTTAGTCTATTCATGCCTTTTATGAACTTATTCACAAGCCTATTCACGAGCTTACTCACGATCCTTAAACGAACATGTTCACGAGCCCAACCGAACCAAGCTTTAGTATGTTTGAGCTTGGCTTGTTTATTAAACGAGCCTAAACTCTAGGCTTGGGCTTGGCTCAAATAGTTATCGAACAAGCTCGAACGAGCCTTTACCGAGCTTGTTCGTGAGCTACTCATGAGCGGCTTGGTTCATTTGCAGCCCTACTAGGTGTCAAGATGAAAGGATCTTCCCTTTCCATAAATGTGAGACCCAAGAAGTCTCCTGAGCAACTCCCTCAATCGAAGAATTGATTGTAGCATTCCCTTTACGTATACACACCGCACAAAATCCTCCTGAGAGACAACCTCACTGATGGCAGTAGGATTTATCCTGTCAGTAGGATGATCTGACGATAGAGGGGTCCAACTCCACCTCCAATTATGGAAGAAGCTATTGATGATCCGGGGAGATCGCAAGTGTTGGTTCTCGGAAGACATGAAACCACCGTCTGCAAACAGGTGTTGACGCCATTCGCCATTAAAGATCCTTGGATTCATAGAAGAGTTGGATGTGACCGAAACAGCAGGAACAAGAAGAGGGCTTGCCACCCATAATCGCCAGCACTCTCTATATCTCACCACCCCTTCTTTGTTATGCCTTTATGGGGTAAAAACTAATTTAAAACGTACTTTACACTATCTTAACATAAACAAGAATTCTAGGTACTAAATGATGACGTATCATTTAAGCTACGATTTTGCCATGCATCAGGAACCATCAATTGATAAGATGCACAACACATAAGTAGTACGAGAGATGACAACTACATATGGAAGAATCAATTCAGCACCTATAAGGCTCTTTGGAAGAAGAAAAAAGAAAGAGAAAGCTAGTTGTTGTAGCTATTGTTCTGCAAGGGCCCGCAAGAGGAAAACATGGAGACTAGCCCACCAAAAGACCAGAACAAAAGCCCCCTTTTTCTAATTGGATGAAGATCAATACAAAACAGGGTGGCATGTCCTAATTTTACCCAGTTTTAGCTGGTCACCCAAAATTTTAAGGAGTTCTAATGAAAATTGCGTAGGAACACACATATATTTGCCCACTTCTACGGTTCTACCTAGCTACCCATCCTATTTGAGAGGAAAATTAATTGTTTGGTAGGGTTGTAATACTGGTTTCCATCATTCATTAACCAATTCTTCAGAGTTCTCTTATTTGTTTTCAATTATTGTCATTAGCTTGGTGAGATGCTGTGATTTCGTGCTGTGATGCCAACATTAAATGTAATGCCTTAAATCCACTACTACTGTGATTTCGTGCTGTGATGCCAACATTAATGCCTTAAATCAACGACTACTGCAGCTAAGTAAGACCCATGCCAATAAGCCATCACCCTCGAGCATGCCTTTTGTCAATCGTCCAAGCACTCACAATGATGCTTCACGATGACTGTACCTTCCCAAAAGGACACATTCTAGTAAATATCATACATGATAATGTAAGAAAGAAATGCATATTGGTTCATAGACAGGTGGCTCTAACAATTTCTATATTTTTCTTAAACCTTTATGAACGCCTTAAGAAATCCAATGCTGAAAAAAAAGTTGTTATCTGAGCTTAACTCCGTGCGTGACAGAAAGAATTTTATCAAATCTGAACACAAATCATGGAGTAAAAGTAGTATGATTCTTCCCCATGTTCATGTCTAATTACTTATAGATCTATCATATGTACACAAATCAGAATATGTACACATACACATTTCTGTACGAATTCCCAAAAGTATGCTTCCTTTTGACTGTTTTAACTTCCAAAAAACAACTTACCTTCATCTATGTTTGATGGATCTGATCCCGTTTTTGAGAATAAAATTGCATCAATCAAGTTGTTTTCTACCACGAGAGTGACCCAGGGTTCACAAGATTTCAATGTTCTGAAACAAAAGGTGATTCTTATATACTAAAGCAAATGAAAATGTCTATGTTCTGTCTGTTTACCATTATAAACCAATCCTACTCAACGAGAGGCCTAGATGAAACATCCCATTCGTTTCAGTTTTAGTTTTGGTTTTTCAGTAAAACCACAAAAAATAGTTAAGGCATTGACATCAGAAAATAAAGAACTTAAAAGAATTAAAAAAAAAAGTACTAGAATTACAAAAAAGACAACCTTGAGCTATCTCAATCAGGAAGATTGTAAGTTCATTGTACTACCTCAGTCAGGAATTGATCGGAACAAGGGTTTGATTTGGCTAGGTCAAAATTTAAACCGTTCGGACGTTTGGGTTTAGCTTCAGTAAAATAATTGAACCATGATGTAAACCTCCAAATACACTAATGTAAAACCATTCAAATGTACTAGAATGTTTGCCAGGGTCTGATAAAGTTCCATAAGTGTAATCTGTCAGTAAGATACATACCGTGTTGCAAGCACGATAATCTAGAATACATTAAACCATCGCCCTGCACTATCATGCAAGATTCATCATAGATTGAAGATATGCAACTAACAATTTTCTCCCATGATCGAATAAAAAAGGGAGGCCTACAGGACAATCAACTTTTTGAACCCTATCATCATCGATTAGCAATAAACAAGGTAGTTATGAAGTCTTAAAGCTCCTCTTGGTTCTCCATTGGCAACCATTTCACCTTAGATGTAGCGTATTATGGTTCATGAAGCTGACAGTAGTTCCTTAGCAAGGACATCGAATCACGACAATCACCACTGCCATGAACTAAAACACCCATAGCTTCGAAGATCAAGGGACATGGAATCCAAGACAGTTACCCCATGAAATATGAGCCGGAAATTCAAAAACTTCTATAGATGGGAACTTACTCTTCTTTGTCGTTGATGGTAACCAACTCTTCTCAGTCGATGGTAAATGGTAATTGATGTAAAATATATTAAGGAAAAGCTTACAAGGCATGGCAATTACAGTACCAAAAGATACAAAAGATAGAAAGTCAGCATGAAGGCCTGATGAAACAGCTGGCAATTAAGTTAGCATGTCACCGACGTGTAACTAATCAACTGGGCATACATTTTGAGTCCTTATTCAAGTCCAAATCCTTTGCAGATGTCCTTTTTTGGATGCCATATGGATTCAACAAGTTAATTCATTTAGTTTGTTGTTACATCAAACAAATTGCAAGTGAGAAAAAGATTGCATAGTTTCTGACCAGTTACTGCTGGGTAGTAGATCCTTTTTCACCACAATTAAGATGGCCCTTACTTTAACAAATACAATTATTCCTTTCAGACCTCAACTTGGTTAAACTGGACCCCCACCCTTTTCACTCAGTATGGTAGCTATAAAGAAAGAAACCACATGTGAGCAAGAATACTCAAAAAACTAGTATACATAATTATTTTCACTCCTTTTCCTTTGTTGTAAAAGAACGATTTATAATTGTGAGTATAAATAGTTATCAGTAATCCTACCACAGGTTACATCCAGATATAAATTAAATAACCGATTGCACTTTTTCACAAAATTGAAACAAGAAATTACCACAATAATGTGGGTTATCTCCGTAATACCATCCTTTAGTGGCCTGTTAGCAGCTTCTGCCTTCCGTGTATTTGCACCTCTGCTAATCAATAATCTCAAAATAACTCCATTTGTGCAAAACATTATTGAAGAATGTGCCCCACCTTTGGCCTCCAGACGTATCTGAAATGTTCAAACAAAATAATATTGAACTAATGAAAATAGTAACATATACTAAGTGCATACATAAATGATAGGAAATTGTATACACAGAAAAAAAGTGTGCTCAAGTCCAAACATGCTATCCAAGAATATGATGAGAATGAAGTAAAAATATGATTCCTATTTGGGATGAAGAGACCTGGGCAGCCACCTTCTCAACCGAGCCCACACAATTAAGAATCCTAGGCCATGAGCTTTTTGGGGCCAACTCTCAAGCTTGGAGTATCATGCCCAATTTAAGTCAAGGCTAAGATCTACACAATAATCTGTTAACCCAATAACCCAGCCCATATCGGCCCATTAAAATGAGGGGTGGGTGCAACCCTACCCGGATTGGACTAACACAATGTTGGAACTTGGAAGGGGTGTGCCTGTGTATGTGATAAACCATTCTGAGACTACTTCACAAGAAAATCCGAAGCTTTTTCGTTGACGCAAAAGTAGAGTTTCATCGATACTTAATTGACTATTACTTGTGGCACACTGTAAGGCTAGGATACGTGCCCCAGTCGTGGGCTTGAACATAATTAAATTTTTGGTTGGATAGTCTCTAGGCATCTCCTCCCAGGTCACTTGAGGTGGGGATACTCGAAGCCTATTACAAAATTGTATACTATCATATAATTCTTGAATACGAGAATTTAAGCATGACAAAAAATATAAAATAAAATTTTAAATACTCAAGACAACTTTTAAATATTCAAACAAAGATAAAATAAAAGTTGTCAGTGTAAGCAGGTTTAGTAACTTGACAACATATAGATCACTGCAAAAACATCAAAACTCATTATTGAAAGCATTGGGATTTGCAAAGGAAAAGGCATGCAAAAAAGTTTGCTTTTATAACTTCTAAAGGAAAGGGGCAAGCGCTGGGATTTGCAAATTTTTGAAAAAAAATAAAATTTTACTATTATTTGAAAGGGTTCATGTTTTTTAATGTTATAAAACAATCATCATACAAATGTCACGCAGTTGTTTGGGCTATGGTCGCCTAGGCACCTGTCAAGCACCTTGCGCCTAAGGGCAAAGGACCCCTTAAGGGCAAAAGAGGATTTATATAACATGACCAATCCCAATTCCTCACAGCTATTTCACATGATATCCTTAAGGGCAAAGGACCCCTTTTAAATACACCCTCACTCTCATTATACTCCCTCTCTTTCATATATATGTGAGAGTGGAGACTGAGTGAAATAAGAGAGAGGGGGCATATTTAAATGGGATTTTTGCAAAAAAACAGTCATAATATAGATTTCTTTCTCCCCCTCCCTATGTAAATCGCACTCACCGTAATCCTCAGGATAAATCATGGCCACCACTTATGCCCCCCAGATAAAGATGGGCAGTTGAATACATCTCCTAAAATATCTACCATCATCCATTATTATTATTATTATTATTATTATGTGTGTGTGTGTGTGTGTGTGTGTGTGTGTGTGAGAGAGAGAGAGAGAGAGAGAGAGATCGCATGATTGTTACTATTTTTATTATTTGAAGTATTACAAGTAATTTATTTTACTAATATAACACCAAGTACACATAATTATTTATGCAAGCACATATTATAGAAAAACATATATATCCACATCCTCGAACATTGTAGCTTTTGGACTATGAAGAACCCAACCCCTTTAATGCACAAAACCAAAATTCATGTGCACCAATGTAACCTGAATGGAGATAATTGATTGTTTTAAGACACTCTGTTTTCTCAGTTTCTTGGGCTGATTGCACCAAAGCCAAACCACTTGGTCTTTCAAATCCTGAGGAAGAAATGTTTAAACATAGATTTTGCCTTACAAATCTTAAGTCTTTCAAATCATGGGATGAAATGTATGCAGTCCCATCTTTCCATGACCTTATGCGTTTACAAAATAAAAGACACTAAGAAATATTTGTATTCCCATCTTTTTGAATATTTGGTCGCTATTAATATCGAAGGCTGAGCACTGTCAAAATGAGCTTTGTCAAAACTCTATTTTAAGTTTTTGACCATTCATCTCAAATCAAAACTCATCTCCTGACAAAGCTTCAGCATCAAGACAACCTCAAATATGCATGTTCTATAGAATCTTTATGGCTGAATGTAGATAAAGAAAAATAAATTTCTTAGTTATGACGAATATAGATATCTCTAGTAAATCTTGAAAAGTTGACTACACTCAACAAGGTGCATAATGTTTAATGACAAATAGATACTTAATGTTGACCGAGAAGAATTAAAAGAATGGTATACCAAAGTAGAAAGAACTACCTTATACCCAACCGTGTCTCCAACAGCTTCTCCTCGTTCATAAGAGATTCTCTCGGCAACTATGCACCCAATAAGCTCAAATATAAGCATAGGTTTTCGTAACCGAATAGTGAAGGATAACAAAATTAAGCAGAGCGATGGTGAGATGGAAAATACCTGAAATGGCTGAAATTCGTCTAGGTTGGGTGCACACTATTTTACATGCCTCACCTTTGCTCCACATATGATCCAATATATACTGAGGAACCTGAATTACCCAAGGATATTATTATAAGCATATATGGAAGATCAAGAAAAAGCATTAATGTGATAATATTGTACTAGTCAAAATACATCTCATGCAACAACCAAAGTGCAAAAGACGAGGCATTCCTCAAGGAGCATATTAGAATTTTAATTTATGTCATTCCGTATGCAAAACATTTCTTATCCACCACCATAGTTAACTTGAGAATCAAGAAAGTTTAAAAACAAAATACTAAAACACCCCTCATGAGGTAGCAAATAAGTAGAAATGAAAGGGGTCTGATACCGGACCTTGATGCAGCGCCATCATGAGGGGGGTGAGAGAAGAGAGGGAGAAAAGGTGATGCGGATACGGATACATGACACGACATATCCTAGAAAACTAGGACTCCACTAGCACTTTTTGTAGAGCTTCCACCTGTATCAGCACTTTCAGCGATCCTTCAGTAGAACACTCGCCGCAGTCGTGCTACCAGCTACAGCTGATTGTGTTGAGATGGTTCTGCCAACCGAGCCGATTTAGGGTGTTGATTACAGCATGCTAACCTCGATTGTTGACTTTCTCGAGCTAGAATATCCACCTACGGCTCATATGCTTCGTTGGTTTCACCTACACTAAGGTGTACCCTTCTTCAATTTACTACATCAGCGAGCCCCGATGACCGTCTTCATCAGCATGAGGCATCACTTCTCTGACTCCCGATCCCTACTCAATGGAAACACATCTTTCGTGTGGGACCTGGAAGGTGACTACAATTCAGCGTGAATCCATCTATTAGGCCTCCAGCACCGGTTGTTGATTCTTAGACACTATTACAATGGAGGTGACTTCAACGCTACATATGTCTACATTATTCATGTAATGTCGAGGACGAGTTCTTCGCAATGGAGGCAATTGATACGGAGCATATTTTCATGCATGACTTCCGAGATACTGGCTTGACCCAAATGCGATGGTCCATCTTAAACGGAACACAGTTATCTTTTTAACTATTGATTTCCTATTTAATTTGTCATTTTAGCCACAATTATTTAGACTTTGGTAACAAGTCGTCTTTTAGGTGTTTTTAGTCCCATATTACTTGGGAAGATTAGTTGATGTAAGCCAGTATATTATAAAAATACATGGTCTCTTATTTTAGATCAATGAATGAATAAATAAAATTGTGTATCGCAAGTGCTTTCTTGCTCATAGGATGCATCTTCTCCCCCTCGTTGGTGACGACTCCAACAAACCCTAGATGTTGACCCCTAGGTTTTTTCTCTCTCTACCATGGTACATGTATGTCTCTCTCTTTCTTTATATCTTTCTCTCATTCATCACCAAAATCCTTTTTGATCCATCGAAAGTCTCGCCAAAAAACAGAAAATCGTCATTCCAAAATAACCCAAAAATAAACATGATAAAACCCACTAAAACCCTAGTTTTTCATCACCAAAGCGATCCCAAAGCATTACCCAACCATTTCCCCAACTTTCCCACACAATATCCACCATATTACATTACCAAAACTCCGGCAACGAGCCCAAATCCAAATCTCAAATACACAGTCCAGATCTGGTAATCCTTTGATATCCCACATTCAACGAGCGAATCATCTCCAAACTTTTACCATATCTTCCTTAATCTAGACTTACGTACCCTCCAAGTTTCAAACCCGATCAAAAAAATTGAACATGATGACAAAACCAAAATACCCCTCTACTGTCCTGAAAATCTGCACATTCCGAAACCTAAATTTTTAACCTGGAGCGATAACCCTTTCTTTTTGGCGGGACCCCCCTCATTCATCCTGCATCAGATAGGCCACCAATCTCGCCCCGATAGAAATCTCTAGTTCCTTGCATCTACGGGAGGAGATATCACACATCCATAGATGAAGCCTCACACCTCCCAATTTGATGCTAGACCTTCATGTTGCACCATCGAGAGGGGGAGAGATAAAAGATGAGACAAGGAGATGGGCTATCGGTCTCGAACCGACAGAAATCCCTAGGCCTCAGACCTAAGGGAGGAAATATCATACCTCCATGGATGACGCATCACACCTCAAACTAGGAGAGAACTTCTCTTTAATTATTCATTCATTCATCTTCTCCCTCAAATGAGGATTTAGATGGCCTTATATAAGGGGCCAACAAAAACCAAAAGACAAAAACAACAAAAAAAGACAAATGAGGCCCAAATAAAGAAACATAAAAAGGGCTAAAATGGGTTAACAAATTCTAAAATACAACACATAAGAAAAACATAAAAAAACTCATAAGAACCCAACATAAAGAACACACATGACTTGGGCTCAAGAATCCTTGCAAACAAGGATCAGCTCGGATAGATGTGTTGTGTTAGTGTGCGAACTCAGATCCGCATTATGGTCTAACGCCTATGAGATGCAGAGAGATAAGTCGAGTATCTACTTTGTAAATGGCCACTCTTCTTTTTTGGTTCTCTTTCTTTTCAAGATTAACCATTGGCTGATGATGCACTTCCAACTTACAATTTGATTATGTAACTAGAAGTTCCACCCAAACAAATTTACGACCTTCTAAACACACAATCTAAATTGTAATCCTAACTATCAAGTTACAATCTGTATTTACACAAGCTATTCCTTAAAAGCTAATACTAAGACTCAAATACATATCAAATGACAATGAATTGGACTCTAGTTTTACAAAAATTGACTCATTATTTTAATGTAAACCTGAAGTTGATGACGTAAAGCACTAATAAGGCCAATGAGGTACCGACAATACCATTTTCACCAACTTTCTTGTGGCACAGAACATGTTCATGACCTATATACAGATACTCTTTCACCACCTCTCTGGCCCATAGGGCTATAAATGGGCTCGGGTCAGCCCGATGCCCATTAGGTCGGGCCCAGTTTGGGCAGAATTAGCTTGGGTTTTGGGATGGAATGGGCTCGAATATTCAAACCCAACTATATTGTGGGTTGGGTATGGACAACCGCTAACCCAGCCCAACCCGATCCGAAGCCAAAATTATTTTATTTTTATTATTTATATACATTGAATTTTTCACATATCTACATTACATTTATTAAATGCCTTAAGACGTTACGAGTATATATCATTTTAATAATCAATGTTATTTCCCGTTTCTGTCGCATGATCAATAGAAGAAAATATATATATATTTACTTATATACCATGCTAGAAGTTCGGGCTTAATTTGGGTTGTGTTTGGACTTGGGCTTCATAAAAAGGTTTTGGGCCGGGTTTGGGCCAAGCCCAAAAAATTTAATTTGGGTCCCGGCCGGGTTTGGGCAACACACACACAACTTCGGGCTGTGCCCGGGCTTGGGGTGGCCCGATCCGAACCAGACCCATTGACATTGAATTTTAAAAAGCCCATATTCTCCTTCAAGGAATACAAAAGACCCTCCTCAAACCTTTCAAGCTCACACTGTAAGAGTGGTTGCCAACACTAAGACCATAATGCAGAGGCAGCTATATATCCTCCACATTGACAATGGTTGGTAGTTTGGTACAAATTAGGGCCATGTCTCTGAAGAGAAAACACGGGACTGGACCTTATTGTTGCATACAACACTTGATTGATATTTTAAAATTTTTCTAATGGTACAAGGTGAAAGTTATTTGATCACTATCAGGAACAAATTACTAGCGGAAGTAGCTTTATCAGTATAATCAACTTGTATGGCACAGGTGTTGGATATTATTAAATGAACTATTAGGTTTTTCATTACAATAACAACAAAAGGTAAAATACCATGGTTATATCCTTTTTTAAGTACTCAAGCACTGTCTAAAAGATCAAGGACTCATGGTTGTACTAGAGACTATCATTCAATTGTAAATAAAGAAAGTCAAATAGCAGATAATTTCAACCAGCGAGAGTTATCAATATTTATCAAATTTGTTCCTATCTAACAGAACGTCATTGGGTCAAATGAAGACATTGTTGAGAAAGAGACGGCATTTCCTAGATGAAATAAAGCATTTGATTCATGTAATAGGAGAAAGATTCCCCATTCCTTACCCCTAAAGATGTGGCCATGAACAAGCCATATATGGTGTCTGCCCTTTGGATCTATGAGAAATCCGAGGAAGGTTAACATCATAATTTTATCAGCTATCAACCAAACATGGACCCTATAAGAAGTGTACTAGATTCTTGACCAATGCCACTTTGGGCAAAAAAGGATCCTGACCAAGAAATCTAGAAAACAACTTGGTCGATTAGGAGACCTACTTTATTCGCTAAACAATTTAACCACATACAACGATTCAAATAAAGAGCGGCCATCCAAGACTTCCCACAATTTTGAAAGAGTCTACATGAAGAAAAAAGAATGCAAGGTCTGATATAGGGAACTGAATTAATGAGGAACAAATTATTGGCAAAAGAGCCCCATTGAAATACAATTGCAGTCTTGCAGATGAAGACATTATATAAATATAATGTACAAATCTTAACTAATTAACTTTTTAACAAATTAATCTTACCGATGGGTGGCATACGAATACATGTCAACGGGTGTAAAGATATTGTTTGACTTGCTTAGATCTTGGTGATAAAACATGTAAAGTGGATCTACAACTACACATGAAACGATTAAAATCTGATCAGTAACAATCGTCTCACAATCTGTATCACCGTAAGTGGAGCCTGGAAGGAAACCCTTCAAATTCAGAAATTGTAATAGAAAATTCCCTCTATATCTCATCTGTTGGAGAATTCAATAAGTGCATTGGCAAAACCACAGAGGAAGAGGGGTGATAGGTAACATTTCATCTACAATAACAATCACCTTAACTGAAACCTAAAAAGAACCAATAAATGCCCAAAAGTAACAATGCCTAGAGGGCCAGGTTCTCTAATTGATACTCACACTATGCCGCTAGCCTATTCTGTTCACTGCAAAATGGTAAATAAAAGCAAACTCAGATCAGAAGACGACATACACATGGTTGTTAGGTTACCATTTCAGACCCTAGTTGACACAATGGTTTGGGAGTTTTGCTGGACCTGAATGGTGACGCCCAAAGTAAGGAGCCACTTCTCTCCACTAACTACCACGCATAGACTTTCCAAAACACAATATCAACTTCGCAGCGCTCACCCAACTAGTGCTCAATAATATCGGAACATGCTATGAGAGTTTTTAGAGTTCCATGCTTCGTGTCTGGGTATTTGCAATCCCAGTCATCAAAGACAAGAAATCTGTCAAATCGTACAAACATGGAGCATTCTCTTTTATGACTCCGCAAAAGCTTCCTTCATTATGAGGCTAACACACTCCTTCAAATGTGTTGAGCATTATTGGTCGTCCATTTTATTAATTTGATTTGAAAAGAAAATTTCACCATGGAATCAAATGTCGACAGATGTCGATCGAAATCACCGACGTATGTCGGTTTTTGGAGGATCCGACATAAAAAAGGCCTGAAATGTCGACATTACATTTTGTCGGGTCGACATCGACAGATGTCGATGGTTTGTCGGTGCTGTCGGCGAAAAGAGTCTTTGAGTGAATAATTATTCCATTTGTCGGTTGTTTGTCGGTGTCGTCGGGCTCTTGTCGGTGAGTCGGTGACAAATGTCGGTTTGTCGGTTGATTTCGGTAGAAAATATGGGATTCCCAGCTGTTGTGAATAAATTATAAATTGTTAGGTCACTTGGGTGGTGGAAACTTAGTGGAAAACCATCGAAAGCATCTATCATAGCATCTCTCCTCATCTAAGCCATCCATCTACTCTTTCTTTTACTTCTCCACTCATGAGTCATGACTCATGACAACCACTGAAGTGACTTGAATAATATGGTTGGTCTTTGATAGAAATCCACCGAAAGTCTAAAGCATCAAAGCCATCCAAGTGTGTTGAACTGTTGATCACTTGGTTGGTCTTTGTCCTTTGATGGAAATCCACCGAAAGATCAAAGTCATAGATTCTTTTTCTTTTACTTTTAGTTCTCCACTCATGATAACCATTTGATTTGAATCATTTGATTTATATGAATATTTGATGACAATACACCGAAAGGTCCGAAAGCATCCAAGCCATCCATCTACTCTTTTAGTTCTTTACTTCTCCACTCATGACAACCACTGTAGAGACTGAACAGTCTGAACCACATGGCCCAAGTGTATTGAATTGTTGATCACTTGGTTGGTCTTTGATGGAAATCCACCGAAAGCATCAAAGCCATCCATTCACTCTTTCTTTTAGTTCTTTAGTTCTCCACTCATTACAACCACTGAACCACTTAGTTGGAGCAATCAATAAAAAGGGTGCATGATGCATCAGGCAAATGGCAATTAAAATAGAGCCATGGAGGTAGACTAGTGTGAGATTTGATCATTTGAGAGAATCGTGTGTGACACACACACTGTAAGATTTGAGTGAGTGAGTGGCACACACACCGTAAGATTTTAGAGAATCGTGTGTGAGATTTGATCATTTGAGAGAATCGTGTGTGTTGAATACTTGAATCTGTTGATTCACTTGATTTTGTTCGGCCATTCAAACTTCACATGTTTGTTGTTTTCTCTTCTTCTAGTGGTGTTTGGGACTTGAGAGTAGGTTTTTGCCCTTTGGGACTTTTGCAAATTGCAAGTATGATGGTTGTATACTTGTATGAAAATATTAGTATATGGTATACCGTATTTTTTCATAATTGTATACTTGCAAATTTATTTTGTTGTTAGTATACCGTATTTTTTTCATAGTTGTAACTTGCAAATATTTTTTCATAGTTGTCTAGTTGCAAATATACTTGTAAATATACTTGCAAATATTTTTTTATAGTTGTATACTTGCAAATATACTTGTTAATATACTTGCAAAAAAAATTTCATAGTTGCGTACTTGCAAATATATTTTGTTTACTTGCAAATCTATTTTCTTGTTAGTATACCGTATTTTTTCATAGTTGTATAATTGCAAATATGATGGTTATAACTTGTTGCTTGTAATACTTGCAAATCTATTTTATTGTTTGTCAGTATGTCGAGGTCTCGGCGAGGACAGTCGATGAGTGGGCCTGGTCCGTCTGGAAATATTGGGTGGCAATTTGGCACCATAAATGAGTCAAAGAAACAGAAAACTAAGTGCAACTTTTGCGACAAGGTGATATGAAGCGGGGGTTATCACCCGCTTGAAGCAGCACCTGGAAAGAAGGTACTCTAACATGGCGAAGTGTATTAGGGTTAGTGGAGATGTGAGATTACATATGCAACGTCACCTTCAGACGCTCAAAGACATCCGGATAGGAAAGCAAAGAATTCAAGAAGAGTTCATGGATGTTGTCTTTGAGAGAACCGAACGGGTGGAAGGGGATGCCAGCAGCGACGACGATGATTCCAATATCCTAATAATGTTGGAGACGATCAAGAGAGGGCCTAGTACAGACATGCCGTGCGATCCTCGAGACGAGAACAACGTGAAGGAGAGGAGATGCGAACGAGTGCTTCATTACGAGGTCAAGGTGGATCATCTATGCGGGAGGGTGGCGGTGGCGGTGGCAGCAGAAGCAGTAGTCGAGCACCTAGCTCGAGGCCCTTGTCAGGGACCGCTTGCATGTTTAGCACGAGGGAGGGGCGTGCTAATGTTGACCCATCCTTATACAGAAGCGAGTCAATTAAGTAACCTAAGTTGAAGAATATGTAGGGGCAATATGAGGAAAGTAGTCGGGAAGGTTGCGGCCAAATTTATGTTCATTAATAGCATTCATGCGCATGCTACAAAGGCGGTGCACTTTCAACACATAATTGATGTGGCTGGGAGAGCAGAAGAAGGGATGAAAGCGCCAACGCCTCATGAAATCATGCATACTTCTTGATGAAGAGAAAGCCGAGCTCGACAAGTACATTGTCGAGCTGATGTAGCAGTAGCCACAGATCTGGCCTGATCGACGACTTTCTTCACCGAGTCTCTCTTTCATATGTCTTTCAACATAAGATCCATGCAATGTGCAGCACACGGAGTCCAAAAGATCTTGAATTTGGAGGAGTTCATTATTCTCTCCCCCGTCTTCTTGAAGTTAGATCCATTGTCGGATTTGGGCGAAGTTGTTTTTACATCTTCCCCACCTCCTTGATAACCTCCACTAAATGATTGTAGATGTACTTTGCATCTTTTGTATAAGCAGATGCATCAACAGATTTGAGGAAGATTGCATTCCCCTCGCAACAGATCATAAAGTTGATGGTTGACTGTCTTGTAGGACCAATCCAACCATCCAACATAATGGTGACACCATACAATGGTCACTGATGCTTCAGTTTGACAATGTACTTGTCGAATTCAGCTTTCTCTTCATCAAGATACTTATGCATGATTTCATGAGGTGTTGGCGCTTTCACCCCTTCTCCTGCTCTCCCAGCCACATCGATCATATGTTGAAAGTGTACCCCCTTTGTAGCATGCGTAGGGATGCTATTAAAGACCATAAATTTGGCCACAGCCTTCCCGACTGCGCCCCTCATATTGCCTTGATTGACTCACTTCTGTATAAGAATGGGTCAACATTAGCACACCCCTCCCTCGTGCTAAACGTGTGAGCGGTCTCTAACAAGGGCCTCGAGCTAGGTGCTCAACTACAACTTCTACTGCCACTGCCACCCTCCCGCATAGATGATCCACCTTGGCCTCGTAATGAAGCACTCCTTCGCATCTCCACTCCTTCACGTTGTTCTCGTCTCGAGGATCGCACGGCATATTTGTACTAGGCCCTCTCTTGATCGCCTCCAACATCACTAGGATATTGGAAATCGTCATCGTCTCTGCTGGCGTCCCCTTCCTCCCGTTCGGTTCTCGCAAAGACAGCATCCATGAACTCTTCTTGAATCATTTGCTTTCATACCCGAACGTCTGAAGGTGACGTTGCATCTGCAACCTCACGTCTCCACTAACCCTCGTACACTTCGCCACGTTCAAGTACCCTCCTACCAGGTGTTGCTTCAAGCGGGTGATACCCCCGCTTCCTATCACCTTGCCGCAAAAGTTGCACTTAGTCTTTTGTTTCTTTGGCTCATCTGTGGTGCCAAATTGCCACACAATATCTTCGAACAGACCGGCCCCACTCGTCGACTGTCCTTGCCGAGACCCTGACATGCTGACAAACAACAAAATAGATTTGCAAGTATTATAAGTTACAACCATCATATTTGCAAGTATACAATTATGAAAAAATATGGTATACTAACAACAAAATATGGTATACTAACAACAAAATAAATTTGTAAGTAAACAAAATATATTTGCAAATACACAACTATGAAAAAATATTTGCAAGTATACAACTATAAAAAAATATTTGCAAGTACATTAACAACAAGTATATTTGCAAGTATACAACTATGAAAAAATATTTGCAAGTATATTTGCAAGCATACAACTATGAAAAAATACGGTATACTAACAACAAAATAAATTTGCAAGTATACAACTATGAAAAAAACGGTATCCCGTAAACTAATATTTTCATACAAGTATACAACCATCATACTTGCAATTTACAAAAGCCCCAAAGGGCAAAAACCTACTCCCAAGTCCCAAACACCTAGTGTAGTCAAGGCGATGCCTAGGCGATTTCGTCTGCCTAGGCGAGGCGAGGCTTAGGCGATAAAAATTAAATATATTAAATAAATATAAGTCATATATGTAAATAAGTAATTTGTGATTTTATGCATAATAAAATTTAATTTCTAGAAATAGATATGGTCGAAATAATACTATTTGATAATGGGTATGATCCAGAGCATATGGTAAGCTACAAAACCATTATTATTGCATCAAATAGGAATCATGCGTCAACCACAATGATTATACGTTGCAAATATTAATCACATATCAGCAAGAGCAACATAACCCTATCATAGCCATAAATTCAAACAAATAATATAAGCATAAATATAACCATATTAGATAATCTATTATTTTTGGAACATTTCACAACCACGTATCCAAAAAAAAACAATTAAAATTACTCATCTAAATCACATAACCATCTACATCATCGTCACTCTTGTATGAATAATCCTTATATGTCTCTTTCGACTTTTTCCTCTTCAAACCCTGAGAATATGGACACAATAGTTTTTTTTCCTATTAATGATGCATGGTGTTAGTCATCGATAAAGCAACATGGACCTATAAAACCAAACGAGACCTAAGAAAACTCAATTTGAACCCGAATAATTTTTTTAAAAAAAAAAAACAAATTACAAACCTAGGCGCCTAGGTAGTGGCCTAGGCGGTGGTGACCTAGGTGGCCGCCTAGACTCCACCGCCCGCCTAGCTATGGCCTAGGCGGTCGGGGTTCCAAAATGCCTAGGCGACGCCTTGACTACACTGCAAACACCACTAGAAGAAGAGTAAACAACCAACCTGTGAAGTTTGAATGGCCAAACAAAATCAAGTGAATCAACAGATTCAAGCATTCAACACACACGATTCTCTCAAATGATCAAATCTCACACACGATTCTCTAAAATCTTACGGTGTGTCACTCACTCTCACTCAAATCTTACGGTGTCACACACGATTCTCTCAAATAATCAAATCTCACACTAGTCTACCCCATGGCTCCATTTCAATTGCCATTTGCCTGATGCATCATGCACTCTTTTTATAGATAGCTCCAACTAAGTGGTTCAATGGTTGTCATGAGTGGAGAACTAAAAAAATAAAAGAAAGAGTAAATGGATGGCTTTGATGCTTTCGGTGGATTTCAATCAAAGACCAACCAAGTGATCAACAATTCAATACAATTAAGCCATGTGGTTCAGACTGTTCAGTCACTTTAGTGGTTGTCATGAGTGGAGAAGTAAAGAACTAAAAGAGTAGATGGATGGCTTGAATGCTTTCGGACCTTTCGGTGTATTGTCATCAAATATTCAAATGATTCAAGTCAAATGGTTGTCATGAGTGGAGAACTTAAGAACTAAAAGTAAAAGAAAGAGAATGGATGGCTTTGATGCTTTCGGTGGATTTCCATCAAAGAACAAAGACCAAAAGTGATCAACAGTTCAACACACTTGGATGACTTTGATGCTTTAGCCTTTCGGTGGATTTCCATCAAAGATCAACCAAATGATTCAAGTCACTTCAGTGGTTGTCATGAGTCATGACTCATGAGTGGAGAAGTAAAAGAAATAGTAGATGGATGGTTTGGATGAGGAGAGATGCTATGATAGATGCTTTCGATAGCTTTCCACTAAGTTTCCACCACCCAAGTGACCCAACAATGTATATTTTATTCACAACAGCTAGGAATCCCATATTTACCATCGAAATCAACCAACAAACCGACATTTGTCACCAACAGCACTGATAAGAGCCCGACAACACTGACAAACAACCGAAAATGGAATAATTATACACTCAAAGGCCCTTTTCGCTGACAGCACCGACAAACCACCGACATCTGTCGATGTTGACCGACAAAATGTAATGTCAACATTTCAGACCTTTTTTATATCGGATCCTCCAAAAACCGACATATGTCAGTGATTTCGACCGACATCTGTCGACATTTGATGCCATGGCGTAAGGTATTTATGAACCCCAAACCAAACAACAAAAAAAACAATCATAATTGACTTGAAACTTACCTAAAATAATATAAGACTACCAATAAAACAAGACTACTGAAATGAGTAAGAAAATTGCAACAAAAATATAAAACCATAAACAACTCAAACTAGAGCTCAACTTAATAATTCAAACTAGGGCTCAACTCAATGACTTGTTGTGGAATCCTTATTAACTAGGGATCCCATCTTATTTAGGAATACTAATTTGAGTACAAATTAGTTATAATTACTAGAATTTCTAACGTATCAAAGATATTGAGACTATAGTGATTCTGTGGCATATTGGACCCTTGTTCTATTTGTTTCTTTTATAATTATTTTTTGTTATATGGGCTTGGGCTCAACTTAGGCCATACTTCGTGGATCACAAACAAACAAGACTGAGGTGAGAAGCTGTATTCAATATATTATACAAATACCCAATGAATCCAAATGTCATTGTTAACATACATGATTGTTACTTTGATAAAATTAGAAAAGGAATATATCCCCTATGGGCCCTACCATCCTAGCCAGCCATATTGAACCTACTGTCATTTACACGTTACAGATTCAAGACTGACAATACAGCATATTGGAGTATAACCAATCATTCAGCACATTCTTACTTCCTTCAGAGATTTCATATCAATAAAAACATAATCCATGCCTTTCAAAAAAAAAACATAATCCATGCCCAAAAAACTAGTAGATAGCTCAGAGTGCATACATAGGTTTAATTAGAGGAGTAAAAGCATCAAGATTAAATTGTCCATATTACAGAAGCAGAACCTGCAACTTCACTTGCATAGGAACTCTAGAATATGGAAGACGATTTAAAACTTGATCCGTCAATGAAAATGCAGAAAAGCATGTACAGAAGGAAAGAATTAAAAAAAAAAAAATACTTCTTGTGGTAACTTCTCATGCAGGATTTGTTTTATATACCAGAAAGAAGAGAAAGCAAAGAACTGGCAACCTGAGTGGTTTTACCGCAACCAGTCTCACCAGATATCAGCACCACCTGTTCAAAAATATAGAAAGAATACCTTGTCAATACTTGATATAGGAAGTCCATTCATGTAAATTTTCTACATTTGCAAGTGATTCTTGGAGTCATACTCCACAAATCAATAAATTTGATTGGTTTGCCCATATCCACAAGTAAATACAGTGATGAAGTCAAATCCTTTGCTAAATACATGCAAGAGATTCATGTGGAAATTTGGGGAAGGATCGCTCTGGGCAATGAGTTACAAAGAGCAAGCATATGCACGTCAGACGTTTGTGGAACTCAAGGAAAGAGGTCATGCTTGAGAGATTTCCTAAAGGACAATATCAAAAACTACATTTGCAAAGTGCAGAAACTTATAACTCCTAAAGTTGTTGAATCCATATGCATAAGTTTTGGGGCTTCCTAGTGACCTCAATGTTAGCCCAACATCCAATGTTGAGGATCTGACTACCTACCATCGACACCATAAAGATGAGAACTTAGAGGTGCAAGTGTTGAGACTACCATATGTACCTAAGCTCAAAGATAAAATTAAAGATCTCCTAAATGATCAGGTAACCTTGACCAATAACAGAGGTAATCAAAATTCTCTTACCAAGTGGGAGGATCATCCCATATTATCGTTCATTTATTATAAAAGAGGACTTCATTCAAATAAATCTTGATTTTTAAGAGAGAAGTCAAGATCTCAATTATTCGGTACCAAGTGTCCTCAAGTCGGGAGAAATAATGCATCACATGTCCAAGTATAAGAAAGAAGAAAAACAAGAAAGAAGAGCAACACCCGAGCAAACCTGGAGCAGAAGAGAGGAATCCAGCCATCCAAAGGGGGGTTTTGGCCCCTTGGTTTTATAATTTATACTAGCTGAGAGTCCTTTCCTTGGACTTCAAATCCTCATAGAAGTGCCCAACTTTACAGAACTTTGAATTCCAAATCTTTGTAAACCTAGTCAATTCAGATGGAGGACTTTCAATTTTTTGTGGAAGAGTTTACTTTAAATTGGACTCCAAGCCCGGTATGATTTGAAAAGGGAAAACCAACCATTTAGATTCAAGCAATAGACGGTTGGCAATTGATATTCAAATCCAAGTGAAACAATACGAGAAGGGAGATCTGTGGATATAATGTACTGTAAACAAGGGCATTTGGTCACCACATGTCCTCAGTCAATTCTCGAGTTTCCTCCCCTCTTGTTCGCTGCAAATTATTCTGTAATTCCCTTGGTGAGATGCCTCGGAACCACTTGATGTGATGCATAGTAAAAACTAAAGTGTGAATCCTTAGTTTCCACTAGAAGTGCAAAAGTTCTAGTAGTGATCTTTTCTCACTTTATAATTGTAAGCGTTGTTTATGTCTGGAACTCTACACCTTATCTTAAAATTATCCATAATTATTAGATGAATCTTCTAGATATTAGCCTAGCTTATTTTGTAGTTCCATCTATAAACCTACATCTAATTAAGCTTCATCTAATCCATCCTTAAACTCAGAACTTCATCTACAGGATTTAATTCAAGCAAGCTCATCTTTTGTTTTTTCCTCAATAAATCTCTTAATGGTGTAGAATCCTTTTAGATCTCAATTCAATCTGATAGTAGACTCCTTCAACAGTACTTTTCAAAAGGAGATCACCTTTGCAGTAAAATTTTAGATCAAATTCAGATCTGATCGTACTGTGATAAATCAGGATCTCTTCCCCAAGTCTCATCCACAGCACCCAAGATCCTTCTCTCATGCATCAGTAAAGGGCAAAACATCAAACAACATACATGGGCAACAATGCATGTATTGTACTTAAAAGGAGATGAAGTAATATAGAACTTCATTACACAGAAAGGTACGAGAAGTTGCAAAAAAGAGTAGATGACCTGGTGAGCTTCCAATGTTGATGTGATGACATCCTTGAATGATGCAATTGGAAGTTTAGATCTTCCTTCCACAATCTGCAAGCACAGAATCGTTTAAGGCAGAATGAATAGTTTTTCAGTAATTAACCCAACGAATGGCAAACAGCAAATCCCATAAGATCACAGACCAAAATTAGTAATGAACTTCCAGTTAAGTTCTTAAGAAGCAGAAACCTTTCCCAAATGAGCGCCCTCATTCATTCTAGAGGCAAGAAGCTCCATCTTCTTGGCAATTTCAGCTTTGCGCATTGGAGGTTTGCAGAAGCTAGTATCTTGCTTCCACGGTACTTTACCCGACTTCTCGCTATGACTTCTGAATGTGCCTCCACTCAGATCTCCATCACCAGGAGGAAATTGTGAAAATAAGTTGTATAAAACATTCTTTGTCTCTTCTGGAAATTTCAAAGAAGTAACAGCTTGTTCTTCCTTATCAGTAGGTCCCATTTTCTTCTTTTTGCGAAGAGAAAGGCAACGTTGAGCTCCCAACCTGTTACAACACAGGTTTTGAATAAAAAATTCAGTTTGTGCCAAAAAAATCTGCGGTAAAAGTTGTATTGCAGCCATGGTTTTAAAAAGCTTGCCTCAAGGCCGTCGAGGCATATGCCTAGAGGCGAGGTGCACACATCGAGGGTTAAGGCTCATATGTAGAACCAGAGGCTTACACCTCAGTTTAGGGAGGGGTACGCATCACATGTGAGGCACAAGGCATTCCCGAGGCATAAGCCTCACGAAATATGAATGAGCGGGGCTGCCGATTGACCCTTGGGCCTTTGGTTTGAGTGACTGGGTTCACTTCAAAATATATAAGCGTTATTTTTTAATTTTTGACCTCAACCCACCCTGACCCTAATAGCGACTGATTAGGGTTGTCGCTGGACCCAACACAAAAAAGTCACGTGACTCACTTATAGCAGCAGAGGAGGGGAAGAAGGTAAAAAAAACAACGGCTTGAGAAGGCAAGAAGAGGAAGATCCAGAGGAGACGCGGAGGAGGGGAAGAAGAAATCAATGGAAGATCCTTAGTCTATGTAAGGTTCAATTTGAAGTTGAAGAAACGCGATGCAAATAGAAAACAGTGGAAGATCGTCTTTGCTTAGTTTATACGAAATTAGGTGACGAATGAATAGCAGTTAGACCTGAAAGTTCAAGTGGTAATGAATAAGAAGAACTTGATGCTACGGTTGCCCTCGAGGATTTGGGCGATGAAGAAGGAGATGAGGGTACAAAACGTCTAAGCAGAAGGAAAATTAGTGCAACAACTTTAGGTAAAAATCATATACTAGAGAAAGATATTTTTTATCATTCAATGGAGTTAATCAATCTATTATTATTTTATTTTATTTTTTGGTAGTTCTTACTTGTTATGTAAAGAAAAGGATGTAGAATCCAACGAGGATGATAAAAGTGGATCAGATGAGGAAACAAATGAAGAGGATGAAAACTATATCAACTATATGGATGATTCCAAGTTAATATGATGTGCTTTCAAATGAAGTCTAAAGAAAGGAAGGTTCCCATTATGTTTTGAAATGAAACTTATACAACACTTTCTATGTAGAAATGTTTCTATGTTTTTGTTGAGTGAAACATATTTACTTATGTTTATGAGAAAGAAGCTTATTCTACATATATTTTCAAAGAATGAAACTTTTTTGTATATGTTTTTTAAGTTTATTTGCTTATTTCGCTTATGTGTTTTAGAATGGAGTTTGTAACATATGTGTCTTTCAGAAAAATTAAGGCTTACGCCTCACCTCATGAACCAAAAACGCATCAAGTGCACCTCGCGCCTTTTAAAACCTTGATAGCAGCATCTAAGTGAAGTTGCATGTACACATATCTCCGAATCAACTTCTCGAAGAGCTCGATGTACTACGTAGGGCCTTCTCAGGAGAAGGGCCTTTTAGTCTCATCCATGTTGAACTGTAAGCTGGAATCCTTTCCGATGAAGTACCTGGGATTCTGGGAATCCCCATCAGCAATAAAATACTGGGAAGAAATGATTGGCTTAAAGTGGTGGAGAAAGTGGAAGGCAGATTATCCAACTGGAAAGGGAAGTTCCTCTCCCTAGAAGGCCGCTTGACCCTAGTTAATTATGTGCTTTCCTCCATCCCGTCTTACTACTTAGCCTTCTACTTCATTCCGGCCTGAGTTATTAAGAGAATAAACGGAATTCGTAGCGCTTTCCTTTGGAAAGGGGCCGACGGTTCAGCCGGTTCCTATCATCTTGCTAATTGGGGCCTCACGTACAAGTCTAGGGACCAGGGAGGCCTTGGAGTCACCAATCTTAAAGATTTTAACCGAGCTCTGCTAGGTAAGTGGTGGTAGAGGTTGCAGAATGACCAGGGGGATCACTCGTCGTCTATTATCAGAGAAAGATATTTCAAACGCTTCTCTCCTCTTCAAGCCAGGAGCAGGAAATCAGGTACACTTTCACCCTTTTGGAAAGGCATTTGCAAAGTTGGGGCCCCCTTCCATATCAGCACCAGGTTGATTCCAGACAATGGCAAGAACATCAAATTCTGGACAGATCATTGGGTCGATAACAATAGCCTAGCTTCACTGTTCTCTGACCTCTACAGTCTGGCTTGGGATACCCAAGCATCAGTTCGCTCTCAGACTACAGAGTCACCAGATGGTCGTATCTGGTCGGTTAAATTTAGAAGGACAATTCCGGATTCTTTACAGAGTTAACTTACCGATCTCTACCAGATTTTAGAAGCCTTCACTCTCGGGGATGACAGAGACTCTTCAAGATGGAAGTGGGAGAATTCTAGGGTTTTCTCCGTCAAATCTTTCTATAGATTTTTTAATAACGGAGGACTTATTTGCCCTATAGCGAGTCACCTTTGGAAGTCGCCAGCGCCCTTTAAGACGAGGATCTTCATGTGGCTAGCCATCCGGGAAAAAATTTTAACTAGAGTGAACCTGATACGGAGGAATAACCCCAATGTGTGAGATTTGTCCTGCCCCCTTTGCCACTCTCATAGAGAAGATGTCAACCACCTTTTCCTCAGATGTCCATTCTCTCGTAACCTTTGGTCCATGTTGAAGCACAGATTCAGAATCAGAGGACACCCTAGCTCCATTCGCTCTCTTTGGGCACTCTGGCGGTCTCGTAGAGTGAAGAGGCGCTTCGTCCAGCTTGGGACCTTCTGACAATTAGTTTATGCTGGAGCATTTGGCGCGAACGCAACGCTAGAGTCTTCTCGAGCAAGGAATTATCTATCGGGGTTATCTGGTCCAACTTTGTAGCTATGGTTACAAGCTGGTCATCAAGTTTCTTTGCTAAACTCTCGGGGCAGATCAGCCCTTTCCTTTGTAACCTTTAACCTTTAACCTTTAACCAGTAGTTCTAATAAACCTTGGGGTATGCTTAACCCCATCCTCTCCTTCTCGGAGAGGAATTGCTCAAAAAACAAAAAAAAACAAAATCACATCCGACTTTTAAAACTAATTTTAGTAATAGTCATATATACTGTATGCCTCTATGACCAGCTCAAGTCCCACTAAGATCTATAAAGGCCTAGTGAAAAAAAAAAAAGTGCATCGTCGGATTATATTGGGACTAAAATAGCCATGAATGAAATATCTCAGTTATGTAGGCCTACACAAAAGGTCTATGGTAAGCCCTTAACACTTTATAATCAATGAACCTGCTTATTGTACGTGTTACCTGTACATGTACGTTTACCCTTTGAATTTAAGCACTTTTATGAAAGTAAAGGTAGAAATAGTAAAAAAAAAAGGGGCAAAATACATATGAAACCCCAGAAAAGACCACGACATTAAATGTAGCAAACAAGAAATTGAAAATGAAACAACATGAAACAAGTAGAGAATGTGGCAGAACTCCACCAGCCCAATTTTCCATTTCACCACAGATGTACATCAAGATTTATTCATCTTATGGACCAATGAGAGCAAAGAAGCAGCAGCAGCCATCATCTTTGTCGAACATTGTTATCAAGGAGCGGGCCTAGGTGCACCTAGGCGCCCGGAGACAGCTAGGCCCCAGTGCGCCCAGGCGCACCTCACTAAGTGGCGGCCTAGGCACACCTAGGCTATGCGCACGTCTAGTTTTAGGCAATGATTTTTTTTTTTTAAAGTAAAACCCAACCCGCCCCATCTTTTTTGTTCATTTTGTTGTTGTATACTTGTTTATACTATGTGTTCATTGTGTTGCATGCATTTGATTAGAATATGCTCAATTTTATGTTAGCAAGTGTTTGTATTTTATTTGTTCCTTTTGTTTACTTGTTTATATTATGTATGTGTCATTGTGTTGCATGCATTTGACTATAATATGTTCAATTTCATGTTAGTAAGGTGTTATATTGCTTCCTATTACATATATACCTGCAAGTATAGACTATACATATATACCCGTGCCTGGAGAATGTCTATGCACATAAGGCCACGCCTATGCATGTAAGACCACGCCTAGGCGCTCCTACCGGGCGCCTAGCCTCGCCTTGATAACTATGTTGTCGAATAGTGTGAAGTTGAGTTTGTTTCAGTAGGAGGATGTGCCTCGTAATTCATAGCTGATGCTGCAGATTTTAAGCTATTTTGCTTTCTTATCCCATGTCTTATTTGCAATGGTCATAACATTAGAGAGTGATATATAATGGCCAGGATCAACGATCTTGGAGCAAATCCAACAACTTAAATTAAATTTGGAGGATGATTTATAATGGACAGGATCAACCGCCTTGGAGCAAATCCGACAGCACATCCAATTTTCGCCTCCATGTCATTGGTCAAAGAGAAAGGAGGCGGCCCTAACCTTCAAGTACCAGCTTAATCGCACAACAATTTGTCTCACGCCTAGCCATACCAACGTCATTCACTTTCCACGAAAGGGACACCTTATGAGTCTACTCAAACCTTTCCCAAAGGAAACTTGATCGGATTTTGAAAACTTTATTAGCCACCTTATGAAGACACAAATACAATAGGCTGCCCAAAACCAATTAAATAAGGAGTGCTCTTCTCTTATAAGCTCATCTTTCCACCTTGCATGTCTAGTGTCTTGCCATCATAAATCAAAGATAACATGTAAATCCATAACTCATAATTAGGGCATGCTGATGATAACTAACAGCATTAAGAAGATTGAAATCACAATAGATAGGAGTGAGCCATAGGAATCAACCTCACATCAAAGTCAAACCCTCCAAGATGTTCGTCTCTGCCACCGTAATAGCACACACTTTACAGAAGGACAAATACAAAACCCAACCTTAGACCCTTGTTGTAATTAGATCCCAAATGATCAAATCACACAAGCTTGGGGAAAAGAAAAGGAGATAGAAAAGATTGAATCCTTGTCGAGGCTAGAATTCATGAGAAAAATTAGTTGTTTTGGAAAAGGAAATCATCATCATATTTTTGGATTAGTATAACTTATGACTCGAAAAGAATATTACTCTTAAAAAAATCTTTGGATCGATTCTAATATGGAAAGGACATATTATCACGTCACTAATTAAGGAAATATAAAAAATATATAAATTCCAATACCTTGAACGCACTTTTATAGAATGCCTCCTAATTCACACTAAAATATTAAATCAAAATCCTAATGCATCTAACCTATGCAGTCAAAGTCGGTAGTTGGCACCTAGTCGGGCTAATCGGAACCAGTTCAAGACTAGTCGAAGGCTATCGGCCAAAAATTATTCTAACCCCACCCCTCCCTAAACATGTATGATACATGAACTAGCGTAAATGTCAACAAAGATAGATACTAGTCGATCAATAACAATAAATAACAACTACCAACTATTAATTACAAAATATAAAATCATCAACTATCAAAGAAATTAACATCGAGTAACATACTAGCATAAATATAATCTCAATGAAATTAACATCAAGTAACATAATGCCATATTCTCAGAAAAAAGAACATAATGTCATAATCCAGTCTATTCAGACAACTTCAACAAATAGCAACATAACATAAATATATGATACATCCATCCTAAAAAAACACAAATAGTACTAGTCCTCTCCAACATCGATATCGAAATCAGCATCTGATTTGTTTCCTTCAGCGTGTTCTCCACCTCCCTCCTCCCTTATAGTTCCAATGTCCCTCCAGATCGACATGTTCTTCATCATCATCGTCGTCAAGAAGTGAAAATGAGGGGTGTGTCTTGCCTTAGACGACTTCTTGTATTAGTTTGATGTCTGCAGCTCCCATAGTATTCTCAACTTGTACCCAAGTAAGATCATCACATTCGCATTCAAATTCTTAAAGCTCGCTATCAGTTGGAATGAACCAATCATCATTCTCATCCACTTCCCTCAAACAAATGGGATCATTATCTTTTTCGTCCCAGTCGGGTTTTGCCCAGTCACTAGTCGGGTTCCGCCAAGCTCAAAGGACATTTGGTCTAGTCAGGTCGGCAAAATGGTTACTAGAGACTAGTCCCGATTGTGATAGGATAGCATCTAACATCTCACCAAACCAAAGTAACGGATTCGGCATTCGATGATAATCCAGCGAGGAGGCAAAATCCGGAGTTTGAGTAAAATCTAAAAACTTCATAATGAATGGCAAAAGTCTGGATATATAAAACATAAAATACATTCTAGGGATATTTGCAAATTCCTCCCCAACTAATAGGCTAATTACCAAAACCTTCCTCACTTTTCAATAATCACAGAAACCACCCTCATGTACAAAGGTGCAGTACTACATGTACACAGTTACAAACTACATGTGCGTACATATTGCACTGCACGTGTACATGAGAGAGGTTCTACACTTCTACAATTATTGAACTGAGTGAGGATTTGGTAATTAGCTAAGTTGGGGAGGAATTTACAAATATCCCTACAGTATATTACATTAGCAATTTTACAGAAATACATGTGAAAAAAATATATTGATTATTAAAATAAATGAATATTATGCTAGAAACAGTTAAATTCATCAATTATTTGGAAAATTTGCAAATAACGCTTGAATTATTTGTAAAATTGGTGAATATTGAGAATTATGCGGTCACGCCCCATTCCACCGCTACTTCGCGACTTTTTTCTAAAATTAGTAGAATATTGTTCCTATGCACCAAACCAGTTGGCTCCCATAATTCATTCAAAACGTGAAAGAGAGGAAACAAAGAACCTCAAAAGACATGATTTACAAGTTAAAACTTAAAAGTAACTTAAACCTAACTAAATCTAACCTAAAACTAACTCTATAGGGCTAGAATATGCTTCCTAGCTCCTGCTACATCAAGAATCCCATCAAAGGACTCATTAATCGCATTTAAGAAAGAGAGCAAAGAAAACATAGGCACTCCCAGTTCACATTGGCGAAGACTTTCCCAGGTCCATTAGCAATATGCACTGCGGATTTTCTCATCTAAATTGAATGCACTCATAGGTGCTTTATGGACAAATATAAGTTCACTAAACTATGAATATAAGAATCAACAAACTAGAAGGCACACTAAGTCAATAGGCAGTTGTATTCAATCAACACACCAAAACAACAAACTGTGAAAGGTATACAAAGGTTTTCTTCAAATACACAATGACCAAAAGTTATATCAAGGTTTCGGTGGATTTTAGGGCAACATTAGGATAATAAGTCTAACAAATTGCCTCTTAGGCCTATGTATGTCATCCTTCCACTAATCATTTATGGACATATGTATTCATGATCCTGGGAATGTTGTTTTATTTCAGGTTTTTCACTAATAATTTGTGCCATGGAGATGAATGTGATTCCCTATATTAAACCTTTCCTTGCACCCGCTTCGTCTAAACTCAATCTAGGGGAACTATGTAGGTTGCTCCCTAGTTGCATGAGCTTAAAACCTTAAACTATGTAACCAACCAGGTATGTCTCCCTAGAGTCCCTACCCACCAACCGGACGGAAAGATTTATTGGCATATGCCTCTTGCCAAGTGCCTTTGGTCAAGTTCTCCGCACGAATCTAGGATTGATACCCGGTTGGAAAATTATCATCAATCTTCCCTGTAGTGGACCCCATCTTGATGGATAAGACGGATGTTGATAAGTTATCCCTGATAAATAATGGCTTGTTAATTCATATAAATAAGCTTACATTGCAAAATCAACATTTCTAGAATTTCTCAATCGCCAACTGCCAAACAGGCTAGTTTTCGCTATCCTAATAGTCTAACTGATTAAATGAGCAGAATTATCCTAATCGAGCGTCCCGATTCCCAGGAGTCTATTTATAGACGTTTTGATGTACTGATTGTGTCAAAGATGTGTGCAGGTGCTATACATGACTTCAGCACTCAAAATAAGAGTGAGTGCACTTAGATTGGTATTCACCCAAATATGTATCTACGCTATACATCTTCATGTACCGACAAAATAGCAGATGACGAGAACAAATGGTGTTCTCAAAAGCTGAAACCATCAAGTTATTGACAATCTTAAGAATTGAAATGTGGAAGATGATTGATAGAGGATCAACATGTAGCACTTGAAAATTCTACGACAAACTTATGTGTTTCAGCTACCGTTTGTCAACTGTCCACAATTACCCGTCATATAGCCACCAATGCAAACAGTTGTAGTGTCACTTATGAGATATCAACATAGATAATTCAACACTTAAAATATGGAGGATTCCTAGGTGATAATAGCCTAAAAATTACTTCTACAAAAACAAATGAAAAACAATTGAAGGCCAAGAGATACTCTGGCTAATTATCTTCATTATACCATATCTTTATACGAAGAAATCAATACACCGATAAAGAGAAATCGGACACAAATAATAGGAAGGATGAAGGCGCTTCGTGTGGGCAGTGATTGTCATAAGCAAGTAAGATTAAATAAATGTTCAACGACAAAGCACTAAACGAAGCAATGTCTTGAGCCCACATAAGGCAATGTTATTTTAGAACTCACCCAGAACTTTTTGATTGCATACCCATTTTCCTGCACATTTCGTGAATTGCAGCTCGTTCCTGCTTGGACAAACCAGGTTCGAATGTGTAGACTGTAACCCAAAGAACATGCTTGAGCAAAAAATTCATCGCAAGTCATATATTTAGAGTACAATATTTAAAAAAAAGTTCAGATAACTATCTAGATAGATTATTGACCTTGTGCAAAACAAAAAATGCAATTGTAGCAACTCATGTCTGCTGCATAATAACAGAACTTCACCAACAAATGATCTTAAAGAAAAGGTGTTCAATAATGAGTACAATGCTAATAGAAGTAACTAGCTCATAGAACTTCGGTAAGTTCACAATGAAAGAAATCTGACTAAATTGATCCTCAAATTGACACAAGGAATGCAAATCGAAGCCAACTACAGGAGTACTCTACCGCACATCACTATTATTAAAGATAAAATAGAGGTTGGACGTGTGATTCACTCCTGCACAGGAGGATGTGGGCAACGGAGAAGAGAGAGGGGGGGGGGGGGGGGGGGGGGGAGATGGCACCGCAAAGAGCGGGTGGCCCGCTGGAGACCAACATGGGTTTGAGAGAAGGGGGAGAGAAATGGTTAACCATCCACTCTTCCTTTTTTTAAGGTGCTAGGTGGAAAAGAGAAAAGACCAAAAAAGAAACACATTTTTAATACATGAGGGACAACAATTGGCATTGGAATTTATTGTATCATTGAAAAGATCGAAACATCCCCATTGATACCCCTTTTTATTATTTATGCAGGGATAGCGGTCAGTATTGATTACATAAGCCAAATCCTTTTTATATAGTAATGATAATTAACCAGGAATTCTAATAAGAAATTACTAGATTCAAATTGATCCATTTCAAAAATAGATTGGTGTATCATAAGATTAAGACTCCACACATCTTTCATAAAAAAATATAACCAATTTAATTTCTACTATGTAGAACCTTATATCTAGGTAAACTTCATGGGCTTTGCTATGAATTCCTAAATTCAGTAATAAAGGCAATTTCATAATTACATGAAAAATAACTACCAACGTGTTTCATGACTACTGTCGTCCCCTGTAACTCTGTAAGTATCCAACATACTTAAATTCTCTCAGTCATTATATGCTAAAATGTAACTATTTGTAGCTCTCCATGATGTGTTCGACTGCACAAAGAAGCAACAGAAAATTAGGGAGGGTGTTGAAAATTTCAACATTTTGTCCTCTTGTGTTTTCTGGTGGGAACTTTAAAACCTTTTAAATATTTGGTCAAAACTATTTCCCTCCCTTTTGAATTTTTTGGTGGAAGTTGTTTCCCTCCTTTTGTTTTTGGCTGCCCACTTTTGCTTCTAATCTGTTGTTTGCTATCTTGCAACTTAAGTTCCCGAATGGATATTGGAAAAGCACTTGAGAGGTATATAAGAATGGGCTAACTAGCTCATTTGTTCACAAGAGCAACTGGAGCAAGTAGCCCTGTGAAGTGGTGTGACGAACCATGGTGCGCACACGCATGCGTGTGCAGTGGGCGATTAGGTGTTTAGGGCACATTGGCCGCTTCAGAGGCGCACTTAGAGTGTACGTGTTGTCGCCATGAGCATTGGTCGTTTGATGTGTTTTTTCTACAAATAATTCATGCAAATATGTATATACAATTATAAAAGACTAAAATTTAAATTTTCAAAAAAATACTTTAAAAATCATTTTTTACCGTTTTGGATATTTTTCAGGATTTCGATCGAAATTTTGGTTTCGATCCCAACCAAAACCACAAACGAAATCGAAATCACAAACCATGGTACTATGAAACTCGGAAATCGACTGATGTAGGAGCATCAAGACCGCCTTCGCATTTCAGCACACCGGTGGATCCTATACTATCAAAGTCGGGACTAGTCGGCGACTAGTCCCCAGTCGGCATTTTGCCGACCGATTAATTCCAATTCTGTCATTGCTGGGCGGAATCCCGACTAGTCCCCGACTAGACCCAACTAGTCCCCAACTAACGACTGCCGACTAGTCCCCAAGCAGCATGCTGCAAGCAAATTTTTTTTGAAAGGAGTCTTTGCAAGCAATTTTGTTTGGATTTTTTTACATTGGCTCAAAGTCTTGAGTCGCAAGACTCACAACTATGGCTCTTCCCTGTAATCATTTGTTGAGCACCTGAGAATCTCAGATAAAAACATAGACAAATAATTAGTTTATTTGTTGATATCCATATAACCCTATAATCAAAATTGGGGTTGTTCACATATTAAACATCATCAAACAAATATTGTGATGAATTCTTAGTTCTGAGTCTTCTGACATGGGCATGAAGCCAATACAACTGTGTCCTATTAGACTATTACTTATATACTTATACCCATGCTGTGAAGTGTGAAGGTATGTATTGTTATTAATCAATTGATATCATATACTTATTGACATTTATGCTAGTTCATATATCATATATGTTTAGGGAGGGGGGGAGGGGTTAGAATAAGTTTTGGTCGACTAGTCCCGAATTAGTCCCGACTAGTCCTAGTCGACCCTTGGCCGACTAGGGCCGACTACCGACTTTGACTGCATAGTGGATCACCCCTGCCATCCGCATGAATCTCGACGCACCAAGGGTTGTTCCCGAGATATTATAAACATCTAACACATTTAATTAGGATTTTTTTATTTATTTCGTAATTTTTGGATGGTTATTTATGGTTAATTTTCAAATAAGGAGATGGATGTATTAGCCAATTGTTAGGTGAGATTTTTATCTCTTTATTAATTGTCATCCTTCTCTTTGAAAATAAAATAAAAATTCCACCTAGAGCGAGAATTCATGCTTTTGTAGGACCCCCCTAGCCAGTCATGCATCAAATTTGGTATCAGAGTCCCATCATGACCGGGCCCCCCATACCAGTCATGATGATAAGACGTCATAACGGGGCTCCTATACTAAATTTGATGCAGGACGAGCAAGAGGGGTCCTACAAAAACATGAATTCTTGCTCTAAGTGGAATTTTTTTATTTTTTTTTCAAAGAGATAAGGATGGCTACTAATAAAGAGAGAAAAAATCTCACCTAACAACTGTCTAATACATTTATATTCTTATTTGAAAATTAACCATAAATAACCATCCGAAAATTACAAAATAAATAAAAGAAAATTTCTAATTAAATGCGCTAGATGATTGGAATATCTCGGGAATACCCCTTGGTGCATCGGGATTCGTGAGGATGGCAGGGCGGTCCACCGGTATGCCAAAACGCGAAGGCAATCCTAATGCTCCTACAACATCGACTCACTACATCAAGCCAACACTCACCACATAATGTGGCAAGGACGATCGAATTGTGCATCATTGTTATCATCATCTCGCTCTCATTGGCAATACTTCCAAGGATAATAGTGTTGGAAATGCTCGTCCCCAAAAATGATGACACCTTATATTTATAGTGATCATTTTAGTAGCAAAGCACCATAACAAAAACAATGGACAATCATGTATTTTCAATTGATAGGATATATCATGACAGATTTACAACTTTACATTTAACCCTTGACGCATTTGACTACCTCTTGAGAACTCACAATAATGGGTTGTAGCACGACTTATGTACGATAAGTCAAATACAAGATTAATAGTGTATTGTGCATGATATTAGTTTACAATACATAGAATTAGTACAGTATGGTCATATTAGGGTACCCCCTTGCTACACCATTATTTCTAGTAAGGATTATCCAATTTGATGGATTATTCAAATGGTTTCTTTCATTTAAGTGATGAATAAATTATAACGAATATATGTGCTCCATTTCTCCATTCAAAAAAAAGATGTTGCTTGTCCAACCCGACAACCCTCAAGGGCCACATGTTATGCAACACCAGATACCTACTTCATATTGGTCTTGTTTTCAAAAGAGTAAGGTTTTTACTTCTCACCTCGACTTTTTGTCAAAAAGCTGAAAATCGTGATTCTGAATTTTGGTGCAGTCTCAAGGAAAAAAGAGTTCTTGTGAAAGAATTTTTTTTATATATTCAAAATATTTTACCGTTTTTTGGGTTTTTAAGTTGGTCATATACTTCCAGATTTTCTGAGTTTTTTTCTTTCTAAAATATTGAGGTTTTTGTTCCACCGAACTTTCTTTTTTAGAGAAAATTGCATGATTTTGTATAGGAATTGGAAAATTACATTCTCCTTTGGATTTGATTTTTATGATATTTTTATTAAATCCAAATGGGCGGTATTTGCTTATTTATATAAAATAACTTAAAGAAAGTTTTTATGTAACAAGGCTGATGTGCAAGCTGTCTGCTGAAATACCTCCTTACCCTGAAAACCAATCCGAGACACAAAACCTAAAGGGTTTCAGGACCGGTTCCGGCAAAAACCGATCCAAAACAATCAAAACAGATCGATTTCGACTGAAACTCAAAACCCTGTTGTGGATTACATTGCCCTAGATTTTGCGCCTTAAAGGGTTATTATGATGCGAGTTGGAACTCATATAATTGTATATCCACAACTGGATGGATATCTATTCTAAATGGAGAAGCAATCTCTTCCGAATTTTAAAAAAAAAAAACATGCATGCTTATAGCATTCCACGATGGAATGTAAATTTGTTGCATTAGCGGTATGTAACAAAGAGGTGGAGTAACTAAGGAATTTCATGATGCAAACTTCACTGATAATAAAACCAATACCACCATCGTCTATACACTGTGGTAGTGAGGTAACACTATCAAAGGCTATCATGAGACGTACAGTGGAAAATCTAGACAGATTGGTCTAATAGATAGCTATGTGTGACAAATGCTCAAAAAAGTAGTTGTAATAATACATAGCATACCCTTACAAAACCGGGCAGATTTATTTACAAAAGGCCTTGGTAAAGATGGAAGTGCATACAAGTATACAACATCAATTGGAATGAGTTTAAAAGCCATTAACTCATGGCATCACTTATGGCGGAAAGCCAACATAAAGCAAACCTAAGGTTAAAGTTAGGTTCAATAAAACAAACAAGATGTAAATTCGTTATAGGAAGTTTGACAACACTTTCAAAATAAGTAACTATAATGGACAGATCACATTGAGGAATGTTGATCGGCTGCTCTTAATAGATCTATAATATGATAGGTTAAACATTCCAATCACTATCTACGTAGGTATGGAAGTTTGATCTCTTACCATATGAGAAAGGCTTTTATCTCACGCATATTCACAAAAACAAGGATGATATAACAAGGCCACAAAACGACTAAGGGACATAACATAATAGCATCTTCAAGAAATATTATGTGCATAATAGGTTCGATTCATTGATAAATGTAAGTAGTTCAAGGCTAAGGCCATTGATGACACAGGTGAATTTTATGTTAGCATTCTTGGGGAATGGTTCAAGTCTAGAAAACATCTTTCACTAAAATATGAATTCTCTGGATATGTTGACTCAAAAAAAAATTTGTTTCTCACGCTATTTTTACAACTTTAAGTCTTTAACAGTATTGGGGGAAAATTGAAATTTTCAAAACAAAAGAGGGAAATCACTCTTTGCATCATGTTTAACTTGGTTGCCTCCTCTATTAGCTTTGGCTTTTACTTATGTTTAGTCCTATATGGGATGTAAAGTTTCATAAGGAATTAATATGAGGGATTTTGGCTTTGGATTTAGGCCTCAAAAGACTACATGGGATGTAAAGTTTCTTAAGGAATTAATATGAGGGATTTTGGTTTTGGATTTAGGCCTCAAGGAACACCCATATTTTGTGCCATGAGATGCACAACTATAGATCATAACGCATGCGTGTGAGGCAACCACGAGAGCTTTTTCCCACGTGTTGGACTTCTTCATTCCCTCTTTTTACGAGTTTTTCTCTCCCACAAAACTCGATTTAGGTTTTTTTTTAAGGAAATCAAAGCCCCAAACTAGCAAGTCTTATTTTCTCTTACATTTCTCCCTATGTTCTTACTTATTCACGTAGAAAGAAAGAACACCATTTAAACTATGAAAATATACAAAAAAAAAATTATAGAAGAAACAAATAGAGAAGTGAGAGAGATTCGTTTTCCTATCTTTGTCAATTTGAGGTCCTATAATGTATAGTTAGAGTTCTACTAGGTTACAATTGAGCCCTAGAGAGTCTATTTAAAGAGGGGCATATACCCATTGTAATTTAATGTTTTATCGTAAAAAAAGTTATTTTCAGCCATGCTAAATTTAAGATCTTTCTAATCTCTTTTCCCTCGCTTTCATCTTGTGAATGCCGCATTGATGTACCCATATGTTTTGGTAATCCCCTACATTACCAACACAGAAAAAAAATCAAAGAGCTCTCTTTCTATAATTTTGCTCATTTGTTTTCTCCTTGTTCTCTCCTTATTTTTAGCATATCCAGTGACAAATTCTGGGAACCTTAGTAACTTGAAAGGACAAATAACAATCGTTCGCAGTATCTAGAGATCTCATTCGTTGGTCCCATTTGTTGGCAAACACTAACGGGCATGAAAATAAACCTCAAGAGAGAATCCGCCCTCGGGTGTTTTCTTCTCCCCGTTATCTGTTTGTAGGATATAATGATATATCATTGTGACCAATTCCAACATGCATAATCGCATGATCCATTATCCCATTTTGAGCAATTTATATAAAACCAAAAAAGAATTGGATTAAAACAAAAAAAAAGTACGAAACATACTTTTAACGGTTACATGGAAACAAAAGCCATTACTGGACCTGTCAAAAAACGTGCCAATAAGGGTACACGACCTGACCTGGTCCAACCCTCCAAGGCCCTTCGAAGCCCATCCCTATGACATCTAGAGGGTTGGGGATGAGCTGAAATTTCTAAATCCATCCTAAACAAGGGATGAGCAAGGGTATAACTTAGTAGATCCCAATTTGGGTCAGCCCTCCTATGGCTCTTATACACCATAAACACAATACATAGCGAGCTAAAATAAGTTTAAAATGTACAAAATTACTATCTTACCCCAAGTTTATATGGATCTGATAATCATACATCAAAATACGATAGTAACCTTATATCCCATTTTCTTGCATCCCCGACATGTCATGGCTACCCTCTCCCCCTATTGTTAGATGGCTTGCCCAATCAATTTTTTGCCAATGTGGGATGGATTACTCTGCTTTGTTCGGTCATTTTGTCGATGCCCATCTTTACTCTTACTAAATCTTGGGCAGTCTCGGGCATTGCATGATTGCATCAATGATTGAACTTTAGATGTGACGCTTTCTTTGCAAGAAAGATCCAAATCGTGGAGGAATATACCTGGTCAAATAGGATGATGTGTGCCTGCCTACTTCTTTAGGTGGTGGGTTGGGACTCCGCCACCTTTCTATACTTCGCAAAACCCTCATGGGTAGATGAGTTTTCGATCGCCTTTTGTCAAGTAAAATACAGAGTGAGCAAGGGTCTGTGGAATCGGCCTCACCCTGTACGGTGTTCTTGGACTTGGCATGCAATGTGCGAGGACTTCCTGTTGTTAGGGATCATTTGAGGTGGCAGTTTCAGATGGTGCCTTCTATTACCGCTGCGCCAACCCCTGCATTGTTAGCATGGCATGTCCATTTTTCAGTTGTGGATCTTCCCTCGGTAGTTTCAGAGTTCACAGATGGAGAGTGGGACCTTGTGAAGCTAGATCTTTCTCCTTGTATCTTGGCTGCCCTTCATCATGAGTGTTCCCGTGATCGGGAAGATCACGGAACAAGCTCGGATTGATGGCAGCATGTGTGTCTTATCAAAGAAATGTATCAAACACAGTGTGACATGTCTTGTACAGAATTGTGACGTTAGTGCAGATGTTGATACCAAAATATTAAAAATTTTATTAAAAAAAAAGATCTCTCTCCCTATTCATCCGAATTTTGAATTTTTCATGATTGAGGTCGAAACTCAAGATGGAGACACAAATTGGAAAATGAAGCTCTATTCTTCTGGAATCAAAGAAAAGAAAAAAGGGATTGAAAGAACCTTCTGCATCCGATGAACGGAACTCCTCGATGACTTTTCGAAGCCTGATACGGGAGGCCTCAGCCACGATGGCCGGCTGCTCCTGCGCTCCTTTGCCCGGCTGCTGCTTCCCTCTTTTGCCCGCCTGCTGCTTGTGCAGTGGCGGCGGCTGCTGCTGCGGCGGCGGCGGCAGCGGCGGCCCTCCTTTCCCCTTCTTCGCCCCCTTTCGCCCCATCCTGTCTCCTCCGCTGCCACTTTTGGGTTGCGCCTCTTTGAAATCTGTGGGTCACCTGGCTTTCATTCCGCCCCAACCGCGGCGGCTCCTGGCGGGTCTGTTTGGAAGACCTAACGAGGTCCCGAACGTTCACGAGCGTGGAATGGTAACACGTGCGCACCCGTGTCTTAAGTGACACGTACTGATCTCAAAGTTGAAACTGCTAGATTTTTGTTTTTAAAATAATATTATTTTGGGGATTTTGTATGTAGCTCCTTGGATACTAGGCTAATTGCAAATAAACCATATAAACTTGGGATTTATACTTCGACCACTAAAAAAACTAGGTTAATTGTGCAAGTCGACCCCTCAAGTTAACTTACATATTTTGGGGGGGGGGGATAATCCAGTGGTATTCATGGTTCGATTGTTGATTGCGGCTATACACAGCACAGTTTTTTATAAGGACATGTCGTGACTTACAGGTACCCTTATAAGTCATTGTTTTTTGCTAGAGACAGCTAGTGACTAAAGATAACTCCCGACTCTGTAGGCAGCCAACACCTTCATTCTCTTCCCTTCCTCCCTAGCTCGTCAATGCTTGTGCATGCTGCCAATCTCGTGCAGGTCGTTGCTCATCCAATATCGTCGATCCCATCCAACCAACCGTCGTCGCCGCCTCCTCCCTCTTCCTCCTCCTTCCTCTCCTTTCTCCTTCCTCCTCCTCCTCCTCCTCTTTCCTCTCCATCTCTTTCCTCCTCATTCTCCTTCCTCATTCTCCTCCCTCTTCCTCTCTCTCATCCTTCCCTTCTTCTTCCTCCTACACTCAGCCATTTTTCAAGACAAGTGTTTCTACAACACATTCGCCCTGAGGAGACCGAGTGCATTGTAGTGGTACTCGCCCACTGTCAATCACTCGGCCTCCAACAACTTAATGGTCTGTAAGAGCATTTGGCTACCAACGGCTAAATGAGATGTAAGAGAACTCGGTATGCAATGGCTAAATAAGATGCAGAGAGACTTGTCCTACAATGGTCGAGTCACTATGTTTTATGGAGAAAGAAGAAAAGGAGGAGGGAGAAGGAGGGACAAGGAGGAAGGCGGGGCTGGTGGCGGCATGCGCAGGGCGACAATGGTGGCCGAAAAGGAGGAAGAGAATGGTAAAATTGGAATGATATGAAACTCCCCATCTCAGGGTTGCCTTAGGTGGAATATTGGTTTAATGGGCTGCCCTTATATAGGGTTAATTTAGGTATATTGAATGTATGACTTAAGGATTGCCCTGGAAAAAAAAAATGTGATGTATATAGCCACCCCCTTGATTGTTACTTTCATTCGATGATTTTACCCTTAGTTAACCTGAATAGGGAAAGCTAGGTCCCGAGAAGCACACAAGAAACGCTAAATTTGAGCAAATAAAGAGTTGATGAGGTTGGGTTAAATGATATCGAGGGTAAAATGGTCATTTGAGACCTCGGGTAAAAGGCAAACCATGGTTAAAGTCGATTTGGTAACGGTGGGTGATGGTAAACCACGAATATACTTAAAACATTTTTCCCGAATAGATGTTACTTAATATGAGGGGTTGTTCGACCCCTCAATTAACTGACGTTTATTTGGGATGAATATTCCAAGTATATTAAAGTTTTACTGTCACCTATCGTTACCAGATAGACCCCACAGATTAACTGATGTCTATTTTGAATGAATATTCCTAGACGAAAATGTGTTATAGCCACCTTGTTGTCCACCCAGATCAAGCCATCCTGATGTGGCATCTGATCACAACTGTTCATTGCTCCCAGCCCTGACAGGTGAATAGCACTCGTTCGACTGGCTAGCGAAGGGACGACTTTGATCAGGTGCCATGTCCGGATGGCTCGATGCGGATGGAAAACCAGATGGCTGAATAGCATTTGCTCTTCCAAGTATAAATCATGGTTTATCGTTACCCATCATTAGTAACTCTTTCCCAGACCGCCTTGTGAATCGCACTCATCTAGGATTGGCAAGCAAAGGGATGCTGTGATTGAATGTTGTGGCATTCTCTATAACAGAATCGGTAAAAGCTTTCGGTATGAATAGCATTGCTCTTGGCCGCCGTCTGTCAGAAGGTTGTGAGGAGGAAGATCTCGACGATTCTATACTCATAGGGTACCCGAACCTGAAGTTTCGGGTCGAAGTTTTCGGACTCCATTGCCATCCCTATCGAAGTTTTCGGACTCCATTGCCATCCCTATCTATACGTAAATCAGCGATGCTATTCTGCCATACAGACACAGTACGTAAAATAATTCCATACTACCAACGTACAGATATGGGACGGTCGAGCAGAGTGTGAAGCACTCATCGCAGGGGTGCCGTCTCTTTTCCCTATCTGCCACATCAGTATGGAAGATTTTCAGCAAGACAATATGGTTTAGTAGCACTTTTGTATGTAACAAAACTAACTTAAAAAAATAAAATTCTGTGCAATAAAAATAATTTTACTGTACAAAATTTAAAAACATTTTACAAAAAACTAAAATATATTCCATCGGATCGACACATTGACTGAATTAATGGTTATTCTCAAAATTATTTATTTTTAAAAATTTCAAAAGATGTACATCAATTAGAAATATTCCACCCTATAATCTTCAAATGTTATGACCTCATAGTGCAGTATGATTAAGATACTGCTCTTCCACAATGGAAATAAGGTACAGGCAGCACCAAGACACAAATTAGAATTTAGAACAACCATAGAATTGGAAAGGGTGCCTTTAGACAACTCTGTAAGCCATGTGGAAAAAAACGTCGCAGCAGCTTATTGACAACAATTAAACATGCACTACGCTTTTAAAGTCGTATTCATTGGATGAGATCTTCATGGTAGTTGTCGCTGATCACCGAGACGAACCTCTCGAGCCATGGGAGCTGGTGGAGGTCCTTTATGGGATCAATGTACGAGTCCGAGCAGCGAGGCGGAGATTGGCAAGGGTGGTGGTCAGCATGGCCGAACCCCCCCGCGAGGAACCGCTGGATCAGAGCCAACTGCGCTCTCTCTTGCTCTGAGTACCCGTCGACGGCTGCAGGCAGCGAGTCAAATGACTCCCATAACCGCAGCTCTGATTCTTGAGTAGAAGTTGCCACAGAAGGTTCGGAGTTGTCGTCGTCCCAAAATGCACACCGGCAAGCCTGGACTCCATCCCGGTAATCAGCTCCACAGGAGTAGCAGAATTCATGCCCGCACCTGTTACACGGGGAAAGAAATGTGGCTTTCTTGTTCAAGAACAATGTTGAGATAAAGACATGCACTTACAATTTGATAAAGCACCGATTTGTAACAGTCAGATTGAAGGTAGAGATATCAATTCAAGCAATGCTGCAAAATTGGGAAAGGATGTTGAACTTGAAGTGTTCTAGGTTGACAATACCAGAAGGAGATTTGATATGGAATCTAGTGGAAGATCGATAACATATGGCACCATCATCATCATCATCCAAGTCTAATCCTGTCAAGATGGGGTCGACCATATGGAAGATTGACAAGAATTTTTCCGATCGGTTGTCAACCTGACGACAACCGTTACCACATTGTCGGGTTTCCCTTTGGTTGGAAAAACTTGTGTGGCAAAAAAAATTTTGGTGCTTGTAAGTCCGGAGTTTCGAGTCTATAGCTTAGTGATTTGCCTTGCCTAGTCGCCTGCAATTGTCATTCCGAAGCAGTCTAGGTATATATGAATCACTTAGGAAATGGATTATACTCCTTTTGGAGCTTTAAGGCAAAGTTTTTGAAAACCTAGGATCATGTTCTGAACCGTTCTAATTGATTATCACCTAAGAAGCACTGACACTGGTACGGGGACACGGGTACGACACGACACGGGTTCGCCGACACGGCAAATCCTAAAAAAGGACACGGGTACGGCGGGGACACGGCAAAATAAATTAATATTTTTAAATTTATATTTTATATATGTTTGCAATTCATATATATTTCGATAACCAAAAAAACCTCATAGAAAATAACTAAAATAAAAATTTAATGCATACTGCATCGCTATCGTTAGTTACATCCAGCCCGATCGGTGAATCACAGACAGCTCTAAATGATATAGAAAATAACGGTTGTGTTTCAGTTTTGACTTCAACCTATCCGAAACCTCAGAGGATAAGATAAGTTAAAGCCAAACCTAAATCGTAACCGTCCATCTTAACCATCTTGACAAGTGAATCACACTCAGGCCCAAATGGCATGCAAAAGAACGGCTGCGATTCAGCTTTGGCTTCAACCTATCTGATTCTCTGAGGTTATAATCTCAGAGGATCAGATAGGTTGAAGCCAAAACTGAATCACTACAGCTTGTAACCCGACCCTATATCGAACAGTCCATCAACCCGCAGTGTCCCGAGTGTCCGAGGAGTGTCCGATGAGTGTCCGAGGAGTGTCCGACAGTGTCCGGCTCCCGAAAGCACGTAGGACACGGCACATGCGTGTCCGGCGAGTGTCCGACGAGTGTCGGTGTCCGACACGGGTACGGGAGGCCTGGGGAAGTGTCCATGCTTCCTAGATTATCACTCAAAAAATGTTCTTTAAATGATTAAAATTCCTTGACTTGTTATGATTTGGTTTTCACTTGATCGAGGATGTCAGATCTTTATCGGATTGCATCGGAACCTTCGTTTTATGCTTTTTACAAGACTAAACTGCACCTTATTTGTGCACAAAGATTTGATTGCGTAATTTGCGTGCACAAAGGATTTAATTGCGAATTACCAAGCGAAACCCAGTTATTTAACAGTGATGTACAAAGAACCAAAGGATTTAATGGATAAGGGTAAAGGTAAATAATAAGCAGAAGGGGGTAACCAAGTCGAAGGTAAAACAGAATTTTACAACCAAGACAGAAGAAGAGCGAGGAGATCCACAAAGAACAAGAAAACCAATACCTTTATGCACTGAAATACTGAATCTCTGGAGTTACAGGAAGAACAAGAGAAAAATACGTTAATGCACCACATCTATAAAAACAGAGATGGTCCCTCTCCTATGTACATAGACCAACTTGAAGTCTATAAAACCTAGACTTAATCTAAACCGATGATTCAACCAAACTAATCCTAATTGTACACAAATGACATGGTTAAATAAAACAAAAAAGCATATCTATGAGAAGAACACATCATAACATCTTTTAGAATATGAAAACTTGGTTTTGAAATGAACATGTTTTGTGTCTCTAGCACATTTAAGATATACATCTCATTGAGGCAGACAAAAACGTAAGTTATGTCCAAAAGTGGCAATCAGCTTGAAATTTACGGCCCTTAAAAGTTGTTTTTGTTATGACATAAGAGAATGGGGTGTTTAACCGGAATAAAATCCCAACTGCCCATCTAGTCTCCCTTAGCTTACAATTAGCCCCTCTAGTGACCAGCTTTAATACTAAGAAAAAAAATAAAAGGGATTTTAACAAATCGACCCTTGAAATCCTCCCTATTAACGTATAAACTCCTGTCAAACAAATATTTATATACACAACCCTTCAAAATATCATAATCTTGCATATGGGCCCCTCCGCTACAGTAGCTAATGAAATGCTAACAAAAATGAAAACGACCAATTTACCATTGACTTTAATTACTTAAATCGATTAATCTTTATTGATTATAGACTTAGCCCAAATCTAGCCATTACCTACCTTGGACCTAACCCAACTATACTCAATTTGGAGGGGTATTTAGGGTATTTACAAGGTTAAACAATAAACTTAAAATTAACACCTAAAAGACAAAATATTCTAGGAATATTCCTACATTTTGGATGTCAGTTAACTGCAAGGGTCGATATGAAAATACGATATTTTGAGGGGTTTATATGTAAATATTGGTTTTGCATTGATTTATATGCATATAGGGAGTATTTCAAGCGTCGAATTATCAAAATCACAAAATAAAATAACAAACTAGATTCCATAAAATATTATGCGAACAAATCAAATTATATGCTTCTATTGTGCGGTTAATATTCACAAAACCAAACTAGAGCATTTTTTCATCGTCATCCACCACTGGAACACGAACTGCAGATAATGTAGTTCAATGTGCATCTTTCCTACAATCAAATAGCATGATTGGCCTTACGCTTGCTCCAAAACATCAGTCTCGTAGTAGACATTCAACCATCAAATGAACTATGAAGTCTGCCATGTTTCTGCATTGGAGAACTTATCTTTGTTGGTTTAATTTGTGCATTCAAATCAATTTGTGAGTAATTACGAGTAACTTTGTTACTGTTGGGTCGTGATTGCGCTCACCTTCTTGAAGATTAATCAAGTACATCACAACATAGCAAAGTTCATCAGATGACTCGACAGTCCATCCAGCCCTAGATGCTCTTTTGAGAGGCGTGCGATGAGTCGGATTTGCATAAAGTAGCTAGGGTTTCTCGATCATATTGAATTGCGTATGTTTTAATCGGCTTATTGTGATGCATTTGCCGAGGATTAAACGCAATTTAAATATGATTTTCGCTTTAGAGTATTTCTTCTGAAAATAAAATATTATTTTATTGCTCTTAAATTGATTTTGTGTTCGTCGAATTTCAGGTCGAGAGATTTCAACACTTAGAATTAAGGGTTGAAAAACCACACTGGTCGTCTGAAACATTGTTCGAACACTGGTGAATAGCTATTCGAACAATGCTTCGGACCGCTATAGGTTGATTCGAACTACTCCTATATGTCTCGACGACTTGGGTCGTTTTGTGCATGGCATCCGAACAACTATTCGGACGACATTGGTACTCTCAGAATTTTCTTGAGTCTGCAGTCTGAAACCCTATGCGGGCGGAAATGGATAAGCCGTCCGAACATCTCTCTCTCTCTCTCTCTCTCTCTCTCTCTCTCTCTCTCTGTGTGTGTGTGTGTGTGTGTGTGTGCGTGTGCGTGTGTGTGCGTGCGTGTGCATGTGCGTGTGTGTGTGTGGCTATCATGGTATTAGATCCCCACGGGTCCTAGGTTTTCTTGGTGAGTTCCATTCCCCCCTTCGCATCATCCTTCCACGCAACCTTCACGATCATTTGATTAGCTTCTTTGTGGCTCGTTGATCGGGTTTGGCATCAAGAACCTTCTCGATTCTTTCAAATCAAGGGCTTATTCCTCTGCTCGCCGCCTTCATCAATTGCGCCTGCAACCTGAAGTGCGACCTTTGTATGCTGAATCTCCACCATCGGCATCATCAACATCGGCTGCAAGATCCTACGACATCTCCATCATTGACTAAAGAAAGAGGCCAGGTCTTTATATAATATAATAGACCGGTTTACATCAACTAATGTTCATAAACAATATGAAAGTAAAACCCTAAAATATGACTTGTTACCCAAGTCTAAAATTTGCCTAAATAAATATGATGAAAACAGCTTAAATAGCAAATAAATAAATAATAAAAGATATTGGTCCTCATGGGCCAGTCGATAGTGGAGGCGGAGCACTATGTTTTCATCCTCATCACTATTGCGAGATCGTTAGCATCTCTTCAATTACTATCTTTTTTGGGATGCACATTGGCCAATATCACCTCCCACTACTCATTATCATAAGCCAAGTCTTATTCAAGATTGGGTTGACTACAGAGCACAACTCTAATTAAGAATAGTCCATAAATGATTGTCACGAATTTTCCAACCGGCTATGGAAGATTTGTGCCAAAAAAACTTACCAATGCAAAGTGAAAAAAGAGAGGTATGCCAAGAAAACTAAAAGACCAGTTGGTAGGTAGGCAGACCGACCTTGTTGGTTACATTGTTTAAGCTCGATTCCTCTATGTTTAAATGGTCTAGACGAAGAACGTAGAAAACAAAAGTCACAAAACATGATATAGGAATTACATTAATCTTTGTAGCCCAAATTATATCACCTCTCATTGAATTTGATGTGACAATACATGGTAGCCATAATTGTCCTGTTGACCACATGGAAATTGGGGTTGGACGTGACATCACACAGACATAGCCACTAAAGCATAATTCAAGTGGTAAAGTGGGTAGAACTTCAGGTATACAATTCAAGTATGTTTGTGTGATGTGAAACTTGTATGGAACACCAAATAGTTATTTGCATTCTTATATCGAAAGTTCAGGTCTACACAAAAGTTTAGCATTAAAAAAAATCCATTTTGATGTCCCGTTAGATAATGAACTTCAAATCTTGGATTCTTGATGCGGCATAAAAAAAAAATCAACTTTTGAGAGTAGAAAATAACGTCAGAATGGATGTTCTGAAGGAATAAGTTTTAAGACTTAAAGAGGGCTTTCACATAGCAACACTATGAAGACTACTCCTTTGGCTAATGAGGACTTTTACTTTGTACTACCATCCATTAGCAGCGATGTACTAATGACAATATTAGGACAAGATCCTCATTATTATCTTGATGCATAATCACATTCATAGATGCAAAATAAAATCAGATTTGCATATATACAACCTTAATCATTTTGGATAAGCTAACAACAAAAGAAAGTCTGCTTAGTGTTTTCATTGTGATGGGAGTGTTTACAGATGTGGCATGTCGTGAGGGGCTGTATCAAAAAATAGAGGCTTCTTCGATTATAAAGTTTTTACAGGGATCTCTAATTATAACCACATCAATAAACTACTAAATAACAACCTATTAGCAAAATAAGGTATATTCCAAATTAAAATCTAGACTTCAGTTTCTAACTAAGAGGTTGGTCGACCATACCAGCAGGTCATGTGGTAGCACCCCTGTGTGAGCTCAATCATCCGCCTGCATTGTCGGCAACGTCTCCACCTATTGGTTTGTGCTAAACGAAGCAAAGTGATATCTCCAACATCTCTTTCCTCTGCAGGTAGGTTCTGATACTCCTCGCAACTCATCGAGGTATGCCATGGCACACCACAACTAACGCAGATAAACCTATTACAGTCTGGGCACTCAACACAGTTGTCATCAGATTGACTTGATGAGCTCGCCCTCGAAGATAAGCACTGGCTAGGGCTAAGCAGCATTGAGCAATTCGGAAAGGGGCAATAAATCCTCTCCAAACTAAGAACATCTGCTTCCATGGTAGCTCTTTCTAACGGCTGGTAGCAAGTGAGCGGAATAAATGACTTGAGCTCTCTAATCGAGATGTAATATTGACATCTTAATTGAGGGCACCTTATAGGAATCTGCGAGTCCCGTAACTTTCCCTCCACATACATGATCATACAATCAGCACAAAACTTGTGGGAACAGCTCAGCTTTATCACCTGTGATTGCTCCTTCTCCTCACAACAGATAGGACAATCCTCACTTGATCCATCTCCATCGCAAGATTGGAAAAGGATGCCTATAGCATCTTGGGCCAGTCTCAATGGCTTCTGAAGTTCGGAGCTAGGAACGAGCATCAAAACAAAGTCTTCTAACTTCTCAGCGTGTTCCAAAATCCTTTGCCCAAGAGCTACCAAAAGGGGATCTTCGAGTTCTTCCATGTCAGCAATCTGTCGATATAATTCACATAACCACGTCACAACTAACTACAAGCAAATCGGACATTAAAAAAAACAATAACATTCAACTACAACAGAGAATTTTTCTTCAAAAAGTTATTCCATTTCAACTTATACTACTTCAAAAGAGCCTTGATGAGATGACTAAGTGTTAGAAATTTTAACAAATTGTGTGTGTACATCATCATGAGCTAGAACCCGAATTACGGGAAGTAATGTTATTCCAATCCTGCAAGGATTATGCGAAACGGCAAGGAAAATAAGATCAAGGATATATAAGTAGGATGTAACCGATTAAATAATGCCAGAATTTCTGCTGTCAACAAACTAGCGATTAATATTTAATCAGCATACGCTACGCATTAAACCACCTTAGCAAACCATTCCTGCTTGAATGGTTAGTGGGAGGTACAACATTACTTGGACATCTTACCTGATCATAAACTTCTTTGGAATCGGTGTATGCCGTGATCCGCCGGACACCGTTCCGCAGAGCCTCTGACAGGCCATCCATCAGAGCCAGGTGTTGGGCCACCGATTCCTCCACGTAGAAGTCTAGCTTCTTCTGCACCTGAAGAACAGGGACCCCGGGAGACCTCTCCATGACCACCCCAATCCCAGAAACCCTGGAGCCTAACCCCTCGGCCTCGGAGACCGACACGCCCTTGAAGAACATCCCCAGAGAGAATTGATCCAAACATTCTTCGTACCCTTCAGCTAAAGAATCCTCCGTGTCCTGCCACTCCTCGTCCTCGGTGCAGCAGCTGCGGTACTCTTCCTCTACATCGGAGCTCTCCAGAACCCCGTCCCTGAAACCGTTCGCAACCTCCATTTCCAACTATCACTGCTTCTTCAGCTTATTTGGATTGAAATGCTCTGCAAAACCCAGCCATTTCAACGATTATCACGACAAGCCCGAAAATTCCTTCCAAACCGAAATCTATGATCAACCCATTCCCGGATTCACGCGATTCTAATCAACCCAGAAAAAATCAATCGAACCCAAATTCACAATCAAGGAGCCGAGTAAACAGCCATCAAGAACTGATCGAAACCCACATCCCCAATCCCCAGAATTCACGTAGTCCGGAGCCCGTGATCATGAAACGGCTTAGGGTTCGTAAGCAGATGAATGGGTTCCTCCTGACGATCGGAAACACCGGAAACGAAATGGAAAAGATCACGTACCGCAGATTCGAAATCCCTCGATGGCTCTAAACGCCAGATGATCGGAAAATTCAGAAGAAACAGAAACCCACCGGCGCTCCTAGCCGAATAAAGGCGCCGCCGGGGGCAGCAGCAGATTGGAACCCATCCCCATTTCAAGGATTTTCCCCCCTTTGATTGCCTCTGCTGATCTTTGGAGGAGGAATAAAACCTGTACTGAGGAAGCATTTTGGTGGAAGCAAGGATTTAATAATAATAATTAAGGTAATTACACTTGGCCCCCTGAACTTTAGCTCAAAACTACTTAACCCATCTGTAGTTTGAAAACTACACTTTGCCCCTTCAATTCAGTTTTGATTGGATAAAAATTAAAATCCTTAACTTAGTCGCGCCGAAGTACAGTATTGCCGTGGTTCAAGTCCGATCATCAACATCGATTATTTTCTGTCTGATTGGACGGTTCCAGATTGTTGAGATCTACAGACCACTAAGAGAACCCCAAGGGAGTCCATCAAAAAGATCGATGATTGAATGGGAGGGGACAAGTGTCGTTGGCTAGACCCCGAACCATAATGATTCCGTGATTCGCACTACTATTTTAAATCATTCGGATAAAAATTATCAAATAAGAAAATCAAGTAGTTGACAAAAAGGGGACAGTGTGCTAACATTTCATACTTTAGGATGTGATTTAGAACAAAATAAACTACAGGGGGTTAAGTTTTTTTGAGTAAAACTTCTGGGGGGCAAAGTGTAATTTAGCCTAATAATTAAAAAAAGAGAAAGAGCAGAAAAAGTTGGCAGCCTAATTATTCCACTGCAGGCGTGGAAAGTGGACGCTCACGTACTAATGAGTGTAACTATTGCTATCTACAGTGTTATCGTGACCCCTATGACTGATTTCTGGCACTTTCGTACCCGACCAATAGACTCAAGTTCATGTAGTCGGTAGTAGCGTGTTACTGTAGCTGTCCCATGGTTAGAAGCTGAACAGACCGTGCTCCGATTGGTCCGTCCACTCTCACTCACCCATGGAATTGGTGGTTGAACCCGAATCTTTCTTTGGCCACCAACCCGTTTTGGCTTATTGTCTATTTGTCTTGGCACCCACAATAACCCTAAAATGCCATCCTTCGCTCATGCATCAATGTCCAATTGCCCACTCCTTTGCCTCTGCTGCCATCCTTGTCTCGTTCCGTTGCCCTCCTTCTTCCTCCATCCTGAACTTTAATCACCGGCCAATGTCGGTGCACCCCATCGACACTATCGATGGTTGCGACCCGATGAAGAATAAGAAGCATTCAGTAATCGGTCGTGCATTTGGACTAGACCTGACCCAGCCGGCTGTACCTTCGAACCAGGCCCGGTCGGTTGCGCGTTTCGCGCCGGCCGATCGCGCATATGGAGCAGGCCCGACCCGACTGGCTGCACCTTCGAACCAGGTCCGATCGGTCACTTGTTTCACGTCGGCCGGCCGCACATCCACGCATTTGAATCAGGCCCGACTCGGTCGGCCGCGCGTTATGAGTCGATTGACCGTGCGCCGAGTCGAGACCGAAGGTCAAGAGGAGGAGGTCTGCGTTGCTTTGTGGATGTCGTCTTACTTAATTTTTATTTTCTCCATTTACTTTAAGTTATTATATGTAAATATGCAAATACCCCCCCATTTGATTTCAATAAAAATATCAAAAAAATCAAAAACCAAGTGAATCAAAAATTAGGTTTTCAGTTTTAGTAGGAGAAAACAGTTTTTTCGGTTTTTCATAAAATTTGTATGTTGAGAAAAGTGGTTAAATCAACTCATTTTTAGCTCAAAAAATTCCACAAGATGTAGAACTACAAGTTCATCTAGAAAACCATGGTCCGTCAAAGAAAATTTTGAATGTATAAAAACTTTTCTTTATAAAAACTCATTTGTTCAGACTTAGTAAAAAAATAGTGTTTTGCATTTCAGCATAATTTTTGCACGATTTCAAACTTGCACAACTTTCTTGTTTTAAGTCCGTTTTCAAAATCGTTTGAAGCATTATTTTAACAATCAACTAATCTTTATTTTGAAAATATTTTTATCCACAAAAAAGATTAAAAGCTATTTTAAATACATAGATCAAAACATGACCAAACAAGACTGCAAAAGACTCACAGACTCAAATGTAGAATACATGTTTTGTGATGCTCTACACCTGTAGATTGGGTATAGTTATTATCTGATCGAGTGTTCCAAATTGTGTATATATACTTGGTTTATGACTATGTAGAGATTCACTGAAAAATTCCGTTAAAAAATCAATATTTTCACCATTTCTATAAAATCACAATATTTTCACACTGTCGAAATATTTCCACGAAATATTTCTATATCCAGAGGGGTCGAAATATTGACCAAAATGAAAATTTCGAACCTTGGTCACGGGCTTCTTTGTGAGGTCACAGACGATGGTGATCTGATCTGTGGCTTTCACGGGATAACTGTGAGAGAGCTGCCACATCCATGTGATGTAGAGTGCTGGCAAGTTCTAATTATTGGAAACATTCTTGTGGGGGCATGGGAAGAGTCATAAGTGCATGCAAAGTTGGCGACCGAGTTGGCAACATAGCATTCCCCCTTTGGAAATAGTGGGTCGTTTGATGTCTTGTTGTTTGTCAGGTGATGTGAATGATTGTTGTTTGAACAAACTGAGGGACAAACGAAGGGACGCAATCTTGTGAACATGACAGCCCATGTCGAGCCAGTCGGCCGCGCGTTACATGTCGATCGGCCTCGCCCCCCTGTCTACTAGGTATGGTCAGTTTTGAACAAATGGAGGAGGAGATCTAAAGGCCCAGCTGCGCGCTTCGACTCGCCTCGAAAAGGTGCGGCCAACCGTGCACTACACCTCTTCTCGGATTGAGCAGGTCGGCCGTGCATTTCATTTGCGCACGGTCGTGCGCCATTCGTCTCGGGAAGAGGAGAAACCCGCTTTCCTCGCTCCAAGGCAGTTCCGATATTCGCGCAACGAGCCCGCATGAAAATCACGCATTAAAGTCATGGAGCAGTTACTTTCGAGAATCACGGTCGGGCGACGGTTACAGGGAAACGGCCCACGCCCCGCGCATTCCCGGTTGACCAGAAAAGCAAGAGACACCCCAGGTCATAATTACCGGGTGCCCGTCATGCGACACGTACGTCGCCCACTCGCAAGCAATTACGCAGGTCGCGGGAACACGCCATCAATGTCGCCCTGCACGGAACGTCCCAACAATCACCCGAAGCTAGCATTATAAAAGGAGGCCCACCCCCTGAGAGAAAAGGACCCGAATTCCGAAGGAGGTGCTGCCCATTGCATTCCTGAATTTTCGGAGCTTGAGAGAGAGAGAGAGAGAGAGAGAGAGAGAGAGAGAGAGAGAGATTACAGAGGTCGGTATTTTGGGAGGGCGGTCTTTTCTGGGTGTAATCGGTTCAGGGTAAGTGCTTGTAACTTGTTGTGGTTTGCTAGTGCATTCTCGTCCCATTCCGTGTTTTTTTTTCTTCGACGTTGTGAAGGATTTTTCCACGTAAATCCGGTCCACTTCGTTTCTTGGATTGTTAGATTGTGATTTCCAATCGAACCGCTTCCACTAGAAAAATACTTCACATGTACAGACATCATTATAGGAATGTCGACAAATATCCATCGCGATAGCTTCGACGGGCAGTTAATGACAGCATCAATGGGCTACCACTGATATCGGCCAAGGCTCGACTAGTGGGTGCCATCACTAATTCCATGGCTCAGGTCGTGATATCATTCCTCACATTTGGGTTAGGCGAACCAAATCAAAGCTACCACCTGTGTTTCAAACTTTTAAGAGCGAGACGTGAAGGTTGGAGACCGGTCACCGCATGGGAAGGTAAGCTTACCCAATTCGTAACATAAGGTCAGGTCAGGCTCGAGGGCCGCGTTTTCTAATCGCCGCAGCCATGTGCGAGGTCTCCGGTCACCAAATTCCACGATGCCTTCGATGAAGCTCTGGCGGTATGAGTGCGGTCCCCTCACCCCCCGTGATGGGGTGAGTGCACTTACCGTACTTCGTCTTCATCATACTGGCGGTAGTGGCGCCGCTGCCAATGATGCCAAAGCTGCCAACTGAAAGCAAAGAGGCAAAAAAAAAAACCCAGAGCATTCTGGTGTGAAAACAGGAGAGAATCTTGACTCGAGGGAGATTCTCGGATGTTGGATAGATGGTCTCTGACCTGTAGTGCATGGGTCCTACTGTGTGGGAAAATTTTCAGCACATCCTGCGTACTAGGGGTGGCAATGGGTCGGGTCGGGTCGGGTTGAGACATAGATATAAGAGCAAAACACCCAACCCGAACCCGACCCGTTTAATAAACGGGTCAAAAACTTAAACCCAAACCCGACCCGTCTAATAAACGGGCTGACCCGACCCGACCCGTTAAACCCGTTTACTAAATAGGTCGGGTCGGGTTGGCTCAATATAACCCATGAAAACCTGTCGGGTTGGGTCAAGATGGGTCGGATTGGGCCGAGTTGGCTCGGGTCGGGTCGGGTTGACACGACCCTTTTGGTAAACAGGGCAATCAAATTATAAGTACAAACCTGAACCCGACCCATTAAATAAACAGGTCAATTGAGTCAACCTGTTTATGACCCGAACCTGTTTAGGCCAAACCCTAACCCGTTAACTTCGGGTCGGGTCAAGGATTGACACCCCTACTGCGTACCATACAACCACGGGGACTCCTAGAGCCTATCAGCACGCTATGGCTGCTGGGGGAGTTCGAATCTTCTACGATTTCCAGATACCTATGTATGAAAACGGTAGCTGACCGATGTATGTCACGTTTCATGACAAGTGACTCGCACTAAATCTGACGGGTGCGTGGGGTTATTGCCACGTGGCATGTATCGATTGGCTACAGTTTTCAATAGGTTTTCAGACAGTAAAAGATTTGAACTCTAGGGGGGTAAGAAAATTTTCAACATGCACTGCGTAGCGCTGAAAATATACACACACATATCAGAATTGGACAAGTGGCACACCTTCAGTTTGATAAAATGAGACGAGGGTATGAGAGCCAAAACAATCGACCTTTGCAGAAATTTTTTTTCTGAAAAAAGTTGCCGAAATGAGACAAGGTGTGCCACTTGTCCAATTTTGATATGTGTCCGTATATTTCCAGCGCTACGTAGTCCGTGCTGAAAATTTTCCCCTAGGGAGTGCAACCCCATGTGTTCTTGAATCACATTGGGGCCTGCAGTTGTATGGTACGCAGGATGTGCTGAAAATCTACTGTGGTCACATCATCCGCTAGTGCCTGATCACAAAAGAGATGAAGGTTAGAATCTAGCTAGCTCTCCCTATAATATTGCCACATATAGGAGTACAAATAAATCAGGCACACCAATAAATAATAAGGGTAATGTGCCTAAGGTCCCTACAATTAAAAATATCCATTTTACCCCTATTTGTAGGGGTATATGGAAATCATGTGAAGAGTAAGAATCCGACGGTTTCACCGTAACACTTTGCTATAATGATTTTGTTGTAGCAAAAATTTAAATATAATTTTTTTTTTAAAAATATATTACAGTAATTTTATTGTAGCAAAGAGCAGCAATTGCTTCAGTGGTAGCAATAGTAACATTTTGATGATTGAGTAGTAACAATTGCTACAATGATTTAACTGTATATAGCAAAAAAAAATATCGAGGTTTCTCAAAAAAAAATCACTACAGTGATTTCACTGTAGTAAAGAGTAACAATTCGAAAGTGAAGAGTAACAATTGCTTCAGTGGTGGCGAGAGTAACAATTCAGAAATGAGCAGTAACAATTACTACAGTGGTGGCTAGAGTTACAATTCAATGATTGAAGAGTAACTATTGTTACAGTGATTTCACTGTAACAAAGAGTAATAATTTTAAAATAAAGAGTAACAATTGCATATATTTAGTATTATGGACATTTTTATCATTTAAATGAGATAAAAGTCAATTGAGGAACTTGCTCTAAGGTACTAAAAAAAGATCTCCTTGAAATGGCTTATTGTTAGGTCCCCCTAAATAATAGGCCTGCAACTTGGGCGGGGTGGACCCGAGCTTTGGGTGGTTTTGGAGTATTTGGAGAATGGATTGGGTTACATTTGAAAAAATATATACTACCTAAATTGTATTCAGGTTGGGTCGGGTTGAGGAGTCGGGCAACCCAACCCAACCCAACTTGAACCCGAGTAGTCTTATATGTATATGCTATGTTATACAGGTAACAACTAAACGGACTAGTACTTGTAATAAAAGGCAATGACTTCATTCATTATCCAACACGCTAGTAAGTTAAATGTTTTGATCTTTTAGGTTAAGATATCTTGCGTATGTATCATGATATGTCATTTGAATGCCATGTTATATGAAGTCTCTCCTTACCAATTTTTTTTTTTGTAAGGAATTATCTTCTTACCATTTGAACATTCTAATATTTATTTGCTTCTTACTTATCAAATAAAGATATTTTCTAATGATTTATATTAGTCAATTGAATGGATAGAAATTCAATTAAAGTTGTATAAAAATGTTGGTAAGGATAGGTTTTTTTTTTCTTCTTTCAGTATTTTTACCTTTGAAAATTTTAAATAAGGGTTCCTACCAAATTTTTTTAAAAAAAAAAGATTGAAAATTAGAATACCCTGATTCTGCACAACCCGGCCCATCCAACTAAATTGGACTAACCCGAGCTTAACCTAGGCTTCAAAATTGTTTCTTGAGTTGGACTTGGACTAGGCAACACGGGTTGGAGGTTGGGTTGGGCTACAGGTTGAGCTTGAGTTGACCTGCAATTCACCAAAGTTTCAACCCTAATAGAAGCCTTCAACAAAGACGAGCTTGGGATAATAGGATTTGATTACACAATCTGCCAGACGGGGACATGTGTTTTGCCACTAGGAAGCGACATCAATAGCTGTGTGAAATTGGGCTACTTGACAAAAGTCTTTCTCCTTTTATGCATGATCTATTAGGTTTAATGCATGTAGTCCTTCTGAGCACTACTAGTTTGCCAAAACCGGATTGGGCCAGATGGTTAAGCGGATGCGCAGATATAAGTAGGTCATTGATCCAAAGATCCCGATCAAATGTGATCGAGTAGGGACGTGTTCAGGTTATTTAAGATAAGTAGGTTGAGTGGAATCCTACTCTTTTGTTGGGAGTGTGTATTCCTCTACGACTAGGTTTCTTGATGAGTTAGGATATCAGTTGGAAGTCTATATATAGAGGGGACATCTCACCCTTTTCGCCATACACTGTGAGCCCCTATTTGTTTGGCTATGGAGGAGAGGGGTGTGTTGAGTTTTGGCTCATTAAACCCACACCCGAAGGACAGAACCCTAGCAGGACTCGCTCGGGTGAACTAGGTGTTGACATCATGAACAGGTCTCGAGTTAGGCCGTGTTTTGAGTCGGTTTTGGAATTCCATGGGTATGTGTTTGCTCCCTATAGGGGGCATGAGAGGTTTTAGGGTATCCAATGAAAGACTATGGAGATGTTTAAGATCGTTTATAGAGAAGCGCGAGTCACAGGAAAAGATGGGGTGGGGCATGACGCCCCCCCCTCGGGTAGGGATAGCAACGATGCAGTTTTGGTACCGTTTTGAGTAAAACCGAAACCGCACTGCAACAATGAACCGTCACACCGAAAGCGCACCGCACCGCGACGGTGTACCATTATGTAAAACCGAAACCGCACAATGCGGTGCGGTGTGGTGCACCACATTTTATCATTATAATGGCCTAAACGGTGTGATTTTATACGATTTTGGTCAAAACCGAAACCACACCGCTACATAGAAACAAAAAACTAAAACAGCACCGCATCGCAACAGTTGTATATTTTGGCAAACGAAAATTGCACCATACAGTGCGCTTTACTGTAGTTTTCGGTTTTAAACCGCACCGCTGCCATCCCTACCCCTGGGATGCTTGTGAGAGCAGGGCGTACCGATGACAAGAGTGGAATGGTCCTTCTAGTTAGATGATTAAGAGCGAGTCAAAAGATGAGGATTGAATGGGAAACTTGGTCTAGAATTTGCTGCATGGGGGGGGGGGAGAGAGAGAGAGAGAGAGAGAGAGAGAGAGAGAGAGAGAGAGAGAGAGAGAGAGAGAGAAGAAGAAGAAGAAGAAGAAGAAGAAGAAGAAGAAGAGAGGAAGAAAGGAAGAAGGAAAGAGAGAGTGGAGGTTTGTCTCCGAGTTCTTTTTCAAGTTCATCCAAGTTTTCATCTAGGTTGCGCGTCTAACACAATTTTTACCTCAGCGGGCGCTTTCATCTTTTGGTGATCCTCCAGTATACCTATGCATCTCTTTGACGGGTTGTTCTCTACTTCATGGTTATGTCTATAAGAAAAGCAAATAGAGGGTTTGCACTTTGCAGGGTCCGACAAACGGTGACCACTGTGTGGTGTATTCTCATTCTAGTCACGATAATCAAAATCTTTGATTGCTTGATGAATCCGTAGTGTTTGTTACTATTGTATTGGTGTATCATAATCTTTGTATATATGGTTGTACGATTTCTGCAGGGTCCCGATCCTCGAACCTCGAGCACTATCCGAGGCTTGAAGGCTTCGATCCACAGTAAATGATTGTCATTGGTACGATCTAATTCCCACAACAGAGTGTAAGTTCCCTTCCAATTCTTCTTCCTTGGAGATAGTTGCATGTTGATTGTTGGCTTATGCATACACTCATCTTATACCTCTTGGATTTCTCGGCATGATCGTCTAGATCTTTTTCCGCGTCGGCATGGAGATGCGAACAAGTGGTATCCTTAGTGGTGCTCGGCAGGCTTGCCAAGCATGGAGGTGATTCCCTTAGCGATTTTAGGTCGAGAGCATAGTGGATATATTTTTTCTAGTTAAGAGCTTTAGAAAAAAAAGGGGACAACTATATACAATACAATTTTTTCTAAAGGCATGTCACGATTGAAAGCAGCAATGTAAGTTATTGCCTTTTGCTAGGGGCAACTCGTGACCGAAGGCAACCCCTGATTTTTTAAGCAATCCACCTTCTTCCTCTTCCTTGCCTCCCTTGCTTGTCGGTGTTGTTGATCTCATGTAGATCACCGCCTCCTCCTTCCCTGTTATCCCTCTCCTTCCTCCTTCCTCCCCCCCCCCAAAAGCAGCAATGTAAGTTATTGCCTTTTGCTAGGGGCAACTCGTGACCGAAGGCTGTTGGGTGTGTGTTTTAAAACCACACAAAATCCATTGGTTTAGTCCCATATCGGTAAGGGGAGAAATCCCTTACCAACTTAAATAGGATTGGCCACTTCCCCCCACTAGTCATCACACTAGAGGAGGGGCTCCACTAGCTCATACACGCGCGCGCGTACGTGCCGTGCCGAGCCGGGCCGGGCCGGGCCGGGCTTGGGCTGGGCGGCGCGTGTGTGTGCGCCCGCGGACCCGAACACGATATCACCTCCAAAATGGGCTGGTCCGCATCTGCCCTATTTTTGTTTTTTGCTCTTAAGTCCTCCACTATTTATTATTTTCTATTTGGGACACTAGCCGTTACGCAAGAAGCGCTGCATGCTAGCCGTTACGGACAGGCTCTCTGCGAGCTGTAACGTGCGAGGTTAATGGGCTTAATCACAGCCCATTAACCGCTCCCCTCTTTCAGCCTCCCATTAACAGTCCGAGGCCTATATAAGGCCCGGTGCAGCCATGGGATAGTTACAGTCCGAATATCGGAATTACTCTTTGCCTCTCCCTCTCCCTCTCCCATTCTCTCAAGCTCGTGGTGTTGTGCTACCCTTTTGCTCCGAAGAGACTCCCTCTCTCGGACCAAAGTTCTGCTGCGGTGCTACCTCCCTGCTTCGAGAAGGTCGTCATCGAGTCGCTGGGTTCCTGAAAGTTCACGAGGTTCGCAAAGCCTTCTTGAAGTCGTGCCGACGAGAAGGAGGTCGCCTGACCGGGGTTGTCGTATCTCTGAGAACCATTGCCACGAGACCCGCACGAGGGGGGCAATAAGTTTCTTGGGACAGTGCCTAGCACGCTTCGACCACAGGCCAGAGTTTCTAACTCTTCCTTTGTCCTAATATTAGATCTAAAATAATCGACTTGCATCTAATAGAGAAATCTAAATAATTATAGATAATTTAGATAGATTATTTATCTCTTTTAGAAAAGTTCAGCAAGGTGAATGACGGTTCCATAGAACCCGCTGATGCGATCTAAACTAATCCTAAATTAAGGGTTTAATTTGATCTAAATTATAACTCGCAAGTGCACGAATCGTTTTGTAGGAGCGGTGCGTATTACGAGGTCGATCCCACAGGGATTGCTAATGAGGGAACTATCTAATCTAGGGCTATTAACTATTTACCTAAATTACTTTAAAAGATAATTTAATGGGAGTTGATTGTTGTGAGATTAAAAGCAAACTAATTAAGGACAGGAAAAAACAAGCTAATTACGGTAAGTCGAGTTTCAAGTGGAGAAGGTACTAAGGCATTCGAATCCACCTCGGTTATCCATATTATTAGGTTTATTCAAAATGATCTATATGAACGAGTAGCATGCGGGAATACGATTCTCGTGCTCGACTCGAGGATGTGATCGTTAGGCTCTAAATATGATTTTCTAATATTGGATTCAATTCAAGCATATGTAATAAAACGAAGCATCAAACATCTAGGTTAAGCACAACAGATCAAAGCACATAAGCAGAGCATCCGATGTCTGAGTTAAGCATGCAAGATCTGGGTTTTAATTATCCGATTAAAATAGGCCTAATTGCATGATGATTAATTTTAGCGCTAACTACAAAACATACATGGCATGGATTGTGAGAGCAAATTGAATCATCAATTAATTAAGAATTGAATCGCATAAACATTAAGGAGCATTGGCATAGATCACATAAAATAAACCTAAATAATATTTATAACCGGGGTTTCATCTAAGCCTTAACATGGAATTTAGTTCATCATGGTTCGCATTACATCAAAAGTAAAAGAAGGGAAGAACAAAATACAGATCATTCTCGGAATACGCTTTGCTCTTCGTTGTCCTCCTCTCCGATCGATGCTCCTTCACTTCGACTCGGCTGCGGCACGGCTTCGATGGTACGATGGCGGCTCGGATGTGGAGAATTAGGGTTTCGGGTTTGGTCGTGAATGGTGGAAGATGAAGGAGAAGATGATGGCTTCGGTCCGGAGGTGATGGGAGTAGGTACGGTCCTAGATGGCTTCAGGGTGGTGTTCGGCAAATTAAGGTCCGGTGGTGATGGGTTCAAGGTCGTCCAAAAGCCCCGGTTTAGCCGTCCAAAGCCCTCTCCTCTCTTTTCCCGAGCTCCTCTCTATATAGGATAGAGAGAGAGAGAGAAGAGAGAGAGCGTAATTCGGTTGGCTAGGTCCCAAAAGAGAAGGAAACGAAAGAAGAGCCAGAGAGAGAAGTCCGGTTAGAGATAGAAAGAGAGAAATTAGGGGGTCGCCACCTTTGTAGGGGGAGGATCTAGAGAGAGAAAGAAGATCGGTTGGGAAAGAGGTGGGCTGTTAAGGAAAGATCTGGGCCTTGGGTACTCGGGATCCGGTTGCTAGGTTGGGCATCTAGAGAGAGAAGATCGGGTGAGAGTAAGAGAGAAGGAAGGAAACCGGAGAGAAAGAAGGAGGGCGGCTGCTGATCGGGTAGGACGGACGGCTGTGATTTAGTTTTAGAGGGAGGAGGGAGAGAAAGAAACGGAAGAGAGAGAGAGGATTTCGGTTGAGAGAAAACAGGGAGGAGAGAGAGAATCCCGGAGAGAGAAAAGGAAACGGGATCGCAGGAAAAATAGGGGAGGGAGAGAGAGAATCCCGATGAGAGAGAGGCAGTCGGACGGCTGGTTCGGTGCCGGGTTCGATGCACGGGGCGACTGTGATGAGATGAAGGGCTGGGTGGATCGGTGCATAGGCAGGCATGCATGCATGCATGCATGGTTCGGTTCTAGGATCGGACGGTTGGGATTAATGGTTTGGTGATTGGCTGCATGAGTTAAGTGGGATCAGCATAGGTTCGCTGTGCATGGGCTGCATCACGGAAGGGACGGTCGTGATCGAGTCGGACGGGTAAGGGTGAGAAGCTGCGATCAGGTTCAGCTGCATGGTTTAAATGGGACGGACGGTTGTGATTTAAATTTAGACGGCTGTTGATTAAATAGGAAGGCTGTGATGCTGGGTTTGCATGGGGTATGTGGAATCGGACGGGCTGCATGCATGGGATCACATGGGGGCTGCACGGATTGGTATTATGGATCGGACGAGTCGGATGCGAAGTTGGGCTTGGGTTTGTTTGCATAGGATTAATTGGAATTAGGGGTGGCAATGGGTCGGTTTTGATCGGAATTTCATGAGAGGCAGGTAGGGATGTATATAAGAGATGGGATCTACGAAGGTGCATCAGATGGAATTGATCAAGGCCGTGCCATCTTCGCGAGTCACCATCATGATCATTAAGCTCCGTAGAATGTCCGAGGGTCTTCTCTTGTTCACATCATGCAATTCGTCCGCCCGATGAAGTTAATTCTCCGCCAAATCATGTACTTAGCCTTTGCTCCATTGTTCTTCAGAAACTGCTTCAAAACATATTGTGCATCCTTCATCGGGTCACCGTGAGAGTATCCAACGCTTCAACATGATGCCCTTGAACTGATTGCATCGCGAACTGGGTCAAATCCCTAAAAGACGCACATGAAATGACGCGTGTAAGATTCCAATACGATTATCGATAAAAGGATAATTTGGACTGTGGGGCTCTATATCTTTCATGCATGCAATGTATGAGAGCGAACCAATATGCCGTTGGGTTCGTATGAAAGTCTACTATATCGTGGTGCAAAGAGACTCATGCAGTTTACGTGCATTATGAAAGTTTTACGTAGCAAAGTGACGCTATGTGCATGAGAAAGAAATGATAAATCGCACCAAATGGACGCTCAACACCCGCTCTGCCTTGGCAAACCATTCCTAAAAGAATTTTGTGATTTGTCCTTGTTTGCGAAAATAACATTTGCTAATCAATTTTTAATCTTAAGAAATTGATTAAGTCCTAAATTTGTTAGTATAGAACGGTTAGATTTTCAACAATCCAAGAAACTTATTGAATATCTAATTGTTCATCATTTCCACTTGTGCTTACTAAAACAAATTGTTAGCTTTATTTTGTCTGTTATCGTAGATTAGATTGTTTGCACGATTATCTATTAGTTGCTACTAGTTTCAAAATTATTTTCTACAAAAGTTAATTAGAAGCATAAATTATAGAAAAGATTATAAGTCGTCATTGGAATATTCCACTGCCTACGGTGTCTAGAAAGGCTTGACAAACCGGCATTAAATTACCCAAGGTAGCTTGGTATTTGAGCGAGCCTAGTGCTCCACCTCCTACTTTGAGCCTATCTGGCCGTTAGGATTTGGAAGTTTCATTTGGACTTTTAAAAGTCGAATCTATATAAGTGTGCTTTAAAATTGACAAAACTTATTTTTCAATCCTCAGATTTCAACTCGTTACTTTGGTCCGAAATGGTCTCACCAAACCGTGAAACCCTTAGTGCCAAACCCGAGAAGTTTGACGGGTCTAACTTCAAGAGGTGGCAAAACCAGATGCGTTTCTGGCTAACCACACTTGGGTTACTGTCAGCCATAGGTGAAACTGCACCGGGAGTATCTAGTGTGTCTAGTCAAACACGTCGTACCCGAGCCTCCACTTCACAACCTGACCCTGAACCAACTTCTGGCATTCCCACTAGGACCCCAGAAGAAATCAACTATCATGGCCTTCATAGGATCCTAGGGGCATTATCTGATAGACTCTATGATATCTATTATACCATTCAAATCCCTAAGGACCTATGGGATACCTTAGAGCGTAAGTATGGCCTAGATGATGCTGGAGTAAAACGATTCAAAGCGTCAGACGTCAACATCTTCAAAATGGTTGACTCCAAACCCATGAATGATCAGATTCATGAGTTTGAGAACCTAGTCCAACATCTGAAGACTAATGGTTCCACCCATGATGAAACCTTCCAAATAGCCTATCTTATAGATAAACTACCTGCTTCTTGGTCTGAGTTCTCTAAGCACCTAAGTCATACCCAAGGTGACCTAACCCTAACTCAAGTTCTAAACTTTATTAGAATTGAGAAGCAACATAGGCTCAGGGAAAAGGGATCCTCTGAATCCAAACCCAAGGTCAACAACATAGAGGGTCAACCATCTAAGCCATTCCAAAAACCTAGACACAAGTTCCAGAAGAAACCCTTCCACCCTAAGCCTAAGCCATATACCAAGAAGCCCTACCATAGCAACCATAATCCAAACTATCCCAAGAACCAAAAGAAGGAAGGAGTACACTGCTGCTATGTCTGTGGTCGGACCAATCACATGGCCAACTAATGCTTCTACAAGAAGACATCACCATCTCCAAATCCAAGAAGGAATGGTCAAATGCCACCCGGCTCCCAAGTCAACATGGTGACCTCTGGAGCTGGCTCTTCCGGGACCGCTTTCAGGTCTGTTCTCTTCACCCCTGAAGTTAACATGACCTTTCAAGCATTTGATTGGTAGATTGACACAGGAGCTAATATTCATGTTTGCTCTGATCAATCTTTGTTTTCCACCGATCAGGTCTCAGGTGGAGGAGCTGTAAGCATGGGGAACAATGTTGAGGCTCGTGTGCTAGGGATAGGACGGATCGACCTGAAGCTGACGTCGGAGAAGACCCTAACCCTGCACGGAGTCCACCACGTTCCTGAGATTAGGAGGAATCTAATTAGTGGGTCTTTATTAGTCCAACAGGGCTATAAGCTTGTATTTGAGTCAAATAAAGTTGTAATCACCAAGGGAATGAATTTTATTGGAAAAGGATTTCTTTGTGATGGTTTGTTTAAATTGAATGTATTCAATCCTTCTTCTACTATTTTAAATGTTGAGTCTTCGGTCACTTGGCACCAAAGACTAGGTCATGTAAATTATAATTCTATTAAGAAACTCATGACCCTAAGCATCATTCTTAAATCCGATATTATGAATCTCGATAAGTGCGAGATATGCGTAGAAGCCAAACAACCTAAGAAACCCTTTAAAACCATCGATCGAGACTCCAAAATACTTGAACTAATTCACATCGATGTATGTGATTCTGGGAGAACCTCGAGAGGTGGCAATAGATATTTTGTAACGTTCATAGATGACGCTTCAAAATATTGCCACCTATACCTTATTAAAACTAAGGATGAAATACTCAGTAAATTTAAAATTTACAGAGCTCTGGTTGAGAACCAATTAGATGAAAATATTAAAATCCTTAGGTCAGACCGAGGAGGGGAGTACACTTCAAATGAGTTAAGTGAGTACTGTGAAGACTATGAAATACTCCATGAAGTCACTGCTCCTTACACTCCCCAATCCAATGGTGTATCGGAGAGGAAAAACATGACCCTAATGAACATGGTCAATTCCATGTTACTAAGCTCTGGAGCACCAGAGAACTTGTGGGGGGAAGCCCTAATGACGGCCTGTTTTATCCTTAACCGTATTCCTTTCAAACACAATGACTTGACCTTATACGAAGTATGGAAACATAGAAAACCTAATTTAGAATATCTAAAAGTGTGGGGGTGCCTAGCTAAGGTAAAAATCCCCGATAACAATAGGAAGAAGATAGGACCTAAGACTGTAGATGCCATCTTTATTGGCTATGCTTCAGACAGTAACGCTAATCGGTTTTTAGTGTTTAACTCTGAAATAAGCGAAATAACCAATTACACCATAATCGAAGCTAGAGATGCCTCATATTTCGAAAATATTTTCCCCTATAAGACTAGGATCAACACTAGGATTAATACCCAGGCCTCCAGCTCTAATCAGGTAACTCAGATCGAACCAGAAGTCCAATTAGAACCTGAAGACCAGATTGAACCTGTAACCCAAACCGAACTTAGAAGAAGTAAGCGTGCCCGTGTAGAAAAAGTCTTTGATGACTTTTATGCACTTCTGGTAGAGAACTCTCCCTCCACCTATACAGATGCAATGAAGTCCATAGACTCACTCTTTTGGAAGGAAGCCATAGATAACGAGATCCAATCCATACTTCAAAACCATACATGGGAACTCACCAATTTACCTCCTGGTTGCAAAACCATAGGATGCAAATGGGTGTTTAAGAAGAAACTTAGACCCGACGGAACCATAGATAAATTTAAGGCACGACTTGTAGCCAAGGGCTTTACCCAAAAACCTGGGGTAGACTCCTTTGATGTCTACTCACCTGTCGCTAGGATAACCACGATTATGATCCTCATCGCCTTAGCTTCAATCTATAAGCTAGTCATACATCAAATGGATGTTAAGACATCTTTCTTGAATGGCGACCTTAATGAGGAAATATACATGGACCAACCCGAGGGATTTACTGCACCTGGACAAGAGGGAAAGGTGTGTAAATTAATTCGATCCCTCTATGGACTTAAACAAGCCCCAAAACAATGGCACATGAAATTCGATAAAGTTATCTTATCCTATGGATTTGATATCAATACAACGGATGAATGTGTATACCATAAAGTAGATGGTAATAATGTTGTCATCTTATGTTTGTATGTTGACGATATTCTAATATTCGGTTCAAACATACAAATCATAAATGATATCAAACACTTTTTATCCCAAAACTTTGACATGAAAGATCTAGGACAAGCCGACGTTATTTTGAACACTAAGATCATTAGGAAGGACAATGGTTTAGTATTATCCCAATCCCACTATGTCGAGAAAATCCTTAGAAAATTTTACGACCCTGATTGCCAACCAGTATCCACACTATATGATCCAAATACCCATCTGACAAAGAATACTGGACTTCCTAGACTACAGAGCGAGTATGCTCAAATCATAGGATCGCTAGGTTTTCTAGCAAACTATACTCGACCCGATATCGCTTACGCGGTAAATAAACTTAGTCGTTATACGTCTAACCCGAATTTGTCCCATTGGAATACGTTAGAAAGAATTTTTAGATACCTTAAGGGAACCATATCATACGGTCTCCACTATAGTGGATATCCAGCTGTATTAGAGGGATATTCTGATGCTAACTGGATTAGTGACTCAATAGATATTAAGTCCACAACCGGATATGTATTCCTACTAGGAGGTGGAGCCATATCTTGGAAATCCACCAAACAGACCGTTATAGCTAGGAGTACTATGGAATCAGAAATGATAGCGCTAGATACCACTAGCACAGAAGCAAAATGGCTTCGAGATCTTCTATATGAGATTCCATTGATAGAAAAGCCTTTACCGGCTATATCTATCCATTGTGATTGTCGATCAGCTATTGATAAATGTAATCAAGAAAACGCTGATGTGAAAATAAATCGACATCTGAAAGTGAGACATAGATCTCTCAGATATAAGATGAAAAATCAAATAATTGCCCTAGACTTTGTTAGATCCGAAAAGAATTTGGCGGATCATTTAACTAAGGGCCTCTCTAGGACAGTGGTCTTAGAATCGTCGAGGGGGATGGGATTAAGCCCATAAGAAAGATCACCGCAGTGGGAACCCAACCTCACGGAGGTTCAATGGGTAGAAACAAACTGTAGTAGTGATTGAAAATGAGGAGCACTGAATAATGCTCCCGTCCCTATGACGTCAGTGCTTATTAAAAGCAAGGGGTAGGATGAGTGTAAAACTCTTAATAAGTCCAAGACCCATGAGGCGGGGTGTCGCCTTGCTCACACCCCTATTAGGACTTACCTATATGTATGTCGTTGTGAGGCCGCAACTCTGGGACCAGGGCTGCTCCCTAGAAACATACAAGAAAAGATATATGCGCAAGGCCATTAATAGCGCAACCCGCTTAGAACCATCGAAAACTGCACTACGTGTACTACTTGTAGAAACCTGATAAATGAGACTGGTTCAAGGCGTAGTCCACCAAGTCCTCATGGATGTATACAACTGTACTAAGTGAAGGTTCAAACCGGAAGGTACCTACACCTATTGCGTAGTATAAGGAATCCAGCAAAGTCTTTTTACTTTACATTTTGAACTTTTTAAATTATTTAATATTTAGTAGTTTTAAACACATGTGGGGGATTGTTGGGTGTGTGTTTTAAAACCACACAAAATCCATTGGTTTAGTCCCATATCGGTAAGGGGAGAAATCCCCTACCAACTTAAATAGGATTGGCCACTTCCCCCCACTAGTCATCACATAGAGGAGGGGCTCCACTAGCTCACACACGCGCGCGCGTGCGTGCCGTGCCGAGCCGGGCCGGGCTTGGGCATGGGCTGGGCAGCGCGTGTGTGTGTGCGCCCGCGGACCCGGACACGATAGCACCTCTGAAATGGGCTGGTCCGCACCTGCCCTATTTTTGTTTTTTGCTCTTAAGTCCTCCATAATTTATTATTTTCTATTTGGGACACTAGCCGTTACGCAAGAAGCGCTGCATGCTAGCCGTTACGGACAGACTCTCTGTGAGCTGTAACGTGCGAGGTTAATGAGCTTAATCGCAGCCCATTAACCGCTCCCCTCTTTCAGCCTCCCATTAACAGCCTGAGGCTTATATAAGGCCCGGTGCAGCCATGGGATAGTTACATTCCGAATATCGGAATTACTCTCTGCCTCTCCCTCTCCCATTCTCTCAAGCTCGTGGTGTTGTGCTGCCCTTTTGCTCCGAAGAGACTCCCTCTCTCGGACCAAAGCTCTGCTACGGTGCTACCTCCCTGCTTCGAGAAGATCGTCATCGAGTCGCTGGGTTCCTGAAAGTTCACGAGGTTCGCAAAGCCTTCTTGAAGTCGTACCGACGAGAAGGAGGTCGCCTGACCGGGGTTGTCGTATCTCCGAGAACCATTGCCACGAGACCCGCACGAGGGGGGCAATAAGTTTCTTCGGACAGTGCCTAGCACGCTTCGACCACAGGCCAGAGTTTCTAACTCTTCCTTTGTCCTAATATTAGATCTAAAATAATCGACTTGCATCTAATAGAGAAATCTAAATAATTATAGATAATTTAGATAGATTATTTATCTCTTTTAGAAAAGTTCGGCAAGGTGAATGACGGTTCCATAGAACCCGGTCGCTCTGCCTTGGCAAACCATTCCTAAAAGAATTTTATGATTTGTCCTTGTTTGCGAAAATAACATTTGCTAATCAATTTTTAATCTTAAGAATTTGATTAAGTCCTAAATTTGTTAGTATAGAACGGTTAGATTTTCAACAAAGGCAACCCCTGATTTTTTAAGCAATCCACCTTCTTCCTCTTCCTTGCCTCCCTTGCTTGTCGGTGTTGCTGATCTCATGTAGATCACCGCCTCCTCCTTCCCTGTTATCCCTCTCCTTCCTCCTTCCTCCTCCCCCCCCCCCCCCCCCCCCCCCCCTCTCCTAGCTGAATGGTCTATAGGTGTACTTGGCCTCCAACGGCTGAATGGTCAGTACGAATTGTTTGCCATATATAGCCTGATCATAGAAATGACTCAAACCCATCGTGGGCCAAGATGGCTCAGCCTAACCAGCACCGTGTGGTCTCTCTCTCAGGCTAAGAAACGACATTACGACGGCAGCGGGTTGCCTGCCCAAATCGGGAAAAATGTGTGCAAACAGGGCTGCTCCGCCGCCCACCGCCGCCGCCAGCGCGATTCCTCTCCCGAAACCCTCCGCCACCATTCGAACCGCTCTCCTGTCCCTCACCTTTCTCTATAGCCAAGCCGCTCCCATGTCCTCCTACTCCTCGAGAGGGGGCAGGAGGCCAAAGAGGAAGACCTACCACCGCGTCCCCGACTTGGATAAAGCCATGGACCTCCAGAAGAAGCCTGCCCTCATCCTCCGCCTCCGGTCCATCATCGCCGCCGCCAAGGCCCGCTCCGTCCTCATCCGGGACCTCGAGAAGGAGGTCGGCTTCATCCAGAAGTGGAACTTCCTCTCCCTCATCCAGCGCCATCCCACCGTCTTCAAGGTCTCCGGCGGTGGCGCCGCACGGGCCCCCATTTCCGTCAGGCTCACCGAGAAAGCTGAGAAGATCTCGGGCGAGGAGGCTCAAGCTCGAGAGTTGATGGAACCCATCTTGGTGAAGAACGTGAGGAAGCTACTGATGATGTCCCTGGATTGCCGGATCCCCCTGGAAAAGATCGAGCTCATCGGATCGGATCTGGGCCTGCCCGAAAATTTCAAGAATTGCTTCATACCCAAATACCCAGAATTCTTCTCGGTGAGAAATGTCGATGGGGTGGACTATCTCTGCCTCGAGAGCTGGGATTCTTCTCTTGCCATCACCGCCCGAGAGGAAAGATTGGATCTTGGAAGCGCCCCGAGGGCCACGAAGGTGATCGCCAGAGACGGTAATTTCTCGGGGCCATTTGCATTCAGAATGAAATTTGCCGTCGGCTTCCGGCCGAACGTGCACTACCTCGAGGAAGTGCGCAAGTGGCAGAGAATGGCATTCCCTTCGCCGTACTTGAATGCGAGGAGGATCGAGGCCGCGACACCGCAGGCCCGGAAGCGGGCGGTTGCGGTGCTGCACGAGCTCCTTAGCCTGGCGATGGAGAAGCGGCTGACGTCGGATAAGCTGGATGCTTTCCATAGTGAGTATCAGCTGCCCTGCAAGCTGTTGCTTTGCTTGGTTAAGAATCATGGGATTTTCTACATCACGAACAAGGGCGCGCGGAGCACTGTTTTCCTCAAGGAAGCTTATGATGGATGCAATTTGATAGAGAAGTGCCCCCTGTTGAGATTTAATGATAGGTTCGTGGCGCTCATTGGCCGGACATGCTCTGATTCGAGTAATGCAGTGCCTGTTTAATGGTATGTGGTATGCTGAAAGGGAGACATCAAATTCTGTTCAGCGGTTTCAAACATTTCCCTCTTGTAGATTTTTATGGAAATTAAGCATTGCACACAATTTAGTAAGAGAGATTGTTTAAAAATGTTCTTCCATTTAAGCTTAGTTGTTATATTGCAGTAAGTAAGGTCTTGTCTGGATACGCTCCGGATCCAGGATTCTGGGAGCCCGGAATCCCAAGAAAAGATCGAGAACCTGTTTGGGTGCAACCGGATCCCTAAAAGCGTTTCTTAGGAGAGCCCAAAATGTGCTCCTGGGAGCCATTTTCCTGGAGCTCAAAATTAAGGATCCGGGCGTCGGAGCCCTTTTTTGGGATTATGGGCTCCGAGAATCCCAGAATCAGAATCCTATCCAAGCCTAATGCGCACTATTGTAGGTACGCAGTAGGATGCCGTTTAGAAAAGAGATGCACTTGGATTGAAACATCTTTGTTATATAGAAAGAAACACAATAGCGGCAAAATACTTTTTTCATTATCTCATTCGTAAAAAAATTCGATTGATTATTACTTACTCCAATACTTTATTCTGATATCAATCTCACTAGATCATAAACTCATTAGTTTCTGTTGAATCCAAGTTAAGGTCCCTTTGATGTATGCTTCGATGTTTTTTACATGTCTCGGAAGGGCTTCAGTGTTGTGATATATACTCTCATGGTCATAGAGCATGTGATGCTAGCATAACTATTATGTCACATAAAGAAAACATGACATTTATCAGGTCCACCACGTGTCATTAAGGTGCACTATAATGTAACAAGGCACATATATCCGTATAATGTTAAAGAAGGTTTATTCTTGGGCAAATTATAAAACCTCCCCTGAACTATACACCTCATTTCATATTGGTCCCTCAATTTTTTATTTTAACAATTTGAACACTGAACTATGCTCCACCTGCATTAGCCCTCTCCGTTAATTTTTATTCCAAAAGCACCCTTGTCCTAGTAAGCATAAGTTAAACATTTCCAAAATAATTCAAGTCTTATTCGAAATAGTAAGGGTATTTTGAGGATAAAATTTGACCGAGGGGGGGGGGGGGGGGGGGGCTAAATGCAAACGGAACATAGTTCAGGGTTCAAATTGTTCAAAAAAAAGTTGAGGATCGATAAAAAAATTAGGTGTATTGTTTAGGGGAGGTTTTTGTAATTTGCCCTTTGTTCTTTTTGGTCCAGTCTCCTCAAGGTTTGCTCATTTTGCTACTTAGCAAGTTTGTCTTAGATTTGGTTTCCTGCTAAGAATTCTCATATATATAACTTTGTTAACCCAGGCATTTGACCATATTTTGATTTCTTGGGTTTAAGGGGCTGCAAAGAAACCTGACCTGCACTCGATCCTTGGTTGATCTATCACTAAAGTAGCTTATAATTCAGGTAAGAAATTTGCACAACTTGACAGGATATATTGTTTCTGTGTTTGCATCCACTTTTTTATATAGGACTTGAAACTGATAAAAAGGTAGTTATCAGTTTCAGCGCTCAAAGAAGATGTTAAAAGGACAATCTTATCCTTGTCACTGTTTACCTGGAAATTTCATAGTGGGAAAATAACTCAACTTAGATTTAGTTCTTACAGAGATTATGTCATATAATTTCTCTCATATAGGGTGCCCACATTTTCTTGGTTCTATAGTGGACGAGGCAATTTGTCGCACACCACATTCTTTATCAGCTCTCCTTGCCATGACACATTTGAATTACTTTAACATAGACTCACTTTACTAGTAATTGATGAATTTATGCACATTGCTATAGTCTCGCATCTTGTTTTGCTATTATCACCTAACCCATGCTATGAGCATTTAAATGATTACTCTTATAGCATGTGAGATAGTGAATCACATGCATACCTCCTAGGTAAGCTGGCATTCTTAAATACTAACATGGGGTTTTGTCCACTTATGTTTCTGAAGGACAGCCATCAGTGACGCATTAAAGTTATTAAACTAATCATGGTTCCGCATAATGCAAACATCCCTTTATCAATCTACTAAGCCAAGAGCATAAAGAAATTCAATTTAAGATGATAATAATTCAAAATGTTTAAAATCAGGAATAAGGATTTTGAGCAACCATTGTTTCTCTACATTCTTCCAAACCTCTCATAACCACCCACCACATCCTCCCACCTCTCTAGTTTGAGACAACCCTCGAAGCTAGGGGCCTCTAATTTTATGTTGCGCATGGCAGGCTTATCGGAGGTTTCAGGTGCTTGATGGTTATTTTGAGTCAGTGAGAACTAACCCTTTAGAATACTAAAGGGATAACGACTCTTTTGGAAATTTGGAAATTGAGAAACGCCCAAGGCCTGAGCAGTCTGGCTAACAAAGACAGTGTCGAATGACCTCTAAAGGCTTCCAACTAATATATTGGCTCGATAGCAAGCAGAAGAAAAAACAGAGGCTCATGTAATGTTTTGTATCTACTCAAGCCAAGAATGATGTTCTCAAATAAAATTTAGTTCTACGGATTTAGTTATGCTCATCAAATAAAAACCTTGTGGCCCAAAGAATAAGATCATACTCAGAGATGTGGAAATCGTCAAGAGCGTCGGAACACGATCCATGCATCAAACGAATGAGGCAGAGCCTTCCAAAGTTCCACGGGGACGAACGATGCAGCATACAGGGCCCCAAAGCACACGACATGTCGCGAGGGGCCGACAGGGTAGTGGGGCTTGCAGGGACTGGTCGGGGCTCCGATGCATTGCTGTCAAGCCACTGACTGTCTGTTTAGTTGCGGTCGGGTGACCGGCACCTGCGGTTGGCAATCACGAAGCCATGTTGTGCCCGGTGAGAGAGAGAGGGTTGGTGATGGTGATGACAATTTTGTTGGTGAGGAAGATGATGATGAGGCGATGATATGGAACACACAAAAAGAAAGTAATCGAGTTTCTACATTCGTCCAAGGTTTCCCTTCAATGGATCCTCAAACCCTAGATAAAGTTTTTAATAAAATTCTGCATAATGTAAAAAGACGGTTACAAGCATATAAGTAAGGTTTCTCCAACAAACACTAATGACAAATGGGCTGAAAAGCCTATAAAATGACCCTTATAGATTGGGTAACTTAGTACATAATTTTCACCAATTTAATATTCCGAAAATACAATAATAAATCATTAAAACATTAGCAATAAATAAAAAATGATCTAATAGGACATGGCCCAATTACTAGATGTCATCGCTAAGCCATAGCCCCCATTGGATGGGCTATCCTCTGCCACCTTGACCAAATTTGCACCGTGTCCGATCGAGCAGGGTCGGTGTCCCCACCACATAGTCCTTTAAAATAAATAGTATTTACTTAGGATGATAAAGCACCCTAGGAATCAGAATTCTGTGTGTAATTGGAACAGCTTTATTATCAGCCAATCTTTGTATCAGAATCCAAATGTTGAAGTCTTCACTGTAGCACTGTTTAGATGCTCTCTCATGTCTCATGTGTCTGATCACATGCAAATTAACGAAAACCCTTGGACTCTGTTTTGCTGGCAGCTTGTTTAAGGCATCTATTTATTGGCTATGATCATACCCTTTATCACGTTTCATGTCTTTCTCTATTGCTCTGCTTTATAGGATTCTATAATTGTTGGCCACAAACCACTTACTTTCCACATGTCACATTCAAACTATTGTGATTTGCCAAGGATTTTGTTGCTGAAGAGTCCTCTTAATATCACTCACTCAACTCTTTTGATCCCCATCATTGTCTTTGAATTGACTTTCTCCTAAAAATCACATCACTCTTCCTTTTGGAGACATTCAAACTTCTGAAGCTGGCTAGAGATTTTCATCCATTTGCTAGGATACATCATCACACCAAACGGAATCAACTCCTGTGGAGTCGGCATTTTCTTTGAGTCTTACGAGTCAGGCCTTGGACGGGCCGCGCACATGCGTTGACGACGCGGATCAATCTGTATAAATTATTAGGATATATAATAATGGTAATTATATTTAGCTCAAGTGTGATAAAAGATATTATGTGATATGTGAGAATTATATGAATTAAGAGTATTGAGGGATATGATAGGATATGTAGAGTTATGTGAGATCTGGAATATTTAATATGAGATATTAGGAGATCTCATTCATGCACTATATATACATTTTAACTCTCAACACAAATCAATCAAGGAAAATATTATTCTATAATATTCTCTCTTCTTTGTGTATGGCCATGGTTCCCTTCTCTGACGGTTGATGAAATTTTACATGGTATTAGAGCGGTCGAAATCTCCTAATGGAGTCATCGATCCTCTATACTAGCAACTCCCACCACCGTCTCCATTAGCGAAATCAACGTAACTTCTTAAGGATCCATCTCGGTCGCTACCTTCCATCTGCCTCCGTGGTGATGGGAAGACTTTTCATATCTACGCCGCCACCAACATTTAAAAAAAAACTTAGCTGTATGTTTTCAATAAAAATAATGTCCCATTTCTTCTCTGAAGTATCCGTCACTGCTGCTTCACCTGACATATAGCAAGTGGATCGTCTTCTTAAAGTTGGAGCTAGAGGCTCAGTCCGAAACAAGCTAGAGCCAAGCCAAAGCTAGAGCTTAAGCTAGAATTAGAACCCACTTCCGAGCAAGTGGGAGAATCAAATCCAACCACAAAGTCAAGGGGAGTAGTTACCTTTTGTGCAAACTGAACATGAATTATATCATGCTCAGTTTGAGAGGGAGTGGTTGGAAATATTATAATGACGTACAATTATATTTGGCTCAAATGTGATAAAAGATATTATGTGATTTGAGAGAATTATATGATTTGAGAGAATTGAGGGATATGAGAAGATCTCATTCATGCTCTATATATATTAGAATTATACCGACTTGAGAGGAGTCAATTCCACACTAAACGTTTTCATTTCTTGCTTGCATTGATATACCTTCTAGTTCCCTACCTATCATATTGTTTTTCTTTATTACATACATGACACATGGATCAACGATAAAAAACATCATCATTTGGAAAACTTGCTCACTTTTTGCTGAGGTTCATAAAATTTATGGTCCACTATGTTCTTGGGTCTAACTTCTATCATGTGCTATGCTCACTTGAGGGGTCATGTCCACATCTATGATACATCAACAAAGCATCCTAGTGATGTGGATATTTTACCTAATATAGGGGAATAAAGTGGGGAAAAAGAACTGCCTCCATTTTGCCGTAATTGCAGGAAACTACTTCTATTATCAATTTTTGTAAATAATTTCCAACATTAAGTATTTAAAATGTAGTATTTTCTTATAATAAAGATGGTAAAATTCTCTTGTACACCTCCATCTGCATTCTTGTCCTAATGTCTACGACGATGCAGGCATCGAGTGGAGACGGTATCAGTAGACGAACTGGAAGGCTATCCGTAGTCGATGGACGGCTAGGATTGCAGGTGGCTGCGGGTGAGGACATTTTTATTATTCTGAAAAAATTAAATGTTCTTCTTCTGCAATTATGACAAAAGATACGTAATTATGTGCAAAAAAAAAACCCCATCAAACTTATACTAAAAATTAAAATGAATATACTTTGAGTACTGTAGCTAACCTTAAGAACCTGAATATCATTTAGGTTGAGCAACTGAGCAAGCTAAACAATTCTTCATCCACTGTTTTTTTTTTGGTAGTCAGCATCAACTTGCTTGCCATTGTACTGGAAATGCTTTAGAAGCTCTGGGCCTAAGATGAGCATCTGATCAAACCTAATGTCGTATGTTCGACGACTCGGTGACCACTAGATCCCTAACGCGAACATGGGTCTGCTTCCGTTCTCTGCGCCATGGGACTAAACATGGCTAAAGTGAGCTCACATCTCTTAAAGAAAGCATTTGACGGCCGGCGATTGTTTCTCCACCGATGTACATTGAATCAATTGTGATCATGAGTGGATGCAAATTGGATTGCTTTTGATTATCATACACTAGAATCTAGCATCTAAGGGCAAATTACAAAAACCTCCCCTGAACTATGCACCTCATTTCATATTGGTCCCTCAACTTTTTTTTAAAAACAATTTGAATTCTAAACTATGCTCTGCTTGCATTTATCCCCCTCCGTGAACTTTTATTCCAAAAATACTCTTGCCCTAGTAAGCATATGTTAAATATTTAAAAAATCATTTGAGTCTTATTGGAAATTGATAAGGATATTCTCTATATAAAAGGTTGACCGAGGGGGCTAAATGCATACGGAGCATAGATCAGGGATCAAATTGTTCAAATATATAAGTTAAGAGACCTATATAAAATGAGGTGTATAGTTCAGGGGAGGTTTTTTTTTATAATTTGTCCTATTTTATAATCAAAATCATGACCGTCGAGTAATCTCTCAACTATTCATGCTTGGCACTATGAATCATTGTATTCTCCATCCATTCCTATTAAGAGCAACCGCCGTCGTCACTGTAAGTTTTCCACATCTAACATTTCTCATTGGCCGTCAGAGTCATCGGTGTCGTGGTTGTGACTTCACATCAGTGCTGGGTGTGGAGGACCACAAGCACAAGTGATCATGGCTCAAATGAAAATAACATGAGTTTGGGGGCACCCCACCCCCCCCTACATAATGTTATGGATTCCAAGCAAAGCTCTTTTGGAGCACTAGTCGGCAAGGAAGGTATGTTTCCCTGTGCTTTTGGTCAGAATAACAGTACACAGACTTTGCTTTGAGCATGTGGTATCTCTGGCCCATAGGAATAGTTTCTTTGTGGTGGATGCACAGGGGAAGGGCAACCACCTTATGAAAGGAAGAAAAAAGAGTTGAGAAATCAGGAGGGAAAGATGATAATGGAAATGGAGATGATTGCACACAAATAAGTTTTGTAATAAATCTTCTAGTGTTGTGATAATTAATTTTGGATAATAAATCTTTTAGTGTTGTGATAATAAATCTTCTAGTGTTGTGATAATCAATAGGTGCACTTGGCCTCCAACGGCTACGAACAATCGCCGAATTGATTGCCACATATAGCCTGATCATACAAATGACTCAAACCCATCGTGGGCCAAGATGGCTCAGCCTAACCAGCACCGCCTGGTCTCTCTCTCAGGCTAGGAAACGACATTACGACGGCGAGCGGGTTGCCAGCCCACATCGGGAAAAATGTGTGCAAACAGGGCGGCTCCACCGTCCACCGCCGCCGCCGCCGCCGCCGCCTGCACCGGCGCCACCGCGACTCCTCTCCCGAAACCCTCCGCCACCATTCGAACCGCTCTCCTGTCCCTCACCTTTCTCTATTGCCAAGCCGCTCCCATGTCCTCCTACTCCTCGAGAGGGGGCAGGAGACCAAAGAGGAAGATCTACCACCGCGTCCCCGACTTAGATAAAGCCATGGACCTCCAGAAGAAGCCTGCCCTCATCCTCCGCCTCCGGTCCATCATCGCCGCCGCCAAGGCCCGCTCCGTCCTCATCCGGGACCTCGAGAAGGAGGTCGGCTTTATCCAGAAGTGGAACTTCCTCTCCCTCATCCAGCGCCATCCCACCGTCTTCAAGGTCTCCGGCGGCGGCGCCGCCCGGGCCCCCATCTCCGTCAGGCTCACCGAGAAATCCGAGAAGATCTCGGGCGAGGAGGCTCAAGCCCGAGAGTTGATGGAACCCATCTTGGTGAAGAACGTGAGGAAGCTACTGATGATGTCCCTTGATTGCCGGATCCCCCTCGAGAAGATCGAGCTCATCGGATCGGATCTGGGCCTGCCCGAAAATTTCAAGAATTGCTTCATACCCAAATACCCAGAATTCTTCTCGGTGAGAAATGTCGATGGGGTGGACTATCTCTGCCTCGAGAGCTGGGATTCTTCTCTTGCCATCACCTCCCGGGAGGAAAGATTGGATCTTGGAAGCGCCCCGAGGGCCACGAAGGCGATCGCCAGAGACGGTAATTTCTCGGGGCCATTTGCTTTCAGAATGAAATTTGCCGCCGGCTTCCGGCCGAACGTGCACTACCTCGAGGAAGTGCGCAAGTGGCAGAGAATGGCATTCCCTTCGCCGTACTTGAATGCGAGGAGGATCGAGGCCGCGACACCGCAGGCCCGGAAGCGGGCGGTTGCGGTGCTGCACGAGCTCCTTAGCCTGGCGATGGAGAAGCGGCTGACGTCCGATAAGCTGGATGCTTTCCATAGTGAGTATCAGCTGCCCTGCAAGCTGTTGCTTTGCTTGGTTAAGAATCATGGGATTTTCTACATCACGAACAAGGGCGCGCGGAGCACTGTTTTCCTCAAGGAAGCTTATGATGGATGCAATTTGATAGAGAAGTGCCCCCTGTTGAGATTTAATGATAGGTTCGTGGCGCTCATTGGCCGGACATGCTCTGATTCGAGTAATGCAGTGCCTGTTTAATGGTATGTGGTATGCTGAAAGGGAGACATCAAATTCTGTTCAGCGGTTTCAAACATTTCCCTCTTGTAGATTTTTATGGAAATTAAGCATTGCACACAATTTAGTAAGAGAGATTGTTTAAAAATGTTCTTCCATTTAAGCTTAGTTGTTATATTGCAGTAAGTAAGGTCTTGTGTGGATACGCTCCGGATCCAGGATTCTGGGAGCCCGGAATCCCAAGAAAAGATCGAGAACCTGTTTGGGTGCAACCGGATCCCTAAAAGCGTTTCTTAGGAGAGCCCAAAATGTGCTCCTGGGAGCCATTTTCCTGGAGCTCAAAATTAAGGATCCGGGCGTCGGAGCCCTTTTTTGGGATTATGGGCTCCGAGAATCCCAGAATCAGAATCCTATCCAAGCCTAATGCGCACTATTGTAGGTACGCAGTAGGATGCCGTTTAGAAAAGAGATGCACTTGGATTGAAACATCTTTGTTATATAGAAAGAAACACAATAGCGGCAAAATACTTTTTTCATTATCTCATTCGTAAAAAAATTCGATTGATTATTACTTACTCCAATACTTTATTCTGATATCAATCTCACTAGATCATAAACTCATTAGTTTCTGTTGAATCCAAGTTAAGGTCCCTTTGATGTATGCTTCGATGTTTTTTACATGTCTCGGAAGGGCTTCAGTGTTGTGATATATACTCTCATGGTCATAGAGCATGTGATGCTAGCATAACTATTATGTCACATAAAGAAAACATGACATTTATCAGCTCCACCACGTGTCATTAAGGTGCACTATAATGTAACAAGGCACATATATCCGTATAATGTTAAAGAAGGTTTATTCTTGGGCAAATTATAAAACCTCCCCTGAACTATACACCTCATTTCATATTGGTCCCTCAATTTTTTATTTTAACAATTTGAACACTGAACTATGCTCCGCCTGCATTAGCCCTCTCCGTTAATTTTTATTCCAAAAGCACCCTTGTCCTAGTAAGCATAAGTTAAACATTTCCAAAAAAATTCAAGTCTTATTCGAAATAGTAAGGGTATTTTCAGGATAAAATTTGACGGAGGGGGGGAGGGGGGGGGGGGGGGGGGGGGGGCGCTAAATGCAAACGGAGCATAGTTCAGGGTTCAAATTGTTCAAAAAAAAAGTGAGGATCGAAAAAAAAATTAGGTGTATTGTTTAGGGGAGGTTTTTGTAATTTGCCCTTTGTTCTTTTTGGTCCAGTCTCCTCAAGGTTTGCTCATTTTGCTACTTAGCAAGTTTGTCTTAGATTTGGTTTCCTGCTAAGAATTCTCATATATATAACTTTGTTAACCCAGGCATTTGACCATATTTTGATTTCTTGGGTTTGAGGGGCTGCAAAGAAACCTGACCTGCACTAGATCCTTGGTTGATCTATCACTAAAGTAGCTTATAATTCAGGTAAGAAATTTGCACAACTTGACAGGATATATTGTTTCTGTGTTTGCATCCACTTTTTTATATAGGACTTGAAACTGATAAAAAGGTAGTTATCAGTTTCAGCGCTCAAAGAAGATGTTAAAAGGACAATCTTATCCTTGTCACTGTTTACCTGGAAATTTCATAGTGGGAAAATAACTCAACTTAGATTTAGTTCTTACAGAGATTATGTCATATAATTTCTCTCATATAGGGTGCCCACATTTTCTTGGTTCTATAGTGGACGAGGCAATTTGTCGCACACCACATTCTTTATCAGCTCTCCTTGCCATGACACATTTGAATTACTTTAACATAGACTCACTTTACTAGTAATTGATGAATTTATGCACATTGCTATAGTCTCTCATCTTGTTTTGCTATTATCACCTAACCCATGCTATGAGCATTTAAATGATTACTCTTATAGCATGTGAGATAGTGAATCACATGCATACCTCCTAGGTAAGCTGGCATTCTTAAATACTAACATGGGGTTTTGTCCACTTATGTTTCTGAAGGACAGCCATCAGTGACGCATTAAAGTTATTAAACTAATCATGGTTCCGCATAATGCAAACATCCCTTTATCAATCTACTAAGCCAAGAGCATAAAGAAATTCAATTTAAGATGATAATAATTCAAAATGTTTAAAATCAGGAATAAGGATTTTGAGCAACCATTGTTTCTCTACATTCTTCCAAACCTCTCATAACCACCCACCACATCCTCCCACCTCTCTAGTTTGAGACAACCCTCGAAGCTAGGGGCCTCTAATTTTATGTTGCGCATGGCAGGCTTATCGGAGGTTTCAGGTGCTTGATGGTTATTTTGAGTCAGTGAGAACTAACCCTTTAGAATACTAAAGGGATAACGACTCTTTTGGAAATTTGGAAATTGAGAAACGCCCAAGGCCTGAGCAGTCTGGCTAACAAAGACAGAGTCGAATGACCTCTAAAGGCTTCCAACTAATATATTGGCTCGATAGCAAGCAGAAGAAAAAACAGAGGCTCATGTAATGTTTTGTATCTACTCAAGCCAAGAATGATGTTCTCAAATAAAATTTAGTTCTACGGATTTAGTTATGCTCATCAAATAAAAACCTTGTGGCCCAAAGTATAAGATCATACTCAGAGATGTGGAAATCGTCAAGAGCGTCGGAACACGATCCATGCATCAAACGAATGAGGCAGAGCCTTCCAAAGTTCCACGGGGACGAACGATGCAGCATACAGGGCCCCAAAGCACACGACATGTCGCGAGGGGCCGACAGGGTAGTGGGGCTTGCAGGGACTGGTCGGGGCTCCGATGCATTGCTGTCAAGCCACTGACTGTCTGTTTAGTTGCGGTCGGGTGGCCGGCACCTGCGGTTGGCAATCACGAAGCCATTTTGTGCCCGGTGAGAGAGAGGGTTGGTGATGGTGATGACAATTTTGTTGGTGAGGAAGATGATGATGAGGCGATGATATGGAACACACAAAAAGAAAGTAATCGAGTTTCTACATTCGTCCAAGGTTTCCCTTCAATGGATCCTCAAACCCTAGATAAAGTTTTTAATAAAATTCTGCATAATGTAAAAAGACGGTTACAAGCATATAAGTAAGGTTTCTCCAACAAACACTAATGACAAATGGGCTGAAAAGCCTATAAAATGACCCTTATAGATTGGGTAACTTAGTACATAATTTTCACCAATTTAATATTCCGAAAATACAATAATAAATCATTAAAACATTAGCAATAAATAAAAAATGATCTAATAGGACATGGCCCAATTACTAGATGTCATCGCTAAGCCATAGCCCCCATTGGATGGGCTATCCTCTGCCACCTTGACCAAATTTGCGCCGTGTCCGATCGAGCAGGGTCGGTGTCCCCACCACATAGTCCTTTAAAATAAATAGTATTTACTTAGGATGATAAAGCACCCTAGGAATCAGAATTCTGTGTGTAATTGGAACAGCTTTATTATCAGCCAATCTTTGTATCAGAATCCAAATGTTGAAGTCTTCACTGTAGCACTGTTTAGATGCTCTCTCATGTCTCATGTGTCTGATCACATGCAAATTAACGAAAACCCTTGGACTCTGTTTTGCTGGCAGCTTGTTTAAGGCATCTATTTATTGGCTATGATCATACCCTTTATCACGTTTCATGTCTTTCTCTATTGCTCTGCTTTATAGGATTCTATAATTGTTGGCCACAAACCACTTACTTTCCACATGTCACATTCAAACTATTGTGATTTGCCAAGGATTTTGTTGCTGAAGAGTCCTCTTAATATCACTCACTCAACTCTTTTGATCCCCATCATTGTCTTTGAATTGACTTTCTCCTAAAAATCACATCACTCTTCCTTTTGGAGACATTCAAACTTCTGAAGCTGGCTAGAGATTTTCATCCATTTGCTAGGATACATCATCACACCAAACGGAATCAACTCCTGTGGAGTCGGCATTTTCTTTGAGTCTTACGAGTCAGGCCTTGGACGGGCCGCGCACATGCGTTGACGACGCGGATCAATCTGTATAAATTATTAGGATATATAATAATGGTAATTATATTTAGCTCAAGTGTGATAAAAGATATTATGTGATATGTGAGAATTATATGAATTGAGAGTATTGAGGGATATGATAGGATATGTAGAGTTATGTGAGATCTGGAATATTTAATATGAGATATTAGGAGATCTCATTCATGCACTATATATACATTTTAACTCTCAACACAAATCAATCAAGGAAAATATTATTCTATAATATTCTCTCTTCTTTGTGTATGGCCATGGTTCCCTTCTCTGACGGTTGATGAAATTTTACATGGTATTAGAGCGGTCGAAATCTCCTAATGGAGTCATCGATCCTCTATACTAGCAACTCCCACCACCGTCTCCATTAGCGAAATCAACGTAACTTCTTAAGGATCCATCTCGGTCGCTACCTTCCATCTGCCTCCGTGGTGATGGGAAGACTTTTCATATCTACGCCGCCACCAACATTTAAAAAAAAACTTAGCTGTATGTTTTCAATAAAAATAATGTCCCATTTCTTCTCTGAAGTATCCGTCACTGCTGCTTCACCTGACATATAGCAAGTGGATCGTCTTCTTAAAGTTGGAGCTAGAGGCTCAGTCCGAAACAAGCTAGAGCCAAGCCAAAGCTAGAGCTTAAGCTAGAATTAGAACCCACTTCCGAGCAAGTGGGAGAATCAAATCCAACCACAAAGTCAAGGGGAGTAGTTACCTTTTGTGCAAACTGAACATGAATTATATCATGCTCAGTTTGAGAGGGAGTGGTTGGAAATATTATAATGACGTACAATTATATTTGGCTCAAATGTGATAAAAGATATTATGTGATTTGAGAGAATTATATGATTTGAGAGAATTGAGGGATATGAGAAGATCTCATTCATGCTCTATATATATTAGAATTATACCGACTTGAGAGGAGTCAATTCCACACTAAACGTTTTCATTTCTTGCTTGCATTGATATACCTTCTAGTTCCCTACCTATCATATTGTTTTTCTTTATTACATACATGACACATGGATCAACGATAAAAAACATCATCATTTGGAAAACTTGCTCACTTTTTGCTGAGGTTCATAAAATTTATGGTCCACTATGTTCTTGGGTCTAACTTCTATCATGTGCTATGCTCACTTGAGGGGTCATGTCCACATCTATGATACATCAACAAAGCATCCTAGTGATGTGGATATTTTACCTAATATAGGGGAATAAAGTGGGGAAAAAGAACTGCCTCCATTTTGCCGTAATTGCAGGAAACTACTTCTATTATCAATTTTTGTAAATAATTTCCAACATTAAGTATTTAAAATGTAGTATTTTCTTATAATAAAGATGGTAAAATTCTCTTGTACACCTCCATCTGCATTCTTGTCCTAATGTCTACGACGATGCAGGCATCGAGTGGAGACGGTATCAGTAGACGAACTGGAAGGCTATCCGTAGTCGATGGACGGCTAGGATTGCAGGTGGCTGCGGGTGAGGACATTTTTATTATTCTGAAAAAATTAAATGTTCTTCTTCTGCAATTATGACAAAAGATACGTAATTATGTGCAAAAAAAAAACCCCATCAAACTTATACTAAAAATTAAAATGAATATACTTTGAGTACTGTAGCTAACCTTAAGAACCTGAATATCATTTAGGTTGAGCAACTGAGCAAGCTAAACAATTCTTCATCCACTGTTTTTTTTTTTGGTAGTCAGCATCAACTTGCTTGCCATTGTACTGGAAATGCTTTAGAAGCTCTGGGCCTAAGATGAGCATCTGATCAAACCTAATGTCGTATGTTCGACGACTCGGTGACCACTAGATCCCTAACGCGAACATGGGTCTGCTTCCGTCCTCTGCGCCATGGGACTAAACATGGCTAAAGTGAGCTCACATCTCTTAAAGAAAGCATTTGACGGCCGGCGATTGTTTCTCCACCGATGTACATTGAATCAATTGTGATCATGAGTGGATGCAAATTGGATTGCTTTTGATTATCATACACTAGAATCTAGCATCTAAGGGCAAATTACAAAAACCTCCCCTGAACTATGCACCTCATTTCATATTGGTCCCTCAACTTTTTTTTAAAAACAATTTGAATTCTAAACTATGCTCTGCTTGCATTTATCCCCCTCCGTGAACTTTTATTCCAAAAATACTCTTGCCCTAGTAAGCATATGTTAAATATTTAAAAAATCATTTGAGTCTTATTGGAAATTGATAAGGATATTCTCTATATAAAAAGTTGACCGAGGGGGCTAAATGCATACGGAGCATAGATCAGGGATCAAATTGTTCAAATATATAAGTTAAGAGACCTATATAAAATGAGGTGTATAGTTCAGGGGAGGTTTTTTTTTATAATTTGTCCTATTTTATAATCAAAATCATGACCGTCGAGTAATCTCTCAACTATTCATGCTTGGCACTATGAATCATTGTATTCTCCATCCATTCCTATTAAGAGCAACCGCCGTCGTCACTGTAAGTTTTCCACATCTAACATTTCTCATTGGCCGTCAGAGTCATCGGTGTCGTGGTTGTGACTTCACATCAGTGCTGGGTGTGGAGGACCACAAGCACAAGTGATCATGGCTCAAATGAAAATAACATGAGTTTGGGGGCACCCCACCCCCCCCTACATAATGTTATGGATTCCAAGCAAAGCTCTTTTGGAGCACTAGTGGGCAAGGAAGGTATGTTTCCCTGTGCTTTTGGTCAGAATAACAGTACACAGACTTTGCTTTGAGCATGTGGTATCTCTGGCCCATAGGAATAGTTTCTTTGTGGTGGATGCACAGGGGAAGGGCAACCACCTTATGAAAGGAAGAAAAAAGAGTTGAGAAATCAGGAGGGAAAGATGATAATGGAAATGGAGATGATTGCACACAAATAAGTTTTGTAATAAATCTTCTAGTGTTGTGATAATTAATTTTGGATAATAAATCTTCTAGTGTTGTGATAATAAATCTTCTAGTGTTGTGATAATCAATAGGTGCACTTGGCCTCCAACGGCTACGAACAATCGCCGAATTGATTGCCACATATAGCCTGATCATACAAATGACTCAAACCCATCGTGGGCCAAGATGGCTCAGCCTAACCAGCACCGCCTGGTCTCTCTCTCAGGCTAGGAAACGACATTACGACGGCGAGCGGGTTGCCAGCCCACATCGGGAAAAATGTGTGCAAACAGGGCGGCTCCACCGTCCACCGCCGCCGCCGCCGCCGCCGCCTGCACCGGCGCCACCGCGACTCCTCTCCCGAAACCCTCCGCCACCATTCGAACCGCTCTCCTGTCCCTCACCTTTCTCTATTGCCAAGCCGCTCCCATGTCCTCCTACTCCTCGAGAGGGGGCAGGAGACCAAAGAGGAAGACCTACCACCGCGTCCCCGACTTAGATAAAGCTATGGACCTCCAGAAGAAGCCTGCCCTCATCCTCCGCCTCCGGTCCATCATCGCCGCCGCCAAGGCCCGCTCCGTCCTCATCCGGGACCTCGAGAAGGAGGTCGGCTTTATCCAGAAGTGGAACTTCCTCTCCCTCATCCAGCGCCATCCCACCGTCTTCAAGGTCTCCGGCGGCGGCGCCGCCCGGGCCTCCATCTCCGTCAGGCTCACGGAGAAATCCGAGAAGATCTCGGGCGAGGAGGCTCAAGCCCGAGAGTTGATGGAACCCATCTTGGTGAAGAACGTGAGGAAGCTACTGATGATGTCCCTTGATTGCCGGATCCCCCTGGAGAAGATCGAGCTCATCGGATCGGATCTGGGCCTGCCCGAAAATTTCAAGAATTGCTTCATACCCAAATACCCAGAATTCTTCTCGGTGAGAAATGTCGATGGGGTGGACTATCTCTGCCTCGAGAGCTGGGATTCTTCTCTTGCCATCACCTCCCGGGAGGAAAGATTGGATCTTGGAAGCGCCCCGAGGGCCACGAAGGCGATCGCCAGAGACGGTAATTTCTCGGGGCCATTTGCTTTCAGAATGAAATTTGCCGCCGGCTTCCGGCCGAACGTGCACTACCTCGAGGAAGTGCGCAAGTGGCAGAGAATGGCATTCCCTTCGCCGTACTTGAATGCGAGGAGGATCGAGGCCGCGACACCGCAGGCCCGGAAGCGGGCGGTTGCGGTGCTGCACGAGCTCCTTAGCCTGGCGATGGAGAAGCGGCTGACGTCCGATAAGCTGGATGCTTTCCATAGTGAGTATCAGCTGCCCTGCAAGCTGTTGCTTTGCTTGGTTAAGAATCATGGGATTTTCTACATCACGAACAAGGGCGCGCGGAGCACTGTTTTCCTCAAGGAAGCTTATGATGGATGCAATTTGATAGAGAAGTGCCCCCTGTTGAGATTTAATGATAGGTTCGTGGCGCTCATTGGCCGGACATGCTCTGATTCGAGTAATGCAGTGCCTGTTTAATGGTATGTGGTATGCTGAAAGGGAGACATCAAATTCTGTTCAGCGGTTTCAAACATTTCCCTCTTGTAGATTTTTATGGAAATTAAGCATTGCACACAATTTAGTAAGAGAGATTGTTTAAAAATGTTCTTCCATTTAAGCTTAGTTGTTATATTGCAGTAAGTAAGGTCTTGTCTGGATACGCTCCGGATCCAGGATTCTGGGAGCCCGGAATCCCAAGAAAAGATCGAGAACCTGTTTGGGTGCAACCGGATCCCTAAAAGCGTTTCTTAGGAGAGCCCAAAATGTGCTCCTGGGAGCCATTTTCCTGGAGCTCAAAATTAAGGATCCGGGCGTCGGAGCCCTTTTTTGGGATTATGGGCTCCGAGAATCCCAGAATCAGAATCCTATCCAAGCCTAATGCGCACTATTGTAGGTACGCAGTAGGATGCCGTTTAGAAAAGAGATGCACTTGGATTGAAACATCTTTGTTATATAGAAAGAAACACAATAGCGGCAAAATACTTTTTTCATTATCTCATTCGTAAAAAAATTCGATTGATTATTACTTACTCCAATACTTTATTCTGATATCAATCTCACTAGATCATAAACTCATTAGTTTCTGTTGAATCCAAGTTAAGGTCCCTTTGATGTATGCTTCGATGTTTTTTACATGTCTCGGAAGGGCTTCAGTGTTGTGATATATACTCTCATGGTCATAGAGCATGTGATGCTAGCATAACTATTATGTCACATAAAGAAAACATGACATTTATCAGGTCCACCACGTGTCATTAAGGTGCACTATAATGTAACAAGGCACATATATCCGTATAATGTTAAAGAAGGTTTATTCTTGGGCAAATTATAAAACCTCCCCTGAACTATACACCTCATTTCATATTGGTCCCTCAATTTTTTATTTTAACAATTTGAACACTGAACTATGCTCCGCCTGCATTAGCCCTCTCCGTTAATTTTTATTCCAAAAGCACCCTTGTCCTAGTAAGCATAAGTTAAACATTTCCAAAATAATTCAAGTCTTATTCGAAATAGTAAGGGTATTTTCAGGATAAAATTTGACGGAGGGGGGGGGGGGGGGGTGGGGGGGGGGCGCTAAATGCAAACGGAGCATAGTTCAGGGTTCAAATTGTTCAAAAAAAAAGTTGAGGATCGATAAAAAAATTAGGTGTATTGTTTAGGGGAGGTTTTTGTAATTTGCCCTTTGTTCTTTTTGGTCCAGTCTCCTCAAGGTTTGCTCATTTTGCTACTTAGCAAGTTTGTCTTAGATTTGGTTTCCTGCTAAGAATTCTCATATATATAACTTTGTTAACCCAGGCATTTGACCATATTTTGATTTCTTGGGTTTGAGGGGCTGCAAAGAAACCTGACCTGCACTAGATCCTTGGTTGATCTATCACTAAAGTAGCTTATAATTCAGGTAAGAAATTTGCACAGCTTGACAGGATATATTGTTTCTGTGTTTGCATCCACTTTTTTATATAGGACTTGAAACTGATAAAAAGGTAGTTATCAGTTTCAGCGCTCAAAGAAGATGTTAAAAGGACAATCTTATCCTTGTCACTGTTTACCTGGAAATTTCATAGTGGGAAAATAACTCAACTTAGATTTAGTTCTTACAGAGATTATGTCATATAATTTCTCTCATATAGGGTGCCCACATTTTCTTGGTTCTATAGTGGACAAGGCAATTTGTCGCACACCACATTCTTTATCAGCTCTCCTTGCCATGACACATTTGAATTACTTTAACATAGACTCACTTTACTAGTAATTGATGAATTTATGCACATTGCTATAGTCTCTCATCTTGTTTTGCTATTATCACCTAACCCATGCTATGAGCATTTAAATGATTACTCTTATAGCATGTGAGATAGTGAATCACATGCATACCTCCTAGGTAAGCTGGCATTCTTAAATACTAACATGGGGTTTTGTCCACTTATGTTTCTGAAGGACAGCCATCAGTGACGCATTAAAGTTATTAAACTAATCATGGTTCCGCATAATGCAAACATCCCTTTATCAATCTACTAAGCCAAGAGCATAAAGAAATTCAATTTAAGATGATAATAATTCAAAATGTTTAAAATCAGGAGTAAGGATTTTGAGCAACCATTGTTTCTCTACATTCTTCCAAACCTCTCATAACCACCCACCACATCCTCCCACCTCTCTAGTTTGAGACAACCCTCGAAGCTAGGGGCCTCTAATTTTATGTTGCGCATGGCAGGCTTATCGGAGGTTTCAGGTGCTTGATGGTTATTTTGAGTCAGTGAGAACTAACCCTTTAGAATACTAAAGGGATAACGACTCTTTTGGAAATTTGGAAATTGAGAAACGCCCAAGGCCTGAGCAGTCTGGCTAACAAAGACAGAGTCGAATGACCTCTAAAGGCTTCCAACTAATATATTGGCTCGATAGCAAGCAGAAGAAAAAACAGAGGCTCATGTAATGTTTTGTATCTACTCAAGCCAAGAATGATGTTCTCAAATAAAATTTAGTTCTACGGATTTAGTTATGCTCATCAAATAAAAACCTTGTGGCCCAAAGAATAAGATCATACTCAGAGATGTGGAAATCGTCAAGAGCGTCGGAACACGATCCATGCATCAAACGAATGAGGCAGAGCCTTCCAAAGTTCCACGGGGACGAACGATGCAGCATACAGGGCCCCAAAGCACACGACATGTCGCGAGGGGCCGACAGGGTAGTGGGGCTTGCAGGGACTGGTCGGGGCTCCGATGCATTGCTGTCAAGCCACTGACTGTCTGTTTAGTTTCGGTCGGGTGGCCGGCACCTGCGGTTGGCAATCACGAAGCCATTTTGTGCCCGGTGAGAGAGAGGGTTGGTGATGGTGATGACAATTTTGTTGGTGAGGAAGATGATGATGAGGCGATGATATGGAACACACAAAAAGAAAGTAATCGAGTTTCTACATTCGTCCAAGGTTTCCCTTCAATGGATCCTCAAACCCTAGATAAAGTTTTTAATAAAATTCTGCATAATGTAAAAAGACGGTTACAAGCATATAAGTAAGGTTTCTCCAACAAACACTAATGACAAATGGGCTGAAAAGCCTATAAAATGACCCTTATAGATTGGGTAACTTAGTACATAATTTTCACCAATTTAATATTCCGAAAATACAATAATAAATCATTAAAACATTAGCAATAAATAAAAAATGATCTAATAGGACATGGCCCAATTACTAGATGTCATCGCTAAGCCATAGCCCCCATTGGATGGGCTATCCTCTGCCACCTTGACCAAATTTGCGCCGTGTCCGATCGAGCAGGGTCGGTGTCCCCACCACATAGTCCTTTAAAATAAATAGTATTTACTTAGGATGATAAAGCACCCTAGGAATCAGAATTCTGTGTGTAATTGGAACAGCTTTATTATCAGCCAATCTTTGTATCAGAATCCAAATGTTGAAGTCTTCACTGTAGCACTGTTTAGATGCTCTCTCATGTCTCATGTGTCTGATCACATGCAAATTAACGAAAACCCTTGGACTCTGTTTTGCTGGCAGCTTGTTTAAGGCATCTATTTATTGGCTATGATCATACCCTTTATCACGTTTCATGTCTTTCTCTATTGCTCTGCTTTATAGGATTCTATAATTGTTGGCCACAAACCACTTACTTTCCACATGTCACATTCAAACTATTGTGATTTGCCAAGGATTTTGTTGCTGAAGAGTCCTCTTAATATCACTCACTCAACTCTTTTGATCCCCATCATTGTCTTTGAATTGACTTTCTCCTAAAAATCACATCACTCTTCCTTTTGGAGACATTCAAACTTCTGAAGCTGGCTAGAGATTTTCATCCATTTGCTAGGATACATCATCACACCAAACGGAATCAACTCCTGTGGAGTCGGCATTTTCTTTGAGTCTTACGAGTCAGGCCTTGGACGGGCCGCGCACATGCGTTGACGACGCGGATCAATCTGTATAAATTATTAGGATATATAATAATGGTAATTATATTTAGCTCAAGTGTGATAAAAGATATTATGTGATATGTGAGAATTATATGAATTGAGAGTATTGAGGGATATGATAGGATATGTAGAGTTATGTGAGATCTGGAATATTTAATATGAGATATTAGGAGATCTCATTCATGCACTATATATACATTTTAACTCTCAACACAAATCAATCAAGGAAAATATTATTCTATAATATTCTCTCTTCTTTGTGTATGGCCATGGTTCCCTTCTCTGACGGTTGATGAAATTTTACATGGTATTAGAGCGGTCGAAATCTCCTAATGGAGTCATCGATCCTCTATACTAGCAACTCCCACCACCGTCTCCATTAGCGAAATCAACGTAACTTCTTAAGGATCCATCTCGGTCGCTACCTTCCATCTGCCTCCGTGGTGATGGGAAGACTTTTCATATCTACGCCGCCACCAACATTTAAAAAAAAACTTAGCTGTATGTTTTCAATAAAAATAATGTCCCATTTCTTCTCTGAAGTATCCGTCACTGCTGCTTCACCTGACATATAGCAAGTGGATCGTCTTCTTAAAGTTGGAGCTAGAGGCTCAGTCCGAAACAAGCTAGAGCCAAGCCAAAGCTAGAGCTTAAGCTAGAATTAGAACCCACTTCCGAGCAAGTGGGAGAATCAAATCCAACCACAAAGTCAAGGGGAGTAGTTACCTTTTGTGCAAACTGAACATGAATTATATCATGCTCAGTTTGAGAGGGAGTGGTTGGAAATATTATAATGACGTACAATTATATTTGGCTCAAATGTGATAAAAGATATTATGTGATTTGAGAGAATTATATGATTTGAGAGAATTGAGGGATATGAGAAGATCTCATTCATGCTCTATATATATTAGAATTATACCGACTTGAGAGGAGTCAATTCCACACTAAACGTTTTCATTTCTTGCTTGCATTGATATACCTTCTAGTTCCCTACCTATCATATTGTTTTTCTTTATTACATACATGACACATGGATCAACGATAAAAAACATCATCATTTGGAAAACTTGCTCACTTTTTGCTGAGGTTCATAAAATTTATGGTCCACTATGTTCTTGGGTCTAACTTCTATCATGTGCTATGCTCACTTGAGGGGTCATGTCCACATCTATGATACATCAACAAAGCATCCTAGTGATGTGGATATTTTACCTAATATAGGGGAATAAAGTGGGGAAAAAGAACTGCCTCCATTTTGCCGTAATTGCAGGAAACTACTTCTATTATCAATTTTTGTAAATAATTTCCAACATTAAGTATTTAAAATGTAGTATTTTCTTATAATAAAGATGGTAAAATTCTCTTGTACACCTCCATCTGCATTCTTGTCCTAATGTCTACGACGATGCAGGCATCGAGTGGAGACGGTATCAGTAGACGAACTGGAAGGCTATCCGTAGTCGATGGACGGCTAGGATTGCAGGTGGCTGCGGGTGAGGACATTTTTATTATTCTGAAAAAATTAAATGTTCTTCTTCTGCAATTATGACAAAAGATACGTAATTATGTGCAAAAAAAAAACCCCATCAAACTTATACTAAAAATTAAAATGAATATACTTTGAGTACTGTAGCTAACCTTAAGAACCTGAATATCATTTAGGTTGAGCAACTGAGCAAGCTAAACAATTCTTCATCCACTGTTTTTTTTTTTGGTAGTCAGCATCAACTTGCTTGCCATTGTACTGGAAATGCTTTAGAAGCTCTGGGCCTAAGATGAGCATCTGATCAAACCTAATGTCGTATGTTCGACGACTCGGTGACCACTAGATCCCTAACGCGAACATGGGTCTGCTTCCGTCCTCTGCGCCATGGGACTAAACATGGCTAAAGTGAGCTCACATCTCTTAAAGAAAGCATTTGACGGCCGGCGATTGTTTCTCCACCGATGTACATTGAATCAATTGTGATCATGAGTGGATGCAAATTGGATTGCTTTTGATTATCATACACTAGAATCTAGCATCTAAGGGCAAATTACAAAAACCTCCCCTGAACTATGCACCTCATTTCATATTGGTCCCTCAACTTTTTTTTAAAAACAATTTGAATTCTAAACTATGCTCTGCTTGCATTTATCCCCCTCCGTGAACTTTTATTCCAAAAATACTCTTGCCCTAGTAAGCATATGTTAAATATTTAAAAAATCATTTGAGTCTTATTGGAAATTGATAAGGATATTCTCTATATAAAAAGTTGACCGAGGGGGCTAAATGCATACGGAGCATAGATCAGGGATCAAATTGTTCAAATATATAAGTTAAGAGACCTATATAAAATGAGGTGTATAGTTCAGGGGAGGTTTTTTTTTATAATTTGTCCTATTTTATAATCAAAATCATGACCGTCGAGTAATCTCTCAACTATTCATGCTTGGCACTATGAATCATTGTATTCTCCATCCATTCCTATTAAGAGCAACCGCCGTCGTCACTGTAAGTTTTCCACATCTAACATTTCTCATTGGCCGTCAGAGTCATCGGTGTCGTGGTTGTGACTTCACATCAGTGCTGGGTGTGGAGGACCACAAGCACAAGTGATCATGGCTCAAATGAAAATAACATGAGTTTGGGGGCACCCCACCCCCCCCTACATAATGTTATGGATTCCAAGCAAAGCTCTTTTGGAGCACTAGTGGGCAAGGAAGGTATGTTTCCCTGTGCTTTTGGTCAGAATAACAGTACACAGACTTTGCTTTGAGCATGTGGTATCTCTGGCCCATAGGAATAGTTTCTTTGTGGTGGATGCACAGGGGAAGGGCAACCACCTTATGAAAGGAAGAAAAAAGAGTTGAGAAATCAGGAGGGAAAGATGATAATGGAAATGGAGATGATTGCACACAAATAAGTTTTGTAATAAATCTTCTAGTGTTGTGATAATTAATTTTGGATAATAAATCTTCTAGTGTTGTGATAATAAATCTTCTAGTGTTGTGATAATCAATAGGTGCACTTGGCCTCCAACGGCTACGAACAATTGCCGACAATGTTTAAAAAGGCGTTCGAGGCTTACGCCTCGAGGCCCGCCTCGAGGCGAGGCGGTCTTGTGTTGCCTCGAGGCGCACGCCTCAGCAACCACATATAAAAAGCCTACGCCTCTGCATCAAGAGGCGTACGCCTTTGTCCGAAGCTCGCCTCAAGGCGTTCGAGGCGTACGCCTCTTGCTCCAGGTATGAAACATAAGGTGGGGAGGGGTTAAAACTAATGTTTGGTGTAGGGGGGCACTAAGGGTTTGATATGTAAATCGTCCCCATGAACCTTTTTTTCACCCATTGAAACCTTCTAAACCCTTTTAGATCTCTTTAGGTTTTGAAACCCCCTTATCTCCAAAAATCCAAAATTAAGATCTAGTGCTCATTTCTTTTTCGATTTTGATTCCGAAGTTGTATTCTTCTTCTTTGTGGATTGTCTACCAACTACAAGTGAGAGATAAAAATTTATTTCAAGTTTAGAGGTATGGATCATGATTTTGTATCTTCTACTAGGTTTTTCTATATTTTTTTCTTTGTATTTTACCATTCTCATGTATTTGTATTATTTTTTTTTTTGAATCTTGACAATGTTAGTCCTATATTCGTATTTTATTGTTTGTTATTACTTTTTTGATGTTACTTTAATTATTAACTTGAATATTAAAGAATTGAACGTGTTTGAGCAATTTGACTTTATTTTAGTGTTAGATTGCTCGATGGAGTCCTCAATCGTGTCATATAAGATATTTTCCAACACATTATGATTTATTATGCATATCTAGTTCAATTATTATTACACATTCAATAATAGTATTTATTCTGATTTTTTTTTCTTTTTTAACTTTTTTTTTACCAAAACGCCTCGAAAATATTTGAGGCTTACGCCTCGGTACGCCTTGAGGCTTACGCCTCGCCTCTCCAGAGGAAAAACGCCTCGGTACGCCTTTCGCCTTTTTAAACATTGATTGCCGAATTGATTGCCACATATAGCCTGATCATACAAATGACTCAAACCCATCGTGGGCCAAGATGGCTCAGCCTAACCAGCACCGCCTGGTCTCTCTCTCAGGCTAGGAAACGACATTACGACGGCGAGCGGGTTGCCAGCCCACATCGGGAAAAATGTGTGCAAACAGGGCGGCTCCACCGCCGCCGCCGCCGCCGCCGCCTGCACCGGCGCCACCGCGACTCCTCTCCCGAAACCCTCCGCCACCATTCGAACCGCTCTCCTGTCCCTCACCTTTCTCTATTGCCAAGCCGCTCCCATGTCCTCCTACTCCTCGAGAGGGGGCAGGAGACCAAAGAGGAAGACCTACCACCGCGTCCCCGACTTAGATAAAGCCATGGACCTCCAGAAGAAGCCTGCCCTCATCCTCCGCCTCCGGTCCATCATCGCCGCCGCCAAGGCCCGCTCCGTCCTCATCCGGGACCTCGAGAAGGAGGTCGGCTTTATCCAGAAGTGGAACTTCCTCTCCCTCATCCAGCGCCATCCCACCGTCTTCAAGGTCTCCGGCGGCGGCGCCGCCCGGGCCCCCATCTCCGTCAGGCTCACCGAGAAATCCGAGAAGATCTCGGGCGAGGAGGCTCAAGCCCGAGAGTTGATGGAACCCATCTTGGTGAAGAACGTGAGGAAGCTACTGATGATGTCCCTTGATTGCCGGATCCCCCTGGAGAAGATCGAGCTCATCGGATCGGATCTGGGCCTGCCCGAAAATTTCAAGAATTGCTTCATACCCAAATACCCAGAATTCTTCTCGGTGAGAAATGTCGATGGGGTGGACTATCTCTGCCTCGAGAGCTGGGATTCTTCTCTTGCCATCACCTCCCGGGAGGAAAGATTGGATCTTGGAAGCGCCCCGAGGGCCACGAAGGCGATCGCCAGAGACGGTAATTTCTCGGGGCCATTTGCTTTCAGAATGAAATTTGCCGCCGGCTTCCGGCCGAACGTGCACTACCTCGAGGAAGTGCGCAAGTGGCAGAGAATGGCATTCCCTTCGCCGTACTTGAATGCGAGGAGGATCGAGGCCGCGACACCGCAGGCCCGGAAGCGGGCGGTTGCGGTGCTGCACGAGCTCCTTAGCCTGGCGATGGAGAAGCGGCTGACGTCCGATAAGCTGGATGCTTTCCATAGTGAGTATCAGCTGCCCTGCAAGCTGTTGCTTTGCTTGGTTAAGAATCATGGGATTTTCTACATCACGAACAAGGGCGCGCGGAGCACTGTTTTCCTCAAGGAAGCTTATGATGGATGCAATTTGATAGAGAAGTGCCCCCTGTTGAGATTTAATGATAGGTTCGTGGCGCTCATTGGCCGGACATGCTCTGATTCGAGTAATGCAGTGCCTGTTTAATGGTATGTGGTATGCTGAAAGGGAGACATCAAATTCTGTTCAGCGGTTTCAAACATTTCCCTCTTGTAGATTTTTATGGAAATTAAGCATTGCACACAATTTAGTAAGAGAGATTGTTTAAAAATGTTCTTCCATTTAAGCTTAGTTGTTATATTGCAGTAAGTAAGGTCTTGTCTGGATACGCTCCGGATCCAGGATTCTGGGAGCCCGGAATCCCAAGAAAAGATCGAGAACCTGTTTGGGTGCAACCGGATCCCTAAAAGCGTTTCTTAGGAGAGCCCAAAATGTGCTCCTGGGAGCCATTTTCCTGGAGCTCAAAATTAAGGATCCGGGCGTCGGAGCCCTTTTTTGGGATTATGGGCTCCGAGAATCCCAGAATCAGAATCCTATCCAAGCCTAATGCGCACTATTGTAGGTACGCAGTAGGATGCCGTTTAGAAAAGAGATGCACTTGGATTGAAACATCTTTGTTATATAGAAAGAAACACAATAGCGGCAAAATACTTTTTTCATTATCTCATTCGTAAAAAAATTCGATTGATTATTACTTACTCCAATACTTTATTCTGATATCAATCTCACTAGATCATAAACTCATTAGTTTCTGTTGAATCCAAGTTAAGGTCCCTTTGATGTATGCTTCGATGTTTTTTACATGTCTCGGAAGGGCTTCAGTGTTGTGATATATACTCTCATGGTCATAGAGCATGTGATGCTAGCATAACTATTATGTCACATAAAGAAAACATGACATTTATCAGGTCCACCACGTGTCATTAAGGTGCACTATAATGTAACAAGGCACATATATCCGTATAATGTTAAAGAAGGTTTATTCTTGGGCAAATTATAAAACCTCCCCTGAACTATACACCTCATTTCATATTGGTCCCTCAATTTTTTATTTTAACAATTTGAACACTGAACTATGCTCCGCCTGCATTAGCCCTCTCCGTTAATTTTTATTCCAAAAGCACCCTTGTCCTAGTAAGCATAAGTTAAACATTTCCAAAATAATTCAAGTCTTATTCGAAATAGTAAGGGTATTTTGAGGATAAAATTTGACCGAGGGGGGGGGGGGGGGGGGGGCTAAATGCAAACGGAACATAGTTCAGGGTTCAAATTGTTCAAAAAAAAGTTGAGGATCGATAAAAAAATTAGGTGTATTGTTTAGGGGAGGTTTTTGTAATTTGCCCTTTGTTCTTTTTGGTCCAGTCTCCTCAAGGTTTGCTCATTTTGCTACTTAGCAAGTTTGTCTTAGATTTGGTTTCCTGCTAAGAATTCTCATATATATAACTTTGTTAACCCAGGCATTTGACCATATTTTGATTTCTTGGGTTTGAGGGGCTGCAAAGAAACCTGACCTGCACTAGATCCTTGGTTGATCTATCACTAAAGTAGCTTATAATTCAGGTAAGAAATTTGCACAACTTGACAGGATATATTGTTTCTGTGTTTGCATCCACTTTTTTATATAGGACTTGAAACTGATAAAAAGGTAGTTATCAGTTTCAGCGCTCAAAGAAGATGTTAAAAGGACAATCTTATCCTTGTCACTGTTTACCTGGAAATTTCATAGTGGGAAAATAACTCAACTTAGATTTAGTTCTTACAGAGATTATGTCATATAATTTCTCTCATATAGGGTGCCCACATTTTCTTGGTTCTATAGTGGACGAGGCAATTTGTCGCACACCACATTCTTTATCAGCTCTCCTTGCCATGACACATTTGAATTACTTTAACATAGACTCACTTTACTAGTAATTGATGAATTTATGCACATTGCTATAGTCTCTCATCTTGTTTTGCTATTATCACCTAACCCATGCTATGAGCATTTAAATGATTACTCTTATAGCATGTGAGATAGTGAATCACATGCATACCTCCTAGGTAAGCTGGCATTCTTAAGTACTAACATGGGGTTTTGTCCACTTATGTTTCTGAAGGACAGCCATCAGTGACGCATTAAAGTTATTAAACTAATCATGTTTCCGCATAATGCAAACATCCCTTTATCAATCTACTAAGCCAAGAGCATAAAGAAATTCAATTTAAGATGATAATAATTCAAAATGTTTAAAATCAGGAGTAAGGATTTTGAGCAACCATTGTTTCTCTACATTCTTCCAAACCTCTCATAACCACCCACCACATCCTCCCACCTCTCTAGTTTGAGACAACCCTCGAAGCTAGGGGCCTCTAATTTTATGTTGCGCATGGCAGGCTTATCGGAGGTTTCAGGTGCTTGATGGTTATTTTGAGTCAGTGAGAACTAACCCTTTAGAATACTAAAGGGATAACGACTCTTTTGGAAATTTGGAAATTGAGAAACGCCCAAGGCCTGAGCAGTCTGGCTAACAAAGACAGAGTCGAATGACCTCTAAAGGCTTCCAACTAATATATTGGCTCGATAGCAAGCAGAAGAAAAAACAGAGGCTCATGTAATGTTTTGTATCTACTCAAGCCAAGAATGATGTTCTCAAATAAAATTTAGTTCTACGGATTTAGTTATGCTCATCAAATAAAAACCTTGTGGCCCAAAGAATAAGATCATACTCAGAGATGTGGAAATCGTCAAGAGCGTCGGAACACGATCCATGCATCAAACGAATGAGGCAGAGCCTTCCAAAGTTCCACGGGGACGAACGATGCAGCATACAGGGCCCCAAAGCACACGACATGTCGCGAGGGGCCGACAGGGTAGTGGGGCTTGCAGGGACTGGTCGGGGCTCCGATGCATTGCTGTCAAGCCACTGACTGTCTGTTTAGTTGCGGTCGGGTGGCCGGCACCTGCGGTTGGCAATCACGAAGCCATTTTGTCCCCGGTGAGAGAGAGGGTTGGTGATGGTGATGACAATTTTGTTGGTGAGGAAGATGATGATGAGGCGATGATATGGAACACACAAAAAGAAAGTAATCGAGTTTCTACATTCGTCCAAGGTTTCCCTTCAATGGATCCTCAAACCCTAGATAAAGTTTTTAATAAAATTCTGCATAATGTAAAAAGACGGTTACAAGCATATAAGTAAGGTTTCTCCAACAAACACTAATGACAAATGGGCTGAAAAGCCTATAAAATGACCCTTATAGATTGGGTAACTTAGTACATAATTTTCACCAATTTAATATTCCGAAAATACAATAATAAATCATTAAAACATTAGCAATAAATAAAAAATGATCTAATAGGACATGGCCCAATTACTAGATGTCATCGCTAAGCCATAGCCCCCATTGGATGGGCTATCCTCTGCCACCTTGACCAAATTTGCGCCGTGTCCGATCGAGCAGGGTCGGTGTCCCCACCACATAGTCCTTTAAAATAAATAGTATTTACTTAGGATGATAAAGCACCCTAGGAATCAGAATTCTGTGTGTAATTGGAACAGCTTTATTATCAGCCAATCTTTGTATCAGAATCCAAATGTTGAAGTCTTCACTGTAGCACTGTTTAGATGCTCTCTCATGTCTCATGTGTCTGATCACATGCAAATTAACGAAAACCCTTGGACTCTGTTTTGCTGGCAGCTTGTTTAAGGCATCTATTTATTGGCTATGATCATACCCTTTATCACGTTTCATGTCTTTCTCTATTGCTCTGCTTTATAGGATTCTATAATTGTTGGCCACAAACCACTTACTTTCCACATGTCACATTCAAACTATTGTGATTTGCCAAGGATTTTGTTGCTGAAGAGTCCTCTTAATATCACTCACTCAACTCTTTTGATCCCCATCATTGTCTTTGAATTGACTTTCTCCTAAAAATCACATCACTCTTCCTTTTGGAGACATTCAAACTTCTGAAGCTGGCTAGAGATTTTCATCCATTTGCTAGGATACATCATCACACCAAACGGAATCAACTCCTGTGGAGTCGGCATTTTCTTTGAGTCTTACGAGTCAGGCCTTGGACGGGCCGCGCACATGCGTTGACGACGCGGATCAATCTGTATAAATTATTAGGATATATAATAATGGTAATTATATTTAGCTCAAGTGTGATAAAAGATATTATGTGATATGTGAGAATTATATGAATTGAGAGTATTGAGGGATATGATAGGATATGTAGAGTTATGTGAGATCTGGAATATTTAATATGAGATATTAGGAGATCTCATTCATGCACTATATATACATTTTAACTCTCAACACAAATCAATCAAGGAAAATATTATTCTATAATATTCTCTCTTCTTTGTGTATGGCCATGGTTCCCTTCTCTGACGGTTGATGAAATTTTACATGGTATTAGAGCGGTCGAAATCTCCTAATGGAGTCATCGATCCTCTATACTAGCAACTCCCACCACCGTCTCCATTAGCGAAATCAACGTAACTTCTTAAGGATCCATCTCGGTCGCTACCTTCCATCTGCCTCCGTGGTGATGGGAAGACTTTTCATATCTACGCCGCCACCAACATTTAAAAAAAAACTTAGCTGTATGTTTTCAATAAAAATAATGTCCCATTTCTTCTCTGAAGTATCCGTCACTGCTGCTTCACCTGACATATAGCAAGTGGATCGTCTTCTTAAAGTTGGAGCTAGAGGCTCAGTCCGAAACAAGCTAGAGCCAAGCCAAAGCTAGAGCTTAAGCTAGAATTAGAACCCACTTCCGAGCAAGTGGGAGAATCAAATCCAACCACAAAGTCAAGGGGAGTAGTTACCTTTTGTGCAAACTGAACATGAATTATATCATGCTCAGTTTGAGAGGGAGTGGTTGGAAATATTATAATGACGTACAATTATATTTGGCTCAAATGTGATAAAAGATATTATGTGATTTGAGAGAATTATATGATTTGAGAGAATTGAGGGATATGAGAAGATCTCATTCATGCTCTATATATATTAGAATTATACCGACTTGAGAGGAGTCAATTCCACACTAAACGTTTTCATTTCTTGCTTGCATTGATATACCTTCTAGTTCCCTACCTATCATATTGTTTTTCTTTATTACATACATGACACATGGATCAACGATAAAAAACATCATCATTTGGAAAACTTGCTCACTTTTTGCTGAGGTTCATAAAATTTATGGTCCACTATGTTCTTGGGTCTAACTTCTATCATGTGCTATGCTCACTTGAGGGGTCATGTCCACATCTATGATACATCAACAAAGCATCCTAGTGATGTGGATATTTTACCTAATATAGGGGAATAAAGTGGGGAAAAAGAACTGCCTCCATTTTGCCGTAATTGCAGGAAACTACTTCTATTATCAATTTTTGTAAATAATTTCCAACATTAAGTATTTAAAATGTAGTATTTTCTTATAATAAAGATGGTAAAATTCTCTTGTACACCTCCATCTGCATTCTTGTCCTAATGTCTACGACGATGCAGGCATCGAGTGGAGACGGTATCAGTAGACGAACTGGAAGGCTATCCGTAGTCGATGGACGGCTAGGATTGCAGGTGGCTGCGGGTGAGGACATTTTTATTATTCTGAAAAAATTAAATGTTCTTCTTCTGCAATTATGACAAAAGATACGTAATTATGTGCAAAAAAAAAACCCCATCAAACTTATACTAAAAATTAAAATGAATATACTTTGAGTACTGTAGCTAACCTTAAGAACCTGAATATCATTTAGGTTGAGCAACTGAGCAAGCTAAACAATTCTTCATCCACTGTTTTTTTTTTTGGTAGTCAGCATCAACCTGCTTGCCATTGTACTGGAAATGCTTTAGAAGCTCTGGGCCTAAGATGAGCATCTGATCAAACCTAATGTCGTATGTTCGACGACTCGGTGACCACTAGATCCCTAACGCGAACGTGGGTCTGCTTCCGTCCTCTGCGCCATGGGACTAAACATGGCTAAAGTGAGCTCACATCTCTTAAAGAAAGCATTTGACGGCCGGCGATTGTTTCTCCACCGATGTACATTGAATCAATTGTGATCATGAGTGGATGCAAATTGGATTGCTTTTGATTATCATACACTAGAATCTAGCATCTAAGGGCAAATTACAAAAACCTCCCCTGAACTATGCACCTCATTTCATATTGGTCCCTCAACTTTTTTTTAAAAACAATTTGAATTCTAAACTATGCTCTGCTTGCATTTATCCCCCTCCGTGAACTTTTATTCCAAAAATACTCTTGCCCTAGTAAGCATATGTTAAATATTTAAAAAATCATTTGAGTCTTATTGGAAATTGATAAGGATATTCTCTATATAAAAAGTTGACCGAGGGGGCTAAATGCATACGGAGCATAGATCAGGGATCAAATTGTTCAAATATATAAGTTAAGAGACCTATATAAAATGAGGTGTATAGTTCAGGGGAGGTTTTTTTTTATAATTTGTCCTATTTTATAATCAAAATCATGACCGTCGAGTAATCTCTCAACTATTCATGCTTGGCACTATGAATCATTGTATTCTCCATCCATTCCTATTAAGAGCAACCGCCGTCGTCACTGTAAGGTTTCCACATCTAACATTTCTCATTGGCCGTCAGAGTCATCGGTGTCGTGGTTGTGACTTCACATCAGTGCTGGGTGTGGAGGACCACAAGCACAAGTGATCATGGCTCAAATGAAAATAACATGAGTTTGGGGGCACCCCACCCCCCCCTACATAATGTTATGGATTCCAAGCAAAGCTCTTTTGGAGCACTAGTGGGCAAGGAAGGTATGTTTCCCTGTGCTTTTGGTCAGAATAACAGTACACAGACTTTGCTTTGAGCATGTGGTATCTCTGGCCCATAGGAATAGTTTCTTTGTGGTGGATGCACAGGGGAAGGGCAACCACCTTATGAAAGGAAGAAAAAAGAGTTGAGAAATCAGGAGGGAAAGATGATAATGGAAATGGAGATGATTGCACACAAATAAGTTTTGTAATAAATCTTCTAGTGTTGTGATAATTAATTTTGGATAATAAATCTTCTAGTGTTGTGATAATAAATCTTCTAGTGTTGTGATAATCAATAGGTGCACTTGGCCTCCAACGGCTACGAACAATCGCCGAATTGATTGCCACATATAGCCTGATCATACAAATGACTCAAACCCATCGTGGGCCAAGATGGCTCAGCCTAACCAGCACCGCCTGGTCTCTCTCTCAGGCTAGGAAACGACATTACGACGGCGAGCGGGTTGCCAGCCCACATCGGGAAAAATGTGTGCAAACAGGGCGGCTCCACCGTCCACCGCCGCCGCCGCCTGCACCGGCGCCACCGCGACTCCTCTCCCGAAACCCTCCGCCACCATTCGAACCGCTCTCCTGTCCCTCACCTTTCTCTATTGCCAAGCCGCTCCCATGTCCTCCTACTCCTCGAGAGGGGGCAGGAGACCAAAGAGGAAGACCTACCACCGTGTCCCCGACTTAGATAAAGCTATGGACCTCCAGAAGAAGCCTGCCCTCATCCTCCGCCTCCGGTCCATCATCGCCGCCGCCAAGGCCCGCTCCGTCCTCATCCGGGACCTCGAGAAGGAGGTCGGCTTTATCCAGAAGTGGAACTTCCTCTCCCTCATCCAGCGCCATCCCACCGTCTTCAAGGTCTCCGGCGGCGGCGCCGCCCGGGCCCCCATCTCCGTCAGGCTCACCGAGAAATCCGAGAAGATCTCGGGCGAGGAGGCTCAAGCCCGAGAGTTGATGGAACCCATCTTGGTGAAGAACGTGAGGAAGCTACTGATGATGTCCCTTGATTGCCGGATCCCCCTCGAGAAGATCGAGCTCATTGGATCGGATCTGGGCCTGCCCGAAAATTTCAAGAATTGCTTCATACCCAAATACCCAGAATTCTTCTCGGTGAGAAATGTCGATGGGGTGGACTATCTCTGCCTCGAGAGCTGGGATTCTTCTCTTGCCATCACCTCCCGGGAGGAAAGATTGGATCTTGGAAGCGCCCCGAGGGCCACGAAGGCGATCGCCAGAGACGGTAATTTCTCGGGGCCATTTGCTTTCAGAATGAAATTTGCCGCCGGCTTCCGGCCGAACGTGCACTACCTCGAGGAAGTGCGCAAGTGGCAGAGAATGGCATTCCCTTCGCCGTACTTGAATGCGAGGAGGATCGAGGCCGCGACACCGCAGGCCCGGAAGCGGGCGGTTGCGGTGCTGCACGAGCTCCTTAGCCTGGCGATGGAGAAGCGGCTGACGTCCGATAAGCTGGATGCTTTCCATAGTGAGTATCAGCTGCCCTGCAAGCTGTTGCTTTGCTTGGTTAAGAATCATGGGATTTTCTACATCACGAACAAGGGCGCGCGGAGCACTGTTTTCCTCAAGGAAGCTTATGATGGATGCAATTTGATAGAGAAGTGCCCCCTGTTGAGATTTAATGATAGGTTCGTGGCGCTCATTGGCCGGACATGCTCTGATTCGAGTAATGCAGTGCCTGTTTAATGGTATGTGGTATGCTGAAAGGGAGACATCAAATTCTGTTCAGCGGTTTCAAACATTTCCCTCTTGTAGATTTTTATGGAAATTAAGCATTGCACACAATTTAGTAAGAGAGATTGTTTAAAAATGTTCTTCCATTTAAGCTTAGTTGTTATATTGCAGTAAGTAAGGTCTTGTTTGGATACGCTCCGGATCCAGGATTCTGGGAGCCCGGAATCCCAAGAAAAGATCGAGAACCTGTTTGGGTGCAACCGGATCCCTAAAAGCGTTTCTTAGGAGAGCCCAAAATGTGCTCCTGGGAGCCATTTTCCTGGAGCTCAAAATTAAGGATCCGGGCGTCGGAGCCCTTTTTTGGGATTATGGGCTCCGAGAATCCCAGAATCAGAATCCTATCCAAGCCTAATGCGCACTATTGTAGGTTCGCAGTAGGATGCCGTTTAGAAAAGAGATGCACTTGGATTGAAACATCTTTGTTATATAGAAAGAAACACAATAGCGGCAAAATACTTTTTTCATTATCTCATTCGTAAAAAAATTCGATTGATTATTACTTACTCCAATACTTTATTCTGATATCAATCTCACTAGATCATAAACTCATTAGTTTCTGTTGAATCCAAGTTAAGGTCCCTTTGATGTATGCTTCGATGTTTTTTACATGTCTCGGAAGGGCTTCAGTGTTGTGATATATACTCTCATGGTCATAGAGCATGTGATGCTAGCATAACTATTATGTCACATAAAGAAAACATGACATTTATCAGGTCCACCACGTGTCATTAAGGTGCACTATAATGTAACAAGGCACATATATCCGTATAATGTTAAAGAAGGTTTATTCTTGGGCAAATTATAAAACCTCCCCTGAACTATACACCTCATTTCATATTGGTCCCTCAATTTTTTATTTTAACAATTTGAACACTGAACTATGCTCCGCCTGCATTAGCCCTCTCCGTTAATTTTTATTCCAAAAGCACCCTTGTCCTAGTAAGCATAAGTTAAACATTTCCAAAATAATTCAAGTCCTATTCGAAATAGTAAGGGTATTTTCAGGATAAAATTTGACGGAGGGGGGGAGGGGGGGGGGGCGCTAAATGCAAACGGAGCATAGTTCAGGGTTCAAATTGTTCAAAAAAAAAGTTGAGGATCGATAAAAAAATTAGGTGTATTGTTTAGGGGAGGTTTTTGTAATTTGCCCTTTGTTCTTTTTGGTCCAGTCTCCTCAAGGTTTGCTCATTTTGCTACTTAGCAAGTTTGTCTTAGATTTGGTTTCCTGCTAAGAATTCTCATATATATAACTTTGTTAACCCAGGCATTTGACCATATTTTGATTTCTTGGGTTTGAGGGGCTGCAAAGAAACCTGACCTGCACTAGATCCTTGGTTGATCTATCACTAAAGTAGCTTATAATTCAGGTAAGAAATTTGCACAACTTGACAGGATATATTGTTTCTGTGTTTGCATCCACTTTTTTATATAGGACTTGAAACTGATAAAAAGGTAGTTATCAGTTTCAGCGCTCAAAGAAGATGTTAAAAGGACAATCTTATCCTTGTCACTGTTTACCTGGAAATTTCATAGTGGGAAAATAACTCAACTTAGATTTAGTTCTTACAGAGATTATGTCATATAATTTCTCTCATATAGGGTGCCCACATTTTCTTGGTTCTATAGTGGACGAGGCAATTTGTCGCACACCACATTCTTTATCAGCTCTCCTTGCCATGACACATTTGAATTACTTTAACATAGACTCACTTTACTAGTAATTGATGAATTTATGCACATTGCTATAGTCTCTCATCTTGTTTTGCTATTATCACCTAACCCATGCTATGAGCATTTAAATGATTACTCTTATAGCATGTGAGATAGTGAATCACATGCATACCTCCTAGGTAAGCTGGCATTCTTAAATACTAACATGGGGTTTTGTCCACTTATGTTTCTGAAGGACAGCCATCAGTGACGCATTAAAGTTATTAAACTAATCATGGTTCCGCATAATGCAAACATCCCTTTATCAATCTACTAAGCCAAGAGCATAAAGAAATTCAATTTAAGATGATAATAATTCAAAATGTTTAAAATCAGGAATAAGGATTTTGAGCAACCATTGTTTCTCTACATTCTTCCAAACCTCTCATAACCACCCACCACATCCTCCCACCTCTCTAGTTTGAGACAACCCTCGAAGCTAGGGGCCTCTAATTTTATGTTGCGCATGGCAGGCTTATCGGAGGTTTCAGGTGCTTGATGGTTATTTTGAGTCAGTGAGAACTAACCCTTTAGAATACTAAAGGGATAACGACTCTTTTGGAAATTTGGAAATTGAGAAACGCCCAAGGCCTGAGCAGTCTGGCTAACAAAGACAGAGTCGAATGACCTCTAAAGGCTTCCAACTAATATATTGGCTCGATAGCAAGCAGAAGAAAAAACAGAGGCTCATGTAATGTTTTGTATCTACTCAAGCCAAGAATGATGTTCTCAAATAAAATTTAGTTCTACGGATTTAGTTATGCTCATCAAATAAAAACCTTGTGGCCCAAAGTATAAGATCATACTCAGAGATGTGGAAATCGTCAAGAGCGTCGGAACACGATCCATGCATCAAACGAATGAGGCAGAGCCTTCCAAAGTTCCACGGGGACGAACGATGCAGCATACAGGGCCCCAAAGCACACGACATGTCGCGAGGGGCCGACAGGGTAGTGGGGCTTGCAGGGACTGGTCGGGGCTCCGATGCATTGCTGTCAAGCCACTGACTGTCTGTTTAGTTGCGGTCGGGTGGCCGGCACCTGCGGTTGGCAATCACGAAGCCATTTTGTGCCCGGTGAGAGAGAGGGTTGGTGATGGTGATGACAATTTTGTTGGTGAGGAAGATGATGATGAGGCGATGATATGGAACACACAAAAAGAAAGTAATCGAGTTTCTACATTCGTCCAAGGTTTCCCTTCAATGGATCCTCAAACCCTAGATAAAGTTTTTAATAAAATTCTGCATAATGTAAAAAGACGGTTACAAGCATATAAGTAAGGTTTCTCCAACAAACACTAATGACAAATGGGCTGAAAAGCCTATAAAATGACCCTTATAGATTGGGTAACTTAGTACATAATTTTCACCAATTTAATATTCCGAAAATACAATAATAAATCATTAAAACATTAGCAATAAATAAAAAATGATCTAATAGGACATGGCCCAATTACTAGATGTCATCGCTAAGCCATAGCCCCCATTGGATGGGCTATCCTCTGCCACCTTGACCAAATTTGCGCCGTGTCCGATCGAGCAGGGTCGGTGTCCCCACCACATAGTCCTTTAAAATAAATAGTATTTACTTAGGATGATAAAGCACCCTAGGAATCAGAATTCTGTGTGTAATTGGAACAGCTTTATTATCAGCCAATCTTTGTATCAGAATCCAAATGTTGAAGTCTTCACTGTAGCACTGTTTAGATGCTCTCTCATGTCTCATGTGTCTGATCACATGCAAATTAACGAAAACCCTTGGACTCTGTTTTGCTGGCAGCTTGTTTAAGGCATCTATTTATTGGCTATGATCATACCCTTTATCACGTTTCATGTCTTTCTCTATTGCTCTGCTTTATAGGATTCTATAATTGTTGGCCACAAACCACTTACTTTCCACATGTCACATTCAAACTATTGTGATTTGCCAAGGATTTTGTTGCTGAAGAGTCCTCTTAATATCACTCACTCAACTCTTTTGATCCCCATCATTGTCTTTGAATTGACTTTCTCCTAAAAATCACATCACTCTTCCTTTTGGAGACATTCAAACTTCTGAAGCTGGCTAGAGATTTTCATCCATTTGCTAGGATACATCATCACACCAAACGGAATCAACTCCTGTGGAGTCGGCATTTTCTTTGAGTCTTACGAGTCAGGCCTTGGACGGGCCGCGCACATGCGTTGACGACGCGGATCAATCTGTATAAATTATTAGGATATATAATAATGGTAATTATATTTAGCTCAAGTGTGATAAAAGATATTATGTGATATGTGAGAATTATATGAATTGAGAGTATTGAGGGATATGATAGGATATGTAGAGTTATGTGAGATCTGGAATATTTAATATGAGATATTAGGAGATCTCATTCATGCACTATATATACATTTTAACTCTCAACACAAATCAATCAAGGAAAATATTATTCTATAATATTCTCTCTTCTTTGTGTATGGCCATGGTTCCCTTCTCTGACGGTTGATGAAATTTTACATGGTATTAGAGCGGTCGAAATCTCCTAATGGAGTCATCGATCCTCTATACTAGCAACTCCCACCACCGTCTCCATTAGCGAAATCAACGTAACTTCTTAAGGATCCATCTCGGTCGCTACCTTCCATCTGCCTCCGTGGTGATGGGAAGACTTTTCATATCTACGCCGCCACCAACATTTAAAAAAAAAACTTAGCTGTATGTTTTCAATAAAAATAATGTCCCATTTCTTCTCTGAAGTATCCGTCACTGCTGCTTCACCTGACATATAGCAAGTGGATCGTCTTCTTAAAGTTGGAGCTAGAGGCTCAGTCCGAAACAAGCTAGAGCCAAGCCAAAGCTAGAGCTTAAGCTAGAATTAGAACCCACTTCCGAGCAAGTGGGAGAATCAAATCCAACCACAAAGTCAAGGGGAGTAGTTACCTTTTGTGCAAACTGAACATGAATTATATCATGCTCAGTTTGAGAGGGAGTGGTTGGAAATATTATAATGACGTACAATTATATTTGGCTCAAATGTGATAAACGATATTATGTGATTTGAGAGAATTATATGATTTGAGAGAATTGAGGGATATGAGAAGATCTCATTCATGCTCTATATATATTAGAATTATACCGACTTGAGAGGAGTCAATTCCACACTAAACGTTTTCATTTCTTGCTTGCATTGATATACCTTCTAGTTCCCTACCTATCATATTGTTTTTCTTTATTACATACATGACACATGGATCAACGATAAAAAACATCATCATTTGGAAAACTTGCTCACTTTTTGCTGAGGTTCATAAAATTTATGGTCCACTATGTTCTTGGGTCTAACTTCTATCATGTGCTATGCTCACTTGAGGGGTCATGTCCACATCTATGATACATCAACAAAGCATCCTAGTGATGTGGATATTTTACCTAATATAGGGGAATAAAGTGGGGAAAAAGAACTGCCTCCATTTTGCCGTAATTGCAGGAAACTACTTCTATTATCAATTTTTGTAAATAATTTCCAACATTAAGTATTTAAAATGTAGTATTTTCTTATAATAAAGATGGTAAAATTCTCTTGTACACCTCCATCTGCATTCTTGTCCTAATGTCTACGACGATGCAGGCATCGAGTGGAGACGGTATCAGTAGACGAACTGGAAGGCTATCCGTAGTCGATGGACGGCTAGGATTGCAGGTGGCTGCGGGTGAGGACATTTTTATTATTCTGAAAAAATTAAATGTTCTTCTTCTGCAATTATGACAAAAGATACGTAATTATGTGCAAAAAAAAAACCCCATCAAACTTATACTAAAAATTAAAATGAATATACTTTGAGTACTGTAGCTAACCTTAAGAACCTGAATATCATTTAGGTTGAGCAACTGAGCAAGCTAAACAATTCTTCATCCACTGTTTTTTTTTTTGGTAGTCAGCATCAACCTGCTTGCCATTGTACTGGAAATGCTTTAGAAGCTCTGGGCCTAAGATGAGCATCTGATCAAACCTAATGTCGTATGTTCGACGACTCGGTGACCACTAGATCCCTAACGCGAACGTGGGTCTGCTTCCGTCCTCTGCGCCATGGGACTAAACATGGCTAAAGTGAGCTCACATCTCTTAAAGAAAGCATTTGACGGCCGGCGATTGTTTCTCCACCGATGTACATTGAATCAATTGTGATCATGAGTGGATGCAAATTGGATTGCTTTTGATTATCATACACTAGAATCTAGCATCTAAGGGCAAATTACAAAAACCTCCCCTGAACTATGCACCTCATTTCATATTGGTCCCTCAACTTTTTTTTAAAAACAATTTGAATTCTAAACTATGCTCTGCTTGCATTTATCCCCCTCCGTGAACTTTTATTCCAAAAATACTCTTGCCCTAGTAAGCATATGTTAAATATTTAAAAAATCATTTGAGTCTTATTGGAAATTGATAAGGATATTCTCTATATAAAAAGTTGACCGAGGGGGCTAAATGCATACGGAGCATAGATCAGGGATCAAATTGTTCAAATATATAAGTTAAGAGACCTATATAAAATGAGGTGTATAGTTCAGGGGAGGTTTTTTTTTATAATTTGTCCTATTTTATAATCAAAATCATGACCGTCGAGTAATCTCTCAACTATTCATGCTTGGCACTATGAATCATTGTATTCTCCATCCATTCCTATTAAGAGCAACCGCCGTCGTCACTGTAAGTTTTCCACATCTAACATTTCGCATTGGCCGTCAGAGTCATCGGTGTCGTGGTTGTGACTTCACATCAGTGCTGGGTGTGGAGGACCACAAGCACAAGTGATCATGGCTCAAATGAAAATAACATGAGTTTGGGGGCACCCCACCCCCCCCTACATAATGTTATGGATTCCAAGCAAAGCTCTTTTGGAGCACTAGTGGGCAAGGAAGGTATGTTTCCCTGTGCTTTTGGTCAGAATAACAGTACACAGACTTTGCTTTGAGCATGTGGTATCTCTGGCCCATAGGAATAGTTTCTTTGTGGTGGATGCACAGGGGAAGGGCAACCACCTTATGAAAGGAAGAAAAAAGAGTTGAGAAATCAGGAGGGAAAGATGATAATGGAAATGGAGATGATTGCACACAAATAAGTTTTGTAATAAATCTTCTAGTGTTGTGATAATTAATTTTGGATAATAAATCTTCTAGTGTTGTGATAATAAATCTTCTAGTGTTGTGATAATCAATAGGTGCACTTGGCCTCCAACGGCTACGAACAATCGCCGAATTGATTGCCACATATAGCCTGATCATACAAATGACTCAAACCCATCGTGGGCCAAGATGGCTCAGCCTAACCAGCACCGCCTGGTCTCTCTCTCAGGCTAGGAAACGACATTACGACGGCGAGCGGGTTGCCAGCCCACATCGGGAAAAATGTGTGCAAACAGGGCGGCTCCACCGTCCACCGCCGCCGCCGCCGCCGCCGCCTGCACCGGCGCCACCGCGACTCCTCTCCCGAAACCCTCCGCCACCATTCGAACCGCTCTCCTGTCCCTCACCTTTCTCTATTGCCAAGCCGCTCCCATGTCCTCCTACTCCTCGAGAGGGGGCAGGAGACCAAAGAGGAAGACCTACCACCGTGTCCCCGACTTAGATAAAGCTATGGACCTCCAGAAGAAGCCTGCCCTCATCCTCCGCCTCCGGTCCATCATCGCCGCCGCCAAGGCCCGCTCCGTCCTCATCCGGGACCTCGAGAAGGAGGTCGGCTTTATCCAGAAGTGGAACTTCCTCTCCCTCATCCAGCGCCATCCCACCGTCTTCAAGGTCTCCGGCGGCGGCGCCGCCCGGGCCCCCATCTCCGTCAGGCTCACCGAGAAATCCGAGAAGATCTCGGGCGAGGAGGCTCAAGCCCGAGAGTTGATGGAACCCATCTTGGTGAAGAACGTGAGGAAGCTACTGATGATGTCCCTTGATTGCCGGATCCCCCTCGAGAAGATCGAGCTCATCGGATCGGATCTGGGCCTGCCCGAAAATTTCAAGAATTGCTTCATACCCAAATACCCAGAATTCTTCTCGGTGAGAAATGTCGATGGGGTGGACTATCTCTGCCTCGAGAGCTGGGATTCTTCTCTTGCCATCACCTCCCGGGAGGAAAGATTGGATCTTGGAAGCGCCCCGAGGGCCACGAAGGCGATCGCCAGAGACGGTAATTTCTCGGGGCCATTTGCTTTCAGAATGAAATTTGCCGCCGGCTTCCGGCCGAACGTGCACTACCTCGAGGAAGTGCGCAAGTGGCAGAGAATGGCATTCCCTTCGCCGTACTTGAATGCGAGGAGGATCGAGGCCGCGACACCGCAGGCCCGGAAGCGGGCGGTTGCGGTGCTGCACGAGCTCCTTAGCCTGGCGATGGAGAAGCGGCTGACGTCCGATAAGCTGGATGCTTTCCATAGTGAGTATCAGCTGCCCTGCAAGCTGTTGCTTTGCTTGGTTAAGAATCATGGGATTTTCTACATCACGAACAAGGGCGCGCGGAGCACTGTTTTCCTCAAGGAAGCTTATGATGGATGCAATTTGATAGAGAAGTGCCCCCTGTTGAGATTTAATGATAGGTTCGTGGCGCTCATTGGCCGGACATGCTCTGATTCGAGTAATGCAGTGCCTGTTTAATGGTATGTGGTATGCTGAAAGGGAGACATCAAATTCTGTTCAGCGGTTTCAAACATTTCCCTCTTGTAGATTTTTATGGAAATTAAGCATTGCACACAATTTAGTAAGAGAGATTGTTTAAAAATGTTCTTCCATTTAAGCTTAGTTGTTATATTGCAGTAAGTAAGGTCTTGTTTGGATACGCTCCGGATCCAGGATTCTGGGAGCCCGGAATCCCAAGAAAAGATCGAGAACCTGTTTGGGTGCAACCGGATCCCTAAAAGCGTTTCTTAGGAGAGCCCAAAATGTGCTCCTGGGAGCCATTTTCCTGGAGCTCAAAATTAAGGATCCGGGCGTCGGAGCCCTTTTTTGGGATTATGGGCTCCGAGAATCCCAGAATCAGAATCCTATCCAAGCCTAATGCGCACTATTGTAGGTTCGCAGTAGGATGCCGTTTAGAAAAGAGATGCACTTGGATTGAAACATCTTTGTTATATAGAAAGAAACACAATAGCGGCAAAATACTTTTTTCATTATCTCATTCGTAAAAAAATTCGATTGATTATTACTTACTCCAATACTTTATTCTGATATCAATCTCACTAGATCATAAACTCATTAGTTTCTGTTGAATCCAAGTTAAGGTCCCTTTGATGTATGCTTCGATGTTTTTTACATGTCTCGGAAGGGCTTCAGTGTTGTGATATATACTCTCATGGTCATAGAGCATGTGATGCTAGCATAACTATTATGTCACATAAAGAAAACATGACATTTATCAGGTCCACCACGTGTCATTAAGGTGCACTATAATGTAACAAGGCACATATATCCGTATAATGTTAAAGAAGGTTTATTCTTGGGCAAATTATAAAACCTCCCCTGAACTATACACCTCATTTCATATTGGTCCCTCAATTTTTTATTTTAACAATTTGAACACTGAACTATGCTCCGCCTGCATTAGCCCTCTCCGTTAATTTTTATTCCAAAAGCACCCTTGTCCTAGTAAGCATAAGTTAAACATTTCCAAAATAATTCAAGTCCTATTCGAAATAGTAAGGGTATTTTCAGGATAAAATTTGACGGAGGGGGGGAGGGGGGGGGGGCGCTAAATGCAAACGGAGCATAGTTCAGGGTTCAAATTGTTCAAAAAAAAAGTTGAGGATCGATAAAAAAATTAGGTGTATTGTTTAGGGGAGGTTTTTGTAATTTGCCCTTTGTTCTTTTTGGTCCAGTCTCCTCAAGGTTTGCTCATTTTGCTACTTAGCAAGTTTGTCTTAGATTTGGTTTCCTGCTAAGAATTCTCATATATATAACTTTGTTAACCCAGGCATTTGACCATATTTTGATTTCTTGGGTTTGAGGGGCTGCAAAGAAACCTGACCTGCACTAGATCCTTGGTTGATCTATCACTAAAGTAGCTTATAATTCAGGTAAGAAATTTGCACAACTTGACAGGATATATTGTTTCTGTGTTTGCATCCACTTTTTTATATAGGACTTGAAACTGATAAAAAGGTAGTTATCAGTTTCAGCGCTCAAAGAAGATGTTAAAAGGACAATCTTATCCTTGTCACTGTTTACCTGGAAATTTCATAGTGGGAAAATAACTCAACTTAGATTTAGTTCTTACAGAGATTATGTCATATAATTTCTCTCATATAGGGTGCCCACATTTTCTTGGTTCTATAGTGGACGAGGCAATTTGTCGCACACCACATTCTTTATCAGCTCTCCTTGCCATGACACATTTGAATTACTTTAACATAGACTCACTTTACTAGTAATTGATGAATTTATGCACATTGCTATAGTCTCTCATCTTGTTTTGCTATTATCACCTAACCCATGCTATGAGCATTTAAATGATTACTCTTATAGCATGTGAGATAGTGAATCACATGCATACCTCCTAGGTAAGCTGGCATTCTTAAATACTAACATGGGGTTTTGTCCACTTATGTTTCTGAAGGACAGCCATCAGTGACGCATTAAAGTTATTAAACTAATCATGGTTCCGCATAATGCAAACATCCCTTTATCAATCTACTAAGCCAAGAGCATAAAGAAATTCAATTTAAGATGATAATAATTCAAAATGTTTAAAATCAGGAGTAAGGATTTTGAGCAACCATTGTTTCTCTACATTCTTCCAAACCTCTCATAACCACCCACCACATCCTCCCACCTCTCTAGTTTGAGACAACCCTCGAAGCTAGGGGCCTCTAATTTTATGTTGCGCATGGCAGGCTTATCGGAGGTTTCAGGTGCTTGATGGTTATTTTGAGTCAGTGAGAACTAACCCTTTAGAATACTAAAGGGATAACGACTCTTTTGGAAATTTGGAAATTGAGAAACGCCCAAGGCCTGAGCAGTCTGGCTAACAAAGACAGAGTCGAATGACCTCTAAAGGCTTCCAACTAATATATTGGCTCGATAGCAAGCAGAAGAAAAAACAGAGGCTCATGTAATGTTTTGTATCTACTCAAGCCAAGAATGATGTTCTCAAATAAAATTTAGTTCTACGGATTTAGTTATGCTCATCAAATAAAAACCTTGTGGCCCAAAGAATAAGATCATACTCAGAGATGTGGAAATCGTCAAGAGCGTCGGAACACGATCCATGCATCAAACGAATGAGGCAGAGCCTTCCAAAGTTCCACGGGGACGAACGATGCAGCATACAGGGCCCCAAAGCACACGACATGTCGCGAGGGGCCGACAGGGTAGTGGGGCTTGCAGGGACTGGTCGGGGCTCCGATGCATTGCTGTCAAGCCACTGACTGTCTGTTTAGTTGCGGTCGGGTGGCCGGCACCTGCGGTTGGCAATCACGAAGCCATGTTGTGCCCGGTGAGAGAGAGAGGGTTGGTGATGGTGATGACAATTTTGTTGTTGAGGAAGATGATGATGAGGCGATGATATGGAACACACAAAAAGAAAGTAATCGAGTTTCTACATTCGTCCAAGGTTTCCCTTCAATGGATCCTCAAACCCTAGATAAAGTTTTTAATAAAATTCTGCATAATGTAAAAAGACGGTTACAAGCATATAAGTAAGGTTTCTCCAACAAACACTAATGACAAATGGGCTGAAAAGCCTATAAAATGACCCTTATAGATTGGGTAACTTAGAACATAATTTTCACCAATTTAATATTCCGAAAATACAATAATAAATCATTAAAACATTAGCAATAAATAAAAAATGATCTAATAGGACATGGCCCAATTACTAGATGTCATCGCTAAGCCATAGCCCCCATTGGATGGGCTATCCTCTGCCACCTTGACCAAATTTGCGCCGTGTCCGATCGAGCAGGGTCGGTGTCCCCACCACATAGTCCTTTAAAATAAATAGTATTTACTTAGGATGATAAAGCACCCTAGGAATCAGAATTCTGTGTGTAATTGGAACAGCTTTATTATCAGCCAATCTTTGTATCAGAATCCAAATGTTGAAGTCTTCACTGTAGCACTGTTTAGATGCTCTCTCATGTCTCATGTGTCTGATCACATGCAAATTAACGAAAACCCTTGGACTCTGTTTTGCTGGCAGCTTGTTTAAGGCATCTATTTATTGGCTATGATCATACCCTTTATCACGTTTCATGTCTTTCTCTATTGCTCTGCTTTATAGGATTCTATAATTGTTGGCCACAAACCACTTACTTTCCACATGTCACATTCAAACTATTGTGATTTGCCAAGGATTTTGTTGCTGAAGAGTCCTCTTAATATCACTCACTCAACTCTTTTGATCCCCATCATTGTCTTTGAATTGACTTTCTCCTAAAAATCACATCACTCTTCCTTTTGGAGACATTCAAACTTCTGAAGCTGGCTAGAGATTTTCATCCATTTGCTAGGATACATCATCACACCAAACGGAATCAACTCCTGTGGAGTCGGCATTTTCTTTGAGTCTTACGAGTCAGGCCTTGGACGGGCCGCGCACATGCGTTGACGACGCGGATCAATCTGTATAAATTATTAGGATATATAATAATGGTAATTATATTTAGCTCAAGTGTGATAAAAGATATTATGTGATATGTGAGAATTATATGAATTGAGAGTATTGAGGGATATGATAGGATATGTAGAGTTATGTGAGATCTGGAATATTTAATATGAGATATTAGGAGATCTCATTCATGCACTATATATACATTTTAACTCTCAACACAAATCAATCAAGGAAAATATTATTCTATAATATTCTCTCTTCTTTGTGTATGGCCATGGTTCCCTTCTCTGACGGTTGATGAAATTTTACATGGTATTAGAGCGGTCGAAATCTCCTAATGGAGTCATCGATCCTCTATACTAGCAACTCCCACCACCGTCTCCATTAGCGAAATCAACGTAACTTCTTAAGGATCCATCTCGGTCGCTACCTTCCATCTGCCTCCGTGGTGATGGGAAGACTTTTCATATCTACGCCGCCACCAACATTTAAAAAAAAAACTTAGCTGTATGTTTTCAATAAAAATAATGTCCCATTTCTTCTCTGAAGTATCCGTCACTGCTGCTTCACCTGACATATAGCAAGTGGATCGTCTTCTTAAAGTTGGAGCTAGAGGCTCAGTCCGAAACAAGCTAGAGCCAAGCCAAAGCTAGAGCTTAAGCTAGAATTAGAACCCACTTCCGAGCAAGTGGGAGAATCAAATCCAACCACAAAGTCAAGGGGAGTAGTTACCTTTTGTGCAAACTGAACATGAATTATATCATGCTCAGTTTGAGAGGGAGTGGTTGGAAATATTATAATGACGTACAATTATATTTGGCTCAAATGTGATAAAAGATATTATGTGATTTGAGAGAATTATATGATTTGAGAGAATTGAGGGATATGAGAAGATCTCATTCATGCTCTATATATATTAGAATTATACCGACTTGAGAGGAGTCAATTCCACACTAAACGTTTTCATTTCTTGCTTGCATTGATATACCTTCTAGTTCCCTACCTATCATATTGTTTTTCTTTATTACATACATGACACATGGATCAACGATAAAAAACATCATCATTTGGAAAACTTGCTCACTTTTTGCTGAGGTTCATAAAATTTATGGTCCACTATGTTCTTGGGTCTAACTTCTATCATGTGCTATGCTCACTTGAGGGGTCATGTCCACATCTATGATACATCAACAAAGCATCCTAGTGATGTGGATATTTTACCTAATATAGGGGAATAAAGTGGGGAAAAAGAACTGCCTCCATTTTGCCGTAATTGCAGGAAACTACTTCTATTATCAATTTTTGTAAATAATTTCCAACATTAAGTATTTAAAATGTAGTATTTTCTTATAATAAAGATGGTAAAATTCTCTTGTACACCTCTATCTGCATTCTTGTCCTAATGTCTACGACGATGCAGGCATCGAGTGGAGACGGTATCAGTAGACGAACTGGAAGGCTATCCGTAGTCGATGGACGGCTAGGATTGCAGGTGGCTGCGGGTGAGGACATTTTTATTATTCTGAAAAAATTAAATGTTCTTCTGCAATTATGACAAAAGATACGTAATTATGTGCAAAAAAAAAACCCCATCAAACTTATACTAAAAATTAAAATGAATATACTTTGAGTACTGTAGCTAACCTTAAGAACCTGAATATCATTTAGGTTGAGCAACTGAGCAAGCTAAACAATTCTTCATCCACTGTTTTTTTTTTTGGTAGTCAGCATCAACTTGCTTGCCATTGTACTGGAAATGCTTTAGAAGCTCTGGGCCTAAGATGAGCATCTGATCAAACCTAATGTCGTATGTTCGACGACTCGGTGACCACTAGATCCCTAACGCGAACATGGGTCTGCTTCCGTCCTCTGCGCCATGGGACTAAACATGGCTAAAGTGAGCTCACATCTCTTAAAGAAAGCATTTGACGGCCGGCGATTGTTTCTCCACCGATGTACATTGAATCAATTGTGATCATGAGTGGATGCAAATTGGATTGCTTTTGATTATCATACACTAGAATCTAGCATCTAAGGGCAAATTACAAAAACCTCCCCTGAACTATGCACCTCATTTCATATTGGTCCCTCAACTTTTTTTTAAAAACAATTTGAATTCTAAACTATGCTCTGCTTGCATTTATCCCCCTCCGTGAACTTTTATTCCAAAAATACTCTTGCCCTAGTAAGCATATGTTAAATATTTAAAAAATCATTTGAGTCTTATTGGAAATTGATAAGGATATTCTCTATATAAAAAGTTGACCGAGGGGGCTAAATGCATACGGAGCATAGATCAGGGATCAAATTGTTCAAATATATAAGTTAAGAGACCTATATAAAATGAGGTGTATAGTTCAGGGGAGGTTTTTTTTTATAATTTGTCCTATTTTATAATCAAAATCATGACCGTCGAGTAATCTCTCAACTATTCATGCTTGGCACTATGAATCATTGTATTCTCCATCCATTCCTATTAAGAGCAACCGCCGTCGTCACTGTAAGTTTTCCACATCTAACATTTCTCATTGGCCGTCAGAGTCATCGGTGTCGTGGTTGTGACTTCACATCAGTGCTGGGTGTGGAGGACCACAAGCACAAGTGATCATGGCTCAAATGAAAATAACATGAGTTTGGGGGCACCCCACCCCCCCCCTACATAATGTTATGGATTCCAAGCAAAGCTCTTTTGGAGCACTAGTGGGCAAGGAAGGTATGTTTCCCTGTGCTTTTGGTCAGAATAACAGTACACAGACTTTGCTTTGAGCATGTGGTATCTCTGGCCCATAGGAATAGTTTCTTTGTGGTGGATGCACAGGGGAAGGGCAACCACCTTATGAAAGGAAGAAAAAAGAGTTGAGAAATCAGGAGGGAAAGATGATAATGGAAATGGAGATGATTGCACACAAATAAGTTTTGTAATAAATCTTCTAGTGTTGTGATAATAAATCTTCTAGTGTTGTGATAATAAATCTTCTAGTGTTGTGATAATCAATAGGTGCACTTGGCCTCCAACGGCTACGAACAATCGCCGAATTGATTGCCACATATAGCCTGATCATACAAATGACTCAAACCCATCGTGGGCCAAGATGGCTCAGCCTAACCAGCACCGCCTGGTCTCTCTCTCAGGCTAGGAAACGACATTACGACGGCGAGCGGGTTGCCAGCCCACATCGGGAAAAATGTGTGCAAACAGGGCGGCTCCACCGTCCACCGCCGCCGCCGCCGCCGCCTGCACCGGCGCCACCGCGACTCCTCTCCCGAAACCCTCTGCCACCATTCGAACCGCTCTCCTGTCCCTCACCTTTCTCTATTGCCAAGCCGCTCCCATGTCCTCCTACTCCTCGAGAGGGGGCAGGAGGCCAAAGAGGAAGACCTACCACCGCGTCACCGACTTAGATAAAGCCATGGACCTCCAGAAGAAGCCTGCCCTCATCCTCCGCCTCCGGTCCATCATCGCCGCCGCCAAGGCCCGCTCCGTCCTCATCCGGGACCTCGAGAAGGAGGTCGGCTTTATCCAGAAGTGGAACTTCCTCTCCCTCATCCAGCGCCATCCCACCGTCTTCAAGGTCTCCGGCGGCGGCGCCGCCCGGGCCCCCATCTCCGTCAGGCTCACCGAGAAATCCGAGAAGATCTCGGGCGAGGAGGCTCAAGCCCGAGAGTTGATGGAACCCATCTTGGTGAAGAACGTGAGGAAGCTACTGATGATGTCCCTTGATTGCGGATCCCCTTGGAGAAGATCGAGCTCATCGGATCGGATCTGGGCCTGCCCGAAAATTTCAAGAATTGCTTCATACCCAAATACCCAGAATTCTTCTCGGTGAGAAATGTCGATGGGGTGAACTATCTCTGCCTCGAGAGCTGGGATTCTTCTCTTGCCATCACCGCCCGGGAGGAAAGATTGGATCTTGGAAGCGCCCCGAGGGCCACGAAGGTGATCGCCAGAGACGGTAATTTCTCGGGGCCATTTGCTTTCAGAATGAAATTTGCCGTCTGCTTCCGGCCGAACGTGCACTACCTCGAGGAAGTGCGCAAGTGGCAGAGAATGGCATTCCCTTCGCCGTACTTGAATGCGAGGAGGATCGAGGCCGCGACACCGCAGGCCCGGAAGCGGGCGGTTGCGGTGCTGCACGAGCTCCTTAGCCTGGCGATGGAGAAGCGGCTGACGTCCGATAAGCTGGATGCTTTCCATAGTGAGTATCAGCTGCCCTGCAAGCTGTTGCTTTGCTTGGTTAAGAATCATGGGATTTTCTACATCACGAACAAGGGCGCGCGGAGCACTGTTTTCCTCAAGGAAGCTTATGATGGATGCAATTTGATAGAGAAGTGCCCCCTGTTGAGATTTAATGATAGGTTCGTGGCGCTCATTGGCCGGACATGCTCTGATTCGAGTAATGCTGTGCCTGTTTAATGGTATGTGGTATGCTGAAAGGGAGACATCAATTCTGTTCAGCGGTTTCAAACATTTCCCTCTTGTAGATTTTTATGGAAACTAAGCATTGCACACAATTTAGTAAGAGAGATTGTTTAAAAATGTTCTTCCATTTAAGCTTAGTTGTTATATTGCAGTAAGTAAGGTCTTGTTTGGATACGCTCCTGATCCAGGATTCTGGGAGCCCGGAATCCCAAGAAAAGATCGAGAACCTGTTTGGGTGCAACCGGATCCCTAAAAGCGTTTCTTAGGAGAGCCCAAAACGTGCTCCTGGGAGCCATTTTCCTGGAGCTCAAAATTAAGGATCCGGGCGTCGGAGCCCTTTTTTGGGATTATGGGCTCCGAGAATCCCAGAATCAGAATCCTATCCAAGCCTAATGCGCACTATTGTAGGTAAACAGTAGGATGCCGTTTAGAAAAGAGATGCACTTAGATTGAAACATCTTTGTTATATAGAAAGAAACACAATAGCGGCAAAATACTTTTTTCATTATCTCATTCGTAAAAATATTCGATTGATTATTACTTACTCCAATACTTTTATTCTGATATCAATCTCACTAGATCATAAACTCATTAGTTTCTGTTGAATCCAAGTTAAGGTCCCTTTGATGTATGCTTCGATGTTTTTTACATGTCTCGGAAGGGCTTCAGTGTTGTGATATATACTCTCATGGTCATAGAGCATGTGATGCTAGCATAACTATTATGTCACATAAAGAAAACATGACATTTATCAGGTCCACCACGTGTCATTAAGGTGCACTATAATGTAACAAGGCACATATATCCGTATAATGTTAACGAAGGTTTATTCTTGGGCAAATTATAAAACCTCCCCTGAACTATACACCTCATTTCATATTGGTCCCTCAATTTTTTATTTTAACAATTTGAACACTGAACTATGCTCCGCCTGCATTAGCCCCCTCCATTAATTTTTATTCCAAAAGCACCCTTGTCCTAGTAGGCATAAGTTAAGCATTTCCAAAATAATTCGAGTCTTATTCAAAATAGTAAGGGTATTTTCAGGATAAAATTTGATGGAGGGGGGGCTAAATGCTAACGGAGCATAGTTCAGGGTTCAAATTGTTCAAAAAAAAGTTGAGGATCGATAACAAAAATTAGGTGTATTGTTTAGGGAGGTTTTTGTAATTTGCCCTTTGTTCTTTTTGGTCCAGTCTCCTCAAGGTTTGCTCATTTTGCTACTTAGCAAGTTTGTCTTAGATTTAGTTTCCTGCTAAGAATTCTCATACATTTATCTTTGTTAACCCAGGCATTTGACCACATTTTGATTTCTTGGGTTTGAGGGGCTGCAAAGAAACCTGACCTGCACTAGATCCTTGGTTGATTTATCACTAAAGTAGCTTATAATTCAGGTAAGAAATTTGCACAACTTGACGGGATATATTGTTTCTGTGTTTGCATCCACTTTTTTATATAGTACTTGAAACTGATAAAAAGGTAGTTATCAGTTTCAGCGCTCAAAGAAGATGTTAAAAGGACAATCTTATCCTTGACACTATTTACCTTGAAATTTCATAGTGGGAAAATGATTCAACTTAGATTTAGTTCTTACAGAGATTATGTCATATAATTTCTCTCATATAGGGTGCCCACATTTTCTTGGTTCTATAGTGGACGAGGCAATTTGTCGCACACCACCTTCTTCATCAGCTCTCCTTTCCATGACACATTTGAATTACTTTAACATAGACTCACTTTACAAGTAACTGATGAATTTATGCACATCGCTACAGTCTCTCATCTTGTCTTGCTATTATCACCTAACCCATGCTATGAGCATTTAAATAATTACTCTTATAGTCTTATAGCATGTGAGATAGTGAATCACATGCATACTTCCTAGGTAAGCTGGCATTCTTAAATACTAACATGGGGTTTTGTTCTCTTATGTTTCTGAAGGACAGCCATCAGAGATGCATTAAAGTTATTAAACTAATCCTGGTTCCGCATAATGCAAACATCCCTTTATCAATCTACTAAGCCAAGAGCATAAAGAAACTCAATTTAAGATGATAATAATTCAAAATGTTTGAAATCAGGAATAATTATTTTGAGCAACCATTGTTTCTCTACATTCTTCCAAACCTCTCATAACCACCCACCACATCCTCCCAACGCTCTAGTTTGAGACAACCCTCGAAGCTAGGGGCCTCTAATTTTATGTTGCGCATGGCAGGCTTATCGGAGGTTTCAGGTGCTTGATGGTTATTCTGAGTCAGTGAGAACTGACCCTTTAGAATACTAAAGGGATAACGATCTTTTGGAAATTTGGAAATTGAGAAACGCCCAAGGCCTGAGTAGTCTGGCTAACAGAGACATAGTCGAATGACCTCTAAAGGCTTTCAACTAATATATTGGCTCGATAGCAAGCAGAAGAAAAAACAGAGGCTCATGTAATGTTTTGTATGTACTCAAGTCAAGAGTGATGTTCTCAAATAAAATTTAGATCTACGGATTTAGTTATGCTCATCAAATAAAAACCTTGAGGCCCAAAGAATAAGATCATACTCAGAGATGTGGAAATCGTCAAGAGCGTCTGAACACGATCCATGCATCAAACGAATAAGGCAGAGCCTTCCAAAGTTCCACGGGGACGAACGATGCAGCATACAGGGCCCCAAAGCACACGACATGTTGCGAGGGGCCGACAGGGTAGTGGGGCTTGCAGGGGCTGGTCGGGGCTCCGATGCATTGCTGTCAAGCCACTGACTGTCTGTTTAGTTGCGGTCGGGTGGCCAGCAACTGCGGCTGGCAATCACGGAGCCAGGTTGTGCCCGGTGAGAGAGAGAGGGTTGGTGATGGTGATGACAATTTTGTTGGTGAGGAAGATGATGATGAGGCGATGATACGGAACACACAAAAAGAAAGTAATCGAGTTTCAACATTCGTCGAAGGTTTCCCTTCAATGGATCCTCAAACCCTAGATAAAGTTTTTAATAAAATTATGCATAATGTAAAAAGACAGTTACAAGCATATAAGTAAGGTTTCTCCAACAAACACTAATGACAAATGGGCTGAAAAGCCTATAAAATGACCCTTATAGATTGGGTAACTTAGTACAGAATTTTCACCAATTTAATATTCCGAAAATACAATAATAAATCATAAAAACATTAGCAATAAATAAAAAATGATCTAATAGGACATGGCCCAATTACTAGATGTCATCTCCAAGCCATAGCCCCATTGGATGGGCTATCCTCTGCCACCTTGACTAAATTCGCGTCGTGTCCAATCGAGCAGGGTCGGTGTCCCCACCATATAGTCCTTTAAAATAAATAGTATTTACTTAGGATGATAAAGCACCCTAGGAATCAGAATTCTGTGTGTAATTGGAACAGCTTTATTATCAGCCAATCTTTGTATCAGAATCCAAATGTTGAAGTCTTCACTGTAGCACTGTTTAGATGCTCTCTCATGTCTCATGTGTCTGATCACATGCAAATTAAAGAAAACCCTTGGACTCTGTTTTGCTGGCAGCTTGTTTAAGGCATCTATTTATTGGCTATGATCATCCCCTTCATCACGTTTCATGTCTTTCTCTATTGCTCTGCTTTATAGGATTCTATAATTGTTGGCCACAAACCACTTACTTTCCACATGTCACATTCAAACTATTGTGATTTGCCAAGGATTTTGTTGCTGAAGAGTCCTCTTAATATCACTCACTCAACTCTTTTGATCCCCATCACTGTCTTTGAATTGACTTTCTCCTAAAAATCACATCACTCTTCCTTTTGGAGACATTCAAACTTCTGAAGCTGGCTAGAGATCTTCATCCATTTGCTAGGATACATCATCACACCAAACGGAATCAACTCCTTTCGAATCGGCATTTTCTTCGAGTCTTACGAGTCAGGCCTTGGACGGCACGCACTCATGCGTTGACGACGCGGATCAATCTGTATAAATTATTAGGATATATAATAATGGTAATTATATTTAGCTCAAGTGTGATAAAAGGTATTATGTGATATGTGAGAATTATATGAATTGAGAGAATTGAGGGATATGATAGGATATGTAGAGTTATGTGAGATCTGGAATATTTAATATGAGATATTAGGAGATCTCATTCATGCACTATGTATACATTTTAACTCTCAACACAAATCAATCAAGGAAAATATTATTCTATAATATTCTCTTTTCTTTGTGTATGGCCATGGTTTCCTTCTCTGACGGTTGATGAAATTTTACATGGTATTAGAGCGGTCAAAATCTCCTAATGGAGTCATCGATCCTCTATACTATCTCCATTAGCGACATCAACGTAACTTCTTAAGGATCCATCTCGGTCATCACCTTCCATCTGCCTCCGTGGTGACGGGAAGCCTTTTCATATCTACGCCGCCACCAACATTTAAAAAAAAACTTAGCTGTTTGTTTTCAATAAAAATAATGTCCCATTTCTGCTTTGAAGTATCCGTCACTGCTGCTTCACCTGACATGTAGCAAGTGGATCGTCTTCTTAAAGTTGGAGCTAGAGGCTCAGTCCGAAACAAGCTAGAGCCAAGCCAAAGCTAGAGCTTAAGCTAGAATTAGAACCCACTTCCGAGCAAGTGGAAGAATCAAATCCAACTACAAAGTCAAGGGGAGTAGTTACCTTTTGTGCAAACTGAACATGAATTATACCATGCTCAGTTTGAGAGGTAGTGGTTGGAAATATTATAATGACGTACAATTATATTTGGCTCAAATGTGTTAAAAGATATTATGTGATTTAAGAGAATTATATGATTTGAGAGAATTGAGGGATATGAGATCTCATTCATTCTCTATATATATTAGAAGTTATACCGACTTGAGAGGAGTCAATTCCACACCAAACCTTTTCATTTCCTGCTTGCATTGATATACCTTCTAGTTCCCTACCTATCATATTGTTTTTCTTTATTACATACATGACACATGGATCAACGATAAAAAACATCATCATTTGGAAAACTTGCTCACTTTTTGCTGAGGTTCATAAAATTTATGGTCCACTATGTTCTTGGGTCTAACTTCTATCATGTGCTATGCTCACTTGAGGGGTCATGTCCACATCTATGATACATCAACAAAGCATCCTAGTGATGTGGATATTTTACCTAATATAGGGGAATAAAGTGGGGAAAAAAGAACTGCCTCCATTTTGTCATAATTGCAGGAAACTACTTCTATTATCAATTTTTGTAAATAATTTCCAACATTAAGTATTTAAAATGTAGTATTTTCTTATAATAAAGATGGTAAAATTCTCTTGTACACCTCCATCTGCATTCTTGTCCTAATGTCTACGACGATGCAGGCATCGAGTGGAGACGGTATCAGTAGACGAACTGGAAGGCTATCCGTAGTCGATGGATGGCTAGGATTGCAGGTGGCTGCGGGTGAGGACATTTTTATTATTCTGAAAAAATTAAATGTTCTTCTTCTGCAATTATGACAAAAGATACGTAATTATGTGCAAAAAAAAAAAACCCATCAAACTTATACTAAAAATTAAAATGAATATACTTTGAGTACTGTAGCTAACCTTAAGAACCTGTAATATCATTTAGGTTGAGCAACAGAGCAAGCTAAACAATTCTTCATCCACTGTTTTTTTTTTTGGTAGTCAGCATCAACTATGCTTGCCATTGTACTGGAAATGCTTTAGAAGCTCTGGGCCTAAGATGAGCATCTGATCAAACCTAATGTCGTATGTTCGACGACTCGGTGACCGCTAGATCCCTAACGCGAACATGGATCTGCTTCTGTCCTCTGTGCCATGCAACTAAACATGGCTAAAGCGAGCTTACATCTCTTAAAGAAAGCATTTGACGGCTGACGATTGTTTCTCCACCGATGTACATTGAATCAATTGTGATCATGAGTGGATGCAAATTGGATTGCTTTTGATTATCATACACTAGAATCTAGCATCTAAGGGCAAATTACAAAAACCTCCCCTGAACTATGCACCTCATTTCATATTGGTCCCTCAACTTTTTTTTAAAAACAATTTGAATTCTGAACTATGCTCTACCTGCATTTATCCCCCTCCGTGAACTTTTATTCCGAAAATACTCTTGCCCTAGTAACCAGTAAGCATATGTTAAATATTTCAAAAATCATTTGAGTCTTATTGGAAATTGATAAGGATATTCTCAGGATAAAAAGTTGACCGAGGGGGCAAAATGCATACGGAGCATATATCAGGGTTCAAATTGTTCAAATATATAAGTTAAGAGACCTATATAAAATGAGGTGTATAGTTCAGGGAAGGTTTTTTTTTTATAATTTGTCCTATTTTATAATCATAATCATGACCGTCGAGTAATGTCTCAACTATTCATGCTTGGCACTATGAATCATTCTATTCTCCATCCATTCCTATTAAGATCAACCGCCGTTGTCACTGTAAGTTTTCCACATCTAACATTTCTCGTTGGCCGTCAGAGTCGTCGGTGTCGTGGTTGTGACTTCACATCAGTGCTGGGTGTGGAGGACCACAAGCACAAGTGATCATGGCTCAAGTGAAAATAACATGAGTTTGGGGGCACCCCACCCCCCCCCTACATAATGTTATGGATTCCAAGCAAAGCTCTTTTGGAGCACTAGTGGGCAAGGAAGGTATGTTTCCCTGTGCTTTTGGTCAGAATAACAGTACACAGACTTTGCTTTGAGCATGTGGTATCTCTGGCCCATAGGAATAGTTTCTTTGTGGTGGATGCACAGGGGAAGGGCAACCACCTTATGAAAGGAAGAAAAAAGAGTTGAGAAATCAGGAGGGAAAGATGATAATGGAAATGGAGATGATTGCACACAAATAAGTTTTGTAATAAATCTTCTAGTGTTGTGATAATTAATTTTGGAAATATAATATTTTCAGGAAAATCTGGTGTGCAATATAGAACACATGCAAGTAAAAGAAAAAGGAGAGGGTGGGGCAATAGCCCACAAAATACCTTAGGCAGCTCCCGTATATGGGCCACCCCCTCTTTTGCTGATGGCAGTCTGTGTCTAATGGCAATCCTCTTGTTTGCCTTTTTGTTCGTGTGCACGCCGTCGTTGGTTGCCTTCGCTGACGGTCTGTCCCCTCTTCCTCTCTCCTACTTTGTTCTTTTTTTCCTCCTCCTCTTTCCCTCCTCATATTGGAAATCGTAGCACTCGGCTTTACCAAGCCAAGCACCTTATATGCGGGAGCATTTGGCTATCCCGGTGGAATGCACAGAAGGTGCATTTGAAGGAGGAGGGAAAGGGGCGGGGAAAGAGGAAGAGGAAGAAGGAAAGAGGAGAAAAAAGAAGGGGAGGAAAAAGGAGGAGGGGGGAGGAGGAATATGGACCGTCGATGGTGGGTTGCTGGTGGCGGAGGCGGGCAGCGGCTTGCGCATGGCCGATGATTGGGCGGCAGGCATGGGCTGCCATTGGATTTGTTTGGTTGCCGATAAAACACAGGAAATGAAAATAAGACATTAGTTTTTTCGCAATTGACAAAAAAGTTTGGTCCCCACAGAAAAATAAATTTTTTCGCAGAAATCAGTTTCCATTAAGAGGCCACAAAATTTTTCTTCACAAAAGCACATTAAAATACGGAAAAGAAAGTCTTTTTTTTTTAATGACCAAATAGTCGCAAGACAAGTCACTTTTCCTTTCCTTTCCTTTCCAATGAATTCCTTTCTTACTAAAACTTGTCCAAGTAACCAAACACACAAGGAAATGTAAAGTGGTCGACGTGTGGGTTGAGGAGTGGTCCATCGCCTCCTTCGTGTAGGGCCTCGGGCAATTATATTTCCAATGTTGTATTTGGTTACCGGGAAAACACATGTAAGGAAAAAAACACACTAATTTTCTTACAAAACTATGTGTTTGGTTGACAAAAAAAAGTGTTAGGTTTAGATTTAGGATTAGGTTTAGGGTTCATCCCATGGCATATAGATCTTAGGGTTTAGGATTTAGTTTAGTTTAGAAAGGAGTGTCATGAAATGAAATTTGAAGTACAATTAGGATTGTTTTTGTCCTTTTTATTTAGATGTCCTTTAGGCTAGTTGATCTTTTGACCGGGGACGGACTGATAACTCCCCTCAAATAATACACAGATTCTCAAAGTGAGTATTGTTGGAGTGATGTGGGCGAGGGCATGTGCGCAAGGCTCGTGGTCCAATAGCCGAATAAGTTAAAGGGGAAAAATGTAAGTGAAAGGGAAATTAACTATATACAACCAGTTTTTTTTTTTCACTTTTTAATATAAGATTATGAAAACACACATATTAGAAGCCAAGAAGTTTTTTCTCCCGATATAATTTATAAATTTTTTTTAAAATGTAAAAGGTTGTCAATAAATAAAGGAAAGGGAGAAGATACGAGGATAGATGAGATTCTCAACAAAGTGAGAATATCACAAAAGGCAGAGCAAGAGGAAAAGAGAAGGGATGCGGGTTTTCACCCACAAGTCTAGGTTCTTCTAATTGTCCATAAAAGTGGGAAGCACAGACATACATGTTACCTTCTCTTTCCTTTTCTTTTTATTAGATTCGTCTGATGGTTTCGATTTGATGTGTTCGATGAGAGTCAGACCGCCCTGGCCCTCCGAATAGGTTGCTTTCAAATCGTGCTAGGTCCAACTTGATCATGTGGGTCTATTTGTGACCTTTCTTTTCCTTCTTTTTCCTTTTAGTTCTTAGTTTTCGTCAAGTCTCGTGATTTGGGTGGCCAAGCAAAGTCGGAAAGTTGATATGGTTGGGCTTGATGGGAGCAATAATGGAGCCATGGAATGGTGCGATCGAGGGGGAATCCATTGCACTTAGCTATATGCTCCTTTGATAGGCATTTCTCTTTCTTCTCTCTCCTTTTCTCTTTTCTCCTTATCCTTCCATTTCTCGGAGTCCAAAGCGATTCCAAATTCTTCGATCGTGTGATTGCACGGCCCGACTCGCCACGTTCGATGGTCTGGATTTATTAATGGTAGATCGAGTCACAAAGCATTAACAATAGAGGTGGAGATCATGGCAATCAAGCTAAATGCATAAAGAAGCTTATATGGTGGATGACTTAGGTTAATAAAGCCTACTCTAAGCTTAGACAATAAAGCCTACTATAATGTGTATCCACTTACTATGAGTTATGCAACTATTTGAGTGCATGGGCTCTTTTCAAGAAGTGTTGGTGTCGTAAAGCGAGCTTTGCTATAGAATGTTACTATTTCCCTTTCTCTTGTAGGATCCGTTTGTATTACTCCTGATCGGGCTATCCCGACGTGGCATCCGATAACATCCGTCCTTTGCCTGTCATTCGAGACGAGTGTGATTCACCTATTGGCACCGGAGTTCAACATACTGTTGTGATTGGGTGCCACATCAGGATGACCCGATCTGGATGGAAAGCAGGACAGTTGAGAAGTGGGGTGCAACAGACTGCTATGATCAGGTTCCATATCAGGATGACACGGTCTGGATGGAAAGCAGGATGGTTGAGAAGCATTTTTCTTTTTAAAAGGCTGATGTACTTTGCATCTTTTAATTTTGTAGAATGCCTCGGTTTTAGTGTGTGTGTGCGTGTGTGTGTGTGTGTGTGTATATATATATATATATATATATATATATATATATATATATATATATATATATATATATATATATATATATATATATATATATATATATATATATATATATATATATATATATATATATATATATATATATATATATATATATATATATATATATATATATATATATATATATATATATATATATATATATAGGGGCATGCTATGCTGCGGCATGCGGTGCGTGCGGCACTGCACCGCAGCCGTCTGATGCACGCACTGCGTGCATCACATGCACGCAGCAGTGCATCAGACGGCTACGGTACAGTGCCACACTTACCGCATGCCGCACTATAGCATTTCTCTCTCTCTCTCTCTCTCTCTCTATATATATATATATATATATATATATATATATATATATATATATATATATGTATGTGTATATATAGGGGAGGGATACTCTTACTCATGGCCTCTTACTCATATAGTTACCTATGATCCGGGCCGTCCATTAGATCCCGACGTACGGTTCGGATTAGATGGTGAGTTAAAGCAATGGTGTCCGCATTAAATGCAAGCTTTTAATATGAGTTTTTTAATACGGGCATTTAATGCGGACACCATTGTTTTAACTACCCATCTAATCCGAATCGTACGTCGGGATCTAATGGACGGCCCGGATCATAGGTAACTATATGAGTAAGAGGCCATGAATAAGAGTATCCCTCCCCATATATATATATATATATATATATATATATATATATATATATATATATATATATATATATATATATATATATATATATATATATATATATATATATATATATATATATATATATATATATATATATATATATATATATATATATATATATATATATATATATATATATATATATATATATATATATATATATATATATATATATATATATATATATATATATATATATATATATATATATATATATATATATATATATATATATATGGGGACGGGGAGCCTGGACCTCAGGTGCAGCGTGAATGCTGCACCCGTCCGTGCATGCCTGCCACCTGTCCCCGAAATCGGCACCAAAATCGGCCATTCCCAAGTAAATCCCGCGGGATTAACTGCAGCCGTCTGATCGCTGCGATCCGGCCATCTGAACCGCACCACACAGACACTCAGCCGCCCGAATCAGCCGTTGGATCAGGCGATCGGGCGGCTGTAACGAAAACCGGGGGCTGAAACAGGTGTTTTGAATCTCAGCCGCCCGATCGCATAGATCCAATGGTTCAAAATAATTTCGCGGTTATTGTAGCCGCTACAGTAACCGCGAAATTGTTTTGAGCCGTTGGATCCATGCGATCGGACGGCTGAAAACATTATCGCGGTTACTGTAGCGGCTACAGTAACCGCGAAATTTTTTTCAGTCGCCGGATCGCAGCGATCGGGCGGCTGAGATTCAAAACACCTGTTTCAGCCCCCCGGTTTTCGTTACAGCCGCCCGATCGCCTGATCCAACGGCTGATTCGGGCGGCTGAGTGTCTATGCGGTGCTGTTCAGATGGCCGGCTCGCAGCGATCAGACGGCTGCAGTTAATCTCGCGGGATTTACTTCGGAATGGCCGATTTTGTTGCGGATTTCGGGGACAGGTGGCAGGCATGCACGGACGGGTGCAGCATTCACGCTGCACCTGAGGTCCAGGCTCCCCGTCCCCATATATATATATATATATATATATATATATATATATATATATATATATATATATATATATATATATATATATATATATATATATATATATATAGGGCTGTTACATTGAGCTGTGGGCTGCCGGGGGGGAAAGTAAGCTGCGGGTATTTTGACCCCCCAAGAAGTTATGGAATTTGGTGAGGTTGTTGCCTAGGCTAAGATGATCATCCTCACCAATTTTCATCAAATTCCAAAACTTCTAGGGGGGTCAAATAGTCGAAGCAATTTCTGTTGTTCGCAGTCACCGTTAAAATTGCTTCGACATTTGACCCCCTTAGAAGTTTTGGAATTTGATAAAAATTGGTGAGGATGATCATCTTATCCTAGGCAACAACCTCACCAAATTTCATCAAATTTCATAACTTCTTGGGGGGTCAAAATACCCGCAGCTCACTTTCCCCCTCGGCAGCCCATAGCTCACTGTAACAGCCCTCTCTCTCTCTCTCTCTCTCTCTCTCTCTCTCTCTCTCTCTCTCTCTCTCTATATATATATATATATATATATATATATATATATATCACCCAATGTATTGGACTCTATTGCTTGCCATACAAACCTTTATATTCCTCCAACAGATTAAGATTATTAATATTTTTTTACTTGCATTATGTAGTCCTTACTCTATGAACAAATGCAATAGTTAACTGAAAACCCTAAGGGCAATTTTGTTCTAACCTCTAAATTAGTAGTTGTTCTTGTTGTCCATGGTCTTTCAACCCGATGCCGCGCTTAGCATCTGGATGTCTGTAAAAAGGGTATGAATGCAGTGCACTGGTCGAGACTGTGTAAAGTATAATCAGACGACTCTCTATTCTACCGTCAATGGTATAGATGCCCACTATTGCAACTACGGTTGCATCCCTGTGGTTAACTTGTTTTCCTCCCGAGCGATCCCGGGTTCGAATCCTAGGTTTGTTTTACGTAGTGTGTCGTACAAATAGCATGGTGCTTCTGTGGGCATTAAAAAAAAAAAAATTACTCGATCCCTACAGAGGGAAGAAAAAGAAGAGCTTTGCGCTCCTATGGTTGACAGGCTCTGAATCATGATCTTTCGGGTGCAATGGCACTTATCGTCGTCGTTCTAGCCTGACATAAATGATGTCCTCTTATAAAAAATTAAAAAAAAAAAACCAATGCCAACTAATGACAATACTTGACTTCAAAACAATACACTACAAAAAATATATATATGAAATTTTAATTATTTTAGGGTAGATTTTGAATTTCGATTGGGAATTTTTTTTTTTTTTTTAATAAATGTAGAAAAAGTCACACCCACTATCTCTTTTCATAAGCCCCTGTCATCTCTCTCGTCTCTTTCTCCTCTTTTTGGATTCTCATCCCCTTTTCACACGCAATGCATCACACATGCTTTTCCCCATGGTACTCATCAACAAAATTTATCCAATGACACATAAAACATTGACCACGACACTGAGTTACTTACCTCCACTGTTATTTGGTAAAAATGCAAAAGACCCCCTCAATCTTGAAATATTGCAACTAGCCTCTCCCGAGTTCCCATTTTGCATGATGTCATTAGATAAATCCGAAATTACATATTTTCCTCTTACTTAAAAGTTTAAAAGATATTTTTTAAAATTAAATACTTAATTTAAGGTAACGATATGAATTAGATACAGGGGACCACTAATTGTATTCTCGGTTGTTTTAATCTTTTTTTTGGGAATTTTATTCATAACTCAAAATTACTCCTGCATCATAGTTGTTTCTTTTTTTTGTGTGGGGTATGACTAATATACCCTTCATCCCTTAATACATCTTATTCTTCATTTTCCATTCCTATCCCCTCCGAACCTCCATAACCCATCATCACCTCGTCGACACATTCGTCACCGGTGCCAATGCCTCTCCTCCTGCTCCTCGCCGGAGCCCTCGTCACCTCTCCTCCTCCCCCTCCTTTTCTTTTTCCCTCACCGGATCCTCCGTCGTCTCCCCTTCCTCTCCCCCTCCCCATCACCTAGTATATTTGGTAGTCCAATACCAAACATACTGAACAATAATTGGCAGTTAACTGAAGAATATTTCTGAACATATTAGGCATTGAACTATCGAACATGCTGAAATATTTGACAATATACTATCGAACATAGTGTTTTTCAAAAGGACATTACGTTCGGTAGTTAACTACTGAATAAGAAGGTGAAAAATGTGATGGAAAGGGGAGGAAGTGGTGGCTTTGGCAATAGGAAAGGGGAGGAACGAGAGGTGAAGTCGCAAATGTCGGGGGTATGCCATTGACGGCCATGCCGACGAGGAGCTAATGGGGTATGGAGGTTTGAAGGGGACGTGTATAGGGAAGGGGGAAGACAAGATGCCTTGGGAAGAAAGAATGAGATATGGAATAGTGGGGGTATTCCTATCCTAAAAAAATAAAATTATTTCCCAAGAAAAAGCACGAGCTATACAAATCATTTTTGGGGTTGGAATAAAATTTTGGCGGACTTAGTGATAGATCTCTGTGACAACATTCCGTTAAATCACTATATATACTATTGTGATTTCACTTTCGCAGCTACAATGATTTCAAATGGTATTCAAAATATTTAGAATGATACTCAGTGCTATAGTGATTACACTGTAATAACCACGGTGAATCACTATAGCAGTTACAATGAAAATCACCACTGCAACATGTGGTGCTATGACATCTAATGTGAATTAAAGTAGGGGATCTCATGAGTATTTTTGGTATTTGAAAAAAAACACATCATCCAAAACTTTTTTTTTTTTTGTAGGACATCCAAAACGATCTAAGGCCATCTTATGTGCAAAAAACATGGAGAGGATCGTCCTTAAAACGAACTGTTGCCCATGGACCTATTACAAGTAAAGAAAAAAAGCTGTCCTTTTAATCAAACGAAAATGTTGTCCTGGACCTGCAACTAATTTTTTCCAAAATTTTTCCTTTTCTATTTTATAAATTCTAATTTGGGGTGAACATGGGTGAAACGAGGCGAGGAGAGAGAGAGAGAGAGAGAGAGAGAGAGAGAGAGAGAGAGAGAGAGAGAGAGAGAGAGGAGACTTTGTCTCTTAGCCGGGCCACAGACTCCGAAGTCCGAACCGGGAATGCCGATGGCGGTGGGGCCACCACTCCTGACACAAAACGTCCCGTGTCCCCACCCGTGTCGGAGGCCCACACCTGCGGCTCGCCGTGGGCCCCACGGTGGGAGCGGGCCCGTTCACGGTCCCCGCGAGATGAGCACGGTACCGGTATCCACGTGTCAGGCGGCGGTGCCGGTCAGTTCCGATTCACCCCACCCTCTCCACCCCTCGCATTAAATTTAAAAGATTTTGTACCGAAGCCCACTCCCCGCTTTTCCCTCCCGACGCTGTCCTCCGTTCCCAAAATACCCACCCACAACCGCGTCATCATTCCCAAAATACCCACCGACACCCGGTGAACTTTCTGGCCGCGTATCGGTACGCATCCCCCCTACGTGATCGTTCATCTGTACCACTGTAGCAAATAGGAAACAAAATCTCCTTTATTTAGACCCAACAGTTAGACACCAAATCTCACCAAATCTCTCTCTCTCTCTCTCTCTCTCTACATTTGGTCGGACTTCCTGTTTTAACCTTCTCTCTCCACATTTCCAAAAATAAAAAAAACCCTTCTCTCTCCTCTCTCTAAACTAAACCCCCTCCCTCCCCCATAATAAACCCGACCCCCCTTCACCCATCAGTATTGCATGCCCCTCTCTCTCTCTCTTGCATGCCCCTTCTCTGTCTCACTCTCTAAACACAGAACTTGCTCTCATGGCGGTTGAAGCCCACCATCTTCACCTCTTCCCGTCCCAACTCCCAAGAAACAGGTACAAAGTCCTCACCGCCATCTTCTACCACCATTATACATTGAGGGCTTGTGCTGATTCTCATGGATTTGGATGCCGATGAGCAGGGAATTCATGAACGCCGCCGAGAACCAGTCCGGCGTCGGCCTCGTTGCACCGGTCTCCGGCGACGGATCCTTCATCCCCTTCTACACTCCGGGTGCCGCCACCGATAGCAGCCTCACAGTCAACCTCGCATCCCATCAGAGGAAGCGGTCGAGAGACGGCGACGGCGCGGCGGTCTCCTTTCTCGGCGACGACATCTCCTCCCTCGTGCAGCAGCAGATGCAGGAGGTCGATCGGATCATCGCCCATCACGTAATTCTCCGACCCAAACCTTCTAGCCCTCTATCTGAGACGATTCGTACAATCGCCGCTGGGGTTGACGTGTTTTGATCGGTGCGTGCAGATGGAGAGGGTGAGGTCGGAGCTGACGGAGCGGCGACGGCGGTTCTGGGGGCAGGCACTAGCGGCGGCGGAGGAGGGCGTGTCGAAGCGGCTCCGGGAGAAGGAGGAGGAGATCGAGCGGATCGGGGTGCTGAATTGGGCGCTGGAGGAGCGGGTCAAGGGGCTGTGCGTCGAGAACCAGATGTGGCGGGACCTGGCGCAGGCCCACGAGGCGGCGGCGGGCGCACTCCGGGCTAACCTGGAGCAGGTCATGGCGGCGCAGGTCCTGGTCAAGGAGGAGCAGCAGTGGGACACCGCCGCGGCGGAGCGCGCCGAGTCCTGCTGCTGTGGCGACAACCGGGAGGTGTACGAGGGGCAGCGGTGCGAGGCCGCCGGCGCGGCGGGGGATTGGAGGAAAGGGTTCTGCCGGAGCTGCGGCGAGCGCGAGCCGTCGGTGCTGCTGCTTCCGTGCCGGCATCTCTGCCTCTGCGCGGCCTGCGGCCCGGGCATCAATGCTTGTCCCATCTGTAATTGCAGAAAGGACGGCAGTGTTAATGTAAACATCGTTTGAAGTCAATTAAACAAAAATTCCGCAGATTATAGGGATTTTTTTTCAAAATAATATTTAAAAATAAATATTTAATTCAATAGTATTTAATCAAAAGTGCTTATCGGTTTAGCATTCTGACAGGACTCGTGGCATATCAGTGCCGTAAAGCGAATCATGAAATATATATTTATTTTAGTTTGTTGTTGGATTTCAGATAAATCCGTTATTCATAATACCGGGTTTAAACCCTATAATCTAAATATCGGATTTTACTTGAAATAGAAAAAAAATATATGTATATCACGACACGCTATACGGTGCTGACATGCCATGTGGTTGTCAGAGTGCTAGTATGGTAATTACTTTTGATCAAACACTATTTACTTAAATATTAATTTGAAAAAATCCTAAGATTATAACAGAAATGCAACATCGATACTATTTATTAAATTTCATAATCTAGTGGACATTACATCAACGGTCTAGATTGGGATATATGGCATTGGTGCGGTTTAAAATAAAAAACCATTGTAAATCACACTGCATGGTGCGATTTTAGTTTACCAAAATATAAATCATTGTGGTGCGGTGCAGTGCGGTTTCGATTTTTGATTTAAGTGTAGCGGTGCGGTTTCGGTTTTAACTAAAACTACACCGTTTAGACCATTATAATGATAAACCGCGGTGCATTGCACCACACCGCACCGTATGGTGTAGTTTTAGTTTTACATAATTGTACACCGTCACGATGCGGTGCAGTTTCGATCTGGTGGTTCAGTATTGTGCACTTTCGATTTTACCCAAAACTATAATGTTGCCATCCCTAGGTCAGGATTTACATGTGCAAACAAGACACATCGGCCGTGAGTCGAACAAGAAACCTCTCCAACATGGGAGAGAGATAGTACCACCAGGCAAAGAGCTTATTGGTACCCCGAATGTCTAAACAAAATGATGTGTCCTCCAATCATAATGTTTCTTTGCCTGCTGGATTCACCGCTTGAGATTGGATGCAACAGACGACTACGATCATGACATATCATTTTTTGTAAAGAAATCAATAAAAGCATTTAGGATAAATAATATTTATCTTTAATAATCATTATACATATCCAAACAGTGTAAGGAGAGAGAGAGAGAGAGAGAGAGAGAGAGAGAGAGAGAGAGAGAGATATCCCGTTTTGAAAAGATAATAATCGCCGTATACACCCATTTTTTGAAAAATGAATACTAGCAAAAGGTTAAAATACCACTGCTATATTTTATATGTAATATTAACTTCAGCTCAAGGTAGTGTATGAGGGCGTATTGCTTCGTTTCAGCATAAGCCCAATTTTCTTTATATAGTAGAGATAAAATTTAATTCTAATTTGGACGAAGTTAATAGCATAATACAATCCACAGACGCTAAAATCTCATAATCTACTTAGGAAACCAATGCCTCATTGGTTATTAAGGATACGGCCTCATTCGCGAGCTAGATGGTTATTGCAGATAAACCAGTAGGATCATGAATAATCCATCATTGTTTGTCACTTGTGAGAGGAATGATGAATTTTTGGTGTTCCCTCACCTCTCCTAATTTTTCGCTCATAAAAGATAAATCTACTGGGTTATTATTGAACGAGAAGTCAGAAGCAAAGATGCTGAGGGAATAAGAGGAGATACAAGATTTATGTGGAAAAATCTTCAACTGAAAAATAAAAAATCCATAGGATTAGAAAAGAGAACTCATTATATTTTCAAAAGTACATGGGTCTTTAATCTGATATAGCCAATCTCTACAAGTTGGCCACTCCTCTCTTCCCCCCTCGTGTTACCTAGGAGTGTGTAGGAAAACTTCCGAGTTGGTCGATGTGTATTCTTGAAGCTTAGGGGTTACGCCGAGGCCAAAGTGGTTATGTTGGCCCAAAGGTTTAGGGACACCCACCGATCTCATAAAAAAAAAGGGAAGGCTTGGATAAAGATCAGTCCAATGTCAAAGGACTCTAGGATAAGTTCCCTCTTCCTATGGTATAGGGGTGTTCATGGTTCATGTTGGTTCGTTTTTTGATAAATTTGGAACCGAACTAGAGTTGATCGGTTCTCTAGAAAATGGAACCGAACCAAATCATTCTTTGGTAAATACTGAACCAAATCAAACCAAAAAAGTTTGGTTTGGTTCGGTTCAGTTCTGCGGGTCTTTCAAATGGCTCGATAGCCTCAAAGATCACCTCCTCAATTCTTTCCAAATATTTGATTGACAAAAATAATGAGATTGAATTAGCAGTGAACATCCAATCGAATCGATTTTAGCGAATTATTTTTTTGGAACCGAACCGAAACGAACGGTCAAAAATACCCGATCAAAATCAAACCAAATAAACCGATTCGGCTCTGCAGGTCAACCCGAACCGCTGAACACCCCTGCTACGGCTACAACACCCTTGGTGGTGACTTTCCAAGAAGCCAAGTGGGCCTCTTCCCCGCTTGTGTGGTGGTTGGTGTTTCCTTTTGCTCATGTGGAGTCTTCTCGATGTCCGTGATGCGGCGACTCTTTGTTGGGGTCAGGTGGGCCCCTTTGCTTGTGTGTCGCTGGTGTAGCGCATTCGGCATGGCTCCGTTGGAGCGCTTTGTGCCTCAAAAAAATTACAATTTCAAATGGTATGTGCAAATATTTGGAAGTTTTTTCTTTTTGATTAGAGCATACATGTCAAATTAGAGCGGCGCATGTTAGTCAAGTACTAGATGGCATGAAGTCCGAAACTTGCAACTAGGGGTGGTAATGAAGTCTGAGAACTTAACCTGAAACTTCGGATATGGGTGTAGATTTTGTACCCGATACAAGGTTTGGGTAGGGTACTGGTATAAAAACTCTACAGTACTACCAATTTTCTGGGATGGATAAGGTACCTCAATACCCATACCCAAAATCTGATTGCCTCTCTAAGGTTTGTATCCCGGATAATAAGTTGGACGACATACTCATTGTAATATAGCAAAATCCAACCGAACTCATATACCTACCCAAATTTTATCAAGCCCCACTAAAACGGGGGGCTGTGTTAAAAGTTCTATTTAGGAAATGCTTTTGAGCTAGATGGACACCTCCCATCACCCATTCAACCTAAAGTAGTTGTGGTCCTTGTGGAGGACCAGGAGAATCCCAAAAGAGTCAAGGAAGATGTGGGACATCCTCTCTATTGCTATCTGCTGGAATATTTGACTTGAAAGAAATAGTAGAGTCTTCAAGAAGAAATTCAATCCCATCTCTAAGATAATATGATGCACGGTCGAGACCATGAAACTATGGGCGATTGCTATTTCAGATCAACTTCGGGAATCTTTGTATAATTTTCTATAGTGTTTTTTGGGTAGAGTTTACCATTTTCTTTATGCTTTCTTTGTAAACTTTATTTTTACTCAATAAACAGGTAGGCATCCAGGCCAAACCTCCCTTCCGATAAGAGGGATTTCTCAAAAAAAAAAAACATTATGGTATTGCATCAGGTACGATCCCTTCCCGAAATGCCATAGTACAATAAGTCCATTCAACTACCAAGTTTAACTTTTCAAACTATTTAAAAGATAAAAATACCCCTACATGTGACTTTACAGGAAAGTGTTGGAATTGGATCCGCTTATCAGAGTCGTAGCGGAAGCAAAAGATAGATCCGAAGATCATACGGTGTATGTTTCATTACAATTAATTCTACAAAACAATCTACATGTAAATCTATGATCTTAGCATATGTGCGGACACCCTAGAGGCATACTATGATCTACGGAAGACATGCATGCATCTAGTTAGGTGTTTAGAATCATCATACCTTGTGGATCTATGATCCGGAGAGAACGGAATGATGATGAACCGCACGTGAATCGCAAGGGAAGCTGTCGGATAGCACCTTATCCTTTGCGAATTGAGGAATCCTCAAAGTTCCGTCTCTGAGTGCAAGGATTATGAGTCGACGGAGAAATTCGTTGCGAAGACGATGGCGAGCCGCGAGATATCCTCCTTCTCTTTCTCTCTTCTTCCTTCTCCTTCTTTCCTCCTTCTTCTTCCTCTTTCTTCCTTGGCCGAAACCTCAGAGAGGAAGAGAGGGAGGGGGGGTCGGGTTTTAGGAAAGGGGGAGAGCATAGGGCTGGCCCCTCCCTCTCTAATCCTCTTATAGGGCCGGCCTCCTAGTGCTACAAGCAAGCTAGGGCCGGCCCTAGATGGATAGGGATGAAGGGGGGCAGTTTTCAGGATTTCCAAGTGTCTATCGTGAAGCCTGGACGAAAACGCCCTTCACGAAAAGTGAAAAACTGAAAGAGAGATTGAGTGAGGTGTGCTACTCGGAATCGAGTTTCGTCAACGCCTATGAGCTCCTGGAATTATTCCGCTCATTCTAAGATCCATATTCAATATGTTCTGAGCCATATTTTAGTATTTACCAAAATAACCCTACGGTCCCTAACACATGTGAATTAGGTTCTTAGGCTCCGGGCTTGCGCTCCATTGCGCTACTTCGCATCCAACGTATCCATCCAGGTCAGGGAACAATTCCTATACGCAACGACAGGGTGGAACCTTCAGGGTTCAGGATCTCTAGCTCCAACCGGATCCCGGATTAACTGTTCCGGTGACACACCGAAAGTTCCGTTAATTAGCCCTAATCCGATTAGCCCGCGTAGCCACCCAGAGTGCGACGCGAGTTGAACTCTAGTGATTCTAAACTTATGTTACTCCCTCGTAACCCTGTTCTCTACTATACTTCGATAATCCTTAGTCCCTCATATTACTGGTGCCATGATACGACTCGGGCGGTAGGGAGCACCGTTAGATCCCGATCGATCATCTGACTAGGAATTGATGACTTGTCATCTATAACACCACACACCTTCCGGTGCTATGCCTAGCATCCGAAACATCGTCAGTCATACTGACAACCACCAGGCCTGGGTTAATTGTGTGGACAGTTTGACTCATCAAAACGCACCCATCCAATACTGGACGTCGGATAACCTGTAGGGATTGCATGCCACCCAAGTGCCAGTTGGGTAACCCAACGTACTGTGGTATTGGACTATAAAAGGTCTGCACACGTTGGCACATCAAAGCACCACACAACTTGTTGGTCCAGTTCACATGATCCCTCAGGGTTAAGGACGAATTATCTGTAGTAGTAAGACGGTTTCTGTACCAGTTTTTGAATCACTGAACTGTGCACCATCTTGGTTCCTGTTCAACACGATCATCGTGCTTGGTCAGGTGAATGGGAATCCCACGTTTCCGTGTTGGAGACTTCACCACATCCTCTACCTGCCAACAACTTATTCTTGGTGAAGCGACCGTCATCACCAAAGCTATGAACTAATTCTAGGTATACACAGAACTGGTCCACTGGGTCTCCCAAGCATGGATCCACCATGCGCCTCAGTGACTTACTGTGTTCCCTAGGGTCCTTTTATTATATGTGTATTAACATATACCAAAGTAGTATTCTAATTAAAGTAATAACCAAAGTCATCTTTATTAATGTTAATACAGAAAATCCATGCTCATGACACACGAGCTACAACAGAAAGTACGTAGAATCCGGATTTACATACACAAATTATTGTAGCAAAAAAAAAATAGATGAATTTTTTTTTAAAAAAATAACTACAGTGATTTCACTATAGGAAAATGAGTAACAATCTGCGGTACGAAGAGTAACACTTGCTACAGTGATTTTGCTGTCAAAAGTTTTTGTTTCAGCGATATTCCTTTTTTGTTTGCTGCAGTGATTTCACTTTAGCAAGAGTAACAATCTACCCGAAAATAGTTTCCATTACTATAGTGATTTGTGTCCATGTGTCTGGATTCTATACACTATTATGCACAGTCATTTGTAAAGCTAAATGGGTAGTTTCCATGTGTCTGGATTCTATACACTAACCTGCATAGTCACGTGAATGAACAAAATGGGTACAATAAATATATATTTGTTACAGAGAGACCTTAGCTACTAGGCCACAGTCAAAATGGGGTATGTTCTTTATCTAATACGGTACCTGCTGCAAGGACTTTAGTTACATTACCTTCCACTAAAGCCAATATAATGAAAAACACGATCCATTGCGACCTCCTTTGAGGGGTTTACCTGCTGGCCGGTACGCAACCATCGAAGTTGCACAGATTTGTTTCTTCAATCTCTTATTACTCCTACAAACTCAATGCCAGTTGGTGTTTAGATGTTTTCTATTTGAAATCGATTTGTGTTAGATCTAGTGGACATGGGTCACATGGCATGTCCTAGTTCACCACCCTCAAGAAGAAAGAGTAATGCTATTTAAATAAAGGGTGCAGATAATCTTAGAGGATCAGATAGATTAAAGCCATAACTGTTTATTTGGGGCTGATTATCCGTCTTTCTGCTCGACATTTGGGGTTGAGTACAGTTCATCGATCGGACTGGATGTAACAGACGATTGTGAATTAGTTTCAACCTTAACCTATCTTCATCTCCTGAAGTTATAACCTTAGAGGATCCCATTCCTTGAATAAACCAAGAGACAATCTGTTGACAAGTCCACGTGAAGAGTAGAGCTGGCATCTCCTGATCGGCGGAACTATGGGCCATGGATGAACCCTAGGGGAATGCCAAATGTGTGGGTGGTGGCTAATGGGGTGATGGTGAACGACAGGGTGGTGGGCGGCGGCAACGGTGGATGATGGCTTGCGAGGTGTGTTGGCCGGCGGGGTGGCGACGACGGCAACCAATGGTGGTGGCATCCCTAGGGTTCATCCTAGTGGTGGTAGTGGGTCGGGTCGTGTCGTGTCGTGTTCGTGTCGTCTCTAGTCGTGTTCGTGTCCAAAAACCCCAGGCCCGGACCCGACCCGTTTAACTAATCGTGTCTAGATCCTAAACCTGTACCCGACCCGCTAATAAACGGGTAGACCCGATAAGACCCGTTTATCACATGGGACTATTCAGTTGACCCGATCCGACCCAATCCGACTCGACCCGACCTGACCCGAAAGACCCGCTGGTATTATATAGTATATTATCGGATTGCGGGTAGACCCGACCCGACCCGACACGACCCGTTGAATACTAAATGGGTCTTCCCGGGTCTACTGTGTCTAGACCCTAAACCCGGACCCGACCCGTTTATTAAACGGGTCTATCGTGTCGACCCGTTTACGACCCGAACCCGTTTAGCCCTGACCCAGACCCGCTAACTTCGTGTCGGGTCGTGTCGGGTGTGCCGTGTCGGGTCCGAAATTGCCAGCCCTAGTTCATCCCATGGAGGACTTGGAGACCAGGAGACTCCCAAAAGAATCAAGGAAGATGTGGGACATCCTCTCTATTGTTATATGTTGGAATATATAGGTTGAAAGAAATAGTAAAGTCTCCAAGAAGAAATTTAGTCCCATCTCTAAGATAATATGATGCACGGTAGAGACCATCAAACTATGGGCGACTGCTATTTCAGGTCAACTTCGGGAATCCTTGGATAATTTTCTATAATGTTTTTTTGGGTAGAGTCTACCATTTTCTTTATACTTTCTTTGTAAACTTTATTTTTGTCAATACACGGGTAGGGATTCAAGCTAAACCCCCCTTCCTATAAGAGGGATTTCTCAAAAATAAAAAAACATTATGGTATTGCGTCAGGTACGATCCCTTTCTGAAATATCATAGTACAATAAGTCCATTCAACCACCAAATTTAACTTTTCAAACTATTTAAAAGATAAAAATACCCCTATATGTGACTGTGAGCGCGGAAAAAGATTCGGGTCGTCTTTATTGCGGATCACACGAGATTACAAATTTTTTTGATCAGGAGATTGTGGGAGAGATCCTCTGGAGGGTCCCTTTGATCCGCGTCTCCACGTGGTATTCGTGCGAGAGCTCTGAAGGGGTTGTCTAGGACAGAGGTCTTTACAGGGTGAGGGTTTTTGAGAGGCTAAGGAGTTTCCGCCGTTGATTTTGTCCCGTCCGTGCTTCGCGCTTTCTCGGCTAGGGAGGCCTTGGGCTTCGTTCCTCGGTCTTCGTGTCTTCCTCGATCCTTGCTCGACCTCGGCGTCCTTGATCGTCGGTTCACGGCGTCGATCGTGTTTTTGGCGTCAGCTTTGGCTTTAGCTTTCGGCTTTGGCGTGGCTCTGGCGTTTGCTTTGCTTTGGCGCTTGCGCTTGAACGTAGGCGGGTAGAGACTTGCGATGCTTTAGTTCTTCCGGACTTCGCGTCGTATCGGCTAGAACGTGCGGTGCTTTGCTCGTGACCGTCGTAGTTGCTTGGCTTTGGCACGTGCGTTGCTTTAGCGCGGGCTTTACCGGTGCGTTTGCTTTGGCTTCTTGCGTTGGCTTTGGCTTTAGCTTTGACTCGATCTTCTTCTCGAACGACGATAGCTACTTCTTCAGGGCTTCTTTATTCTTCCGGCTTCCTCGACGGTTGTGGCGTCGGCTGGTTTCTTCTCCGGGTGTATTTGGCTTGATCGGAGCTGAAAGCTTCTTGTGGAGATGGTGGGTGTAGCACCGATCTCTGTGCGACGGTTGTAGCGTCGGCTTTTGTTGATGAAGACGGCGAGGGTAGCACCGATCTCCGCACGACGGTTGTAGCGTCGGCTTTTGTTGACGAAGACGGTAGGGGTAGCACCGGCTTCAGGCCTTCTTCTCCCGGCTTTCTTCTTCGTGCGAGGAGTCGATGCCTTTGTTGAAGACGACGAGTGTTGTCGGCTTCGATCTTCCTCTCCGGCCTTTGCTTATGGCTTCTTCGGAGTTAATGAAGATCGTTGGAGAAGTCGGGATGACGACGACTCCGGGTCTTCTTCTCCAAGCTTTCTTCTTCGTGCGAGGAGTCGAAGCTTTGATCTTCGAGTGCAAGGTCTTCACGTTGATGAGGACTTGAAGGGCCAAGGATTCCCGTAGGACGTGCTTGCCGTGCCTCGTGAAGCCTTCGGTCTTCGAGCGTTGGAGCTTCTCTTGCGGAGCTCTTTCGTCTTCGGCTTTCGGACCCTTTGTGCCTTCCCCCACCCCCTCTATTTATAGGCAAAGGGGAGCGGTTGGGGGAGATAAATCTGAAATCTTTTTGTTTCATCCGATATCTCCCCCCATAACCATCAAGATATTGTTCCTTTATCCAAGGAAACAAACCCGATCCCCTCCTTTTTAGTTGGGGTGGTTATGGGCTAGATGTGACTCGATCTTTAAAGACCGAGTTGTTATTTTTGTTGCACTTTTGGATCGGATGGCGACACAACGTCATCTTGTCCGTTGGATCGAGGGATTGTCGCGGATCTACGGCTGCGTAGACGTCCACGCCACCTCCCCCCGCATCGAGGCGGTTTTTGATTTCTTTTTCTTTTTCTTTTCTTTTCTTTTTCTTTTTTTTTTCTTTTCTTTTCTTTTTTTTTTCTTCTATGGCCGGCCCCACCTCTCCATGAGGAGGGGGGCACGGTTTTCAAGAGGGGGGCCGGTGGGCCCCCCTCTTTGTGTTCGAGTTGCGGGTCCAGTGGGACCCGTTTGCTTCGAATTGGGCCATGGTGCGCGGATTGAGTTTGCACGTGGGCCGAGTATGCATGCGGGCCGTTTGTGTGCGGGCCCAATTCTGCATGCGGGTCGTTGTGTATGGGCCAAGGTTCGCATGTGGGCCGTTGTGTGTGGGCCAAGTTGCATGCGGGCCGTTGTGCGTGGGCCAGGTTGCATGCGGGCCGTTGTGCGTGGGCCAGATTTTCGCATGTGGGCCGTTGTGTGTGGGCCAGGTTTCGCATGCGGGTCGGGTCCAACCCGTGGGCTAATTTCGATGCCCACAGTGACTTTACATGAAAGTACGTAGAATCCGGATTTACATACACAAATCGCTGTAGCAAAAAAAAAATTAGACGAGATTTTTTTTTTAAAAAAAATCACTACAGTGATTTCACTATAGCAAAAGGAGTAACAATCTGCGGTACAAAGAGTAACATTTGCTACAGTGATTTCGCTGTCAGAAATTTTTGTTTCAGCGATATTCCTTTTTCGTTTTTTTTTTTCTATAGTGATTTCACTGTAGCAAGAGTAACAATCTATCCGAAAATAGTTTCCATTACGACAGTGATTTGTGTCCATGTGTCTGGATTCTATACACTATTCTGCACAGTCCTTTGTAAAGCAAAATGGGTAGTGTCCATGTGTCTGGATCCTATACACTAACCTGCATAGTCACGTGAATGAACAAAATGGGTATAATAAATATATATTTGTTAAGAAGAGATCTTATCTACTAGGCCACAATCAAAATATGGTATGTCCTTTACCTAATATGGTACCTGTTGCAAGGACTTTAGTCACATTACCTTCCGCTAAAGCCAATATAATGAAAAGCCCTATCCATTGCGACCTCCTTCGATGGGTTTACCTGCCATGGCCGGTACACAACCGAAGTTGCAGAGATTTGTTTCTTCAATCTCTGATTACCTCTACAAACTCAATGCGAGTTGGTGTTTTCTACTTGAAATCGATTTGTGTTTGGTCTAGCGGACATGGGTCACATGGCCTGTCCCAGTTCACCACCCCCAAGAAGAAAGAGTAATGCTATTTGAATAAAGGGTGCAGATAATCTTAGAGGATCAGATAGGTTAAAGCCACAACCGTTTATTTGGGGCTGATTGTCCGTCTTTCCGCTCGACATTTGGGGCTGAGTACAATTTATCAATCGAACTGGATGTAACAGGCGATTGTGAATCAGTTTCAGCCTTAACCTATCTTTATCTCCTGAAGTTATAACCTCATAGGATCCCATTCCTTGAATAAACCGAGTGACAATCTGTTGACAAGTCCACGTGAAGAGTAGAGCTGGCATTTCCTGATCGGCGGAACTATGGGCCAGGGATGAACCCTAGGGGAATGCCAAATGTGTGGGTGGTGGCTAATGGCGCGATAGTGAACGACAGGGTGGTGGGCGGTGGCGACGGTGGATGATGGCTTGCGAGGTGTGTTGGCCAGTGGGGCGGCGACGACGACAACCTATAGTGGTGGCATATCTAGGGTTCATCCCATTGCCCATAGTCCGATCAAAAATTTTGACAAACCAGACCCACTCTGGTGGTGGGGCCCAGGATACAATGCATCAGCATTCGCTCCCATTGGGCCCGTCTTTTGGGCCCCGCCACCAGTGTATTGGTCTAGTTTGTCAAAAATTTTGTCGATGCAGATTGTTCAAATATCATTCTCAAAGAGAAATTGCTAGGCCAAAAAGAAAACTGAAAGCAAGCCAGCCCATCACGTGGCAATATCCCTCGGGATCCGATACGTCGGACTCACGTCCGGTAGTAGAGGTGAACCAAAGTCGTAGAACCCTAAAGTAGGGATGGCAATTTTGGATCCGACACGGCAGACCAGACACGAAGTTAGCGGGTCTGGATCAGGGCTAAACAGGTTTGGGTCAAAAATGGGTCGACACGAAAGACCCGTTTAATAAATGGATCGGGTTCGGGTTTACGGTCTGGACACGGTAGACCCGGGAAGACCCGTTTAAAACTCAACAGGTTGTGTCAGGTCGGGTCGGGTCGGGTCTATCTTTAATCCGATACTGTAATATATAGTACCAGCGGATCTATCGGGTAGAGTCGGATTGGGTCTGATCGGGTCAACTGAATAGACCCGTGTGATAAACAGGTCTAACGGGTCTACCGGTTTATAAGCGGGTCGGGTACGGATTTAAGGTCTAGACACGATTAGTTAAATGGGTCGGGTCTGGATCTAGGGTATTAGACACGACCCGAAATTAGATACGATATGAACCCGACCCGACAAGACCCATTGCCACCCCTACCCTGAAGTGATTGGCAATGGGTCCAGATTTGAGACGGGTGGGAAAATACTACTTAACCCGATTCTTTACCAATTTCCTTTAACCAGAATGACGTGTCCCAATCACAGCTGTCCGTTGTACCCAAATCACACTCACCCAACTGACAAGTAAATGGATGCCTAGATTAGATGCCGCATCATTCTAGTGTAACATTTGGGTTGAATTAATAGCATTGCCCGTCACGGGTGAACCCATCCCGATTGAGATTACCACCCTGCCCTCAGTCAGGCCCAAACCCTTGCGGGGCTTTATGGGTAAATCCTCAACACATGGTAACCGAGGTATTAAATATCGATTTTCATGTCAATTTCGATTAGTCTAAAAAAAACAACAAATTAAATATAGGTCCTTAACTATTTTATGATATTAGCCGCAGGACATCATAATTTGTTATATTAGCTAAGGTCCCTACAAGTATACATTCTTCTTTAGAAAGAGTATATATTAGATTTCATAAAAAGTACACATTCGTTTCAGAGAGAGTATACATTCCGTCTTCAGAAAGAGTATATATTCGTCGGGAGGGACTTGAGCAATATGTTGAAATTAACCTCTAAAAGTCCTCTCTCAAAAGATACTAATGTCAAACTTCCAAAAAAAAAAAATTGTTGGATTTCGCTTAAATACCAAAGGATTTTTTTTTTTGTTTTTTAACGAAAGATTTCAATGGAAATTTCTTGGATTTGGATCAAATTTTTATCAGTTTGAAATAAATATCACTAAACTGTTCTTTTATGAATTTTTTTTCCAAATTGAGGGAAAATGTATTTTCCAACTGCTAATAATGTGATTTTTACTAAAAACTATTAAAAAATTAGTGAAATTGATCGGGAAAAAAAACAAAATGTCTTATTCCAGACAAAAGTCGGCCATTTCGAATGACATTTTGTTAATTTGGGATAGAAATTTGGTACTATTAAAAATTTGATCAATCTCTATATCGGACCCTTAAAAAAATATATATTATGATGGTTTTTTTTAAAAATTTAACAACATTTGATTCCGTGGTCTATGTTATAATATAGAAAATCCAAACATGACGTGTCTCAATCTGAATATACTTAAGGTCTGTTTGGTTGGAGGGAGTTCTGACTACGCAATGTAATTTCAATGTGTGTAGTTGAAAAGTATACAGTTGTAGTTGGAAGTAAGCTGTTTGGTTGGAGGTAGTTCGAATGGTATAGTTGCAACTCCGCTGTTTGGTTCGATATAGTTGAAATGATATAGTTGTAACTCTACTGTTTGGCTCAATGAAGTTCGAATGTGTAGTTGCAACTCCATTGTTTCGTTTGGCGTAGCTAGTTGTATGTAGTTGTGACTAAATCAATGACTTAAATATTAAAATAATATATATCAATCCAAGGTTAAAATTCCTAAGCCTTCATCTACCTTTAGGTATGAATGTATTTATTTATACTTTGAGTAATGCGAGTAAATTTATTTCAATTCAAGGTTTAAGCTTCAAAGCCTTCATCATCAACCTTTAGGTATAAATATATTTATTTATATTTTGAGTAATTCATAATATGAGTAAATTTATTTAAATTCTTTAACTTCTCATATTTTTGTTTTCAATTTTTAGGACTTTCGCAATTGATTCAACACCAATATGTCAGACACTCGGTTTTATTGAAAATTCTAGTTGGCTAGAAACGATCAAGCAACTAGAATTAAAATTTGTGGTGACTGAACCATTAGTAATACCTGATTCAACAGAAGGATTTGATGTTACTTATATATACAATAAATTTTTGATTGATATAGAAGTCAGAGATAATTATCATGAAGTGCACCTCTATTAGATGTTCAAGGATAAGGGAACCATGATAAATATATTGAGCAAATTTGCACTATATTAAAACTTTAAATATAAAGTTTTTAAGTCCACGACTTCGAGATATACTATCATATGCAAAGCTGATAAGTATAGATGGAGATTACATGCATCTCGATAAAAAAGTACTGATGTGTTCAAGATTACTTTCTTATACAATCAACATAGTTGTTTTTTTGAAAAACATAGTGAGGATCATTATCAAGCAAAAAATAATTTAATCAACAAGTTTGTAAAGTATAAGTTAGAGGCACATGTTGCATATACTTCGAATGCTATTTTATGTGATGCACAAAAAAAGTTTGACGTAAATATTAGTTACAAAAAAACATAGATGACAAAGAAAAGAGCAATAAGGAAATTAAAAGGAACATATGAGGACTCATAGGGCATACTTCTAGTATATTGCCACGAGCTTAAGAAAAAGAACCCGAAAACTCTTACCAAGGTCTTATGCGCAGAAGAAAGATTCAAACGTTTTTTATTGCCCTCGGTCCCTACTTAAGAGGCTTCCAAAGGCAAACCTTAAGACCAATAATTTTTATTGACGGGACACAACTGAAGGAAAAGTACAAGGACATTTTATTTCTTGTGACAACGTTAGACGGTGATAATCATATTTTTTTCTATCGCTGTGGGTGTTGAAGAATCTAATAACAGTTACAATTGGAGATGATTTTTGACAGAATAACGTTATGCCTTGGGTCATGTTGAGAGATTAATGGTCGTATCGGATCGACATAAGGCTTTATTACAGCAAGTTCCTTTAGTATCCCCCCATGCATATCATACGTATTGTGTTTTTCATATAGCACAAAATATGTTTGCCAAATTTAAGCAGAAAGAGTTATATTCATATTATTACATTGTCACTAAAACAACACGACCGACCAAATTTTATCTGTTAATAGAAAAAATTAAAATGATAAATATTGATGCTTACAGATGGCTAAATGACATAAAGAAAGAAAGGCAGATTTATGACGTACTTTCTTGAAAGAAGGTATAATATAATCACCACAAACAATTCTGAAAGCTATAATAACATCCTAAAAGGGCTCAGAGAAGATTCCATCACGATGATTGCTGACATATTTTGTTTAAAATTTTAAAGAATATAGTACAAACAAAGAAATGTGGCGACAACATTGACCACAAGACTAACAAATTGGGTCGAAAAAATGTTAAGCAAACAAATGGAATTGACTCGTAATATGACTTGCCATCCGATTAATTATGATTAGGGGTGGCAATGGGTCGTGTCGTGTCGGGTTTGTGTCGTGTCTAGTTTCGTGTCGTGTCTAAAACCCCCAGACTCGGACCCGACCCGTTTAACTAATCGTGTCTAGATCCTAAACCCGTACCCGACATGCTAATAAATAGGTAGACCCGATAAGACCCAGTAAGACTCGTTTACCACCCAGGACTGTTTAGTTGACCCGATCCGACCCAATCCAACTCGACCCAACCTGAACCGAAAGACCCGCTGGTATTATATATTATAGTATCGGATTGCGGGTAGACCCGACCCGACCCGACCCGTTGAATACTAAACGGGTCTTCCCGTGTCTACCGTGTCTAGACCCTAAACCCGGATCCGACCCGTTTATTAAATGGGTCTATCGTGTCGACCCGTTTACGACCCGAACTTGTTTAGCCCTGACCCAGACCCGCTAACTTTGTGTCGGGTCGTGTCGGGTCCGAAATTACCAGCCCTAATTATGATGAATTCATGATTAGATCTTCAGGACATGAGGATCAAGTTACATTAAGTCGTAGGAGATGAACATGTCGTAAGTTTGATGTGATGGTAATGCCATGTTTACATGCTTTTACGTAGAATTGCTAATTATAATATGGATATATATGGATATTATGCATACTACTACTCGGGCGAGAACTACAGATTGACATATGAAGAATCAATATACCCAGTAGCTGACAAAATGTAATAGAAAACTCTAAAAGATAATCTTCAAACTGAAAAATTGGGACCACTTTTAAGTAAAAATTCGGTAGGAAGATCAAAAAAAAAACGGCCTCTATCACAGGGGGAAGAACGCAAGACTGTCAAGTACGGAAGATGTAAGAAGACTGGGTATAATAGAAGTGCTTGCAAGCAACCAATTCAGTAAGTCTATTGACATCTATCATTTTCTGAAATAGTTTTATACTATTTGGTTTCTTATGTAATGTAATGTTGCATATTTTTATAATAAAATGATATGTAATTTTTATTTTGGGCTTATAGTGTTGGATGTTAAACTGATTTTGAAATTAATGAAATGATATGGAATTTTGTTTTGTGTGTATATTTGAAATCAATGCTTTTTTTTTATATAGAATTATTTTTATGTAATTGTTTGTTAAGCGTAGAATAAACGTAGTTACATATAACATTAAGCACAAATGAAACATAGTTTTTGTGTTTACCATATTCCGCAGAGCAGGAAAAGCAACAAAAGTCGCTATACATAGTAAAGATACAAGTACATGCATAGTAAATGCAGAGTAGACTTGCGTTTACCATATTTTATATAACAACGAAAGCAATATAAATCTCTATGCATATGATAGACGCATGTATACGCAGAGGAAATGTATACATGTGTTTGCCATATTCTATATAGCAGAAGCAACAAAAGTCTCTATGCATAGTATAGACGTAGGTACAAGTAGGGGTGTAAAACGGCCCGGGTCGGGCCTATGAAGTCAAGGCCCATCCAAGTCCGTTGGGCCGGGCCTCGGGTAAACCCTCCAAGCACGGCCCCGGCCCATGGGTACACACTTCGGGCTTTTGGGCCAGGTTGGGCCGAGCTAGTTCGGGCTTTTTCGGGCCGGGCTAGATCGGGCCGGGCGGGCCGGTTTGGTCATTGTTTTGTTCGGGTCGGGTCGCTTTTGTTTGGTTAGGGCCTCATATACCCGGGTCATTGTTTGATTCGGGTTGGACAAGGTTTGGTCATTGTTTGGCTCGGGCCGGGTTTGATTTTACTTAAAAAATAAATAGTTTTTTTGTAAGAAGTTAGCCAATTAGGTATACATGTATACTTAAGTTATAACTTCTAAATTAATAAAATTATAATAAGTAAATGTTAAGTTAAAAATAATTTATTACTAATTACTAAACTTAATAATTAAAATCTATTTTTTCTTTTTCTTTATATGGGTTAGGGACCGACAATGTAAGTGAAAACTTGACATAGACAAAATTAAAAAGAATTTTTCAAAAAATTAAAAAAAATAAAATATTTTTTGTCTTAATAATTATTCTTCGGTCCAAATAGTTATTTTTTTGGACTGAATTTTTACTTATTTTTTTTGTGCGAGGTAAGAGAAAAAGTAATAATTTAAAGAGTAACAATTCGGACCGAAGAGTAAATGTTCAGTCCAAAAGGAGTAGCAAATGACTTAGTACAGGATGTGTAACTTATCCATGGACTAAATGTGAAACGAAACTTTTTAACGTGTTTAATGTGAAATGGAACTTTTGTAGCTTGGTCACCTTCAGGATGTAGGGTTTCATGCTCGGACATCCAGATGGACGAGGTCTGGAAGCGGGCCGTGGTGGCGGCCATCGGCGGCCAGTTGGAGCCTCGAACCCTAACCCTGGACGGCGCCTTGAATTCCCCCCACGGCCGGCTCCCTCCTCCGGCCCTCCTCCAGAGGTTCCAGAGCCTTGAGGACCTCTCCATCTCCAATGTGAGGCTGGCGTCACTCGAGGGCTTCCCGCCCCTGCCGAACCTCCGGCGGCTCATACTCTCGGACAACCAGATCGCCGGAGGGCTCGAGTCCCTGGTGGAGGCGGGGCTGGACTCGCTCCGGGACCTCGATCTCTCCAACAACCGGATCCAGTCCCTCGAAGACCTCGCCCCGCTCGCCCAGCTGCGGCTGGTGTCGCTTGATCTCTACGAGTGCCCCGTCACCAGGATCAAGGACTACCGATCCAGGGTCTTCGTGATGATCCGGTCCTTGAAGTATCTCGACAAGATGGATGTCGATGAGAACGAGCTACCGGAGACGGACGATGAAGAGGACGACGAGGATGAGGAGGCGGAGGAGGAGGATGAGGAGGAGGAAGAGGATCTCGGGAGCGGTGAGGTTGACGGTGATGATCGGATTCGAAGCGGGGCAAATGGTGTGGGGCGAAGCTCGGGGGTGGGCGGGGTCGTCGATGCCGATGAGGACGAGGAGAGCGATGCTTATGAGGTGATGGTAAATGGTGGGAGGGTGACGGCGAATGGGTTGGGTCAGGGATCTCATCAACACATTTCCAATGGCTTTCGGGTGGCAGCAGCCATGGTAGGAGAAGGCGAGGAGGAAGAAGAGGATGATGATGAGGATGAGGATTCTGGAGAAGAGATCGGTGAGGAAGAGGATGATGGCGATGAGGAGGTAGAACAGGGTGAACATGAAGACGTAGACGAGGATGAGGAAATTGAGGATGAGGAGCCGGGAAGCACAGGGAGGGTATTGAGTACAGAAGGGGTGATCGATGAGCATGAGCAGGGAGAGGATGATGAGAATGGGGTGATTGGGGAGGAGGATCAGCAGGGAGCAGAGGAGGGTGATGGCGAGCGAGAAGAGGTGATCGAATCCTCATCGTGCCTTTTTTTTCATGAAAAATTATTATTATCTGCAATTCTTTAATTTTAATCATGCAAACTCTTAGTTGATGGTTGCTTCTAACTGCTGTCGGTTTGTACTTAGTTCAGTTTAACATAGTTTATTTTCTCACAACATTAGCTTATTTCTCTTAATGTTGGACATACTCGCATGCATAACAAACCCGGAACACTTAGCTAATTTGATTAAGCTAAGTGTTTCTGTTGTGAAATTAAGGGATTGAATCATGTTTCTTGTGCATGTGCATAAGTTGGACATACTTTTTTTATGGTTGAAACTTAGAGCTCTTAAACCAATCATGCCTTCCTGGTGTGGACTTGTATTTTATTTAGGGTAAATTACACTTTGCCCCCCTGAAGTTTAGCTGAAAAACACTTAAACCCCCTATAGTTTATTTTGTTCCAAATCACTCCCTAAAGTTTGAAATGATAGCACAATACCCCCTTTTGTCAACTACTTAATCTCTTCATCTATGCAGTCAAAGTCGGTAGTCGGCCCTAGTCGGCCAAGGGCCGACTAGGACTAGTCGGGACTAATTCGGGACTAGTCGGCCAAAACTTATTCTAACCCCTCCCCCCCTCCCTAAACATATATGCTATATGAACTAGCATAAATGTCAATAAGTATATGATATTAGTCGGTTAATAACAATACAACCTTCACACTTCACAGCATGGGTATAAATACATAAGTAACAGTCTAACAGAACACAGTTGTATTAGCTTCATGCCCATGTCAAAAGACTCTGAACTAAGAATTCATCATGATATTTGTTTGATGATGTTTAATCAGTGAACAACCCCAATTTTGATTATAGGGTTATATGGATATCAACAAATAAACTAATTATTTGTCTATGTTTTTATCTGAGATTCTCAGGTGCTCAACAGATGATTACAGGGAAGAGCCATAGTTGTCAGTCTTGCGACTCAAGACTTTGAGCCAATGTAAAAAAATCTAAACAAAATTGCTTGCAAAGACTCCTTTCAAAAAAAAAATTTGCTTGCGGAATGCTGCCTGGGGACTAGTCGACAGTCATTATTCGGGGACTAGTCGGGCTAGTCGGGTCTAGTCGGGGACTAGTCGGGATTCCGCCCAGCAATGACGGAATCGAAATTAATCGGTCGGCAAAATGCCACCCAGGGACTAGTCGCCGACTAGTCCCGACTTTGATAGCATAGCTCTTCATTTGGTAATCTTTATCTAATCAAAACTGAATTGAAGGGGGCAAAACGTACTTTTTTAACTATAGGGGGTTAAGTGTTTTTGAGCTAAACTTTAGGGGGGCAAAGTGTAATTTACCCTTTTATTTATTCTGGCTTTGAGTGTAGTTGGCCATCTATGGTTTAACTTGGTGAAGTTGGGAAAATGTTCCGGTGGTTTTACATGGTCTGGTGATATGGTCGCCCTACCTTGCTAATTTTTTCGTGGGCTGGGTTCGAATCATTTACTCGATACTACAAGCATGATCAACAAGCTTTAATCCTATATGGTTTGGTAGCAAATAATAAGCACCCATACCATTTTGTCGATATTTTAGTATGTTTTATTTTTGGGAGAGTTGATTTTGGTTGATGATACTTAGATAACAAGGGATAAGGTAATCTTATTTGACTAATAGAAATTATTGTTGTCATGTAGAATCGTAGATTATTTAAATAAAATAAGTGCGTAAGGGGTCACATCTTTGCTTACTAGTCTCTTTTCACTGAAAAAACAACTATAAATTTAGGGGTTAATATCACCTGTCATACAGTCATACTGAACAAAACTGGCAATTGTCTCGGGTTATGATATTTGATACTTCACTAACTTAATTTTCCCCTGTCAGTACGGTGCATTACGATATGATAACCGAATGTTGACACAAGTCCCCCTTTGGTCGTCATTTGCTATTTTTTGTTGACTTATAAACGCTTCCCTAATTTTCGTTAATATCCCTTATTTGATTCACGTTAAGCTTCTTTTATCCTTACATGGCAGTTGGATTTTTTTGTCCCTCAAATATGGCAATAGGTTCGCATCTGTATGTATTTGATATACTTTTAGCATTTTTATTCTTACATTGTAGTCGATTTTTTCGGTCTCATAACTATGTCAATAGGTTAGCATATATATGAGTCATTGTTCCATGTAAAAGGTAACTTAATTTGTTGAAGGTGGGTTCAGTGGATACAATTATACAAGTACATGTTGATTGTTATGCTTAGAGAGTATACATTTTAATCGGTTCATGATGGGGGTGTGGTTCTAAAGTAACCATAGTGAGAGATGGTTTTCCTGTGTCGAAGGTAGAGTTTTGGAGATGTTTTTTTCTTGTTTTTTCTTTACCTTGTGACATTGTGAGCCTTGCCCTACTTTAATAGTTTATTGGAGTTAAGTTGGCTTGATTGTATAGTTTTTTGTCTCTCTGTTGTTTGTTAATAATATACTTACCTTTAAAAAAAAAAAGCCATAGTATGGAGCGAGATCGCGAGAGTATTAAATTCCAATTTAACATATGATCAAGACTCAATAGCAAGTTCGGCGCATTGAAATACAAACACACACACACACACACACACACACACACTCTTTCTCTATCTCACTCACACACACACACACACACACACACACACACACGCACGTGCGCACACACACACACATCCACCCACACACGCGTGTGAAACTCGGGTGATGTCCGACCCGTTGTCGGCACCACCACCGTCATAGCTGCTACTGTTGCCATCTAAGTCGATTGACGATCCTTAATCACCATCTTGTGAAGCAAGAAAAACAACAAAAAAATGCATATTGACAAAGAAATACACCAATTGTGCTCGATATCCCTACCACCGTAGATCACCAAAATAGTTGAAACAATGAAATGTAGTGAAGAGGGGGCACCAAGTTAGCAATTTTAGTATCATGGTAGGGAACGAATCAATCAAGAACGATATATGGCCCTGACCAGATTAAGAAGCATCAATTGAAACCCACCATTATATTGATAAAAATACACATTCATTAAGGTAAAATACAAACTTTCAAATTACTTGTTCGAAAGGACAATTCATTGACCAAGGAAACACTCTTATGAGATCAACCCCCACTGACGGTTTTTGCCGTTCGATTGTATCTCTATCGCGATTTGAAAAAGAAACCCTAGAGTAGAAGTAATTTTTTTTCCCCTTATATATATATATATATATATATATATATATATATATATATATATATATATATACCCCAAGGATTCTAATTATTGAAAAATGTAATTCATGTTTTTCTAAAAAATCCCCCAGAAGCACAAAGCAAACATATCCAAAAGAATTCCAATCTCTGAAACAAATATGATCCAAAATGTTGACAAAGAAAGTCTTCGCGATTAGAGAAACCAACTAGATCACATATCAAAACCTAACAAATTGAAGAGAAACAAAGAACCCTAGTCATGGAACTCAGAGTAGACACGACAAAGGCGAGGCTATATAGATAGATTAAGGGCAAGGGTTTTTTTTCTTCTTTGGGGGTGGGTGCGACTTGGTGGGTGAGAGAGTGCCTTGTGTGGTCGGTGAGAGGTTGCGTCTCTTATGAGAGATTTGAGAGAGATTTTAGGAGAAGAATGAAATATAAATGAAGAGAGAGATGGAGATTTAGGGGAGACTGTGGTTTCATGGGAGAGGGGATGTGTTGCGCTGCCGATTACGTAAGGAGTTGACAACTTGTGGAGGTTGCAATCCCATTTTTTGTCTTATTGACTTAGTGATAGGTCCCTGACCATAGATCAGGTTGGTGAAAAGGACATACAAAGAGATGGTTTTATATCAGGTCCCTCAAAACGCAATTTCACCCCAGCCATCATTTTTGACTTTTCGTCCCATTCAAATAAGAACAATGCATTTCCTTTACAACCTATCCAATTGTTACACTTTATTGATGAATTTTTTATTCTTGTTTATCATTTACACAAGTATTTTTGGGGAATTTTTGTTCATTTTATTTTAATAAATTGAAGGGAAATTGACTTCAACATGCATAAAGAATCTACTGATGAAACAAAAACCAAATAACAATTCATTAAATGTTTACTCTTTGTAGGTTGAATTTTTACTCTTTGCTTGAAAATTGTTACTCCTGTGTGAATGGTAGCCACACAAGCATGGTTAGGGGGGTTTTGGTTCAATTTAGTCCAGTATAGAGGAATTAAACAGATTCAAATATACTCGAAGACCCAAAAAAACCAAAGAAAAAAAATCAAGTTACAACATTCTCTTACATTCCATCCAATGGCTACTCTTTAGTCTTTACTGATTTTACTCTTTGTCAATGTTTTAAAAAACGGAAGGCGGAAGGCGGGCGGTCAAGTGGTTTCAAGGCGGAAGGCGGACGACTAGGCGGGCGCCCGGAGAAAAAGGCGGGTGCCCACCTATATAAAATATATTCTATATATTCTATATGTATGTATATATATATATAAATTCATAATTCTATATAAAAAAACAATAATAGAAAATTTTACATATGCAAACGTCAAAACAACCGATCTGAATATAAATGTTTTATGAAAAGGGAGGAGGAGATTGGGTGGGTAGGGGTATTTCGGTATGGTTACCTCAATACCTATACTCGATTGTCCCTCTAACTTGAGTATACTAGATAATACAGTTGTACTTCAACTTTATTGTGATGTACCCAAATTCCAACCAATCATATATTGTTATCCAAATTCTATCCAAACTCATACCATTCAAGAATCAATATAGTAAAAAATCGTAAGAGCTTCTTAAACATTTCATTACAATACATTGAAATATTTTTCTTCCTCAAGTAATTGCATATGATGGAGAAAGAGAAAATTCCAACCCAATTCATTACTGAAACCCGAGCCAAAACCGAAAGCCCAAATGGGTATGGATCCGATATGGACCCTCTTATACCCGAATGGGTATGGATCATGTATGGACTATGCCATACCCGAATGGTTATAGATATGGATTTGGGTAGGGCCTGACCCGAACCCGATCCATTGCCAACCCTAACCACAATTAAAATGTAATGATAAATATCCATCATGGAGAATGATGTAACTCCGCCTAGCATTGACATGTATGAACTTCAAAAAATTTGACTATAATATAGTTTCTCTATCTTAAAGTATCATATTGTTTCTTGTATACACTATTAATCTTAGAAATTTTCTTGATTAATAGATAAGGCGATGGCGAGTGAGACCCGCCTAGGCGCCCGCCTTTTACCCGCTTAGGCGGGCGCCTAGGCGGGTTGGATCCTGCCTAGGCGCTCGCCTTTGTTCAACTCGCCTGCAGTGCCGCTTAATGCTGAAACGGAGCGGCCAACCCCCTAAAACGCCTAGGCGGCCGCCTAGTCGGCCTCCTGGACCGCTTTTTAGAACAGTGCTCTTTGTTATTCATCATGCACACAAGTTTTTTTTGAATTTGGGCTTATTTTATCCTAATAAATTGAAGGAAATTGACGCCAATGTGCATAAAGAATTTACAGAACAAACAAAAACCAAATGTTAAACAACAAATAACAATCCACCAAATTTTTACTCTTTGTGGGTTGAATTTTTACTCTTTACTTGAAAATTGTTACTCTTTCCTGCATGGCAGCGGCAAGCATGTTTAGAGAGGTTTTGGTTTAATTTAGTCCAATAAACAAGAATTAAACACACTTTGAATACATCCAAATTCTATCAAACAAACAAATTGTTACTCTTTTTTACCAAATTGTTGTTCTATGTGATTTCTCTGTACAACTGGATGTAGGGGTAAATTGGATATTTATGAAAAAATAGTTATAGGATCGATCCTCTGCAAAGATAGGGAAGTATCTCATGTTTTCCAAAGTCCAAACAGAGGGCCTTGACGCTAAATGCAAGCTTTACCTATCCTTAACGTTAAACTGGAAACTTTGTAAGGACCTAACACCGATTTACCCATTCTTCTTCCAAAGGAGCAACACTGTATAATTCCAAGTCGGGGTTGTCCGCAACGTGCCACGTCGTTGGCCAATGCTTCGTTTTAACATTATATACACCACACGTTCTTCAAGGTTCCTAAAAATTACTTATGGATAGAAATATACCATTTTCACTTGCTCAAGTACAAGAAGTATTTATCAAAACCATTTGTCATTCACATTTTTAGTCATGGTATGCAAAATAACTAAATGAATATTGATGTATGTATCCTTCTAAATTCAATTACATGATCGCAAAACGTTGGTAAAGATTAGAAGTATCTTGTATCACAGAAAGAAAGAATAAAAAAAAGATGGAGTTTGGATAAGTATGACAAAAGTAAACAAGATTATTCGATATTCAATTGGACAATCACAAAGGGTAAGCAAAGATTAAAAGTATTCTGTCTTGTACAGTTGTACGCTAAGAAAAAGATAAAGCTCGTAAACAACTCTTTATTTATATATGTCTGTATATATACATACATATTTATGTACGTATGTGTGTATGTGTCGGTCTTGTTGGGCGTAGCCCAACCAAGGTTTCAAAACTAGGTATTGGTTGTGGTAATGGCCCAGACTAAACGGAGTAAACTTGTCCAAGTTGACTCAGTAGTGTCCGATTCGAGGCGATACCAGTTTCAGCCTTTTTGTAAAAACAAATCCATTTTTTCTTGTAGGTCTCAGCTAATAAGAGTAGGCCGTATCGACCGAAATTGGACGGACTCGACCGATATAGAAAAACGTCGGGCAAAAAATGGATTAGCTTTAGTCGATTTCTTTTTTGTAAAAACAAATCCATTTTTTCTTGTACATCGGGCAAAAAATAAATCCATGTCCGAGTTGACTCGGATTAGCTTATGTACCGTAGCTTTGATCTCTTCATCATTTTCTTTGGTCGAAAAAACAAATCCATTTTTTCTTCGGTCGAAATTGGACGATACAAAAACGTTGGGCAAAAAAGAGATTAGCTTTAGTCGATCTCTTTTTGTAAAAACAAATCCATTTTTTCTTGTATGTCGAGCAAAAAACAAATCCATGTCCGAGTTGACTCAAATTAGCTTATGCACCGTAGCGTCGATCTCTTCATCATCACCACCATCAACAATCCATCCTTAAGCCTTATTAGCTTTAGTCACTAGTAATACATCTACTTCTCGCTCTTTCCACATTTTCTTCTTATTGATGATCCAGGCATTGAATTGGACATAGACTAGGTTAAAAAAAAAAGAAGAAAAGCCTAGCCTTCTTGGACCGCCCAGCTTGCCTAGACCCACCTAGGCCCTCCTAGACCCATCTGGGCCCGCCTAATCTGCCTGGGTGGCAGCCTAGCTCGCTTAGGTGCTTGGGCCGCTTTTCTGCACCACCTAGGGGCTAGGCTAGGCGGTGAGGGACCTTCTAGCTCCCAGGCGCCGCCTAGACAGCTGCTTGAGCCGCTTTTTAAAACACCGACTATTTCATGGTTTTTCCATAGAGTCAGGTGCAGTGTATGTGAGGGAATTGTCGGCCCTTCTTAATTATACCTTTTTGTTCTAGCTTGCCAACTGCACGTTTACCGTCCTTTTGCTTATCTTACTGAGATCATTTCAACCAAGTGGCATGATCTTTAAACAAGAGGATATATCAAGCGTAGTCGTTTTTCTACGAGTTTTGTAAATTTCAAAATATAATGTTCCCTCCTGAAAAAAATCATTTATTTTATTCTTTTTTTTTTATATATGCTACAAACCTCATATTCTGGTGCAAGTATCAGTTTGTGATTTTGAGTGTGCCTGATTTTTACTATTAATTTATAGTTTGAATGTTTTAAATTGAAACATATCTCCCTTTTTTTTTTTTCCATTTTACAAACTAACATACTCGTAAAAACCAAGAAACAATATGGCATGCCTAACAAAGAATTCTGTTTGTGGGGTGCAAGTATTTCCTCCATAGCTTCAAGAACAAAAAGGGATGGATATTACTTCTTGCTTGAGTTTGACATGGTAGGATATTATGTTTCAGAATTTGAACTTAATTGGTTGATGTTAGGAGAAAGATCTCGGGACCGAATACTCGGTGAAGCCGGTTCCACAGCCAAAGGACGAGACCGGAGGCAGTGCCCTTGGTGCGTGCAGTGATGATGATGGAAGTGAAGAAGTCGAAGACGACGAGGGCCGCCACGGTGGCGGCTCCCGGCCACACCCATCCTCTTCGCCTCAGCCCAACAAGAGGAAGATAGATGCAGACCGTGGCCTCGATGGTGCCAGCGCCAAGGCTGTTAGGCCGCAGAAGCGTAACTGATCTTCTCGGGGAGCATGAGCATGTTTTGGAGGTTGGGCAGGCATGGACTCAGTAGCTAGGTACGTCTGGGAGACACTTCATGGCTGGTGCTCTTGTTCGTTAATGGTTGGCTATATAACCGTCTTAACGGTTACGATTCCACTGGTGGTTATGTATACACTCCTGACTGAATTTTGGAAAAACCTAAGTATAGGTGGGAATTAGCTATGTATACATTTTTGTTCGTTAATGGCCTTTTTGTTTTGTTTTTTGTTGTTATAGTGTTACTTGATTATTAATCTTGTCGGCTTTTTATTACACTCCCCCCCCCCCCCCCCCCCCTAAGATTTTTGAAATTACATTTTGACCTCCTGTCCGTTATGTTTATTTGTCAAAATGTTTTTATATCTTGTCCGCCATGGATCTTCGATGGAAAGTCCACCAATGCTGAGGACCTTCATCGGGCGGTGATCGCGACCTTTAAGATTTGGATCGTCTCTTGATCCGCCACTTTCACTCCTCAGGCATTAATTTTTGTAACTGAATTGTCTCTTGATTTTTGATTAATATATCTGGTTGGGGGCTGCCTAACCCTCCTTTTGAAGGGGTTCTCAAAAAAAAAAAAATTACAATAAAGAGTATTTAATAATTTTTGCATATTATAAGGATAAAATGGGACTTGAAACTCCTTTTAAGTCACTTCATGGTTGGTGCTCTTGTTCGTTAATGGTTGGCTATATAACCGTTTAACTCAAGTACCATTTTACCCTTGTAATATGCAAAAAAATACAAAATATCTTATATTATAGTTTTTGTTTTTAGACAAGGTATGGTTTTAGTAATTTTTTTGAGAAATAAACAAGACTGGCAGGGGTCAAAGTGAAATTTCAGAAATCCCTTGGGGGTGATTTCTGAAATTTTTCTACAGTTCTAGGAGCTGTGTAGGGAGTCTAGGGACTCTGCATTGCACCCACAACCATTTTGTTTTCATTCGGATCAAGGTACGTTCCGACGGATTGAAAAACCGAAGTCGGATCTAAAACCTTTGTGGAGTTGGTCGCACTCACCCTTTTGTGTGTGTTGCGCGATCCATCTTATGGGCTTTGTTTGCAATTTTTCCACAGTGGCAGGAGCCATTTCTTTGTCATGGAATGAAATTGATCCAAGCTAATCTTTGATTCCTCGAACACGGTGGGATTTCATTCCTGCCAAATCTTCGCAAGTGCTTACGTATCGCCGTTGGTCCTTCGCAAGTGCTCTCTGCGAGCACCGCGCGTGCATCTCGTAGATGTAAACATGCGCTCGTGCTCGATGAGAACACGCACTGCCTCGACTAGTAAGCGGAGCAAATTTAGACGATCAGAAGCAGACATACTCTTATTATATGTTACTAGCGGCGTGGACGTATACCAAGAGGGGGGAAGTGGGGTGTTTGGCAAGAGAGTCAAGTACATCGAAGCCAACCTCTCTCTATCTGTAAATCAGATAAACTTAGGTGCAGTTGGGACCGAGTGCAATATACCCTAATCCTATCGTGGTGATGGCACCATCGTGTGGCAATGATATATCTAACTTGGTGCATGAGGGATGCTTATGGTTGTATTTGGCTCAAGATACATATGATATGGTATCACGGTTATACCAAATATTTTCTGCTGGGTTATGGCAAGAAATAATTGGACATGACTTTTTCTTTTATTTGTGAGTTTTTTTTATTTCCTCTGTCCATTTAAATTTAGAAGTCCTAATTTTTTTGATATAGTAAAGAATTTTAAGATAGCCAAAAAAGATGGGCCCCACAAACTTGGCGGACAAGCATCGCCATCTGGGATTCGGATCGTCTCAATTCCTAGGTGCCTCTGTTCGTTGCTCCCATCCGTGGAATCGGGATTCAACGGTGCAGATTGAAAGCTAAAATTTTCGATTGTACAGTGCATGTGTACGGAACCAAGTTGAATATTGATCTGCACCGTTGAATCTCGATCCCCCGGATGGGAGGAACGAATAGAGGGGAAATGAGATCCAGGAGTATAGACGATCCGAATCCGACGATCTATTTCCGTAACCAGCCCATCAATTTTTTTTTAATGCACGTCCTTTCACCTAATTAGGTTTAGAGAAAAAGACGCTGATATTTTCACCCGCTGTTTCAGTAATTACACCCAGTCGGACGATTGCTTCGTCAAGTCTCCCCAATCCCCATGTCGTCATTCGGCCAAAGAAAATTCTTCCCACTTTCCTTTTGTCCTCCTTTCACTCCGCTGGACCCATCTCGAAGACTTGGGCAGCAAGTCATGCACGGCGTGGAAAATGGGAGCTCCAACAAAAACTTTTGGATGACTTTAGTGTTAGGTCCCTAGCCAAAAGATCAACTAGCTTAAAGGACAACAATATTGTTAGGAAAAACATACCATTCACCCCACTTCAAATTTAAGTTTCATGCTGCTTATTTCTAAAACTAAACCTAATCCTAAACCCTAAGATCTATAGGCTATGGTTTGAATCCTAGACTTAGAAATCATAAACCAAACCCATCCACCCCACTTGGCTTCTCGTCGTCGTCGGATAGCAACGATGAGCAGCTGCGACTCGAGGTCACTGCTAGCGCTCGGTGCTGCCACCGCCGCTACTCGGGTCCGCCTTCGACGTCGCTGCTCACGCTCATCTCGCCAATGCTCTGGGGAGAAATTATGACCGTCGTATGGTTTCCCGCCAACAGTCGATTGATTGTTGACTTTAAGTGCGGTGCGCTGTAGAGTGCTGAGTTGTCGTCTACTGAGCTGTCGCGCAGGCACTTTTGAGTAGAGAGAGAGAGAGAGAGAGAGAGAGAGAGAGAGAGAGAGAGAGAGGGAGAGAGAGATAGAGAGAGGTTGACCGAGGATATGGTGACAAAGTTCAGCCGAAGCCTACGTCTCCGTGCGGTAAGACATAACATTTGAATCCACTGTTTCTGAAATATAGAGTGACCTCAATAGGTCGAGTGCCACTTGTACAAGCAATCAGAAAAAATGACAGAGGGATAGAAGAGAAGATCGACCCTCAGCTAGAGCTCTGCAACTCTTAATAACTGAAGAAAGATCTCTGGAATGGAATTTGGGATATCGAATGAGGATCCGATGATTATCGGTTTGGTCGGTTATTTATAGAGGTTTTGGAGCACTCGGGGCTTCAGAAGTATATTTGAGGATGTTTATGGGCCATAGGCAGGGCTGGCGGGTTCCACTGTTATCTCCGTAGATCCTAAGCAGGGCTGATAGGTCCCACTTTCGTCTTCGTAGGCCCGAAGTAGGGCTGGTGGGTCCCGTCATCGGGCGTTAGCAGATTTTGCACCCATATTTACCCTCTAGGTGGGTGTCAACCTAGCTGGCTAAGACTCGATGGTGCAAAAACCAGTTGGTCGATGTCGAGGCGGTTTGACGAACATTCGGAAAGAATCAACCGACCCCCTGCCAAGGGCTGACTAGAAGAGAGGTAGCCTGCTTCTCGTTTGTCACTATTAATCATTTCTGGAGTTTGGTGATTGAGCTCAAGTTGTTGTTGCTGAAGACGATCACTCTTACACTGTTGCTGAAGACGATCACTCTCAAGCTGTTGCTTAAGACGAACACTCTTAAACTGTTGTTGAATATCAAGGAATGGATATCGATCGTGGGAGATGTCTACCGGCCCCCTGCTAAGGGCCGATTCTATATGCAGGACAACCTATTGTCCAAAGCTGGCCGTTGTGTCTGCCGACCCCTTGCTAAGGGCCGACCAGAGGTCTATTTGCCGATCCACTATACGGGACCGACCATTGCGCCTGCTGACCCCCTTCCAAGGGCTGACTTGAGGTCTGTCTGCCGATTTGCTGTCCGATGTCTACCATCGTGTCTGCTGACCCCTTGTCAAGGGCTAACCAAAGGTCTGTTTGCGGACCTGCTGTTCGGGGCTGACCGTCACGTCTGCCGACCCCCTGCCAAGGGCCGACCATGGTCTGTCTACTGACCCGCTGTTTGCGATGAACCGTCGCGTCTGTCGACCCCCTACCAAGGGCCGACTAGAGGTTTGTCTCCCGACCCATTGTCAGGGGTTGACTGTCGCGTCCGACCCCCTACCAAGGGTCGACCATAGGGTGTTTGAGTAACGCTGTTGGAGGGGTGACCTGCCGATCGTAGCTGGTCGCAGCCAACCGACCGAGGCAGGGGTGGTCGGTCGTTGGGTGTCTCCGGTGATCGATTGTAGTACACCTGTGACCGATCAGGCGGTCGATCGATTGGCACGGTCGGTCGGTCAGTTGTAGCCAACCGACTGCGATAGGGGCGGTCGGTCACTAGGTGTCTCCCGCGGTCGACCACAGCACGCCCGTGATTGACCGGGCGGTCTGTCGGTTGGTGCGGTCAGTCGGCCAGTCGCAGCCAACCTAGGGGTGTCAAGGGGTTGTGTCGTGTATAGTTTCGGGTCGTGTCGAAAACCCCTAGACCCGGACCCAACCCGTTTAATTAATCGTGTCTAGATTCTAAACCCGTACCCGACCCGCTAATAAACGGGTAGACCCGATAAGACCCTTTTACCACACGGGTCTATTCAGTTGATCCGATCCGACCCAATCCGACTCGACCTGACCTGACCCGATAGATCCGCTGGTACTATATATATTACAGTATCGGATTGCGGGTAGACCCGACCCGACCCGACCCGTTGAATTTTAAACGGGTCTTTCCGGATCTACCGTGTCCAGACCCTAAACCTGGACCCGACCCGTTTTGTCTAGTCAGTATAAAACCGATGTGCCATGTTATATAGATTTAGGTTTGGTTGTGGTGGATCCTCTTTGGTTGCTTCATAACTTAACTAGGTCTAGTATGTAGTTTTTTATTCCTTTAAGCACGTGCTTTTACCTAATTATGTTAATAAAAAATGATGCTGATATTTCCACCCGCTGTTTTGGTAATTGCACCCAATTGGGCGATTCCTCCGTCCAAGTCAGCCCATCTCGTCCAAAGAAAATTCTTCCCACTTGCCCTTCTGTCCTCCTTTCACCTAACCCGTCTCGAAGACTTAAGCAGCAAGTCATGACTCATGCACAGCGTGGGAAAATGGGAGCTCCAACAAAAACTTTTGGATGACTTTACTGATAGGTCCCTAGCCCAAAGAACAACTAGGTTAAAGGATAACAAAATTGTTAGAACGAAAATATAATTCACTCCACTTCAAATTTAAGTTTCATGTTGCTCCTTTCTAAAACTAAACATAACCCTAAATCCTAAGATCTATAGGCCATGACTTAAACCTTAGATTTAGAAATCATAAACCTAATCCTAAACCAAACCCATCCACCCCCTGTGGCTTGTCGTTGTCTTTGGAAAGCAACGACGAGCAGCTGCAACTCAAGGTCGCTGCTCGCGCTCGGTGCCGCCATAATCGTTGCTTGCGTTCGCCTCCGACATCACTCCTCACGTTTGCCTAGCCACGGCTACTCGTGAGAAATGAAAGAAAGGGAAGGCAAGATGTGAGAGGATATTTTGGCCTTTTGTAGTCCTTTTCATCTAATCGATCTTTAGATAAGGGATCTTAGGCAAAATGTATCTTCTGCCCGTCCTTATCACTCCACCGATCTGTTGTCAGGGACCTTAGCCACATTAGCCGTGGTGCGTTAAAAACCGTGCTAACTAACCGGACACACGAAACCATAGGGGGCCACGTATCAAACCAACCGCACGATTCTTCGAATGTGCCACGTGTCTGTCACTCAACACCCTGGCGCCGCACGTGTGGGTAAACTGTGTTGGAGGATATGAACTCAATCCAAGTAGAGTTCGAGAGGATGGAGCCTGGATGATCATCCGACGGCCAGCATTGCTTCCGGGTTATCATTTCCTCCATCTTATATATACCCCTCTTTGATGGTTGTGTACTTCCTACCATTTTCGAAAGCCAGAGCGAGATTCCTGAAAAACGATTACCGAAACCCTACCGAGGATGGCAGACAACGACGCTGGCAACGCTGCGGCGACTCCGGAGAGGACGGCGGATCCCATCGACGAATGGACGGAGATCGATCCCCTGGCGGAGGACCGCCGCCGCGATCCCGACTCCCAAGAGTCGAGTGGGAGGCGGAGCGACTGGATCGTCGTCGAATCCGGTAGGAGCGAAGAAGAAGAGATCTGCCTTGAGGATGACGACGGCGGCGGCGAGAAGCCATGGACGGCGGATCATTCCGATCAAGATTGCGATCAGGATCAAGAAACGGATGATGATCTCTATTACGGCGACGAACTCGTCTTCCCCCGAAATGACAGGAGGATCTGCATCTCCGCCGGAACCCTCCTCTCCCATGTCGTCATGCGGCGGGTGCTGCCGCACGTGCCGGCGAGGTCCCTCCTCCGGATGCGGTGCGTCTGCGTCGACTGGAACCAGTGGATCAGCAGCGACATCTTTATACATACCCACGCCTGCGTCTCCCGCTCCCTCTCCGGCGTCTTCTACCACGACTTCGCCGGTGACCCCGCCTACAGATGCTTCGGGCGGGCCTTCTCGCTGCCGGACCCGGCTCTCTCCTTCCTCCCCGAGCCCGTCTCGGTCAAGTCCTCCACCAGAGGTCTCCTCTGCTGCCGCGGCCGGTTCAGCCCCGGCTACTATGTCTGCAACCCGCTCACCGCCGAGTGGACGGAGGTCCCGCCCTCGGACAACGACCACGGCGACGACCCCGCCGTCGTGCTCGTTGTCGAGGAGCCTACGGTGTTCAACTTCAACGCGGACTACCACCTGGTCTGTGCCTACCGGATCAAGGACGGCGACGGCGACGACGACGGGGCTGGGATCTACGGGTTCGAGGTCTTCTCGTCGAGCTCGCTGCGGTGGAGGGCCTCGGCGTGGGTCTGCGCGGCAGAGCGGATCGTGGCGGGGTCCGGCGTGGCCGCCGGCGGCGCGGCGCACTGGCGGACGACGATGCAGACCGTGGTGTCGTATCAGCCCGCGGCGGACGTGGGGCATGAGACAGAGGGGCCAGACGGGTACAGGGACGGGTTGCGGTGGGAGCTGGCAGAGCTAGGGGGGAGGCTGTGCTGCACGTGCCTGGCCGGGACGACGGCGGTGGTGCAGGTGTTGGAGATCGGCGGTGGGGAGAGGTGGAAGGAGGTGAGGAGGCTGATGGTCAAGCCGGACTATGCGTCGTTTGAGCCGGAGGTGGAGCCATGGCCACTGAGGTCACAAGGCGAGAGCGAGCTGCTGTTCTTGGAAAGCCTGGAGTGGAATTGCGGCTGGCGGGTGGTGGCCCGAGATGTGAGCAGCCGGAGCCATCGGACGCTGGTGGAATTTCCGCATTGCGCCGACTTCTTGCCCTACATTAGCTCTCTTCTCCATGTCAAGAGGTTAGGGTTTCCTTCCCCTTCCTCCAACCATTTTTCTTTAATTATTTGATTTCTATGAATAGATTATGGGCTTTTTTTCAAAATATTATTAAAAAAAATAAAATATTTACCTAAATAGCTGTTGACCAAAAGTATTTGTCATTCTAGCGCTCTGACTGCCACGTGGCAGGTCAGCGCCGCAAAGCACGTCGGAAATTTTTTTTTTCTTTCTGAACCAAGGTAAATTCGGTATCCGGGTTATCGGATTTAAACCTAGTATTGTGGATACCGGGTTTACCCGAAGTCCAACAAGAAAAAAGGCTAAGTGTGAGAACATTCTATAAGGGGGCTCCGGTTAAACCCGGTATCCAGAATACCGGGTTTAAACCCGTTAACCCGGATACCGACTTTACCTTAGCTCAGAAAATAAAAAAAATTACGGCACGCTTTACGACGGAGCGCTAGAATGACAAATACTTTTGGTCAACAACTATTTAGCTAAATATTTTATTTTTTAATAATATTTTGACAAAAAGCCCATAGATTATTCCTTTTGAAATGTATGTACTCATGCTAGTGCTCGTGGTGGTAATATAATTACTCATTAGTTGTAGATCGTTTTTAGCTTATGTTATGTTTTAATCATCGTCATCAAAAATCTTTGGATTGGTTGTTATTTGTTAAGTAACATCAATCCTTAAAGGCTAGTCGCCGGTGGGGAGTCATACCTTGTTGGTTACTAAATTTAAGGTTATGCAACTAGCGAGCAACTATGTTTCATTTATAAAAAGAAATTAATCATAGATTTATATTATTGAATCAAATTTGGAAATTGAAATTATCAAATAATATGCAAGAGATTTGATGACATGAGGCCACCTAATATAGATGGGAATGTCATATAGGATTTTTATGATATACCATGCAATTATCAGGGGGAAACCCTGCAAACATGCATAATTCATATATTTTGGTTTGCTAGAACTATTAGGCATTATTCGTTTATAATAGTGATTAATGTGTAAATATTTATTAGTTTGTTAGGTTAAGTTTCAATTCTCAGTCATATGAGCAACAATTTATTCTAGGCAAATATCAAGCACATTTATTATAGGCTATCTGCAACTAATTTAACTATATATATGGTCCTTTTTACCTTATACATGTAGGGGTGGCAAAAATCAGGCTAGGTTTGAAATTTTGGAATGGGTTCGAATCAGACCTAAATCGGGAAAGTCAAACTCGGATCGAACAAATGACACAAATTTGACAATTTCTTATTCTTTAATATTTAGGCGTAAACGGTCAAACTGACCAAACTAAATCCTGAACCGTCTAAACTGGTCGACCTGGTTCGTTTTTCGCCCAATTCGAACCCAAACCTAAATTCTAAAACCTTGCTAGAAATTCGACTCTTCTATTAGTTAGCCTCGCCTTATCATCCTCTATAAATTATGTTTATCATATTTTTCTACTATTTTTCTTTAAACTCAACATCTTCATTAGTTGATTCACATAGAGATTAGCCTAATCACCCAGTAGTTCCCTCAAAAACCATCATTTTATCCTTGAAAAGATATGTTTGCTAACATGTTTAATTAAATTTGTTGACCAGAGGGCCCATTCATATAGCACAAGGATGCCTCACCGATTTTCATTATGACACAGTTTCACTTGACTACAACTAGGGGTGGCAATGGGTCGTGTCGGGTTGGGTTCGTGTCGTATCTAGTTTCGTGTCGTGTCCAAAACCCCTAGACCCGGACCCGACCTGTTTCTAATCGTGTCTAGATCCTAAGCCCGTACCCGACCCGCTAATAAACGGGTAGACCCGATAAGACCCGGTAAGACCCTTTACCACCCGCGTCTATTCAGTTGACCCGATCCGACCCAATCTGACTCGACCCGACCTGACCCGAAAGACCCGCTGGTATTATATATTACAGTATCGGATTGCGAGTAGACCCGACCTGACTCGTTGAATACTAAACGGGTCTTTCTGGGTCTACCGTGTCCAAACGCTAAACCCGGACCCGTTTATTAAACGGGTCTATCGTGTCGACCCAAACCTGTTTAGCCTTGACCCAGACCCGCTAACTTCGTGTCAGGTCGTGTCGGATCCAAAATTGCCAGCCCTAACTAAAACACGAGGGTTCCCCATTCCTCGACAACAAGGGGATAGTTCCCCTTTTTTCTTGAACTATTAAAAAATTCCAAGTAAAACCCACCACATGGAGGTCCTCTTAATTACTTGGACAAAGGGACGGCTGGCCCTTCATTCCACATTTAGCTCCCAAGTCCTATCCATAGTAAAGCTGCCTGTATACTTAAATTTGGAGCCTATTCGAAAGTGAAGTTGAGCACTTTCACAAGGATTTGGAGTCCTTCCACTATAAAAGAAAGAGGGCTAGCCCTTCTGTGTCGCCTCTATGGGACGTTCTGGCAGTGGGGGAAGAATATGGCGGCGATGACAGTGGCTTGGAAAAAGTCTTAAACAATCGGTGTTAGGATTTTTTAAAATTTTTTATGATGGTGTGGGCCAATAGAACCGGATCATGTCTCTAAGGCGTAGTGTGACAACCAAGGTCCAATAGTCAAAAGTCAAGACTCCTAGGGCTGTGATGCTAAGATGGATGAGGTAAGGTGTCCAAGGCTACGAGTTAGCCCCACATCGTATGGAGAGAAGGAGATCATGAGTTACTTATATATTTTTTTCTCTCAAACATAGAATATGCGTTTTTAAAACCGTGCATCGTTACGGATTCCGTAAGAACTCCGTAGTTAAGCGTGCTCAAACGAGAGTAGTACTAGGATAGGTGACTTTCTGGGAAGTCCTCGTGCGGGCACGAGCAAAGCGGACAATATCTTGTGTGTTTGGGGCGGATGTTACAAAATGGTATCAGAGTTGGTTATTCTCACAATTGGGGGGGGGGGGGGGGGGTTCTAACCCTACACGTGGACGTATAGCCCTAAAGGGGGTGGATTGTGACGATTAAGATCCAATAACCAAAATCCAAGATTCTTGAGGTTGTGATACCAAGATGGATGAGATGAGGTGAGGTGTCCAAGATTCTTGAGGACTTGTGTCGCTACGGATTCCGTTAGAACTCTGTAGTTAAGCGTGCTCGGGCGAGAGTAGTACTAGGATGGGTGACCTCCTGGGAAGTCCTCATGCGGGCACAAGTAAAGCGGACAAGATCTTCTGTGTTTGGGGCGGATGTTATACGTAGTGCTAGTTTTTTTTTTACCTGTTGTGTGGTTATTGATTTCTAATTTAGAGCAAAATGAGGTCTAATGTGTCAAAAATGTGAAATCGATATCAGATTTATGGGACACCAAACATATGGACATATACAACTTATATGCAACTTACACATACAAAATATAACGTTTCTTCTTTGCAAATACATGCAACCGAAAGAACCTTTAACCATCTCCTATTTTCATTTAAATTCCCTTACTTACTCGGTTTTTGTTAGCTTTCCTTGATGAATAACTCATTCCATTAATGCTTGCCTATAAGAAATTTATTTTAATATAGGATGTGGTGTACATAGGTTTGCAACGAGAGCGTATACAGGCAGGATATAGAAATATTCATGTCTATTTGTTTTTTCTTTAATATACATAGATGTTCCATTCAAATACGGATACAGATCTGTATAAGGTTGATAGAGTAATAATACAAAATTTTCAATAATATTTTAAAGACCCTACTCTCCATGGCCTTGTGGAGATTTGAGTATTAGATAAAATTATCCCCAAAATATTAAATATTCGGTATATAAGATGTACTCAACCATATACGAATAAGTCCAAAATCATCATCATCATAACCATCAAGCCATGTCCCATCTACTTGGGGTCGAGTGTATGAATCCTTCTACGCCATTTATTTCTACTTAGGGCTGGCTATATGTGTTGTCAATGAAAGTTTTCCCATGTCTTTTTTAGCAACTTCCAGCAATGTTATTCTAGTCTTTCCCCTCCACCATGGAATTTCCACACTAATATGAGACCCTCTACTCTTTGGGGCCGACTCTGCTTTATGTTGTACACGCCCAAATCATCTTAATCTGTTTTCCATTATCTATGAACAAGTCCAAAATGAGTAGCAATATTGAAAGGTGCAGTGCAACTTGTGATTCCACATAGTTCATGGGCGTATGAAAGGTGCAGTGCAACTTGTGATTTATTTTGCCGATTCCACGCAAGTCATGTTGATTTATTATGCTCTCTCTCTCTCTCTCTCTCTCTCTCTCTCTCTCTCTCTCTCTCTCATCTCTTTGTTTTCCCAAATCATGACAGGGATCCGGTATGACTCAATAAGGCATTGGAAGGAATCGGTACTGATCATTCAGTCCTTGTGGGTGCCGAATGAGTCTGGAATTTAGAGGGGGTGAAAGAGGAGTTAATAAGGTTCTTCAAGAACTTAATGTGCATGCAAACTATTTTTTTGTTTAGGGGGGGGGGGTTGGGACCTTTATTTAGCATGCAGACACATGAATTGCAGCATTGGTTTTAGACTTTGGTTAGTCTTCAGAATCTATTTGTTTCAGAACATCTGGTTGGTTGACATTAGAGTTCCATGTGTGGACAAATGACAGGATTGTAGCCTTTTAGCTTCATGTGAATTGCATTATTTTTGTTTTCATGATATTTTGCTTGTTATTGATCTCAGCACTTGGATGGATTTCTCAAGAGGGAGATCATGGAAGTACAGATAGTTACCCTAAAGGGAGGGTTGAACTAGTTCTTGTTGGTTGTAAACACTGGAGTCTTTACTATGTCAGGCTGGGTTTGTTTAATGTAAAATAACAAAAATTAAGATATTACCTTTACTTGTAGAATATAGACTTTTTAAAGCAAATACAAGTAAAGTGTGATGTAGGTTTTTAAAGCAAATACAAGTACAATGGGCTCCTAAGATCCGCTCCTTTGCTGGAAGCTAGTTTTTAAATTTTGGTCTTGTTTCAAGTTTTGGTCCAAGCTAAAACCAAAATTTTAATCGAAATTTTGAAATTTCGATCGAAATTGACTAAAATTTAAAATTAAAGTTTTAGTTTCGAAATTGAAATTTGATCGAAATTTATAGTTCTAGATCCAGTTCCGAAAGCAGAAATCAAAATTGATCAAAATTTCAATTGAAATAGACCAAAATGATCAAAATTTACTGGAATAGATCAAAATGGCCAGTCTCCCCCCCCCCCCCCCCCCCCCATTTCGACCTTGTTTCGGTCTTGGCTAAAATCAAAATATTTCGGCAAAATTTTGGTATTTCAATCGAAATTTCAAACAATGACTAGAAGTGACGAGTGGGAGGAGAAATTCTGGCTCTAACGGACTCCTACGTCGCTCCCAAATATAACTCTCTGCTAGCCCCCTTGTCACAATTGACAAGTGGATTATCTTTTTTTTTGCACGAAACAAGTGGATTATCTCATTATTGTGGATCCCCACTTCACAGGTTCTTGTGTATTTTGGCCAGGGCAACAGACGGTTGGGATTAAACCCCACTAGAGAAATAGGGAGGGCTTGGGAGTCCGTTGGAGAGCTCTTCAATCCCGGCTCTCTACTTTGCCTACGTGACACCTAGGAGCTCCTAGAATAGGGAAGGCACCTAGGAGCTCCATGGAGATGCTATAAGTATTTCGTCGAATCCTAGTTTTGTGGAATTTAGTTGTACCACACTTTTTGCATAATTTCGGAGAGAGTTCTTCAAGGTTAAAAGTAATCTTGGGAGTATTAATAGTATTTTACCCGTGACAAATACTTCAAAAACAATCGAAGTAAAATATCTGAAATTTCAAAATACTTGTCAAGACGCAACTCATCTCCAGTTTTACAGTAAAACAAAAAGGAGCATAAATAATTTATACGTGCTTATGCTATACATATTGTATTTTATTTTATGTAAATCTTTGTGTGCACGTGTGATAGATTGTTTCTATTGTTTTGTTTTACAAATTTCACTTTACCACCAAAAAAAAAATACAAATTTTATATTAATTGTGTAAAATATAATTATTGTATTTCTCTTAGATTGAGGATCGACCATAAATTACCACTGGACCACAAATAATTTTATATTAATTAGGTTTTTAAATTTCTATTTTTGGTTTTGTTTTTTTACCGATAAAATATCTAGAGCAAGATTTTCATGACTGGGTGATCCCAGCAGGTGTCCCATACCCAGGGGCTCCAAAATGGTAGCCCGATTTTAGTTTGGATCCTCTACACGGTTCGGCAACGGTAGCAGTCTAATATCTGCCTAATATCAATATAATAAGGGGCCACCTTTTAAAAATTTTCAAACAAAAGATAAATACTGAGTTTGTATCCTCTCCCTCTCCCTCTCTCTGCAATCCTCTCCAACCCCCTCTCTCTCTGTGATCCGCTTCCCTAGCGATCTTGCTGCAACCTGTACTTTTGCTTGAAGGTCTCTCTCTCTCTCTCTCTTGGTTTTTCTTTTTTGTGATATGTACCCTCTGTTGATCTTTTTTTTTTTTTTCTTTTTATCTGCCTCACTTTGACATGTACTACGTATTGAGATTCTAAGTCTTTTTTTCCTTTTTTTTTCCCCCTCTCTTTCTCTCAAGCGAAACCCTATGCGGATCATTTCTTACGTTAGAACAGGTATTGCTTCTCTCTCAACACCAGATTCGAAAGTAATCCACTTTTATGGAATTTTGATTGAAGATCATGAGATTGATTTTGATATCGAGGTTTTGAGTGCTTAGTACTGATCAAGTATGCAATGATATGAATTTATATTTTTATCTGATAAACTAAATACTGAATATCTTAAAACCCTATCGATGCTTCATATTCGGATGTGCATCTTGATTTTCTACAAATATTTTATTTTTTTTCTCAAGACAAAAATTAACATGTTCAACTGTTCAAGATAAATCCCAATTGATTCTCAAGATAATTATTACTGCTTCTATAATGTAAATCAAGCCATCCTTAGCATGTTAGCTTGCATGTTGCATCAATGTGAACCAATTATGATGACCTGCAAGCAAACAATCAAGAATTTTGGGGCATGTTTGGATGTTGCGTATATATGACATGTGTTTATTTGCATATGCATTGTTGTAATGCATATATAAAAAAAACACATGTTCATAGTTATACTTGTTTGCCTGTTTTTATCATCTATACATATTTTCACGGGAATGGGGTCATGTTGGTTTCTCCAGTAGGAACCACACGTGTGTAAATAAGTGATGGGTTTCTATTTGTTCGAGAATTGAGACGGATTCTCAAAAGACCAGCTAACGACACACATTTTAACCTGTACAACAGGTTGTGCGTCTAAAAAAGTAACCACCATAAAATTCCTTGATGTTGTTTCAAACACATTGCTTGCTATGGATTATGATTCAGCTACCATATATTTCAATACTTTAACCACGGGTATCTACTCTCATGGGTGTGAACGCAAAATAAAGATTCTAAAATCAATTTATTGGCTATGAATTGGTTTTTGTTTGCAACCTTATTTTCAGCTATGATGCCAATGTCTAAAGGCATGATTTTTAAGGACCAAATGTTCGTCTCATTCCATGTGTTTTAGTTTATATTCCAAATTAACTCGGGTTCCGCAAGAACTGATTTGGTCTCAACACTAACATATTGCATCTGTTTGATCTGTATGATAAGGTCAAATCCGCGATGGAATTGAGATTACGGAGTTCCAACAAAATTTAAAGTTGCCAATGGATTTTGTCGAGTTTCGATCAGTAAACAACCACACCAATTGCCAACTTGTAAAGTCCAACAGAAGCTACCATTGGTTGTTTTTCTTCTTTGGTGAAGTAATGCTTGTCATCTTGATAAGTATTCTAAATGTATTAAATGTCTCGGACCTTCAGTAACATTTATTAACAATCAGATGGTAAGGCTTTTTGTAAGATAATGAATAACAGTTTTTATATTGTTTAGTAGGTCTGTAACTGCAACCAGGATAAAGATATAACTATAAATACGATAATTTCCAACAAGGTGATTACTGCCGAATGTGGTCGCCCCCGCTGAAAATGGATGCGGCGATCAAATGTGGGCATCCCCAACACAAAATTTTCATGTCTCCTAAAAATTTCCCCTGCCTGTTGGCACTACTGTGGCCGACGAAGGCGGCCGATTTTTTTTTGCCGCCAAAGACGGCCGATGTAATGCCGACACAATTGTTTATCCTACTTAATGGACCCCCATGCCTCTCTGATCAACCACCACCCGATCATGTTCTGCAGATCTCGCGCCTCTCTGATCGACTCGTGTCTGTCTGCACTTCTTAATCACGACCCAACTCCTACGCCCCTCTAAACCGTAACCCACTGCTTTAGAATATGTTGCACCTGATGTGGGCGTCCTCACCGAATGTGGGTGCCCTCGTCAAATGTGGGTGCCTTCATAGAATGTGGATGCCCTTGCGGAATGTGTGTGTCGACATGATCTTCATCTTTCTTTAATGTTGCCGTCCTTGAAATATTGTTCTCTCTCTCGAAATATTATCACCACTTTTGAATTATTATTATCACCCTTAAAATTTTGTCATGCCCTCGCTGAATGTGCATGCCGATAGGCACGAGCATAACTGGTTTATTTAGCATGGCATGACAGTATTGTGTTGATTAGGGCAAAAAAAACTTCTTAGTCATCCGATTTTATGTAAATATCATAGCCACTTGTTGACCCAAATCGGTTGGCAACCTAATAAATGGCCCCAAATCTCCAATCATAACTACCCAAAATCTAGTAGGTAATAAATGCCGAAATCCCCTTCTCAAATCAAATCGGTTCTTCCGATTTCGAGGCAAGCAGCCTCTCTCTCTCTCCATCTCTCTCATAAATTCTATTAAAAACCTACAATAAAGATATTAAAAACCTACTATAAAATAATTAATACCTATTCAATGATATTTAATGGCCATTTGATGTTAATTGTTTTTTTTTTGAAAGGTTAATTAGTGCTCTCTCTCTCTCTACCAAGTGAATCACACCCCAAAGGCAGTCGCGGTCATCGAAGGCAGCCGTCCGAGTGCCGACAGGCACATTGCCAGCCGTCCGTGTGCCGACAGGCACGGGCATTTACTATGTTGTCACGTGCATGTGGCACGCATGGGGAGTCTACTGTCCCCACCTGTAGGTTGTCGGACCGTATTAGATATGACCTCCCCACTTTTGGAGTCAGATGCGCAGCACATAGGGTGGTAAATGGGTGGCCCATCGGGCCTCAACTTAACTGTTCGGGTCAAACTGATTCAAAAACTGGTTTTGCTAGGCCCAAGCCTGGCCCATTTACATTATGTACCATCTAGGTCGCATCCCAGTAGCAAAGCAGGTACCATCGAGATCGCATCCCAGTGGCAAGGCACCTGTTCTCCATCTTGTAGGTCATGTAATCGAATCCTGTGGGCTCCATTCCATGTCCGGTTTATCTCTCGCCTTTGTGGCGGGCTTCTCTCTCATCCTCATGGCGGGCTTATCTTGTGCTCTAAGCACTAGTAACAAGCCATGCACTGACCATGAGGCCCATTTAACTCCATCAACAAAGTTATAATTGAGCACCACTCAAAGTTCAGCCCATAAACCTCAACACCTTAGCCCACCCTCTGCAGTTTTTTTTCTCATGGCCAATGATATACAGCTGCAGCCTCAATTACTGACCATCATACTCTCAGAACAGAAGTACCACAAAAATAATTTAAAAAAAAAAAAAACTGTTTAACCACTTCAAACATGTAGACAAATATTTTCATTTTCAAGTTTTTAAAAATACATTAAAGGGAAAATAACTACCTTTCCCCTATGGCATTACACCTTGGTTGGCTATTTTATAAGTAAGCACATCACAAGGCTAGAGTTCACTTACTTCCACAAAGCCGATTGAGCTCATCGCTCAGTGTTGCTGCTGCTCTTTAGGCGGCACTCGAACTGCCGCTACCCACCAAGAAGAAGATGAGAGAGAGAAATAAAAAAAAAAAAAGGGGGGGGGGGGGGGGGGGGGGGGGGGGGGGGGGGGGTTATTTACATAACATTACCCGGACAACGGATATACACTTCTTGCCTCGAAACCTAATCCTCGACGCTCTGAATCTCACCCATCATTATCCGGTTACTGACGACGTTAAACCCTAAAACCAATGGACTCGCTTTCTTCACCTTCTTCCCCTTTCTATTCCCCCCACCTTTAGCCGCTCCATCGAGTACTGTTTCCATACCAGCATCGGTGGTGCCCCTGCTAGCCGCCGTGTCAGAACCTGCGGGTCTGACGCCGTCGACAGTCGCCCAGCGGCAAGTTTCGGCTCGGAAGGCCAATTCGATAACCTCAGACGATAGGAACTCTTTGTAATTGAGGAACTTATCGATGAACTCATGGTTGCGATCCACTGAGCCGAGGTTCTCACCGAGGAGCATTTCCGCCTCCTCAGTCGATTGCTTTAAGCAGAATTCCAGGAAGCTTGTATCTAAGACAATTGCAAATAAAACAACCAAGAGAAGATTTTTTAAAAAATTCATTTTTAATTTTATGAGTTGATAAGATGGAAAAAAAAAAAAGAAAAAATTAAAATTTTAGTACCATGTGTTCCAGTGAGCCTGGCCATTTCACTCACGCACCAATCTCTGAAGTCCAATGCCTCTGCAGATGATTACAGAAGATGAATCAAGTCTTTCTGGCTAAAAGGGCAGTCTGAAAACTCATGACATGCTTACCTGTATGCTCAGTTGCCAGATCCCTCTTCCCCTTTGGAGATGATAAACCAGGGAACGGTAATGATGAGCGAGCCTGTTCCGCAGTTCTGCCGGTCGAGGACTTCTGATGACCTGATGCCGCCGCTCTAGAAGCTCCTTTCACGGATGTGCCCCTTGCTCCCCCACTGTTAGAAGCAATGGCAAACTAATTCAAGAAGTGGACTTGACATTGAACATAAAAAAGATGTCCAGTCTGGACATCAAACCAATTCAAATGTTTGGTTCGATTAAATGAAGTGGGTGATAAAACAAACAAGACCAGGTCAGTTCAATATAAAACAAACAATTCAGCCGGTTCGTGTGGTCCAAGGTTCAACCCCTCTGGGGTCAGTTGGTTCATGCCTGGGTCTGGCTTTATCAACCGACTGCATTGTGGAAATCTGATCCAGTCCAGATTCAGAAGCATTGCTCAAAACAAGAGGAGTAGTTAAAAAACATGTACAAGAGTGGTTCACGCAATTTCTAGCTCGTCTGATGTAACAAGAGATTTTGTTGGTCCGAAATAAGCCTAAGATGGGATTAAATTCTACAAATAACCAATCTCATGAGGGGCTATTTAAAGTATATTGGAGGCGAAGAAAGCAGTCATCGGAAGCCCATCACATGGGGCCAAACTCAAAGACTTATTAGTTCGTTTTCTATAGTTTTTTTCTTATATTTTAGGTCCTTCAAAGCCCTAATTGTGATTTCACGCTTATCATGGTGTCCCTTTGCAAGATTAGAGTTTATTTGGCATTAGTACTCAAATGATAGTGTAACACCCTATCTAAAGGGGTACAAACCCTCCCAAGGAAGGGGTATAAATCCTATGGTATAATTTGATTCCTCGATCATTGGTGCAATTTTGTAGATCACATTTTCTCTTGCAAATAGGTAATACTTATACAGTTATTAGTCAATTTTCATTTTCTGAAGATCTCATTGAAGTATTGAGCAAAATAGCTAACAAAAAAAAAAACTCAACTTCTATATAGAATTTCCATACCTCAATGAGCATCTCATCTTGGCTTGATCTTTACCCTTTTGCATCCTTTTCAAGGCCATTGTCACTCTAAGTTCTCCAAAATTCAAATTGAATGTTGGCATGCATACAAGCTCCGCAACTATGGTCCTGCAGTAAAAATTCACTTAACCTACCAAATCTGTGTAGCTCACACCTTCTTTTAAGTCCAATTTATCATTAATTCTTTCAAAGGCTACAAAAATACCCATGCTTACTAGCTTCTTCGCATACTTCATAACCACTTTATATCATTTAATTCCTAAATGCTATTTTTTTGTTTCCCACCCCTTGAAATAGGACCACTTAATCACACTTTGCGCGTCATTGTTCGACACCGGTTTTTTGACAACTCTGTCATTTGCAGTCAGTGTATCCATGAACTTCTCTTGCAACTCCCCTAATATAATTGTGATCCGATTCTACACTATATTTGTTGCATTTTCAACTTCTAATTACCCTCCTTCAACAACTTGCGACTTCAGAATATTGTATATCCCCTATTAAGTTCCACCACCTTATTCTTGGGAAACTTGTAGTTTCTTCTTTCTTTTCTTCCTCCTAATATACGTACTCTATGTTGTGTGGTCAAGCTTTCTAAAGTTATCACCTTACAATAATCGCATGCCAATCACATGTTTGTTCTTAGTAGAAAATAATCAACTCGTCGTATTTGTTCTACGTTCAAAAGTAACTACATGCCCATATCTATTCTTAGAGTATGTATTTGCTATTGCTAAATCATAGGCCGCTATGAATAAGTATTGAATTGCTAATTACAATTGTATCTCCAAATCCATGTCCACCATATACTTACCTTCTCAATGTTTTACCAAAACGGCTATCCTATTAGCAAAGTCCTCATTTTGAACTATACCTGCAATGAACATTGAGGATGTTGCAAATTAAGTGGATCCCATGAAGCACCATCACGTCAATCCGACCAAAGATCCAACATTTCAGCAAACTCCAAAGGCCATGATCATGTTTCGGTTCTTGGATCCGTGATCAACAATCTATAACCACCACCTATAAATATTGAACGTCCTCTCTTTCTAGTATCATTCTTTCCATACATAACCTTGTAGCAATGGCCAAGTTGGGAATGCGAACTACAAAAATTCCAACTGTGTGATTAAACTAAACAGTAGAAAAACCTGTGGAAATATAAAATAAAATAAAAATATGCGAGTGAATATGAGGTTACCAGCAATCAAATTGTACAAAAATGAATCAAAATATCAACTATATATGCAATAAACATCATATTCGTGCCATGCTAGCCTATATAAACAACATGCAATGGTTATAATTCACTAGTGGGCTTACAAGAACGAGATATCAACATAACAATCAACAAAAAAACACTAAAGGAAGAGAAGAGAAGCACCGGTTCAGTTCAATCCATTTGAATAACTTAATCCTTCTGAATAAGATAACAACTTACAAAATGCAATACCTACAAGGATATCATTAAACAACTATGCAAGTAGAAACGCTTTTTGAAATGAAAAAAAAAAAAGGAGACTGAAAACAATTCTTTATTAGTGATGCCTCACATGTAATATATCAACAGCATCTTCACTTATATAGTTTCAACAACATCATGCTGGTAAGAATATTTGGTCGCAGGAAAAATGACATGAAAAAAAAAACAGTTCAAATAATAGAACTCAGCGAGTAAATAATAATCATCATCATCCAAGCTTATATGACATCAACTTATAAAGATGATTCACAAGAATTTTTCGATTTGCTATCAATATGTCATCAGCCACCTAAGATTCGTGATGAAAACCTAAATGAAACAACTTCGCAAGATAGAAGCCAGCCAAGAAATCTTAAGGCCGCTGGGCATGGAATCAAACGTAGACAAATTACTACGAAATGACCATAATATCTCTTTTTCAAAACTTCAACATAGAAATTGTAGCAAGTTCCGATAGTACCAATTTCTATTCGACATCACGAAATGTCAGACAAAATGGCCGATATTTGACTGAATCCGACATTTAGTCTTTTTTCGGAACAATTTCACCTGAAATTTCCATTATTTTCATAAAATGACGCCATCTTTTTAGTGAAAAATTCCATATTTTTCCTCCATTCCAGATTTTTTTTCATAACAGGACGATATTTGACCGACATCGAAATTAGCCGATTAAAAATCCAACAAATTTCCCCCAAAATCTTTCCTTAAAAAACGCAAAAATTCCACTAACATTTGACCAAAATCCGACAAACTTTCCTCTCTTTTTTTGACAGATCGAAATCGGGCATTTAAAACCTTAAGGGAGACCTACCTTGTTGATAAAATAAAAAAAAAAAAAACGCATAAACAAAGTTTCATACCATAAGCAATTAAGTAACCGCAAATTGTTATGTTTCCTTAGAATTACTAGTTTAAACAATGCATGAGTATAACTCTAAAATTACTATAAATCCTTTTCAAATCATTATCTCATCAAAACCATCTATCTTAAATATCATCTATTTAGGGTCGGCTTTATAAATCCTTCTTCTCCATTCGTTCATGTTAAGGGCGCACTCTACTGTTAGTGCCAGTTTTTCGATATCTTTTCTGATATCTTTCATCAATGATTCAATGTTAATTTAGCTCTTCCCCTCTTTCTTGACCCTCTACAATAATCATATACCATCTCCATATTGGGAAGACCATTGATCTATATATTGTACAATTCCATACCATCTCAATATGCTTTCCATCATTTTGTCCCCAATTGATGTAACTCTTACACTTCCTCTAATATTCTCATTCCTCATCCTAGCCATCCTCGTTTATTGCGCATAGACCTCGACATCCTCATTTTGTTACAATCATCTTGTGTGAGTGTGAACCTTTTGATGACCGACATTCTAAACCATATAACATTGTTGACCTTATTAGTGTCTTCTAACCTTTATTCTCAAGCTCTAAAGGAATGTGTCGAATACATAGCACCAACGAAGCTCCTCTCCACTTTATCCAACCAGCTTTAACCCAAATGGATATATCCCTATCAATCTCTCAGTCCTTTTATCATAATGACAAGGTACCTAAAACAATAACATTGTGCATTTTAGTCCATCATTAGTTAATAGTGATCCATTATCATTATTATGTCTATTAACACTGCATACCATGTACTGTTCTTGTTCCACTAATTTTTAAGCCTTATCTTTCAAAGTTCTCATCCATAATTCCAATTTAGGCTATCCTTGTCTTATCAATTAGCACTATATTATTTGCAAATAACTAAGGTAGTAACCACTATCAGCATAAAAAGGAATGTGCAGCAATTGATGTGATTGAACAATGTCCAAAATATAAAAATGTCATTCGACATCACAAGAGTAAAAACTATTGTCACTAATAGAAATCCGAGACACATGAGAGCTGAATAAAAGAAAAGGAAATGATAAGCAGCGATGTTGAAAATTGGACTGTCAAAACGTAAGTGCTGAAATAATTAGTAACCAACAAGCCAACAACAGAATGTCGGGATAAAGTTTCAGTATTGCCAAAACAAAATACGACACTTTTGATTCTTTGATTAAGGTAAAAACACAAATTAATAAACTTCAAAATTTATAACTAAGAGCTTACTGCTTAGTTTCATGTTGATCGTGAGGACCCCAGAATAGATCATCTTCTCTTTTTGAATTTGATTGTGAAGAAATAAGTGAAGTGGTTTGGGTTGGAGATGAACCCTTGGATGGAGATGATTCAGGAACCTGCCAAGAAGAAGCACCTCGATGACTGCTCTGGTTTGAGTGGACTTTTGGAGGAGTTGGTATTGGGATTTGATGCTGGATTGAAGGTGTTTTCTTTTCTTGTTCTTTTTGGATGTCTCTTAATGAAGAGGGTTTCTGAAGTTTCCCCAAGTCAGTAGACCATGCTGGGGCAGGTAAAGAGTTTGCCTGATCCCCCTTCCAAAGAACAAAATCTCCTAAAGATGGACCTGCTGATGGAACTGGTGGTGATTCTTTCTCTTGCTGTGCTTGACGAGTATATTTGACCTTCTCAATAGGAAGTGGGGGAGCAGAGAGATCAATTGAACCAACCGGTGATGGGATTTTAACTCCAGCAGCTTTAGCCTTGGATTTTCTACGGCTTTTCTTCATGTCTTTCGCTTCAACAAAGTCATCATCCACCGCTACCATGCTAGCCTGGGCGCCTACTGGTGGAAGAGGATGCAAAACTGAACCACTATTATCGCTAGCAAGAGGAACTGTATTTCCTACTTTTGATTTACATAGGACTTCTTCTGCCAGTAAATCATGCAACTGTCCATTTTGGCTCTTTGAACTTGGATTATTCTCAGAATTTCCCACGATAGATTCTGTATTGTTTGCAGTTCGGACATCTCTAATGGGCTTAAGCTCCATCTGGGCAACCACAGCCATCCAGGGTGTTGGTAATGGAGTACTCGCAGGGAGAGCCACCTTATCAAACCCAGAAGCCACTGTTTCTCTCTGAACCCTCTGCTGCTCCTCCTGTTGGATTTCTACCAATGATTTCGCCTTAACAAGCCCAGGAGCAGGTTTCCAAGGTTGATGACATGAAGTCGTTTGTGCATTAGGATCCACCAATGCTGCAACTTCTCTTCCCTCAGCTTCCCCCCCTTTAACAGTTTCTACTTCATTATCTTTGAAATCTATGGTAAATGAAATATGCACTTGTTGAGAATTCATATCTTCTGCAGTACACACGGAAGAATCTTCACATGCAACAGACGGTGAAGTGACATAACATGATTCTTTTGCTTCTGTTTGCACCTTTGATTTTGCTCCATCAATATCTAGTTTTGGCTGCTGGCAAGGATCTGTCCTAATTGGCCCTTTCCCAATGTCTAAAGCCGTCTGGCCTGTCTGTGACTTCAAGTTCTTTTGTTTTCTCGATTTCTTCTCAGAAGTTCTCTTTACCTCTCGCAGTTCTACATTTTTTACTTCTTTCGTCACAGGTGACTCAAAAAGGCATTGTTCGGGGATTTTCTGCGGAGACATCTTCATATCATGTACTTGAACAGAGTTAGAAGATACAAGATCAGATGCCCTAGAACCCTCCTCTGGAGAAACAAGGCACTCCACAGCTTCAGAGCCAATCGATGTCTTTATATCACTAGGGTCTAGGTGATTCTTCTGTTTATCAAATGCCCCTTGTGTCGATTTTTTCATTGCTTCAGATGAAGACTCTACTGTTTCTGGTATGGCTAAGGTATCAGAGTTAGGAATATCCTCCCTCTCTTCTCGTGAAAAGGTATCATCTTGTACTTTTGAATATACTGTGTGGTCAACAATCTGATGGGGCATGTATAGCTGTGAGGTTTCCGAGCTAACCGAGCAATTAAAACCCTCATGACCATGCAAATTGATCTGTGGATGGCTAGATGTATTCCCATCTTGCAGGTCGAGGACAGACATCTGCCGATTAATCTGAAGAGGCTCATTCACTTGCCGGAACCCAAGGCTCTCTATAGGAGCATTACCAGATTGTAAAGCAGCATGCAATTGTCCAATAGAAGGATCACCACCACGATGCTGAGATTGATACCCATAGATGACGTGGGACAGCAATTGTTGTTCCTGCTGCAGCAAAAGCCGCTGCTGCTCTTGCTGCTGCTGCTGCTTTAGCAATAAGATCTTATCCAGCAAAGACAACTGAGTGGGAACAGGAGGAACCTGAGAGTGCATCTGGAGTTGGGACAGTAGATGCTGCTGTTGCAATAAACTTAATATTTGCGGATCTTGAGATATTTCAGAAGGCAGCAATTTTTCAGGTGGAATCGAGCGAGAGGAAAGATCCCCTGGTTGGTTACTTGAAGGAGACAAAGCGGGCTGGTTCTGGAGCTGCAACCTCTGCTGTTGAACTCCAGACTCAAACCTGTGAGTAAAGTTCTGAGCATGGACATCAGGGAAGTTTGACCACACCTGTAATCCAGCATTTACAGCTGGTGCAGGAGAGTTGTCAGCTCTTGCTTGCAGGAGAGACATCAAGTCCACGTTCTGAGGGATTTGAGGAACTTGACAAGAAGTATCACCCATTTGAGGCAGCATCATTGAATGTGACGTAGAAGAACCTGGGAATATCCCCATCTTCGGTGCAACGGAAGAGGTATCTCCTCTTCCTGACCAAACCAAAAGCGGATCAGGTAAAGACCTTTGTGGCTCGAACAACTTCTTTTGTGCTACGAGATGATTCACATTGCTATCAATTTCTTCTCCCACTGAGGGCACAATATTGGGACCACACCCACCACGACCTTGCAGACCTAATCATATAAAAGAAAAAATTGAATTAAATTTGCACAACAAAATAATTTTCTGTGACGAAAGCTGACTCCCCATCGATGGGACAAGGATTGTTGGAAGATTTTGTTGAAACCTTTGGTAAAGCAACTAACCTTCGGTGAAAGAAAAGTTGTCCAACGGTGAACTTCTCATATTACCAGACATCAACGACTCCAAAAACCGGTTCTGCGCTTCAGACGTAGCGCCATGCCTGCTTCTTTGCCCGTTCTTAATAAGCTCAAATTCACCTAAACCCGCATGAACTTTACCAGGACTGCCAAAATTCTCTCTATTAGACACCTCCAACATATTGCTCTGTTTGGATGCGCCAAATCCAGGTGGGGGCCTTGGTTTCGCTTGTAAATGTGGCATAACATCTCCGAGTGACAAGAAAGGAGAATCAGCTGGAGCACTTTCCGGGCGAACTTGCAAGTCCACGCCAAAGTACCCAGCCTCAAACCATCCAATCAGATCACCTCCAGAAAAAGGGCCTTGAACTTGACCCAGTGGATCTTTATAATATAGTGATAAGTCTTCTGGAGCAGGACCTGGTTGCGACTTTCTAGCAGATAAATTATCCCTCGAACAAAAAGGGTTTTCATAAACATGCAAAACATTGGCTTCTCTTTCTCTGTACAAAACTTCAGATGATTGCCTTCTAACCATGGAATCACTTTCCGTCTCCGAATGAAAGCCATGAATGCTTTGCCGGCGTTGGTCTTCTTTGTACTGAGATGAAGCAACAGTCGTGATATTCTTCTGTCCAGTTTCCGTGTCTTTCTGTAAACACAATCAGTTTGTATCAAATACTGTAAATTTGTCTGAAGTATAAAAATGTTTCCCAGCATGAGGTGACCAAGATAATGGTCTCCTACCAATTCAGATCTCCATGGAATGACATGATACGGTGTAGGATCTTCCATCGTGCTCAGTTCTCTAGTGACCACCACATCAGAATTCTTAATAGTACTTTCTGACCTGAAAGCTGCAAAAGTTGAGAAAACTTGTAACACTTTGATGTGACCTAAATCCCAGTCTATGAACAAGATCTTGTAAATCATTTTTCAAAACAAGAAAAAGGAAACTACATAGATAGGTGTAGAATGGAAACTGGGATTAAGCAGCTGGCTTGGATCTATTTTTTTAATGGGTTGCAGAACGGGATTCATAAAACCAACCCATAATAGATGGGGCAAGGCATGCTGGTTCAGGACCTTCAGGTACATGCAACATTCTAGTTTTCCTTTCAAAAGTTAGCCATGCCAAGCTGAAAAGTAACCTAAGGCGAAGTCACCAATGATGCACCGCACGAACACATACACGCATACAAACAAACACATAGTTACACAATGACTGATAGAGAGCAAGAGAGTTGAGTTTGCATCCCTACTGCTGGACAATACATGGTGGGACATGTCAGGAATCCGCAACAATAATAACGATCTAAAATATGAGGTACCAAAACAAAACAACCAAAAAGTGCTTTGGAGGTTTCTTACCCTGTGTATCGAACGGTCACAAAATAAACTGTTAAGAACAACAAGATAAAAGGTTGAGATGAATTTATGGTTTCCAAGTATCCATACCCATTGTGCATTCAGTATCATGTCCCACCATCCGTTATATGACACTTGATACATAGGCAAGAACCTCCGCCGATTTTATTTTAGGATTTCATGTAGTTAAGAAGTCGGACGTCATGATTATGGGGAAACCCCGTCAATTAAGTTACACAAGTGGGATTTTGGGTTCAAATCCTACTAGAAGCACTGCATTTTAAAACTCCACTTAATCCCAGTAACCGTTACCCTCAGTGTGTGTTCGTCCAATCATTCAAACTTGGAGAGGCAGATGAAATGATACAATTTGTAACTATTTTCTATACTCAAACAGCTAAGATACTAAACATTTAGAAAGTTATTTGAATTTCAACATTTAATTTGTACTCTTGAAATAAGAATGCCAGCCTCTATAAAAAGCTGAAACATTCACCTTTTATATTGCCAGTGTTGTCATCTTTATAATCATTCCCAGCAGCTTGTCTATACCCTGTGTAAACACAACCAGGAATCAGACAATGGATCAATCAAACTTCCAAAATCAGGAAGAAATATATCGAGAAGCTAAATGGCACCTAGTCTAGTCTGTTCTGTTGGGACTGTATCTACACTATGCCTTCCTACAGAGCCATCTTTCGAAACCTGGGGCATGAAGCTGCTTACTATGTCTCCTTTGTCAATTCCTTTCAAAATAAGCTACCCAACCAGTAATTAGGTAAGAAAATGCTTTATGAGATCAAATTGTTGTAACTAAAAGAGCGGCGAAATCAATTACCAATTCTTCAGGAGCAGGAGTAGAAAGTGCCAGAGGTTCCAATGGTTCTTCCAGTGTCAAAGAAGTGACTTCTATAAACCCATCTAATAACACCCTACAACTTCTCATATCAGTTCTCTGATATATGTCAAGCAATTTCAATCTACTATATCTTAGAGGAACCACATAGGCACCATCAGACTTATCTGAAAAAGTACCGGCATAATTAGAACGCAAAGAACCACCATTCAAATTGCTACCGCTAGAGTTAACCCTTCCACGACCAGCAGAAAACACGGACACATTGTCTTCCCCTCTCCCTCTGGCATAGCCAGATATTGGGGGTTGAGAAGGCTCCCCCCTTCCAAGAGCTATTGAAGAGTTTGATCTCCATGGACGAGAGTAATGGCAGCCTTCCCTATCAGCATCCTTACCAGGACCAAGATGAGGCATCCCCTTGTCACGGGAAATCTCACTATCTCTGCCAGGATCCGACCACTTTTCATGCCGGTTTTCGGACTCCTTGTCCTCAGGTCCCCAACGACTGTTCCATTTGCTCTCTCGGCGTTGATCATAAATACCTTCCCTATTAACCGAATCATTCCACCGTTCAGATGGCACGCGGTATGTTTCCCCAGAATTCCTAGAGGACCTGCCTGACCAGCGTTCTATCCTACGAGTATCATTGTGTTCCTTATCTCCTTCTCTCCAACGATCTCGGTGAACAGCAGAATTTGACTCTCTTTCTTCATCAAGCCAGCGATCATGACGCCCGGTTTCTGCGTCATGCAAGGGAGGACGGAAAACATCCCTCGTCTTTCCAGTATCATGATGATCCACGCTATCTCTTGATGACTTTACAGCATCTAAGTGATTGCCATGATGAGGGCTGAAATGAGATTCCTGCAAAGCAGCAACAAAGCATGCAAATATACATGGAGTTACATGTGGAGCAGGCACCGATATAAACATAAAGCAAACACGTGATCCGGATTTAAAAGCACTACCAGAATACTACTCAAATCATAACCATAGTGACAAATGTGTCATGCACAATGTTGCTCATTGGATTCTGCAAAAGACTAAAAACGGTGGAAATGATAGAAGTGAAATACAGTAACATTGTACCCCGATCACGATTCCAAGCTTATTTCCCCCAGGCTCAGGTGAAAGCCACGGACGAGAAAGAGGACTATAATTATCATATCCCTGCAAACCTGTGAACTTCAAACAAGAGCATGATAAGAGAGAGTATGTAACAAGAAAATGAAAATACTAAGGAAAACCAGAATAAAATTCAGAAAGTATGAATTGTACACTTAAACAGGTGGCATTTGGCTTACTGGAAGATAGGGACATCCAAAAAGGCATATGCAATACTACTGGGACCCTAGATAGCAATACCACTGCAAAGAAGTCTTGTGATATATGAGTCGTATGTAGAGAGCATTTTTCCTTAAGAGTCTCCCCTGGGAGGTATATTATGGAGAACTGTTGAAGGTGAATTCTCCACACAAAAGCCACTGTAGTGGCCCATTCAATTCAATCACATTGTACTTCTGTTTTACTTGACTAGAATGCCACTTTTAATAGTTTCGTGTAATTGCTCTTTATTCTCCTCTCTATTATTTAATCTTGACCGCCATGCTGGTGTGTCCCTTCAACTTAAGAGCTCACCTAAATCTATGCACTCTATAAATCATAAGACCACTAGGGAAATAATCTCAACCACAGTAAATTTAAATAAAATATCTTATATGGTTAACAAAAGACCATCAAACTTTGAATCTACACTAAATAAAAGGCAAATAACCACTAAAGGAGGTCCAATAGAAAACCACTAGGGAAATAATCTCAACCACACAGTAAATTTTAAAAAATATATCCTTTAAGGATAACAAAAGACAATCAAAATTTGAATCTACACTAAATAAAAAGTAAATGACCACTAAAGGAGGTCCGAAAGAAATTGATGGGCTCTAAAAAGCTACTCAATCTTGATCGCATCAATTTCCCCCGACTAAGAGGAATTCGATTACAGCTTGACCGCATCAATTTCCCTTGACTAAGAGGAATTCGATTACAGCAAATTTGTTCAAGCTTCTTTCTGTAGGCGCCACATTGAAGCTTTCTTCAAGAGCAGATTGTTATAAGTCAGAAATCAGAATGTGTATGTATACTCCCTTATGGAGTGGATGCTTTGTTAAAGAATCAAGGAATGCCCTTGAGAATATTTGTATACAGTCCTTAGCAACCCAAACCTCCTACCTCGCTTGCCGTTCCCACTCTCAAGCCTTGCTTCCATAGATTTGAAATCTATACAAATCAAATGAGCCATACAATGAAATTTATCCTGATATGGTGCAACCACTTCTTGTGATGAGTTGTCCACTTAGGAGCTTGAGGAGATTTTGATGGACATGACGAGATATGATAGGATTATTATGAAATCCCTATGTATTTTGTCAGACCTTCAACATCAAAACCGTTCAATCTACCATCTCCACTTTTCTATATAACCATTGCTATGATGGTATGCACTCACCATTATGTTCTTGACATTTATTAGAACCAAAAAAAAAAAATTTGCAAACTAGTAGGTCCAGTACTAATGTTGCACACATTTAAGTTCTAACACGGGACACCTTAGGGACAAGAACAAACCTTAGTGGCACGGGACAAGGGTGCAGATAATCTTAAGTGCTTCAAGTATTTATGAAGTGTTTGTACCAATACGTACTAGTTATATTCCATTTTTTGACTAAACGTATTTATATAAGCATTAATGCATGCATTCAGATACACATGTGTGAATCATGTACATTTGCACAAAAGCGCGCGCGCACACGAAGTAACATACAAACATTTGTATTCATATAGACACACAAAACAAACAAGCTGACCCTCTTGAACTATTATTTTGATGGAGCTATGGTAAACATGTCAACCCCTTGATCGTGGTTGTTCTACATACACTCCACCATGGAGTTTTCATTTAAAAATTTCTGAAAATAATATTTTCAAATGGCTTTAATCTCATATCCCTTCATCAAGATCTATGCTATCAAAATTGGGACTAGTCGGCGACTAGTCCCCAGGCGGCATTTTGCCGACCGATTAATTCTGATTCTGTCATTGCTGGGCGGAATCCCGACTAGTCCCCGACTAGCGACTGCTGACTATTCCTCAGGCAGCATTCTGTAAGCAAATTTTTTTTTGCAAGGAGTCTTTGCAAGTAATTTTGTTTGGATTTTTTTACAGTGGCTCAAAGTCTTGAGTCGTAAAACTCACAATTATGGCACTTCCCTGTAATCATCTGTTGAGCACCTGAGAATCTCAGATAAAAATATAGACAAATAATTATTGTTTATTTGTTGATATCCATATAACCCTATAATCAAAATTGGGGTTGTTCACAGATTAAACATCATCAACAAATATTGTGATGAATTCTTAGTTCTGAGTCTTCTGACATGGGCATGAAGCCAATACAACTGTGTTCTGTTACTTATGTATTTATACCCATGTTGTGAAGTGTGAAAGTATGTATCGTTATTAACTGACTAATATCAGATACTTATTGACATTTATGCTAGTTCATAAATCATATATGTTTCGGGAGGGGGGAGGGGTTAGAATAAGTTTTGGCCAACTAGTTCCGAATTAGTCCCGACTAGTCCTAGTCGGTCCTTGGTCGTCTAGGGCCGACTACCGACTTTGACTGCATAGATCAAGATATTATTGCCCTCACTCTTGACACACCCAACTTGTTCTACATCTTTAGTTTACATTTCCGTCATTCTAGCTGATTTATATATTTCTTCCTTACCTTCTTTGGAGTCTAGTTTAACATAAAGTTATAAGAAGATGCATATTTAGCCTCATTAACTAGCTTTTTAGCATCCTTCTTATATTTTCTTTATATTTCCAAGTCTTCAATGTCATTTGTCTTCAGCCATTTGTTAAAGCACGTAACTTTTAGATCTCATCGATTCACCATCGGGCTCTTTATCCTCACATCATTAACCACGACATTTTCCAAGAAGTTGTATACCAATCATATTAATACAATTTCCCATCTGATCCCATGCCATATTTGTTGTATTTGTCAAGATCCAATTCCCCTCCTTTATTAATTTCTCTTTTAAGGATGTCATATCTTTCCCTTTAAATTCCATCACCTTATTCTTGGACTTAATGTAATTTATCTTTTTTCTTCTTGCTCAAAATATACATCAATAACCACTAGCCTATGTTATGTTGTAAAAATTTCTCCTTCCCAGATGCTTTTTCATTAACAACCACCTTGTTAAACCCTAGGAACCTCAAACCATACCCCTCTTACCCTTTAAATCTCCATTAGAACTTCTATCTAACACCTGCCCATGCACAGATGTCAAGACAAGAGCACCCATTGCAAAGAAATTAAGTGTTGGCAAATTCCGTATTGAGCTTATGTGAGCAAGTTGAGTTGTCTCAAGTCTCATACTCTCATTGATATTGTTGTAGAAGTCCAAGATGAAGTCTCAAGTTCAAGCAAAGTTCATCTGAATAAGCCTCATCAAGGAACGCAGGAAAAGAAAACTTATTGAACCTTAGAGAACCATTGGTTAGAGCGCACACATCGTATTTTTTGAATCATCAAATTTATCGTGTTTTCCATGAAAATGTTTTTTCTCAAAAGATTTTATTTAATTCCAAATACTTGAAAAATAAAATCTTTCGAAAATTAAATATTTCGAAAACCGATCGATCGGAATGTGCGTCCCGACTCCCGACAAATCATATTCACGTTCAGGCCTTTTGCTCAAATAAAAAATGTTATAGACGGCCAATCGAATTTTTGTTTGACCAATTTTTGTCTACAGTAAGTTTCCAGAAGAAAAAAATTGTTCGACCGATTGGATGTTAAAATCAATCGATCGATTTTTGCCTGAGTAATCTATTCCTCTGGAAGATTGGCCTACTTTTATCCAATCGATCTATTTTATTTACTTGCACGGTCTTTTTTATAGGAGCCAATTTTGGGGTTTGATCAACCGATCAAAATAGACTATCCGACCGATTAGTTTCATTGTTTATGCAATTTAAACTCTTTTGATTTCCTAGTTTGGGAATGATACTACATGGGTTTTGTTAGCTCTAGATAACCCATGCTTGGACATATTTTGTGAGACCGTCCTTTTACTTTATTGTTCTACAAAATTGAGAGAACCCATGGTGTTGAGTTTTGATGTTTTCATCTTTTAGAAGCCATTATCTCCAATTTTTTAGATGTTTAGATTTAGGGTTATTCCATTGTTTTGATTTGTTCATCACATAGGAAACCCTAGTTGCATTTTCGACCCTCTCTATCTAAATCTAGGTTGAGATTTGCTTTTTCATAAAGATGTTGAGGTTTCATGTCAACTTCGAGGCATTCATTTGGAAGAGTGCGGATGACCTACATGTTGGTCCTATTGGAGAAGACAAGTATCGTGTGTTGGCATTGTGGCACGGAAGTTGAGATCGTGGCGTGAAGATGGCTCTTGCATGGAACACAACTTGAAGAATCAAAGCGCATCAACAGAGGTAGTATCAATGAGACCGAGCTGTGTGATGGTATAGTTGTCTGACTTCTACCTTCAATAATTTTATAGTGCATAAACTCATATATGTTCCCTTGGATGTAGGAAACTGTGAGGATCTGAACCACGTTTAAAATCTTGTGTGTGATGGTGTGTCATATGTGTTGCTTGTTGCTTTATCCTGGTGATTGCATATATGTTCAAGACCTAGTGTTGGGTTTATTTTTTAAATTGTCTTTCAACCTATTCACCCCTCTCTAGGTTGTTAATGCGACCACCATATAACTTCCATCAGGGTCATTGGGCTGGACAACTATCTAGGTCGCGTTACGTGCGGGTACTAAATTCTCCACACCCATTACCCCCCTAAAGCCGATTTTATTCGCACACCTTGTTTCACAGTGTATGATATGTGAACCCTAGCAGCCAAAATTACATAGAATTATCACCTTTGTAAACCTCAATTTTAATGGTTGAAATACCTGAATTTCAGATTCTGGTGCCACCATCAAAACTAATACTTGCTGAACCAGATAACAAAAAAAAATTCCATATATTTATTAAGATCATAAAAGGATGTTGAAGTTCCAACTTCCAAGAGCATTTCTTGTTTCCAAAAGACATCATTAAAAGTTAAGTAAACACATGTTTCCATATGCAGTGGAATCCACTGAGTGGGGAAGAAAAAGAAAGTAACATCACAATGTATATTGTCTAAGAAATTCAAAAAAAAAAAAAGATTTTTTTTTTGGTTTCTTAAAATAGATTTTTTTAAAAATCTGTTTCTTTTTCCTTCTAAACTGGATTAACGGGTAAAATACAAACACAACCAAAAACGACATGAATTCCAAATTGAGAACTTTGCCAAAAGGGAATGCTAGATCGGATAAATATACGGAAGGAAATGAGCGGCAAACTGAATCAAAGAAAGAAACCAAGCTCAAACCAACGGAAATGATCATGCCGACGGTGATGGCAACACCCTGGCGCCCAAATTACAGGCGAAACGGGCAAAGCGCGCGGGAATCCTTATCAAAAGAACCCGGAGGCGGGAGCTAGGGCTTCGCCACCGACGTCGGAGGGGAATCGCGAGAGGGCGGCGGATTGGGGCGGGGGGAGGATCGGAGGAACCTTTGGAGATCCGGTGCGGCGGGGCGTCCATGACGAGGTGGTGGCTCGAACCGGCATTGCTCTCGTCGGCCATGATCGTCGGCGGCGGGGTGAGGAGGAGTTGCTGAGCTCTCGGGAACCCTTGCTAGCTCCTCGGGAAAGGGGGGGCAATGTGGGCGGATAAAACCCCCCAGACGTCAGCCAGCGGCGTAGGTTAGCAGGACGAGCTCGCGGGGGTTTCTTTCAGCGCGCGTACTGGCTAGTGGCTGCCACCGTGTCCCGCGGTGCGGGTCAATTGTTTCTGCCCGTCCGGTCCCAAATGGACGGTCTGTGATCAAGGAGCCGACGTTGAGCACTGACGTGATCCAGCGTACATCTGTACGGTTGGATAGCGACTTGGGCGACACGTTTCGGGACTGCGGCTTTCGATGCAAGCGCCTCTCGTAAAGATGCGCCCGGTTGTCCCCTTGGAACTCTATAGGAAACTTCCGTTTTACCTTGAACTGCACCCATCGAAGGGACTTTTTCTGGGCTGATGCGGCTCCAGCATGCCACGTCAGCTTTTCCGTTTGTGGGCCCCCTATATTTGGTTTGGGTATCATTTGGCGGTAGATTGTTAGGGCTCTGTCTATTTTCATCTGTGGGATCGATGAGAATACTGTTCGCATGGAACGCATTGACCCCCACGCTTGCCGAGAAGAACTGCGGTATATTGACGCGCGGTGTATACCAAGGTACGCTCACCGCGTTGCAGACGGTAGGGTGGCAATCCTTGACCCGACCCGGACCCGACCCGAACCCGACCCGAAGTGAGCGGGTTTGGGTTTGGCCTAAACGGGTTCGGGTCATAAACGGGTCGATCTGATTGACCCGTTTATTTAATGGGTCGGGTTCGGGTTTGTACTTATAACCCGAATGACCCGACTTGACCCGTTTACCAAATGGGTCGTGTCAACCCGACCCGAGCCAACCCAAACCGACCCGACCCAACCTGACCCAACCCGGCCCAATCCGACCCGTCTTGACCCAACCCGACAGGTTTACATGAGTTCTTTTGACCCAACCCGAGCCGACACGACCCGACACGACCCGACCTGTTTAGTAAACGGGTTAAACGGGTCGGGTCGGGTCAACCCGTTTATTAGGCGGGTCGGGTTTGAGTTTAAGTTTTTGACCCGTTTATTAAACGGGTTGGGTTTGGGTTGGGTGTTTTGCCCTTATGCCTATGTCTCAACCCAACCCGACCCATTGCCACCCGTAGTACTGCATTATCATTGTTGCTTCCGTTACCTTTCCCATCATAGGCCTTGGAACAAGGGCTATGGAGATTGTATTGCAAGGGCGGAAAAATCCTCATCCTCCAAGTCTTCTGCAACCAATCTCGGGCCCACATCAGTAGAATCACTAGCTGCTTCATACCCGTCTCTGGATTCCGATAGTACTGTTGCCCGTTCTATGGGGATAGAGATGGCTTCCGAACCTTTAGATCTAGAAGCCAATCTCCCACATCTGAATCTCGCTCCTTCATGCCCAACAAAAATAGAGCCCGATGCACCATTGCCATCAGAATTAGAACCCGAACCACCATCATCATCAAATCGGGATCCCGATTCAGCATCTCCCGTAGATCTAGAAACCGATCCACCGAGACCATGTCCAGCCCCCCTTCGACCCCGACCTGAAGAGGAAGATGATGATCTCGCACCTCTTCCTCGCTGCTGGGCAGACGGTTTGCTACCTGCTGTGATGAAACCCTCCAATCTTGGAGCTCAAGGAGGACGGAACGCAGCCTTATCCACCAGCCGAGCCTCCTCCGCGACATTCTCTAGATCTTGATCCCCATCACGAGGAGAACTAAGAGGGAAGGAGTCCCCCAATAAGGGATCCCCTATGGCAACCACCACCACCACCAAGGATCTAGAGAAAGAAGCTCTAATTTAGAGAGTGAAACGATTGAACACTTACCGAATTGTTACTTGGCTGATTTTATTTTTTGTAGTGGTCGCAGTTGTTGGTTAATAGAATATTAGTGCATGCTAGTGCCTATCGGTGTGGGGGATGATCTTCATGCTGACCCGAATACTCCGCCCAACCAGTCAATCGAGTTGAGTCGAAGATATGATCGAGTGTTTGTCTAGGTTGTTGTTCGAATATCGTTCATAGGAGCCTTTTGAACCTTTTGACTTTGAAGAGTAAGGATAGCAAATTGACACAGGGTGTAATCTCGGAGTTCAGTCGAAGCCTACATCTCCGTGCTGTAGGGAGCAACCCGAATTCACTAGCACTTTGCTCGAAGTAACCTCGACAAGACGAGTGTCACTGATCTCTTCGAAAAGAAGATCGAAGGGAGTGGAATATCGAAATGTTGGAATCTCAGAGCTCTAGGTTTTTGAAAGTGATTCTGGAATCAGGAATTCGATTTCAGATCTTCTTTACATTGGTATAGTCTGCTATTTATAGGAATCTCTGGAAAGAAAACCGGGGCAAATGACAGTTTCTACTGTCGTATCTGGGGATCCCCCAGGCAGGGCTGGTGGGTCCCGCTATCGTCTCTGTGGACCCCCCAGGCAGGGCCGGTGGGTCCCGCAGTCGTCTCTGTGGACCCCCCAGGCAGGGCTGGTGGATCCCGCTGTCGTCTCTGTGAACCCTATAAGCAGGGCTGGTGGGTCCCACGGTAGTCTCTGTGGACCCCCATAGGCAAGGTTGGTGGGTCCCGCGGTAGTCTCTGTGGACCCCACAGGCAGGGCTGGTGGGTCCCGCTGTCGTCTCTGTGGATCCCACAGGCAGGGCTGGTGGGTCCCGCTGTCGTTTCTGTGGACCCCACAGGCAGGGCTGGTGGGTCCCGCGGTAGTCTCTATGGACCCCCCAGGCAGGTCTAGTGGGTCCCACGGTTATCTCTGTGGACCCTACAGGCAGGGCTGGTGGGTCCCGCGGTTTGTGAAGCTCTTGGTCAAAATTTGCACCCACAGTTACCCCCTCCAAGTTAGCTAGAGGTTGTGCTTGCTGACTTGGACCCCTGGTGCAAAATCCAATCCTCTTGTTAAGGGTTGGTGACGTTGAGGCCTTGTAGGGCATTGCTGAGTGATAGGACTCCGGCATCTGTAAAGAAGAGAAACCCATTGATAGACTAATTGAGTAGATAAGCCAAACTTGTCCGGTCTATCAAATCCGATCAATCGGTTAAGTTTGACCGATCGGTTACATGTGTCCGATCGGTTGAATTTGACCGATCGGTCAAATCCAACCGGTAGAGGTTGAGGGGATCGGTGGAAAAGTATGTATTTCAGCCGGATTCTGTGGAAAATTGACCGATCGATCGAATTTGTCCGATCAGTCAAAATTGTGCAATTGGACAGTTTTGACCAATCGGTCAAATTCAACCAGTGGAGGTTGAGGCGATCGGGCAAAAGACATCGTTTTCTGCCAGATCTAGTAGAAAATCGGTTGATCGGTCGAATTTGTCTGATCGGTCAGAATTGTCCGATCTAACAGTTTTGACCGATCGGTCAAATTCAACCAGTGGAGGCTGAGGCGACGGTAGAAAAGACATCGTTTTTTGCTAGATCTAATAGAAAATTGATTGATCGGTCGAATTTGTCCGATCGGACAGTTTTGACCGATCGGTCAAATTCAACTGGTGGAGGCTGAGGCGATCGGGCAAAAAACATCGTTTTTTGCCAGATCTAGTAGAAAATCGACTAATCGGTCGAATTTGTCCGATCAGTCAGAATTGTCCGATCGGACAGTTGTGGCCGATCGATCGAATTCAGCCGGTGGAGGTTGAGGCGATCAGGCAAAAAGCATCATTTTTTGCCAAATTTAGTAGAAAATCGATTGATCGATCGAATTTGTCCTATCGGTCAGAATTATCCGATCGGATAGATTTGACCGAGCGGTCAAATTCAGCCGGTGGAGGTTGAGGTGATCGGGCAAAAAGCATCATTTTTTGCCAGATCCAGTAGAAAATCGACTGATCGGTCAAATTTGTCCGATCGGTAAGAATTGTCCGATCGGATAGATTTGACCGATCGATCGAATTCAGCCAGTGGAGGTTAAGGCGATCGGGCAAAAAGCATCGTTTTTTGCCAGATCCAGTAGAAAATTGATTGATCGGTCGAATTTGTCCGATCATATAGATTTGACCGATTGGTTTAATTCAGCCGGTGGAGGTTGAGGCGATCGGGCAAAAAGCATCGTTTTTTGCCAGATCCTTTGGTCATTCGCCCGATCGTCAGCCTGTTGAACGGGCGAAGTTTTGTAAGACGATCGGTCAAAATTGCCCGATCGGGCATGTTTGACCGATCGGGCAAAAAAGCATGTTTTTTGCCAGATCCTTTGGTAATTCGCCCGATTGTTTGCCTGTCAAACGGGCGAAGTCTTGTAAGGCGATCGGTCAAAATTTTCTGATCGGACAAGTTTGACCGATCGGTCAATTTCAACCGGTGGAGGTTGAGGCGATCGGGCAAAAAAGCACGTTTTTTGCTAGATCCTTTGGTAATTCGCCCGATCGTCTGCCTGTCGAATTGGGGAAGTCTTGTAAGGCGATCGGTCAAAATTGCCCGATTGGACAAGTTTGACCGATCAGTCAATTTCAACTGGTGGAGGTTGAGGCGATCGGGCAAAAAAGCGTATTTTTTGCCAGATCCTTTGGTAATTCGCCCGATCGTCTGCCTATCGAACGGGCGAAGTCTTGTAAGGTGATCGGTCAAAATTGCCCGATCGGACAAGTTTGACCAATCGGTCAATTTCAACCGGTGGAGGTTGAGGCGATCAGGCAAAAAAGCACATTTTTTGCCAAATCCTTTGGTAATTCGCTTGATTGTCTGTCTGTCGAACGGAAAAAGTCTTGTAAGGCGATCGGTCAAAATTGCCTAATCGGACAAGTTTGACCAATCGGTCAATTTCAACAGGTGGAGGTTGAGGCGATCGGGCAAAAAAGCATATTTTTTGCCAGATTCTTTGGTAATTCGCCCGATCTCTTCTGCCTGTCGAACGAGCGAAGATTTGTAAGGTGATCGGTCAAAATTGCTCGATCGGTCCGTGAAGTGGAGTTGATGATTTGCGGCTCGGTGCTTCATTTGCCCGACGCTTCGCCATGCCCGACACTTCGCCTGGTTTGTGCCACGTGGCATTCGATCTAGAGGTGCCACGTGGCACTCTTGAAAAGATGGTACTCAATCTCGAGACGCCACGTGGCACTCCGGTTTTCTCGCCAACTTTTCGGGGTATATAAGTTCCGCTCCGAGGCTCATTTTTCTCCCCACGCTGCCAAAAAATTTTCTGAGCCCCCGGCTTTTGCTCATGAATTCTCTGCTTTCTGCTCTCTTTGTTCTCCCGATCGGTCGCAAGTGGCATCTACAAGCAGTATGAAGAACATTGTCCGATCGAAGAGGGGGAAGGTGAGGGCCGAAGTTTCGTCACCCAAGTTTGCTGGGAAAGACAAGGGCAAAGGTGCTCTGGGTGTTCTCGGCAAGAGGCACTTAGGAGTGGGGTTTGTTACTGCTCCTTCCTGACCGGAGCATATCCCAAAGGCGAACTTCGTGCTAGGGCCATTGGCGAAGGAACCAATATACGAGTACGGGGTTGGCAAGAAGATAACTGAACCCAAGAGGGCCAAGTGGGAGAAGCTGCTCAGCTGCTTTACTGAGGGTAACCATCGCCCAGCCCTCGCTGGAGTTCAATCCGCTTTTGGGATTGACAAGCGAACTATCTTCACAGAGGTGGCAAGCAAGGAGCAAGTCATGGGGACGATCGTTATGATCGGTCAACTGAACTGCGAGCTGCGTCTGCCTCTGCCGATGTTCGCTGCTCGAGTTCTGAATACTTCAGGCCTGTGCCCTGGGTAGCTGACGGGGAACGCGTAGAGGATCATCTACGCATTCTGCCGAGCGGAATCTGACCACCAAGAGGAGCTGAGAGCCTGCTACTCCAGCGTTCCCGAAGTTGAACTGGCCCGGATCGAGTTGGGATATTTCTTCTACCACTACAAGTGGGTGTCAAGGAAGGATAGCCCATTCTTCAATCTCCACGGCAGCTCGGCCCTCCGCCCGATCACCGACACGATTCCCTCCGACAAGCTGTACACGGACTGGCCAATCTCCGTCTCGGGGGCGTGGACTCCCTTCTCTGTGCCTGAGACTCCTCGTACTCAGGTACATAAGGAGGTTGAGAGATACGCCCCAGGAGGGGATTTATACTGGTCATCCGATTGGGTTGGGGCGATCGACAATCTGTTTCTTGAGTTGACCCGCGACACCCGATCGTGGAAGCAGTTTTCGAACTACCCGGTCCGGCACAGCAACGCCAACTTGATGCACCGACTGATGGTGAGGTACGAGGACAATGATGCCATGTACTCTGACTACGAGGAGGATCCGGAGACGGGCAGATTGGTTAGGTACATCAGGGCCGAGAAGAAGGTTTATGGGACGAGGCGACGCTTGGGCCCGACTGAGGAGAAGTTGGTGATGACTAGGCGGGGCCAGGTCAAGAAGTGCAAAGTGCTGAAGAAGGTGGAAGAGGAGAAGGAAAAGGAAAAGGAAGAAGAAGAGGAAGATGGAGGATGAGGAAGAAGAAGATGATGATGAAGAAGAAGAAGAAGAAGAAGAAGAGGGAGAAGGAGAGGGAAAGAAAGAAGGAAACGAGGAAGGGGGAGGAGGAAGTGGAGGAGGTGTTGAGACCCCTCCTACACCTCCCGGGTCCGAAAAAGTCCCTCCTATCGACGAGGCTAAGGCCCGTCGAATGGAGGATGTCATGGACATGGCGGGCGACGGCAAGAAGGTGCCGCCCACCTATCACTTCGAGGGTCTGAACGCGCCCCGCGCTCATCAGAATTAGGTACTCGGGGAGTGATGGGGTTGCTAGCAACCCAACGCCCCTCGATCAAATAGCCCCTGGTGGCCTTCGTCAAGAAGGGGCCTCAACGAGTGGGGGGCTGGAGGTCGAGTAACCGAAGTCTGCGCCTTGACTTACTGCAGCCCAGATGGCGGAAGAGACTGCCGCACTTGTGGCCTCTTTACAGGGGGTAGGTGAGCAGCTCGAGGAAGGGGAGATCTCTCCTCCTCGAGATATTCCTTCTCTCGTACAAAGGAGGGGAGGAAGTCATGGGGAGGTAGAGACGCCCCAACTGATCCCGGTCGTATCCCCTATGAGGGAGAGATCGACCCCCAGGGCTAAGAGCTCCGATCGGGGGAAAGGACAGGCAGAAGCATCCCAAGTCTGCAGGTATGTTTCTGCTAACTCTGTACTTTCTCCTCATTGTAGTTGAAATTTAAAATGTCTGAGTCTTTGTTTTGTCTACAGATGTACCTGCCGGCCCTCCTCCCGTGATGAGGGACTTGGGTGAGGTGGATATCAACCACCCGACGAGAATGCTAAGGAAGTTGTGCAACCTTCCGGACGCGCCCCTGGAAGAAGCCTTCAACAGGCTCGAAGTTGTGGTGAGTGCATCAACTTTGACTTGGGCTGTGAATTATCCTTCGATATGCTGCTTTTGAATTGTTCCTTGTTGTCGGCAGAATTCAGTTTTGTTGAAGCTCAACAGCAGGCTCTTCAGGAGGGCCGGTGAGCGGGGGGCTTCGGCAGAAGTCGCGCGCTTGAACGCCCTTCTAGAGGCCTCTAATGAGAAGAAGGAGAAACTACAGGCAGCCCTTTCTGCTAGTAAGAAGGTTGTTCGCAAGGAACAGCAGGAGAAGAAAAATTTGAACACCTCCTATGCCGATTTGAACAAGGAGTTCCAGGACTTGAAGAACAGGTTCTTCAAGATGGAGACTTCTGCCTATAATCGGGCGACGAAGATAAAGGAGCTGAAGGCTGAGCTCGATGCGAAGGAGATAACTTTTGCGGCCAAGGAGGAGGCCTATACGAAGGAGCTCGAGCAGATGCTTATTGACAGCGAGAGCTACAGGTCGACTACGGAGAAGGCGATGGAGGCCCTCAGGCAGGCTCATGCTAGTGGCATCCATTCTTCCAAGGTGTCTGCGACGAGCAAGTCTCGTGGTGGATCCGAGGGAGATAGGTCGCACGCTCAGAGTGTAGCAAAACCTTGATGTACTCTCTTTCTTTCTTTGCATTTGTAACTTTTATCCTCGAAAATTTGTATCTGCAAAGTTTTGAGTAATAGGAAAGACTTGTTCTGGCTGTTTGAAATGTATTGTCTCTTCTATGTTAAATGTTATGGATGATAATGTTTTGAGTGGAATGGTTGAATGAGTGTTTAACATCTGTTTGTAAGGGATCGTGTCGTAACTCGATCACCCAAATTTGTTAATTGATTTGATAATTAAGAGTTGTGCTGTCTCACAACCCAAAACTGTTCAATATTTTCCTGCAAGGGATTGCGTCGCAACATGAACTCCCAAACTTGTTAAACAATCTGGTAATCGAGGATTGTGCTGTCTCACAGTCTGAAACCGTTTAACATCTGTCTGTAAGGGGTCGTGTCACAACACGAGCTCCCGAACTTGTTAAACGATCTGGTAGTTGAGGATTGTGTTGTCTTACAATCCGAAACCATTTAACATCTACCTGTAAGGCGTCGTGTCGCAGCATGAACTCTCAAACTTGTTAAACGATTAGGTAGTTGGAGATTGTGCTGTCTCATAATCCGAAACCGTTTAACATCTGCCTGTAAGGGGTCATGTCGCAATACGAACTCCCAAACTTGTTAAACGATCTGGTAGTTGAAGATTGTGCTATCTAATAATCCGAAACCGTCTAACATCTGCCTGTAAGGGGTCGTGTCGCAACACGAACTCCCAAACTTGTTAAACGATCTGGTAATTGAAGGTCGTGTTGTCTCACAACTCACAACTGTTTGTCTAATTATCAACTGGGAGTCGTTGTAGATGGTGAGTCGATCTACCCCCAAGGATTCAGCAATCTCTAATCCGGAAATGAGCACCTCATACTCAGCTTTGTTGTTGGTGGCATTGAACCCGAGGAGAATAGCCCTTTGAAGATGATCGAGCTCGGGAGATATTAAGACTATTTCAATTCCCGAACCGGTTGCACTTGAAGCCCTATCAGTGTAGAGCTTCCATCGAGTTGACGAAGTAGTGGGAGCTTCAAGGCTCGGATTGAGGGTCTTCGGAGCGGGATTGAATGAAGGTTCGTCACTGTCATCGAGATGCATTTCGACGTCTTCCTCCCAAGTGATGGGGTCTTCCACGGGGAAGTCGGCAAGGAAATCAGCAACTGCCTGCCCTTTGAGAGAAGTGCGAGGTTCGAACTGAATCCCAAGAGCACTCATCTTGATCACCTATTTTGTCATTCGACCCGCTCGACTTGCCTTATCGAGGATGTCTTTGAGTGGGTGCTCCAAGATGACCATTATCGGGTGAGAGACGAAGTAGGGTCGGAGACTTCGTGATGCCATAAGCAAGGCCAGTGTGACCTTCTCGATCTTCGAATAGCGAGTCTCTGCCGGAAGAAGGGTGTTGCTGATGTAGTAGACTGGACATTCTACGCCTTCCATTTTGCTAACCAAGACCGCACTAATGGCTTGATCGGTTACGGCGAGATAGAGCCAGAGATCTTCCTTTGCAAGTAGAGCTATTAAGATAGGAGCTCGCGTGAGATAGTTCTTAACGTCTTGAAAGGCTTGCTCGCAAATGGGACTCCATCCGGAGGTGTCCGCCTTTCGTAATTTGTCGAAGAGTGGCTTGCACTTATCGGAAGATTTGGAGATGAACCGGTTGAGAGCAGCTAACCTTCCAGGGAGGCGTTGCACCTCCTTACGGTTGGTACGTGATGGCATATCGAGGATTGCTCGAATTTGGTCGGGGTTGGCTTCGATGCCCCTCCTGGTCACAAGGTGACCAAGGAATTTGCCCGATTGAACCCTGAAGGCACACTTGGCCGGGTTGAGCTTCATATGGTACTTTCGGAGGACTTGAAATGTTTCTGCCAGATCGGAGAGATGGCTCTTGCGATAGGAGCTCTTGGTGAGGAGGTTGTCGACAGAGACTTCGACGTTGCGACTGATTTGTACTTCAAACATCTTCGTGACTAGCCTTTGATAGGTTGATCTAGCGTTCTTAAGATCGAAGGGCATTACGTTATAGCAGTAGAGGTCCCTGTCTGTCATGAAGCATGTCTGTGGTCGCGGAAAAAGATTCGGGTAGTCTTTATTGCGGATCACACGAGATTACAAAATTTTCTTTGATCAGGAGATTGTGGGAGAGATCCTCTGGAGGGTCCCTTTGATCCGCGTCTCCACGTGGTATTCGTGCGAGAGCTTTGAAGGGGATCCCAGGACAGAGGTCTTTACAGGATGAGGGTTTTTGAGAGGCTAAGGAGTTTCCGCCGTTGATTTTGTCCCGTCCGTGCTTCGCGCTTTCTCGGCTAGGGAGGTTTTGGGCTTCGTTCCTCGACCTTCGTGTCTTCCTCGATCCTTGCTAGACCTTGGCGTTCTTGATCGTCGGTTCGCGGCGTCGATCGTGTTTTTGGCTTCGGCTTTGGCTTTAGCTTTCGGCTTTGGCGTAGCTTTGGCGTGGCTCTGGCGTTTGCTTTGCTTTGGCGCTTGCGCTTGAACGTAGACGGGTAGAGACTTGCGATGCTTTAGTTCTTCCGGACTTCGCATCGTATCGGCTAGAACGTGCGGTGCTTTGCTCGTGACCGTCGTAGTTGCTTGGCTTTGGCACGTGCGTTGCTTTAGCGCAGGCTTTACCGGTGCGTTTGCTTTGGCTTCTTGCGTCGGCTTTGACTTTAGCTTCGACTCGATCTTCTTCTCGAACGACTGGCGTTACTTCTTCAAGGCTTATTTATTCTTCCGACTTCCTCGACGGTTGTGGCGTCGGTTTTGGCTTTTCGACGGGGGTAGCACCGATGCTCGTGCGACGGTTGTAGCATCGACTTTTGTTGATGAAGACGGCGGGTGTGGCACCGGCTTTAGCACGACGGTTGTAGCGTCGGTTTTTGGTTGACGAAGGCGGCAGGGGTAGCACCGGCTTCAGGCCTTCTTCTCCCGGCTTTCTTCTTCGTGCGAGGAGTCGATGCCTTGATTGAAGACGACGGGTGTTGTCGGCTTCGATCTTCTTCTCCGGCCTTTGCTTATGGCGTCTTCGGAGCTGATGAAGATCGTTGGAGCAATTGGGTGATGACGGCTCCGGGTCTTCTTCTCCACGCTTTCTTCTTCGTGCGAGGAGTCGAAGCTTTGATCTCCGAGTGCAAGGTCTTCACGTTGATGAGGACTTGAAGGGCCAAGGACTCCCGTAGGATATGCTTGCCGTGCCTCGTGAAGCCTTCGGTCTTCAAGCGTTGGAGCTTCTTCGTAGCGCTCTTTCGTCTTCAGCTTTTCGGACCTTTGATGCCTTCCCCGACCCCTTCTATTTATAGGCAAAGGGGGGCGGTTGGGGGAGATATTGCTGAAATCTTTTTGTTTCCTCCAATATCTCCCCTCATAACCATCGAGATATTATTCCCTTATTTGGGGAAACAAACCCGATTTCCTCCTTTTTAGTTGGAGTGGTTATGGGCTAGATGTGACTCGATCTTTAAAGATCGAGTTGTTATTCTTGTTGCACTTTTGGATCGGATGGCGACGCAACGTCATCTTGTCCGTTGGATCGAGGGATTGTCGCGGATCTACGGCTACGTAGACGTCCACGCCACCTCCCCCCGCATCGAGGCGGTTTTGATTTCTTTTTCCTTTCTTTTCTTTTTCTTTTCTTTTTCTTTTTCTTTTCTTTTTCTTTTTCTTTTTCTTTTCTTTTTTTTTCTTTTAGGGCCGGCCCCACCTCTCCATGAAGAGGGGGGCCCGGTTTTCTAGAAGGGCCGGCCCCACCTCTCCATGAAGAGGGGGGCACGGTTTTCTAGAAGGGCCGGCCCCACCTCTCCATGAAGAGGGGGGCACGGTTTTCTAGAAGGGGGGCCGGTGGGCCCCCCCCCCTCTTTGTGTCCGAGTTACGGGTCCGGTGGGACCCGTTTGCTTTGGGTCGGGCCATAGCGCGCGAATTGAGTTCGCACGTGGGCCTAGTTCGCATGCGGGCCGTTGTGTGCGGGCCGAGTTTCGCATACGGGCCGTTGTGTGCGGGCCGAGTTTCGCATGCGGGCCGTTGTGTGCGGGCCGAGTTTCGCATATGGGCCGTTGTGTGCGGGCCCAAGTTGCATGAGCGAGTCGGGTTCGACCCGAAGGTCATCGAGTGCAAGCCCATTTTTTGTGTACAAATCGGGTTCGACCCGAAGGCCGTTGGGTGCGGGCCTATTTTTTTGTGTAAAAATCGGGTTCGACCCGTGGGTTAATTTCGATGCCCACAAATGCCCCCTCAAGTTCGAGTGCGCCCGCGGGAAACGCGTAGCGGTTGGACTTGAGTCGCGTATTCGTGGGATTAGGTCTTTAAAAGGACCCCTGTTTTTCGTTTCTCTTCATTATCAACGATTCCCGGCGGCTTGGAGGCGAGAGCTCTGCTAGGGTTTCTTGCTTCGCAACGATGCCGAGGAGGATGAAGATGGTGACGCCATGGGGTTCGCGGAGGAGGGAAGATCGCCGGCCCGTGGACGGCGGAGGGTTGCCGGCGAGGTGATTCTTCTCCTCCTCCTTCTTTTTCTTCTTCTTCTTCCTCTTCTTCTTCTTCTTCGTATGGTGCGGGAGGGCACGACGGGCGCGGCCGGGGGCTGCTGTGGCGGCCGGCGCGCGGGTTGGAGGCGTGGGAAGGCGCGAGTCGGAGGGTGCGAGGCGCGGGTGCGGCCGGGGGCTGCTGTGGCGGCCGGCGCACGGGTTGGAGGCGGGGGGCGCGGGCGCAGCACGCGGGGGCCGGAGGTGTGGGCGCAGCCGGCGACGCGGGGGCCGGGGGCGACCGGTGCAACAGCACGCGGGCGCGGGGGCAGCGTGGCAGGGCGCGGGGAGGCCGGAGCGGTCCAGCGTGGGAGCCGGAGCCGGGCGCGGGGGCCGTGGGCCGGAGCGGCAGGGTGCGGAGAGGCCGGAGCGGCACAGCGCGGGGGCCGGAGCCGGGCGCGGGGAGGCCGGAGCGGTCCAGCGCGGGAGCCGGAGCCGGGCGCGGGGGCCGTGGGCCGGAGCGGCAGGGCGCGGAGGAGGGCGCGGGCGCGCGGAGGTCGGCGGCGTAGGCGGCCGGGGCTGCGGAGAAGGGCGCGGGCGCGCGGAGGTCGGCGGCGTAGGCGGCCGGGGCTGTGGAGTCCGGCGGGGTGCGGCGTGGGCGGTGCTGGTCGGGGACGACGCACCCCCCCCCCTGCATGCAAAAATACAAGAGATAGAGAGAGGGGGTCGTGGCTTTTTGCCATGACCCCCCTCTATTTTCTTTATTTGCTCGAAGCCCCCCCCCCGTTAACTTTATTAGGAGAGAAGGAGAGGGTCGCGGATTTTTGTCGTGACCCCCCTCTCTTCTTTTTATTTGCTGAAGGACCCTCCCTGCTAGCTTTAACAAGAGAGAGGAGAGAGAGCAATGGCTTTTTTTTGCTGTGACCCCCCTCTGTTCTTTTTTATTTGCTGAAGGACCCTCCCTGCTAGTTTTAACAAGAGAGAGGAGAGAGAGTCATGGCTTTTTTGCTGTGACCCCCCTCTGTTCTTTTTTATTTGCTTGAGGCCCCCCCCAACTTCTTCGTTTCTGTATTCAGAATCCATCTGACCTGGGCCTTGTCTTCTTTCTTTTTCAGGTCTCGTTGCTACGAGAGCTTTCTGAGTTCCGGCTGGATCGTTGATGTGGTCTCCCACGGGAGTACGCATCTTCGCTTCCCTTTCGCACAAGTCTTCCACCACCGTGCTTCGAGACAGGAGACTGGATTGTCGGTACTTCAGCTTTTGACGCACGAGCGAGTTTGCGAGGATGGCGTGACTGACGGCTCTTGTCGAGTGTTGAAACTTGGCGAGCGCATCCTTACTGACGAAGGATCTTCTCGGCAAATTATCCGGCCGAGCTTGGGGTTGCCGTTCCACCATACTGGCGAGGAGTCGGTTCCGGTCCCTGTTGTCGCTTTAAAGATATGCTCCCGTCGTACGCGCTGGGGTGTGGGGATTCAATCGCGTGGAGATGTCACCTATCTGGGAGGTTTCCGGGACTGGATGAAAGAGCTATCCAGCGCGTTGGAGGCAGAGCCAGGGATGGAACGTTTGGCGAGGTTTGTGGAGCCAGCTTGTTGGGAGTACAGTCGACCGGACGGTATGTACCGGGCTCTGTGTGAGCAGTGGTGCCCCGAGACCAATACCTTTTTGACTGGAGCTGGTGAAATCGGGATCACCCTTCGTGATGTGCATGTCATCTCTGGGTGTCCAGAAGTTCGGAGCTATTATCAGGAGGAGGTTCCTTTCCTGGAGGTTTTGACGGATCCAGATGAGTCTCCTAGCTTCTGCCTTTTGCTTTTTAAGGCGTATGCTATTATAGCGGCGTGCGAGAGGTCAGATCGGGTACTTCACTCGGATTGGGTGGACTTCTGGTTTCGAGGAGAGTATCGTCACGCTCCTCCTTCGAGTCACCCGATGTGGAGATATGCCTCGTCAAAGAGGCCGGCGCCTGGCACCTTCCGGCGACCGATCGAATCTCTGAAGAAAGAGTGGTGCTCCATGGCCGGGGCGCAGCGTCCCTGGGAAGTCTTGGGACTTGAAGAGTGTAGTGATGACTGGCGTGCTGTTTACTGGTCAGCGGGGTTAGTACTCTTTCTCTGCCGCTTTGCTTTACCCTGGGAAGGGGATGTGGTACGCCCTGGGACCTTCCTTGCAGCTGCTCGGATGGTGACTGGAGAGTTCCTTAATCTGGCGCCGGCGATCCTCTGCTCGTTGTATGGCGGGCTTAGCGACACTTATTGGAGTCTATCGAGTGCGGGTAATGCAAGAGGGGAAGTAGGCAGAGCCAGTTCCTTTTGCCCCCTGCATTACCTCTACGGTTGGATTGGGCTCCACTTTCCGAAGGGGATCTTTGCGGTGCGTGGACCTTCGACCTCGGTGCCCTTTCTTCCTTGTGTGGGAGGTGTAATGAACGCTTTTTATGCATGGGAGCGTCCGAAGCCTGGTGCCCGAGAGTGTTTACGGCGCATGGGCCCCTCTGACTTCGAATTTGTATCGGAAAATGCACTGGCGCCTTCTATGAAATCCCTGGTGTGCGATGGGGCGGAGATGTTCGATCCTTTGTACTGGAGCATGGTGAGTTGCAGGCCTGGGTATCTTGTTTGGCGCCGTGGGGATGTAGTGGTGGTGGCCCGGTACTCTCCCCACCGGTTTGCTCGTCAGCAGGGTTTTCGGCAGGAGTTGCCTGGGACTCCTTTGCGCCTGCGGTTACGTTACACTCCGCAGGAGGCGTACCGCCTCTGGGGAGCACTTTATGATCGTTTTACTGGGTGTACTTTCTCACCGGGGATTAAGTCGGGCGGCAAGGATACCGCAACTCCTGAGTATCGTCGCTGGGTCAACGGGTCAGTGCTTCCCCTCTTGGCTGGCCTTTCGCTAGACGTCCTTGCTAGCAGCGAGCGGGCTGACTTTCCTTTTGACTCTTTGGCGGGGTCAGAGGATCGTCGTCTCTGGTCCGAGGAGCGATGGTCAGAGAAATCTTGTGGCCGTCGAGAGAGTACTTCCCAGGCTTCACTTTCTGTGCAAGAAGTTGAGATGGCTCCGTTCTCCAAGGTTCAGGGCCTTCCTGAGACTCAGGCTTCTTGGAGTGGGGGTGCTTCTCCCAAGAGGAGAAAGTTGGACCTCTTGTGTGAGGCAGCTTTGACTGGTGCTGGCGAGGCAGGGCCAGCTCGAGACGGAGAGCCAGGGCTTTTTGTCGATGGGGTCATCCCTCCTTCTGGGGTATCTTCATCGGACGCTGCAGGTATATCTTGTTTTTAGTTTCTCATAAATTTCTGTGCTTGTATTCTTACTTCGTTGGCTGAGTTGTCCAGCTCTTATTTTGGCAGGGTCTGCTGGACCGGACTGCGAGTCTGCCCGGAAGGGGGTTGGGCAGGAGTGCTCTCCCATCAGAGCAACGTTGATTGAAGGTGGCGGGCTGGATGTTCCCTGGGATAACTTGGAGCTTTTGGGAGCGTGTGGAGCAGACTTTACCGGCAGTGCTGTCAACCTGGATGATATTGACGTGGAGCAGTTGGGCTTTGGGGAAGAAGATGAGGTCTCCAGTGTAGGGAGAGAACAGACTCCTCCAGCTAGGTCCGGTACTCCGGCAGAGACTACTCCCGCAGTTGTTTTGTCGGAAGGTTTGCCTGTGCCTCCTCCTTCGGCTCCGGTGGTTCCGCTGACTGTTATCACGGCGATGGTCCAGGAGGCGGTTCCTTCACTTGAGCCTTCAGGGTCGGAGCCCACCTTGCCCGTGCACTCAGAGGCAGACAAGAGAAAGTACAGTTCGCGGGACCTTCTCTCTGTGCTTCTTTTGGAGAGCTGTCGGAAGTATATCCAGACGACGCTTGCACCCTTCCAGGAAGAGGGCTTTGCCGCTTTGAGCAGCTGGTGGGTCCTCGAGGGGCCTGAGTTTTGCAAGAGTCTGGCGGCCTTTCAGGTAGATGGCTCTTTGTTTGAGACACAGATGCGTGTTCTCTTGGCGGATAGTGAAGCTCATTGCTTAAAACGGGCTTCGATGGAAGATGACCTCCCCCTGATACTGGCAAAGGCCGAGGAAGAGGAGCGTCGACTGGAGGCGCAGCATGCACTTGCTGCTGCGAGCCTTGTTCGGGCGCAGAAGAGGCTAGAGGCTGCTCGCATATCTTTCGAGAAAGCTGAGACGATTGAGAAGTCTTCTGGAGCAGACTTGGCAAAGCAGCGTATCGAGCTGGCGGCGCATCGGGAGCTGGTAGCTTCTCGGTCTTCAGAGTTGGAGTGCATGGAGGTTACTGACGGCGAGCTGCTCCGACGTCTCAAAGGATTTGATTCGCTTTACTAGCATGTCGCATTTCCTTTTCTTTCTTGTCATTTCTGTTGAACAGACTTGTAGTTCTGCTTTTCTTTATCTGGTGATAACTTAATATCATGCATCTATTTTTTTTGGACTTGTATTCTGGAATGGCAGAGCTTGGTTGTGTTTTTCTTTTGTTTGGACTGAACCTTTACAGGCTGCCTACGTACCCTACTGAGAGGGATCAAGTCACACGTAGTTCCTTTTTTTTTTTTTTTTTTGCAAGGAGTGTCGCCTTGCTTTTAGGCATAGTACCTTTTGAGGTACTTGCCATTGATAGGGCCTTCTGGCGTGGTGAGAAGATATGCGCCGTTGGAGTAGACCTCTTTGACAACGTGCGGTCCATCCCACTTGGCGTCGAACTTCTTTCCTCCTCGATGTGAAAGGATGATGGGGCGTTTGACTGCGAGCACCAATTCTCCTTCTTGGAAGGATCGAGGGCGAATCCTTTTGTTGAAGGCTCGGGTTAGCCTGGCTTGGTAGCATTCCAAGCGTTGTTGAGCTTCGAGGCGCTTTTCATCTAGGGCTTCTAATTCCGCTAGGCGAAGTTGAGTGTTGTTGCCGTTGACGAGGCCTTCCTGGACGGCTATTCTGAGTGACGGGATCTGGAGTTCAAGCGGGAGGACAGCTTCTACTCCGTAGACCAGCGAGTACGGAGTCGCCTGTGTTGGCGTGCGAAAAGAGGTGCGATATGCCCATAGCGCTTCACCCATGCGTTCATGCCAGTCTTTCTTCGACTTTGAGACGACTTTCTCCAAAAGTTTGCAGAGTGTTTTGTTGAAAGCTTCAGCTAGGCCGTTGGCAGAGGCGTTGTACATGGTTGAACACCTTTGCTTGATATCGAACTTGGCGCAAAATTGGCTGACGGCGGCGTTCTTGAATTGCTTCCCGTTGTCCGTAACGATATAGCGGGGGATGCCGTACCGGAAGATAATGTCGTTCTGGATGAAGTTGATGACAGAGTGCCTGGTAACTTCTCGCAATGGTACTGCCTCAGCCCATTTGGAGAAGTAATCTGTTGCCGCCAGGATATAAAGATGCTGCTTGGATGACTTGGGTAGCGGACCGACAATATCGAGTCCCCATCCATCGAAGGGCCATGATGCGATGGTTGGATGCAAATGTTCCGGAGGCTGACGGATGTAGTCGCCATGCAGCTGGCAAGTGTGGCATCTTTTTGCAAACTCGAGGGAGTCTTTGATCATAGTGGGCCAGTAGTACCCCATCCGCCTGATGCGGAAGTGCAGCTTTGGACCGGACTGATGTGAGCCACAGATCCCGGCATGGACTTCTTCTAGTGCTGTTTCTGCTTCTTCTTTTGCAAGACACCTCAGGAGCGCACCATCGTAGCTTCGACGGTACAACTCGTTGTTGAAGTGGAAGAATTTTAGAGACCGTCGGTGAATGTCGACCTTACGCTTCGGATCTTCAGGGAGCTTCCCGTGGACAAGAAAGTCTATGAATGGTTGTCTCCAGTCTAGCTCGTCGGTCACGAAAACGTGTACTGTATTGACTTGGCCCGGGATTCCCATAGGGAGGTCCTCTTAGGTGATCACCATTCTCTTACAGATAGGGATGATGAGTTGGCTTTTTTCTGGGAACGGAAGTGTAGCTGCCAAATTTACAAGCGCATCAGCCTGCTGATTGAGGTTTCTGGGAACATGCTGGATTGAAGCATCTTTGAGTGTACCAAGGAGTTTCAGGGCTCGTAGGTGCAATGGCACAAGATCTTCTTTGTTGACCTCGTATGCCCCCAATATTTGCTGAATGACGAGTTGAGAGTCGCCGAAAACTGTGAGCCCTTGAAGTTTCATATCATTGGCGAGTTCGAGGCCAATGATCAGAGCTTGATATTCCGCCTTGTTGTTGGAGCATGGCTCTGATAGTAGAAACGAGAAGGGAAGTACTTCGTCGTTTGGTGTGACGAAGATAACTCCCGCTCCGGCTACATCTTGCCTGGCCGCACCGTCGAAGAACATTTTCCAAGAAGGGGCGATGTCGATGCAGAATACTTCTTCGTCTGGGAGATCTTCTGATAGTTCCCATTCTGCTGGAAGGGGGTATTCTGCTAGGAAGTCTGCGAGAGCTTGACCTTTGACCGCTTTACGAGGGACAAAGGTGATGTCAAACTCAAGGAGGAGCAAAGCCCACTTGGCCAGACGTCCGGAGAGCACTGGTCTCGACATGATGTATTTGAGTGGGTCGGCTTTTGAGATGAGCCTGATGGCGTGAGCTATAATGTAGTGTCGCAGCTTTTTTGTAGCGAAGATGAGTGCCAGACAGACCTTCTCAATCGGGGAGTAGTTTAGCTCCGCGCCGATGAGAGTACGGCTCAAATAGTAGCATGCTGTTTTCTTGCCTAGCTCGTTGTCTTGAGCCAGGAGTGCCCCCAAGGACTGTTCCTGGGTGCTGATGTAAAGGACCAATGGCTTTCCTTGGACTGGTGCTGTCAGAACCGGGGGCTTGAGTAAGTAATCCCTGATGTTTTGGAGGGCTTCCTGACAAGCTTCATCCCACTGGAATGCTGCTCCTTTCTTCATGAGGCGACTGAAGGGCCTGCATTTTCCAGCTAAGTTGACGATGAACCTTCTGATATATGCTAGATGGCCCTGGAGACCTCGGAGGTCTCGCACGGTTTTCGGGATTGGCATATTGAGGATAGCATCTATTTTGGATTGATCTATCTCGATGCCTCGATGGCGTACGACAAAGCCGAGAAACTTTCCCGAGGAGACCCCAAATGCGCATTTAAGCGGGTTCATGCGGAGCTGGTACCTTCGAAGTCGCTTGAAGATTAGCTCGAGGTCTTGAAGATGTGTTGACTTTTGTCTTGATTTTACCATGAGGTCGTCGACGTAGCATTCTATATTCTGATGAAGGATATCGTCGAAAATTTTTTGCATGGCTCGTTGGTAAGTGGCTCCTGCATTTTTCAGGCCGAAAGGCATGACTTTGTAGCAGTAGATCCCTTTTGGCGTGCGGAATGCCGTAAGCTCTTCGTCTTTGGGCGCCATCCGGATCTGGTTGTAGCCCGAGGACCCATCCATGAAGGTTAGTGCTTCATGGCCTGTTGTCGCATCCACCATTAGTTCTGTGATTGGCAGTGGGAAGTCATCTTTGGGGCATGCATTGTTTAAATCCCTGAAGTCCACGCATACTCTGATCTGGCCGTTCTTCTTCTTGACTGGGACCACGCTGGAGATCCACGTTGGATACTTAACTTCTCGGATAAAGCCGGCTTCAATGAGCTTGTTGACTTCGCCCTCTATTTGCGGTACCAGCTCCGGCCGGTAGCGTCTTTGTCCTTGCTTGACGGTGCTAGCTCCATGCCTGACGGCAAGCTGATGTACTGCAATCTTGGGGTCAAGTCCGGGCATTTCCTTGTAGGACCATGCGAAGACATCTCTGTATTCTTGGAGTAGCCTGATGTATGCAGCTTCCTCTTCGGGAGTCAGGAGTGCACTTATGAATGTAGGCCGAGGATCCTCTTGCGTACCCAAGTTGATTTCCTTCAAATCGTCGACGGTAGAGTGCCCCCCTTCTTCGAGGACCGGCGGGGCGTCGAGCAACTCGTCGTCCGAAGTAGAAGATGCGTCGATTGGAGAGTCGGAAATGGTGATATGATTAACAGAGACCATGATAATGTCGGTGATGCCGCCAGTTTCGTAGAATGATAAGGGTGGGTGGGTGGGTATGATTTTTCTCACCTCAGTGGGTGGCTTTCCCAAACGGTCGAATACCGACCTTTGCTTTGCTTGTCTAATTGGCCCAAGTCTTTTGAATACTGATATGGGATTTTGACTTGCCTGGTTTTTGATGCTCTTCTTTTGCTTTTGAGGTATGGTCCGACGCCGAGCTCGATATCGCCTTCTTTTGGCGCCCTTTGTACCGGGATGAATATTGGTAGAGCGTGCATCGGAAGCTGACGATCCCTCTTCCGCCTCATTCACCAACTTCACCTCAATGTAGTTAGAGGTGAAGGTCTTCTCTCCTGTTATCTTGATGACCACCGGGGTTTGACGAGAGCCGATGCCTCGCCGATTTGGTGGGATCTGCTCGCCACCCTGGAGTAAATGGGCTTGAGTCTTAGTCATCCCGTGTGGTATTGGAGCTGGCAGGAGCGTACTCATATGTGCAGCACTGCCTTCGTCGTAACCAGCTTTGAACAGCAGCTTGGCGGCATTTTGCCCCCAGCTTCCTTTTGGCTTGAATGTGAGTTGGCTGGATTCGAAGGGATTGATGGGTTTTGGTGAACTTGAAGCTTGCCCCAGGCTGGGTAGTGGCAGTGTCATCTCTTGCAGAGTGATGACATTAGCTTCCGATAGTGGCTGGACCATCCCTTTTGGCGAGGCAAAAGGTGGTGATTCATCTTTGCGAAGCCACTGAGGTGTGAGGCGTAAGACTGTCGTAGCTTGGGCAGGTAATGGAGTGTGCTTCATGGATCTTGGCTTGGAGCTGATGCGCATTCTTCGTCTCGGCGCTAGCACTTCTTTGACTTCGTGTATCGCCTTAGATGGTGGTACCGGTTTTGGAGTTGGCGGAACTTCATCCTGCTCCATACTTTTAGCTTTCTGAGTTCGAGGAGTTTTAGCTGGAAGGACTTCTGCAACAAGGTCCTTTGCTTGGTAAAATTTGGCATCGGCGAGGTGCGCTTCAGCCTCATTGAATGGCTTGTTGTCTGCAACAATGCACTTTTCCAGACCTTCCTCGTAGTACTTGAGGCATTGGTGCCAGGTAGACACTACGACACCGTTTTCGTGCAGCCACGGTCTTCCTAGCAAAAGGTGATATGATGTTTGACAGTCAATGACGTGGAAAAGAACCATCGTGTCAAGCTGACTGATAGAGAGTTTTAGACGAATGATCCCTATGGTGGACTGTCCTCCTTGGTTGAACCCTTGAATGACCAGCTGGCTTTGTGAGAGCTGGTTGGTGGTGATGCCGAGCTGGCGCATTGTTTGGATAGGCATGATGTTGACAGCGGAGCCGCAATCCAACAGGATTCGGTTTACCGGCTTCTCGTTGATGTATCCCGAGACATAGAGAGGTCGATTGTGCAGTCGTGTTCCGAGCTGCAGATCTTCGTCTGAGAAGGTTATTGCTGCGTTACATGAGACAATAGTTTCGTCCTTCTCGGCGTTTTTCCTTGTTCTTTTGTAGCTGTCTGGGTCTGTCAAAGCCTCGGCCATTGCTAGGCGAGCTTTCTCTGGGAGGTGTAGTGCTTCTATGAGTGGCAAGTGTAGAATTGCCTCATCGTAAGCGGCAGTGCTTTCTTTGTCGGAATCATCCTCATCGTTGATGGTGTTGCTTTCTTTGGAAGGCTTGATCCTATCTTCTTCTTCCGGCGCCACGTGAATCTCAACCATGCAACAGGAGGCTTCGTGCAGCTGATCAGCTGGGAGGAAGTAATCGGGGAAGAACTCTTGCAACGTTGCCGGTTCTGGGGGGTTTTGCAGGAGGAGATCATCAGGATCTGCTGGCGGTACTTTGAATCCCCTCCTTCCTGGAGCTTTGCTTTTTTTTTTGTAAGTTCTTCGTTCCGGAAGCTTTCTTGTTACCCGATCGAACTTGCGACTTCTTGGCATCCATGGCCTTCGTCTGCGAGGCAACACGACCCATGCATCTTCATCAGTGGATTCTTCGTTACCAAGGTGAAGCTCTGGAGTGGGAGTGGTAGGTCCTTCATGGGTCGGGGAGACCTGCTCCTCTGGGGACCTTGGTGGTTCGCCTTCTGATTCCCAGCCGGTGGGCTTGATTTCTTCTATTGAGACAGACGAAGGTTTGGAATAGAGGACGTAGTAGTCGAATTTACCTGAAGGCTGGCCTAACAGACCGACCTCCGGGTCTCCTTGCTCGTACCTTGTCTGGAGATTTGTGGGTTCTCCATGAGTCGGGGAGCCTTGCTCCTCTGGGGACCTTGGTGGTTCGCCTTCTGACTCCCAGCCGGTGGGCTCAATTTCTTCTATTGAGACAGGCGAAGGTCTGGAGTAGAGGACGTAGTAGTCGAATTTACCTGAAGGCTGGCCTAACAGACCGACCTCCGGGTCTCCTTGCTCGTACCTTGTCTGGAGATTCCGTTGGGACATAGCTTTGTTTGAGAGAGACGTCGATGTAGGCGACGGTTGCCCCCAGGGCAGTGACGTTTCTTTCTCAGCGAGCTTAGGAGCGTACTGCTGTCGTCTTGAGATCTTCCGTTGTGGATCTAACTTCGCAATTGGCCTTTGGCGATTGATGCGCAACTTGGGCCTTCTCTGGTGGGTAGCAACGAGTACCGGTTGAAACGAACCGAAGGTGATGGATGTCATGTTTGCCGTTGCAACGTCGCTGGAGTCGATCTCGATTTTTCCTTGCTTTGCGAGTGCCATGATCTTCTTTTTGAAGACGAAACACTTCTCAATAGGATGACTGACCAGCCGGTGGTATTTGCAGAAGAGCGGATCGTTGACCCGATGCATCTGTTCGGGCCTTTTTGAAGGAGGAAGCTCGATCATCTTTTCTTGTAGCAGTTGATCGAACATGGAGGAGACTTCCGAGTCTGGAAATGGATACTCTTTGGCCTCGAGTTCTTCTAGAGTCATCTTCGACTGTCTTTGGGGTGGAGGTGGTGGTATGGCAGCTCCCTTTTCTTGATCTGACTTACCGCTGATTTTGAGTGGCTTGGAGGCCGAGGCGATGTCGGCGACGTTAACTTGCTTTGATTTGGGTGCCGGCGGTTTGTCTTTCTTTTCCACCTTCAGAAAGTCTTTGGTCTTCGAGTCCCCGCGATTTGCTAAGCTGAGCTCCATGTCATGGGCTCGAGTTGCAAGTTCTTCGAAGGACTGAGGCTTGATCCCCTTGAGGATGTAGAGTAAGCCCCAGTGCATGCCTTGGGTGCACATTTCGATAGCCGAGTCTTCCAACAAACGGTCTCGTGAATTCAGGGCGAGATTCCTCCATCGATCGATGTAGTCGATTACTGATTCGTCCTTCCTTTGCTTGACGGCAGTAAGCTCGGTCATGCTAACGATGCGCCGAGTACTATAGAAGCGGTTGAGGAATTCTCTTTCCATTTGATCCCAACTGTCAATGGATCCTGGAGGAAGATCAACATACCAGTCAAAAGCATTACCTTTGAGTGTGCGAACGAACTGCTTCACCATCTCGTCGCCGTATGTGCCGGCGTTATTGCAAGTTTCGACGAAGTGGGCAATGTGTTGCCTTGGGTTCCTCTTTCCGTCGAAGTGTTGGAACTTTGGTGGCTGGAACCCGGTAGGGAAGCGCAGCTGCTGGATCCTTGTAGTGTAAGGCTTCGAATATGCTGCCGTAATCGGAGGTAGGCTGCCGCCGTGGGAACGCATCATGTCAGCCACCAGTGCTTGTATTTGCTGGGCATTCATCGTTGCTACCACTGAAGGTTGCGCGGCTATCGAGACCGGCACGAGAGTCGAGGAAAGTGCAGGAGTAATTGCTAGTGTTGCCGGGCCAACTTCTGCAAGAGCAGGAGTTGGAGACGGGGCTGGAGCAGCTACTGGAGAAGCAGGAGGTTGACCGAATGTTGCGACATCCCTGGCACCCAGCTTCTGAAGCAAGGTGTTGATGTGACGATCCTTCTCTTCCATTAGTCGGGTGAGCTGAGCCATGTGTTCACCCATTTGCATGACTTGGAGCTGGAGAGCGGACGGAGGATGATGTCGCAGGACGTCCCGATGTTGCATGCCCGCACCCTCGCCATCATCGTCGGAGACGTAGTTACGCTGACTTGTTTCTGCTTGATGACGGATGTTTGCCCCCGGCAAGGGAGGTGCAAAGTCCGCTGGAGAACCCGAACGGGTTCGGGGTTGGGGCTGGTCCTCCCCAAATTTCTGGATAGATGTTCCAGGATTGAGGCTCGTTTCTTCATGCACCGAGGCCTCATTGGCACCTTGGCGGGCATCTTCAGCAGCAGTTTCTGGCGTGAAGAAGTCCGCAAGAGTTTGAGTACGCCGAGTGTAGACGCGTACTACCGGGGGAATGGCATCCTCCGGGTTTTCTGGATCACCGTGTTGGAGTAGTGGAGACTCGGCGATAGGTGAGAGGCTTGTTGGAGCAAACGTATCGTCGTTCGTTCCGGCCATGGCGAACTTAAAGCAACTCCTTCAAACGTACGGATGAAAGGAGAGGAGGTCCCACCGGGCGTGCCAGAAATCTGTGGTCGCGGAAAAAGATTCGGGTAGTCTTTATTGCGGATCACACGAGATTACAAAATTTTCTTTGATCAGGAGATTGTGGGAGAGATCCTCTGGAGGGTCCCTTTGATCCGCGTCTCCATGTGGTATTCGTGCGAGAGCTTTGAAGGGGTTGCCCAGGACAGAGGTCTTTACAGGATGAGGGTTTTTGAGAGGCTAAGGAGTTTCCGCCGTTGATTTTGTCCCGTCCGTACTTCGCGCTTTCTCGGCTAGGGAGGTTTTGGGCTTCGTTCCTCGACCTTCGTGTCTTCCTCGATCCTTGCTAGACCTTGGCGTCCTTGATCGTCGGTTCGCGGCGTCGATCGTGTTTTTGGCTTCGGCTTTGGCTTTAGCTTTCGGCTTTGGCGTAGCTTTGGCGTGGCTCTGGCGTTTGCTTTGCTTTGGCGCTTGCGCTTGAACGTAGACGGGTAGAGACTTGCGATGCTTTAGTTCTTCCGGACTTCGCGTCGTATCGGCTAGAACGTGCGGTGCTTTGCTCGTGACCGTCGTAGTTGCTTGGCTTTGGCACGTGCGTTGCTTTAGCGCGGGCTTTACCGGTGCGTTTGCTTTGGCTTCTTGCGTCGGCTTTGACTTTAGCTTCGACTCGATCTTCTTCTCGAACGACTGGCGTTACTTCTTCAAGGCTTATTTATTCTTCCGGCTTCCTCGACGGTTGTGGCGTCGGTTTTGGCTTTTCGGCGGGGGTAGCACCGATGCTCGTGCGACGGTTGTAGCGTCGACTTTTGTTGATGAAGACGGCGGGTGTGGCACCGGCTTTAGCACGACGGTTGTAGCGTCGGTTTTTGGTTGACGAAGGCGGCAGGGGTAGCACCGGCTTCAGGCCTTCTTCTCCCGGCTTTCTTCTTCGTGCGAGGAGTCGATGCCTTGATTGAAGACGACGGGTGTTGTCGGCTTCGATCTTCTTCTCCGGCCTTTGCTTATGGCGTCTTCGGAGCTGATGAAGATCGTTGGAGCAATTGGGTGATGACGGCTCCGGGTCTTCTTCTCCACGCTTTCTTCTTCGTGCGAGGAGTCGAAGCTTTGATCTCCGAGTGCAAGGTCTTCACGTTGATGAGGACTTGAAGGGCCAAGGACTCCCGTAGGATATACTTGCCGTGCCTCGTGAAGCCTTCGGTCTTCAAGCATTGGAGCTTCTTCGTAGCGCTCTTTCGTCTTCAGCTTTTCGGACCTTTGATGCCTTCCCCGACCCCTTCTATTTATAGGCAAAGGGGGGCGGTTGGGGGAGATATTGCTGAAATCTTTTTGTTTCCTCCAATATCTCCCCTCATAACCATCGAGATATTGTTCCCTTATTTGGGGAAACAAACCCGATTTCCTCCTTTTTAGTTGGAGTGGTTATGGGCTAGATGTGACTCAATCTTTAAAGATCGAGTTGTTATTCTTGTTGCACTTTTGGATCGGATGGCGACGCAACGTCATCTTGTCCGTTGGATCGAGGGATCGTCGCGGATCTACGGCTACGTAGACGTCCACGCCACCTCCCCCCGCATCGAGGCGGTTTTGATTTCTTTTTCCTTTCTTTTCTTTTTCTTTTCTTTTTCTTTTTCTTTTCTTTTTCTTTTCTTTTTTTTTTCTTTTAGGGCCGGCCCCACCTCTCCATGAAGAGGGGGGCCCGGTTTTCTAGAAGGGCCGGCCCCACCTCTCCATGAAGAGGGGGGCACGGTTTTCTAGAAGGGCCGGTCCCACCTCTCCATGAAGAGGGGGGCACGGTTTTCTAGAAGGGGGGCCGGTGGGCCCCCCCCCTCTTTGTGTCCGAGTTGCGGGTCCGGTGGGACCCGTTTGCTTTGGGTCGGGCCATGGCGCGCGAATTGAGTTCGCACGTGGGCCTAGTTCGCATGCGGGCCGTTGTGTGCGGGCCGAGTTTCGCATACGGGCCATTGTGTGCGGGCCGAGTTTCGCATGCGGGCCGTTGTGTGCGGGCCGAGTTTCGCATGTGGGCCGTTGTGTGCGGGCCCAAGTTGCATGAGCGAGTCGGGTTCGACCCGAAGGTCATCGAGTGCAAGCCCATTTTTTGTGTACAAATCGGGTTCGACCCGAAGGCCGTTGGGTGCGGGCCTATTTTTTTGTGTAAAAATCGGGTTCGACCCGTGGGCTAATTTCGATGCCCACAATGTCTTCTCCCGATCATCCGGATGCAGGGGGATTTGGTTATACCCGGAGTACCCGTCCATGAAAGATAGGAGCTCGTGGCCAGTAGTGGTGTCAACGAGTCTGTCTATCCTTGGCATAGGAAATTGGTCTTTGGGGCATGCTTTATTGAGGTTGGTGAAGTCGATGCAGACCCTGATTTTCCTATTCTTCTTAGGAACCGCGACAATATTGGAGATCCAAGTAGGGTACTCTACTTCACGAATGAAGCCTGCCGTGAGTAACTTACCGATCTCTTCTTGAACTGCAGCTTGACATTCTGGTTAAATTGCCTGAGGTTTTTGCTTGACGGGCTTCACTCCCTCTTTGATGGTGAGTCGATGACATGCGTCATTCGGGTTGATCCCGGGCATATCTTCGAAACACCAAGCGAAGACGTCAATGTTGGATTGAAGGAAGGATAACATGTCTCGCGCTCCTGCGTCGCTGAGACTGGTACCAATGAACGTCTCTCGGGGGAGATCGCCACTTCGATGTTTATTTGAACGATTTCTTCGATTGAAGGTAAAGTATCCCACTCGATTAATGGAGGTTCGGCCAGTGGGATCTCCTTTGGTTGCTATCTTGAAGAAGTGCCAGCTTCGTCTCTTGGGCGCTTTGGTGGTGCTAGGTCTACTCGACGATCTGTCTTTGCAGCAGCCGCTTTACAAGATCGCCCTGCTTATTGATCTTCTCGGATGCATATAATACCCTCTCTTGTTGTAAACTTGAGGAGTTGATGATAGGAGGAGGAGATTGCGTTGATCTGATGGAGGAATGGTCGCCCGAGGATGATGTTGTAGTTGGACGTTCCTTCGACGATGACAAACCTCACGGAGACTCGAGTTTCCTGGCTCAGATCCAGAGTGAATCTTGATTCACCCATGGTCATACTCTGCTCCCCGTTGAAGCCCGTGATCACGGTCAGGACGACTTCAAGGCTCGAGTACTTGTGTCCCAAATGCTTTAAGCAGTCCGAGAACATAATATCGATCAAGCTCCCCGTGTCGATAAGGATGCGGTTAACAGTGCTCCCATCGATGATGAGCCGTAGGACAAGGGGATCCCGATGCAGAGTATGGACTCCTTGAATGTTGGAGTCGTTAAAGATGATCGATGGCCATGCTAGGCCTTTGACAGGTTTCTCGACCCAGGTATCCTCTTTGTTCGCTGCGGAGCGAATATTGAAGATGCGTCGCACTTGCCGATCGACCTCTTTCCCTGTCAACATTTAATTGTGCAGTGCTCCGTGGATGCCGAAGATACTAGTTCGCACAGCAATAGGTGATAGACCGGTAGAGATTTGGTGGATCCAGCAAGCTAATTTCCCCTACGTAGAAGAGGGTTGGCGTTGGTCTTGTCGGCCTTTGACGAAATCTTAGAGGTGGCCTTCACATAGCAAGTCTTCTAGATGATACCTTAGTCGATAGCATCGATCGGTAGGATGGCCGTGGCTGCATGAAAATCACAATAGACCTATCTATCGGCGGTGACCTTAGTATCCGGTTGTAGTAGATTCGGCCTTAAACTCCTCATGTTGAATCTGATCGAGGATTTGTTCGATCGGGAGGATCCAATCTGTGAATGTAGTCTTCTTCGGAGGCGATCTACGACCATCGTTCCTTGGTCGCTTGGACGGTGGAGGTGCCACTGCTTTCGTATTATGAGCTTTGGCAGTATGCTTCGGTGCTTCTTTCTCGGCAGGTCACCGTCTGGTTTCGCGTCCCTTCCGAGCGATTTGATCATCCTCGACTTCAATCTCCCTATGGATTCGGTCAAACATCGAACCCAGAGAAGGCGAGGGATTGCAAATGAAGTCGTTGTAGATATGCAGATCGAATCGGAGGGCATTTTGGAAGGCCAACATGATTGCCTTGTTATCCAGATGCCGTCCGAAGAGAGCGGCGTGTTCATTGCAGAATCTTCACGTGAAGCTGCGAAGACTCTTGTCGCCTCCTATCCTCAGCCGATAGAGGGAATCGAGTTTCTTCTCCGGCTTCAGGTTGAGTTGATAGTGCTGCACGAAGTGGTTCACAAGCACTCCGAACTGGGTGATAGACCCAGCACGAAGGTTGTGGTACCAATCGAGAGATGGTTCGTCGAGACTTCCGGTGAAGGTTTGGCATAGCACGTTGTTCTTTTCTTCGTGTGGTATTAGAGCATGCTTGAATGCTAGGATGTGGAGGGTAGGATCCCCTTTGAGACAGTTGAACTTCGGGAAAGTCGGAGTCCTCCAGCCTATCGGGAAGAAAGATTGAAATAAGCTTCGGTGGAGGGGTCCAGCGGAAGAGTATCCTTCTCTGCGACCATCTCCTCGACCTGGATGCAGATCGAGGGGCAAGATCGAGAAGTATTGTCCGAGCCGTTGAGTAATTGCAGGATGGGTTCGGTGACGAAGATCGGTTCCATCTTTATACTGGAGCGGGAGAGATGGGGAGGCTCTGCTCTTCGATGGTGCTTCCTTCGTTCGATGCCTCACCCGTAGGTTGGGTTTCGACTGTGCCTGCCTAACACAGTTGCGATCCGAGGATGATTGAGACGATTGGTCGTCGATACGATCCCAAACACTTTGCTTTCACGGAGCTGCAGAGGGGGTGGGGTTGCGACGTACTTTCTCGGGGGCAGCGGTGCCCATAGACCTTTGTAGCTCGGAGTGAACTGATCGCTGAGATGGATCGACTCTCTCATTGAATGAAGGAACGGGGAGGGCAACCCCGGTATCAGAAGCTGCCTTCTTCAGGGCGTCTCTCTCGGCTGTGAGCGTGGCGTTCTGCTTAGCCAGCTGCAACAGCTGGGAGTCAAGCGCCGAGATCTGGTAAGTGGACGGAGGATCCTCTGCAGGAGTGGGGGCAGTTTGCCCGATCGACTGTCAGAGAGGCGGGGGGATCGATCGATCGATCGATCATCCACTTCCCGAATGAGCTGCCATCTCGGGGACAGTAAGAGGCTGCCCGAAGTTGAGTCGCTGGCTCATTGAACGAGTTTCAGGATGAGGTTGGTTTTGACGAGTGTTGCTGCCCTTTGGATGATCTTGATGCCTCATTTTTGCCATTTAGAGAAAGCGAAGGAAGCAACCAAAGATCGTCGGTGTCCTAGCGGTTATCTGCTCAACCGAAGGGGCTGGGAAGTTTGGTTATTAAGATTGGTTGTCTGCTCAACTGATCTGATACTTGTTGTAGAGTGAACTGAGCTTTTCGAACGGATCCCACAGATGGCACCAAACTGTGGGGGATGATCTTCGTGCCGACCCGAAGACTCCGCCCAACCAGTCAATCGAGTTGAGTCAAAGATCTGATCGAGTGTTTGTCTAGGTTGTTGTTCGAATATCGTTCGTAGGAGCCTTTTGAACCTTTTGACTTTGAAGAGTAAGGATAGAAGATTGACATAGGGTGTGATCTCGGAGTTCAGCCAAAGCATACGTCTCCGTGCTATAAGGAGCAACCCGAATTCACTAACACTTTGCTCGAAGTGACCTCGACAGGCTGAGTGTCACTGATCTCTTCGAAAAGAAGATCGAGGGGAGTGGAATATCGAAAGGTTGGAATCTCAGAGCTCTGGGTTTTGAAAGTGATTCTGGAATCAAGAATTCGATTTCAGATCTTTTTTACATTGGTATGGTTTGCTATTTATAGGAATCTCTGGAAAGAAAACTGGAGCAAATGGCGATTTCTGCTGTCGTATCTGGGGATCCCCTAGGCAGGGCTAGTGGGTCCCGCTGTCGTCTCTGTGGACCCCCCAGGCAGGGCCGGTGGGTCCCGCAGTCGTCTTTGTGGACCCCCTAAGAAGGGCTGGTGGATCCTGCTGTTGTCTCTGTGGACCCCACAGGCAGGGCTGGTGGGTCCCACGGTAGTCTCCGTGGACACCCCAGGCAGGGTTGGTGGGTCCCGCGGTAGTATCTGTGGACCCCACATGCAGGGCTGGTGGGTCCCGCTATCGTCTCTGTGGACCCCACAGGCAGGGCTGGTGAGTCCTGCTGTCGTTTCTGTGGACCCCATAGGCAGGTCTAGTGGGTCCCGCGGTAGTCTCCGTGGACCCCCCAGGCAGGTCTGGTGGGTCCCGCGGTTATCTCCGTGGACCCTCCAGGCAGGGCTGGTGGGTCCCGCGGTTTGTGACGCTCTTGGTCAAAATTTGCACCCACAATCGGCACTGCAGCGGGCCTCCTTCGGCAGCAACACACCTATCGGCAATGCAACGGGCTGTCTTCGGCAGCAAGACACCCCCCGGGCATTACCACCCCTACCTACACCGTCGTATTCGGTGACAACATACTTGACCACCTTCAATAATAAAACACTTTCGCGCGGCAACACCGATCCCTCCCCGATGGACCGACAACCCCGACACCACCAACAGCCATAGTCAGGTCGGGCTGAGCAGAGGTGTGAGGAGCCCCCTTCTTTTGTTGCCATTTTTTTTTATGTCTCACTCCTAATTTTGGAAACCAAAATCCCCACGAAATCGAGATCTCACAAAATCCCCCTATAATCGATCAATCACAACTATTTTTGTTCGAACGGATTCCTTGTGATCGACCCAATGGTTTGGGGCGGCCAAAATTTCAGCATGTGGGTTTATACCTGTTGATGCGAACAACGATCACGGGATGAACGGTCAGGTTTAATGCAGTTTAAATGGGCCGGGATTTTAGGGGTTTAGTGCAGTTTAAATGGGTATGGATTTTAGGGATTCGACGCCCAGGCTTTGGGGGGAGGTTTTAAATGGATCGGGATTTGAAACCAAGGGGAGGGAGTTGGTTGACAGGGAAATAGGGATCATGCATTGATTTTTGAACGAATGGTTAGATCTATTCGATTCATTTTTGTCCAGTCAGCTTGTTGGTTTTGTCTAGTCAGCTTGTTGATTTTTAAAATATCTTAAATACCAGAATTTGCCCAATCCAACGGCCCATAGACATGAGGAGGTTAATAAAAGATAGGGTAAATTACACTTTGCCCCCCCCCCCCCCCCCCCCGAAGTATAGCAAAAAAATACTTAACTCCCTTGTAGTTTCTTTTGTTCCAAATCGCTCCCTAAAGTTTGTACAAAATTGCATAGGTTTAGAAAAGCAACGAGTTCTGCATTTCTTCTGGTTTTTAAACCAATCCAAGTGTTGTTGTCTACTACCACTGCTGTAAGGTTCACCCTCACACATCCGAAACCCTTGTGTCACCGAGCGATCCCAACACTCTTCTCTCACCCTCCCCACCCACCGACGATTCTCCATCACTGGCCCTTTCACCCTTGAAATCCTTCCTCCGCAGGGATCTTGCACTCTCTGCCCCCAAAGGATCGTGGTTCTCTCATTCTTGAATCTACCAGCGATCCTCCTTCACCCACCAGCGATCATCCTCCGCGGGGACCTCTCACTCTTGAAAACCTTGTGCCGTCGGGATGTTGCTTTCTCTTTGGATCTGCGGCGGATGAATCTCTTGTAAATTTCATCCATTTGCCCTCTGCAGATTCATGTGCTGCAGTCAAATCTAGGGGCGTAGCCAGAAATTTTTTTTGGGCTGGGCTGGAACTAAACTAGTTTTTTTTTACAATGAAACTTTTACTTTATAAAGAAATACTAAGCAGAATTTTTTAAGCGAACATCGACGGTACTAGAAATTATATTAATATAAAAAAGGTTAATTACACTTTGTCCTCCTGAGTTTTAACTCAAAAACATTTAACCCCCCTTAAGTTAAAAAACTACATTTTGCCCCCCAGAGTTTTAACTCAAAAACATTTAACCCCCCTTAGTTAAAAAACTACATTTTGCCCCCCATTGAAGTCAAATAAAAATTACAAAATGAGAGATATTAAGTAGTTGACAAAAGGAGTATTGTGCTAACTTTTCAAACTTTAGGGAGCGTTTTGGAACAAAGTAAACTATAGCGGGGTTAAGTGTTTTTGACAGCGGTTCACGTTTCGTGAGGACTTAGAGGCGATAGTGATTCACGTACGTGTCGCGAGGGGCCAAGGGCCTCGCTGGGTTGAGGCAGGCTGAGACATGTACTTAATAATATGAGCTGTTTTTTCTCAAAACTCGGCCGGGATATAGCCTGGCCGAGCCATCTATTACATCCGCCCATGGTCATATCTAACTGGTAAGTTCTGGTTTATTTCATTCAAATTTTTTTTTATTTGTCTCTGTACTTTGATAACGATCTCTCCTCTCCTCGATCTAGTTGGATCGTTTTTGTTACTTGAACATGGAAAAAGTGTGTACCAGGGCAGGATACCGGTTTGGAATAGGGGGGAGCTGAACTCTCTTTCGGTGTATTTGTCCAGTCACATTTTTTTGTTGTCTAGTCATATTATTCGTTTTGTCGAGTCAGTGTTCCGTTTTGTCTAGTCAGCATATAGATGATAACGATCTCTCCTCTCCTTGATCTAGTAGGATCGCTTTTGTTACTTGAACATGAAAAAAGTGTGTACTAGGGCGGGATACGGATTTGGAATAGGGGGGGGCTGAACTCTCTTTCGATGTATTTATTTAGTCACATTTTTTTTGTTGTCCGTCAGCTTGTTCGTTTTGTCTAGTCAGTGTTTCGTTTTATCCAGTCAGCATATAGACGATAACGATCTCTCATCTCCTTGATCTAGTTGGCTCGCTTTTGTTACTTGGACATGGGAAAAGTGTGTACCAGGGCGGGATAAGGGTTTGGAATAGGGGGGTAGCTGAACTCTCTTTCGGTGTATTTGTCTAGTCACCTTTTTTTGTTCTCCAGTCAGCTTGTTTGTTTTGTATAGTCAGCGTTCTGTTTTGTCTAGTCAGCATATAGACTGTCGTGCCATGTTATATAGAATTTACTTTGTTTTTCTTGTTTTGGTTTTAAGCGATCAACTGATCAAGTATTTCTATTTATTGTGATCAAATTAAACCTGTCCAACCAGGCCATGTTTTGACAAATTGGACAACCCAAGCAACCTAACATGGGTAAGTATGGGTTGAGCTTCCACAGGTTCCTTGGGTTCCACGGGAAAAACGGGTTGAGGTGTGTGTAGATCGGGTTGGGCATGGGCAGACCCTTCTACCCGCCAAGTCCCACCCCCTAATGATGGCTACCAAACCTATCAGACGAGTTTAGTGGACTCAGACAAGTGTAGAGGGCTAGACAAGCATCGATAGAAGATCGGAGTGAAGTTAGGGTACTCATCATGAAAACAACTGAAATTATCTGATGCAAGTGGTAAAGCATAGGTAAAATAGATATTTGGACCTCAGACTAGAAGCTCATTGTGTTTAGATCACTTTCTGTTAACAGATGGTAATAGAGGAAAAAATATGCACAACTCTATATGTTTTGGAGGGTTGACATGCAAATATAGTTTGTAGGGGTCGATTTACAAAAAAACCTTTAAAAAATTTCATTTTGATGTTCTTTAATATACCATTTTTATGTTCTTGTATGCGCAGAAAAAGATCCGGGTCGTCTTTATTGCAAACACACGAAGATTACAGAGGCCGGGACCCGGGGACTCGGGGGTGGTGAGCCGGGGTGCGGCGAATATTGATCAGGAGACTGTGGGAGAGGTCCTCTGGAGGGTCCCTTTGATCCGCGTCTCCACGTGGTATTCGTGCAAGAGCTCTGAAGGGGTTGCCTAGGACAGAGGTCTTTACAGGGTGAGGGTTCTTTGAGAGGCTAAGGAGTATCTGCCGTTGCTTTTGTCCCTTCTGTGCTTCGCGCTTACTCGGCTAGTGATTTTCGGCTTCGTTTCTCGGTCTTCGTATCTTCCTCGTTCCTTGCTAGACCCCGGCGTCCTTGATCATCGGTTCGTGGCGTCGATTGTGCTTTTGGCATTGGCTTTGGCTTTGGCTTTGCTTTGGCTTGGCTCTGGCTTTTGCTTTGCTTTGGCGCTTGCGCTTGAACGTAGACGGGTAGAGCCTCGCGTTGGTTTAGTTCTTCCGGACTTCGCGTCGTATCGGCTAGAACGTGCAGTGCTTTGCTTGTGACCGGCGTAGTTGCTTGGCTTTGGCACTTGCGTTTCTTTGGCGCAGGATTTACCGGGACTTTTGCTTTGGCTTCTTGCGTTGCTTTTGCTTTGACGTTGACTCGATCTTCTTCTCGAACGACGATGGCTACTTCTTCAAGGCTTCTGGCTCCCTTCTTCTCCGGGCTTCTTTGGCGTGATTGGAGTCGAAGATTTTGCTTTAAAGACGATGGGGGTAGCACCGACTTTGCTTCTCTTCTCCAGGCTTCTTTGGCGTGCTCGGAGTCGAAGGCTCCTTTTGAAGACGGCGGGGGTAGCACCGATCTCTGTGCAACGGTTGTAGCGTCGGTTTTGCTTTGAAGACGACGGGTGTAGCGATGCTTTGCTTTTCTTCTTCTCCCAGCTTTTTTGGCGTGATCGGAGTCGAAGGGTTCCTTTGAAGATGGCGGGGGTGGTATTGATCTCCGTGCGACGGTTGTAGCATCGGCTTTGCTTTGAAGACGACGGGTGTAGCGACGCTTCGGGTGTTCCTCTCCAAGCTTTCTCCTTTGTGGATGGAGCGGGCGTTTGTCGAAGACAACGGGGTGATGACACTTCGGTCTTCCTCTCTGGACTTTTGGGCTTGATCGGAGTCGAAGGCTTGTTGGAGTCGACGGGGTAGTGCCGCTCCGATCTTCTTCTCCGGCCTGTGCTTCTGGCGTCTTCGGAGTCGAAGGGTTCTTCTTCTCTGAGCTTTCTTCTTCGTGCACGGAGTCAAAGGCTTGATCTTCTTGTGCAAATGTCTTCACTTTGATGAGGGCTTTCAATGGACTAAGCCGGTCCCGAAGGGATAGGATTGCCTGTGCCTCGTGAAGCCTTGGGTCGATGAAGAGCGCGTCTTCTCTTCTGCAAAGCTCCTTCGCCTTGTCTTCAGCTCCAGCTCTGACCCTCTTCGACCTTTTGAGCCTTCCCCCTCCCCCTCTATTTATTGGTGAAGGGGGGAGGGGAGAGATATGGGAAGATTATTTGAATCCCTTTAATATCTCTCCTATAATTACCCAAGATTTATTCTTCCATTGAAGAGGGGAATAAACCTTTATTTGCCTTCCTTATCTGGCGGAGTAGTTATGGCTCAATCCTCTTTGAATTTATTTGATTCTTGCACATAAAGTTGATGGCAACCCGTCTTCGTTTCTTGTCCGTCGGATCGAGGGATCGGTGCAGATCTATGCTTATGTAGATGTCATACGCAACCTCCTCCCTGCGCATGGCGGTATTTCCTTCCTTTTTCTTCTTTTCTTTCCTTTCTTTTCTTTCTTTCTTTCTTTTCTTTCTTTCTTTCGTTTCTTTCTTTTCTTGCATGGCCGGCCACCCCTTAAGGGGTTTGGATTTCTAGAAGGGGGGCCGGGTGGGCCCCATTTGGGGATGGGCCCACCCGGCCTCTTGTTTGGCGTGGGTTAGGTACGATTACGTGTCGAGTTTTGCCTTCGGATCGGTGCATGCGAGTCGGGTCCGGGTCCGAGTGTGTGTCGGGTTTGCCTCCGGATCGGTGCATGCAAGTCGGGCCCGGGTTCGAGTGTGTGTCGGGTTTGCCTCCGAATTAGCGCATGCGAGTCGGGTTCGGGTTAGACACAATTTGTGTGTCTACAGTTCTATATTATACTGCTTTGTGAAATCCTTGGCAGACGGTTGGGACAGGCTGTGGGCTCAAGGTGAAATCCCGAGCCCAGCCCAAGGGACCCTTGGGTCGGCTTGACCAGGTTTGGACCATCAACTTCGGGCCATGTCGAACCGAGTCAGTGGGCCATTATTGCATCCCTAGGGTTTGGACACACGGGTCCTACAAGCTGCAGTGATGGAAAAGGAGGGGAAGAGGATGCGGCTCCAGCAGTGTGGAAGGGGAGGATGGAGGCAGGTGGGGCTACGTAGTTTGGGGTTTTATTTTCTGGGGGTTATGATATGAATCGGGTATGAGGTGGAAAATCGTTTTTTTTTTTTGAGGAAAATGAGATATGTGAATTAATTTTGGTTATGAATAAAATCTTCCAAAACTTATAGTTTTGCCCTATTAGGGACGGCAAGCCCACACCCTTGGATGGGTTTTGTGCCAGGAACCTCGACCAATGAACTACATTAGGCCCAATTCTATATTTCAATAATAAGGGACGCTGAGAGGCAAACGAAAATATATTTCAGGTCGTTTGAACCTTAGGTGAGTGCTATTAATTGGAAACGGTGGAGGTGTGATCCATGGAGGGATGCAATCGGGCGATTGTCGTAACTGCTCTCCCTCTCCCCATATATATTTCTCCCCATTTATCACTCTCTCTGTGATCGCTCTCGATCTATCTGGGATTTCTCTCTCTCTCTCTCTCACACACACACACACACACACACACACACACACACACACACACACACACACACACACACACACGAAGCTTCCCATTTCCCGCACATGCTGTTATTCCTTTTCTTTCTATTTTTATTTTATTTTATTTTAAAAGATCTTTAAATATCTATAAATTCCTAAAAATTGTTTCGCATACGAAAGATACGATTTCTGTTTCTACAAATCCAGAAAAAGAAAAAAACAGTCATCTAGAGTCAAATTTTGGCGTTTAGCAAAAATGTTTTATATAAGGAAATATTTTTTGTGTGCAGTGGTACTTATCAAAAGTCTCAGTCATGTTGTGTAACTTATCAAAAAAATTTCCAGGTTGTTATAAGATCCCCCACAATTTGGCATTGTCTATGGAGATTGGACGCACGCGTGTGCATGAGAGAGAGAGAAAGAGAGAGAGAGAGAGAGAGAGAGAGAGAGAGAGAGAGAGAGAGGCTTAAATGCGAACAACGGAGCTCCATGCCGTTGCTGGTTAATTATAGGTTAAAATGTAACCGTACTTTCAGTGGTTATAATTCCACCAATCGGACGCTTCTCAGCCTATCACATTGCTCGAAACTCTTTGCGGATGCTGATCAATTGAGCATGAGAGAGAGAGAGAGAGAGAGAGAGAGAGAGAGAGAGAGAGAGAGAGTTGCCGCCTAATGCGGTCGTACGTGTACCGATGGGCATGGGCATTACTAGTATTCCAATCCGAGGTCATTGACTTGGCGTCCCTAATAGGGACAGCGCCACAGAAGTATTCATAGAGGCCGATGTGAAGCATCACACATGTGGCACGTGGCGACCCATCACACTCGTGTCCAAGCCGTCCACACTTGCGTCAGGCAACTTGTATGAATGCATAGGTCGATAGCGCGGGGAACAACTAACTACCGGTCAGAAATAGGTAAAACCTTGTAACTGAACACATATTGGCTTCCTCCCCCCTCTTTGCTTCCGGGGCTCCTTCCCAAAAATAGCAAAAGTCAATCAAAACATCCTATGAAATGGAGAGGTGGTACCCGGAGAAGGACGAAGTCCGACGCTTAACCCACCATCTCTCCGTCCCCCCTGCCCCCCGCCCCTCGCCCCCCCCCTTTTCTGTTTGCCCCTTTCTCTCTCTTAACATCAAGAGAGAGAAAAAAGAAGTATTCCAATTCGAGGGCATTGACTTGGCGTCCCTAATAGAGACGACACCACAGAAGAACTCCTAGAGACTGATGCGAAGCATCGCACATGTGGCACGTGGCGACCCATCACACTCGTGTCTAAGCCATCCACACGTGCATCAGGTAACTTGTATGAATGCATCGACAAGTAGCGCGGGGAACAACTAACTACCGGTCAGGAATAGTTAAAATATTGTAACTGAACACAGATTGGATTCCTCCCTCCTTTTAGCTTCCGAGGCCCCTCCCTAAAATTAGCAAAAGTCAATAAAAATATCCCGTGAAATGGAGAGGTGGTGCCAGAAGAATGATGAAGTCCGACACTTAACGCACCATCTCTCCGTCCCCCCTCGACCCCCTTCTGTGTCTGCCTCTTTCTTTCTCTTAACATCAAGAGAGAGAAAATAGAAGAAAACATAGGATCTCTCTCTCTAATTATGTTATTAATCTTAGTATCTGGTTCATGGGATGGTGCTACGGAAGTATTCCAATCCGACGGAATTGACTTGTCATCCTTCATAGGGACGGTGCTACAGAAGTATTCCTATAGACCGATGCGAAGGATCGCACATGCGGCACGTGGTAACCCATCACACTCGTGTCCAAGCCGTTCGCACATGTTCGGACAACTTGTATGAATGCATCGGCCGGTAGTACGGGGAACAACTAACATACCGTTAGGAAACGGTAAAATATTATAACTGAACACAGATTTGATTCCTCCCCCTTCTTAGCTCCCGGGGCCCCTCCTAAAAATAGCAAAATCCAATCAAAACATCCTGTGAAATGGAGAGGTGGTGCCCGGAGAAGGATGAAGTCCGATGCATAACACACCATCTCTCCGTCCCCCCCCCCCTCCCATGCCCCCCCTTCTTTGTCTGCCCCTTTCTTTCTCTTAACATCAAGAGAGAGAAAATAGAAGAAAATAGAAGTTCTCTGTTTCTCTCTTTCTTATTATGTTATTAATCTTAGTATCTGGTTCATGGGATGACGCCATAGAAGTATTCCAATCCGAGGGCATTGCTTGGCGTCCTTAATCGGGACGGGGCCACAGTAGTATTCCTAGAGGCCGATGCGAAGCATCGCACATGCGGTACATGGCGACCTGTCACACTTGTGTCCAAGCCTTCCGCACATGCATCGGGCAACTTGTATGAATGCATCGGTCGGTAACGCGGGGAACAACTAACTACCAGTCAGGAATAGGTAAAACATTGTAACTGAACACAAATTAGCTTCCTCCCCCCTTTTAGCTTCTGGAGCCCTTCCCTAAAAATAGGAAAAGACAATCAAAACATTCTGCAAAATGGAGAGGTGGTGCTCCGAGAAGGAAGAAGCTCGACGCTTAACGCACCATCTCTCTGTCTTCCCCCCCCCTTCTCTGTCCGCCCCTTTCTTTCTCTTAGCATCAAGAGTGAGAAAACAGAATTACCCCTAAAAAAAAGAGTGAGAAAACAGAAGAAAGCATAGGTTCTATCTCTCTTTTATTATATTATTAATCTTAGTATCTGGTTCATGGGATGGCACAACAGAAATATTCAAATTCAAGGGCATTGACTTGGAGTCCCTAATAGGGACGGCGTTACAGAAGTATTCCTAGAGACCAATGCGAAGTATCACACATGCGCCATGTGGCGACCCGTCACACTCGTGCCCAAGCCGTCCACACGTGCGTCGAGTAACCTGTATGAATGCATTGGCCGATAGTGTGGCCGGGGAATAACAAACTATCGGTGAGGAATAGGTAAAACCATTGTAACTAAACACAAATTGGCTTCCTTCCCCCTTTTAGCTTTCGGGGCCCCTCCCTAAAAATAGTAAAAGCCAATCAAAACATCTTGCGAAATGGAGGGGTGGTGCTCGAAGATGGACGAAGTCCGACACTTAACGCACCATCTCTTTGTCCCCCCCTGCCCCCCTTCTCTGTCTGCCCCTTTCTCTCTCTTAACATCAATTGGAAAAAAAACAAAAGAAAACAGAGGTTCTCTCTCTCTCTCTCTTATTATGTTATTAATCTTAGTATCTGGTTCATGGGATGACGTCACAGAAGTATTCCAATACGAGGACATTGACTTGGTGTCCCTAATAGGGACGACGCCATAGAAGTATTCCTAGAGACTAATGTGAAGCATCGCACATGCGGCATGTGGTGACCAGTTGCACTCGTGTCCAAGTCGCCAACACATGCGTCGGGCAACTTGTATGAATGCAATGGCCGGTAGCGAGGGGAAAAACTAACAACCGGTCAGGAATATGTAAAATATTGTAAGTTGTAACTGAACATAGATTGGCTTCTTCCCCCTTCTTAGCTTCCGGGGCCCCTCCCTAAATGGAAACATCTTGCAAAATGGAGAGTGGTTCCCAGACAAGGACAAAGTACGATGCTTATCGCACCATCTCTCCATCCCCTCCCCCCCCCCTCCCCCCACCCTTCTCTATCCGCCCCTTTCTCTCTCTTAACATCAAGAAAGAGAAAACAAAAGAAAACAAGGTTCTCTCTCTATCTCTTATTATGCTATTAACCTTAGTATTTGGGTCATGGGACGACGCCATAAAAGTATTCTAATCAGAGGGCATTGACTTGGCATCCCTATTAGGGACTGTACCACAAAAGTATTCCTAGATACCAAAGCATCGCACATGTGGCACGTGTCGACCCGTCACACTAGTGTCTAAGTCGTCCACACAAGCGTCTGGCAATTTGTATGAATGCATCGGCTGGTAGATCGGGGAACGACTAACTATCAGTCAGGAATAGGTACATACATTGTAACTGAACATAGATTGCTTTCCTCCCCCCTCTTAGCTTCCTGAGGCCCTCCCTAAAAATAGCAAAAGTCAATCAAAACATCCTGCGAAATGGAAAGGTGGTGCCTGGAGAAGGATGAAGTCAGACGCTTAACACACCATCTCTTCGTCCCCCTGCCCCCCTCCTCTGTCCGCCCCTCTCTCTCTCTTAACATCAGGAGAGAAAAAACAGAGGTTCTCTCTCCCTTTCTTATTATGTTATTAATCTTAGTATCTTGTTCATGGGACGACACCACAAAAGTATTCCAATATGGGGGCATTGACTTGGCATCCCTAATAGGGACGACGCTACATAAGTATTCCTAGAGACCGATGCGAAGTATCGCTATTGTGTCATGTGGCTACCCATCACACTCGTGTCCAAGCCATCTGCACGTGCGTCGGGCAACTTGTATGAATGCATTGGCTGATTGCGCAGGGAACAACTAACTACCGGTCAGGAATAGGTAAAACATTGTAACAAAACACAGATTTGCTTCCTCCCCTCTCTTAGCTTCTGGGCCCCTCTCTAAAAATAGCAAAAGCCAATCAAAACATCCCATGAAATAGAGAGGTGGTGTCAGAGAAGGACGAAGTCCAATGCTTAACACACCATTTCTTCGTCCCTCCTTCTCTGTTTGCCCCTTTCTCTCTCTTAACATCACAAGATCGAGAAAACAGAAGAAAATAGAGGTTCTCTCTCTCTCTTATTATGTTATTAATCTTAGTATTTGGTTCATGGGACGGCGCCACAAAAATATTCCAATCCTAGGGCCCTTACTTGGCGTCCGTAATAGGAACGGCGCCACGTAAGTATTCCTAGAGACTGATGCGAAGCATCGCACATGCGGCACGTGGTGACCCATCACACTCGTGTCCAAGCCGTCCACACGTGCATCGAGCAACTTGTATTAATGCATCGGCTGGTAGCTCGGGGAACAACTAACTACCGGTCAGGAATAAGTAAAACATTGTAACTGAACACGGATTGGCTTCCTCCCCCCTCTTAGCTTCCTTGCCCCTCCCTAAAAATAGCGAAAGCCAATCAAAACATCCCACAAAATGGAGAGATGGTGCCCAGAGAAGGACGAAGTCCAACGCTTAACACACCATCTCCCTATCCCCCCTGCCCCCCTTCTTTGTCCACCCCTCTCTTTGAACATCAAGAGAGAAAACAAAAGAAAACAGAGGTTCTCTCTCTCTCTCTCTCTCTCTCTCTCTCTCTCTCTCTCTTTGTCTGTCTTATTATGTTATTAATCTTAGTATCTGGTTCATGGGACGACACTATAGAAGTATTCCAATCCGAGAGCATTGACTTGGCATCGCTAATAGGGGGCCACAGAAGTATTCCTAACGGCCGATGTGAAGCATCACACTTGCGGCACGTGGCGACCCGTTACACTCGTATCTAAGCCGTCCACACGTGCGTTGGGCAACTTGTATGAATGCATCGGCCAGTAGCACGGGGAACAACTAACTACCAGTTAGGAATAGGTAAAACATTGTAACTGAACACATATTGATTTCGTCCCCCCTCTTAGCTTCTGGGGCCCCTCCCTAAAACTAGCAAAAGCCAATCAAAACATCCCGTGAAATGGAGAGGCGGTGCTCGAAAAAGGATGAAGCTGATGCTTAACGCACCATCTCTCCGTCCCCCCTACCTCCCCTTCTCTGTCCGCCTCTTTCTCTCTCTTAACATCAAGAGAGAGAAAACATAAGAAAACAAAGGCTCTCTCTCTCTCTCTCTCTTATTATGTTATTAGTCTTAGTATCTGGTTCTTGGGATGGCACCACAGAAGTATTTCAATCCGAGGGCATTGACTTGGCATCCCTAATTGGGATGGCGTCACAAAAATATTCCTAGATATCGATGTGAAGCATCACACATGCGGCATGTGGCGACCCTTCACACTTGTGTTTAAGTCGTCGGCACGTGCTTCGGGCAACTTGTATGAATACATCGGCCGGTACCGTGGGGAACAACTAACTACCAATCGGGAATAGGTAAAACATTGTAACTGAACATATATTGGCTTCCTCCTCCTTCTTAGCTTCTGAGGCCCCTCCCTAAAAATAGCAAAAGCCAATCAAAATATCTCGTGAAATTGAGAGGTGATGCCCGAAGAAAGACGAAGTCCAACGCTTAATGCACCATATCTCTATCCCCCCTTCTCTGTCCGCCCCTTACTCACTCTTAACATCAAGAGAGAGAAAACAGAAGAAAACATCATGCTTCGCACATGCGGCGTGGCAACCCGTCTCACTCGTGTCCAAGCCGTCCGCACGTGCGTCGGGCAAATCGTATGAATGCATCGGCCGGTTGTACGAAAAACAACTAACTATTGGTCAGGAATAAGTAAAACATTGTAACTGAACACAGATTGGCTTCCCCCCCCCTCTTAGCTTCCGGGTCATCTCCCTAAAAATAGCAAAAGCCAATCAAAACATCCCGCGAAATGGAGAGGTGGTGCCCGAAGAAGAACGAAGTCGATGCTTAACGCACCATCTCCCCGTTCCTCCCCCCCCCCCTCTCTATCCACCGCTTTCTCTCTCTTAGCTTCCAATCTATGAATGGTTTTTGTTTCGCCCATTATTCAGCTGATGCTAGATAAATTCTGGGCCTTGGATATGGAACTATACATGTTCAACTCTATTGAAAACTTTTCATGCTTGGAGTTGGAAGACACGTCTCCTTCTCATGTGATCTAGCATCAAGTCAAAGTACCACTCTTTTGCCCACACTACAAGTGAATTATGTTGTATATGCATCGGCATGCGGCGGGCACCTTTTGCATGACACGCAACGGGTGCCTTCGAAGCAACATGCAGCGAAGGCCTTTGGCCTAACACAACCGGCATGAATAACAATGCGACATTGCGACCCACGTCTTAATACATTAGCAAAATGCTTGATGGATCTACCGTTGAATCTTTAATCCTTCACTGTACTACTGTCGGCATAACCAACTTTCCTATGCTTCTCTCTCTCTCTCACACACACACACATCAAAAAAGAACTCTAAGAACAACACCAAACATCAAAAAAGAACTCTAAGAACAACACCAAACATCAAAAAACTCAACACTGATTTACATTACTAATTTGAAAGCACCATAAGGGCTCATTGTCGGTACTCGGACGGGCGGCTAAAAACTTTCGGCGCGGGCACCTACACTCGGTAGTGGCATCAAAATTCGTTTAACAGTGCCCGCATTCGACAGAGACATCAAAATTCATTTGACAACATCCATATTTAGTCACGACGCCCATTTTTGGCACTGCAGCGGCCGTCGGATTGACTTATATGACATGTCGATGAATTTGATTTTGGGCCTAGGTCTTCGGGCCGACCTATAAAGTGTTGTGTGCAACTATTTTAGAGCGTTCTAATGCTGGACAAGGACATATGTTAAAATTGATTTCAAGTTCGTTAGAGTTGTGTTAAATCAACATCCATGATCATGGGTCAAGAAATCGACGTGTAGTACAAACTTGTTAATTCTTGTTGATGGCTTGATCCACCTAGAGCAAGAGTGTCATGGCAATACTTTACTACCAACAGTTTGTAATATGATTCCAAGATGATAGTCTTTATCTACTCATTTAATTACTTAGGCATTGCATTACAAAATCTAATCCCATTTTAAACCCACAATAATCAGTCCATATATTAACGAATAATACAAATCATATAAACTATTAACGAATAATACAAATCATATGGCAAGGAAACATTTCATTCCAAGACAGCTAAGGGGAAAAAAAATACAAAATTGAATTTAAAAAATAAGAGGAAAATGATTCTTGAGATAGATTTCAAGTTCAATGGCATCGGTTGAAGAACTCATTGAAACCTCCTCTAAATGGCTGAAAAGAGGGAATATACAATGGAGGATAGATCTACATCCATAGACAGGCGGTATCAGAAGTGTGGCCAGAGCAATGCGGATGAGGGGAAGAAGGGATTTCCATCGAAGTTCATTCCTCGTGTGTTCCTCAATCTCTTGTCTCGGCTCGGCTTCTGTGGTAGTTGGTAGGGATAGGGTGGCATCTCAAGTATGACTTAGCTTGGGAAGACGAAAGAGGGGGGGGGGGGGGAGAGAGAGAGAGAGAGAGAGAGAGAGAGAGAGAGAGAGAGAGAGAGAGAGAGAGAGAGAGAGAGAGAGAGAGAGAGAGAGAGAGACGCTCACGAAGGCAGCTCTGTGCTACAGCGCCGCCAGTCGCCTGCCGGAGGAGTAAGGGACGGGGGGAAGCCGGATCGAAGATGTTAATGCTGGTCAGGGTCGAGGGGGTGTCGAGCCCCCCATTCTTCTTGTTGCATGCTCTCGCTACTGCTGTACGCTGGAGTAGTCAGGGTGCCGGTTTGGGCAGTCCGGCATGTTGGCTTGGAGGAGGTGGCGGGGGGTTGGATCCGACACCCCTACATGCTCTCGCTTGCTGCTATTGTGCACTGGAGGGGGTTGAGGAATTGGTTTGGGCAGCCCAGTGCATCGGGATCAGAAAAGGAGGCGGCGGGGGGCATATCCAGCACCCCAGCACGCTGCCATTATTGATGTGCACCAGAGGAGGGGCCAAACTCCGGCTCGGGTAGCCCCATGTGGAGGAGATCTATGAAGAGGAGGGGAGGCGTAATAGACGAGAGAGAGAGAGAGAGAGAGAGAGAGAGAGAGAGAGAGAGAGAGAGAGAGAGAGAGGAGAGAGATGTGAAGAGTGTTGGTGCGGAACACGACAAACGAGGTCTCGATCCGCGGCCTTACGCTTGCAGAAGCGATCTAGGGTTTTCGGATCTCCGACAATCCGAAGTGAAGGATTGATTCCACCAAGAACGAACAATTCATAGAGAAACGATAGAGCAAAGAAACAATCCACGACACAAGAGAATTTGTTTCCGCAGTTTGGAAATCCCTACCTCTACGGGTGTCGGTCACCACACTTGGAGCAATGGACTTAGAACTTAAAGATTTACAACTCTCTTCTTCTTCCTCGCTCCACCGGATCTAAAGGAGATGAATCTCCTCTCAAGATCCTGATCTTCCTCGTCTCTCAAACGCAAGAGAGAAGCACCAAGGAAGACCCTAAACCTCGCCGTCAAAATACAATGGCAACCTAACAAACAAACTAGTGCAAAACCCTATTTAAAGCCCCCCTCAAACCGTGCATCTGCGAGTCCAACCCGTGCATGAAACGTGCCTGGTGCTCAGTGGGCGCCCAGGGCACCATCCCTAGCCACCGACAAAAAACGCCAAAAAACAGGAGCCTAGACTAGCGCCCAGGGCGCCACCAACCTGAAGATTAGCGCCCTGGGCGCCGCCCACTATGCGCCCTAGGTGCCAACCCGAGAGGTTGGCGCCCTCAGGGGATCGGCCCAGGGTGTCGGTCAGCCGATGGGCGCGCTCAGGGTTTGCTTCGAGCCCTCCTTGCACGCTCCATTTTCGCCAAAACTGAGCCAAACTCCACCTGGTGAACTTTCGGCCAATGCTCCTGTTCCAGCGAACCTCTACTTTGGTGAGTCTCAACTCGCCTCTATCGCACCTCAGGTGGCGAGGTGCTCTCTACTGCGCTAGCAGGAGACAAGTTGGAGCAAGCTTAAGTAGTGCTCAAATTTCTCCCTGGTAACCGGCTTCATAAGAAAATTTGAGGCGTTCTAGTATGTGTGAACCTTCTCGACCTCGATCTCACCATCCTCCAGCCAGTCCCCGATCCTGTAGTACCTAATGTCGATGTGCTTCGTCCTTGCATGGAAGATCGGATTCTTCGCTAAGCAAATAGCGCTCTGACTATTGCACTGTACCGTAACTGAGTCCTGACTAAGTCCCAATTCGCCAGCTAGGCCCTTCAACTAGATAGCATCCTTTGCAGAATCTGTTAGAGCCATATACTCTACCTCGATAGTGGAGAGCGCCGTCACCGACTGTAGCAGAGATCTCCAGCATACCGGTCTTCCTCCACACATGAACATGCATCTTGTGGTGGATCTTCTCCTGTCAAGATCCGCTGCATAGTTTTAATCAGAATATCCCATGATACTGATCTCTCCCTTCTGCCTGACATACAAGATCCCTTTCTCTGCACTGCCCTTAAGATACCTCAAGATCCACTTGACCGCTTGCCAATGGACCTTTCTCAGATTCGACATGAATCTGGATATGGCGCTCACCACCTGTACTAGATCCGGCCTTGTGCAAACCATCGCATACATAAGACATCCTACCGCACTGGCGTACGGTGTCTTCTGTATCTCCTGGATCTCCCTCTCCGTGGTAGGACACTGTCTCTTGTTCAAAGCGAAGTGCAAAGCCAATGGAGTTGAGGTTGGATTTGCATCCTTCATCTCAAACCTCTCAAGAACCTTTCGAATTTAGGTTTCTTGAGACAACCAGAGCTTCCCAGCCTTTCTGTCCATCCTGATCTCTATGCCGAGAATCTTCTTCACATTCCCGAGATCCTTCATCTCGAACTCCTTGCTCAGCATCTTCTTGAGTTCGACTATCTTGCTCTTGTCACGACATGTGATGAGCATATCGTTGACTTAAAGCATCAATGTCACAACCTCTCCATCCTCAAAGGTGCGAGTGTAGATGCAACAGTCGTACATCCCCCTCGAGTAACCAATCTATACCATGAACGAGTTGAAGCACTTGTACCAATGCCTCGGTGACTGCTTGAGTCCGTAGATCGACTTCTTCAGTCTGCACATGTGGTTCTCCTTGCCTTTTTTCAACGAACCCATCCGGCTGTGACATGTAGATCTCCTCATCGAGATCTCCATGAAGAAACACAGTCTTCACGTCCATCTGCTCTAGCTCCATATCATGATGAGCAACCTGAGCCAGTAGAAGTCTAATAGAAGTATGCTAGACTACGGGAGAGAAGATCTCCTCATAGTCAATTCCTCCCCGCTGAGCGAACCCCTTTGCAACCAAACGTGCCTTGAACTTTGGGCCTTCATTTTGCATACCCTCATTCTTCCTGAGAACCCACCGGGAATTTATGATCTTCTTTCCCTTGGGTCTCAGAACTAACACCCAGACGGAGTTCTTGTGGAGACTGCTCATCTCATCCTTCATCGTCTTCGTCCAGCCTTGTCCCTAGCTGCTCGCTGCAGCCTCTTCATAGCTTGCTGGATCGTCTCCACTAATGATGAAGGTATAGCAAGCCTCATCATCCCACTCGTATCTTTGAGGCGGTTTGATGGACCTTTTTGATTTTCTCAAAGCCGCACCTGTAGGCTCCACCTGAGCTTGTACCGGAGCCTTCACCTGAGTCTCCACCTGCTACTGTTCATCCACATCACCCTCGGATGTGCCGACTGCTTCACCCATATCTGTCAAGATAATAACCTCTGTAGCAGTCTTTTTTTCCTAACTAGATTTTGCCGCATCGGCCTTTGCCTCTACCATAGGCATGGTCGACTCATCAAAGATAACGTCTCTGCTGACGATCTTCTTCCGGTTCTTCGGATCCCACAACTTGAAGCTCTTTACTCCTCGTTCAAAGCTTAGGAACAGACACTCCTGTGACTTTGGTTTCAACTTGTTCCTCTCATCGCTTGGGATGAGAGAGGCATGCCTTGCATCCGAACATCTTTATTTCGGAAAGATCCACGTCTTTTCCCGACCATACCTCCTCGACACACTTGAATTCCAGTAGCTTCGAGAGAGATCGATTAACCAAATAGAACGCATGGTTAACCGACTCTGCCCAAAAGGACTCGGGCATATTTGCATGCACTCGCATGAATCTTTCGTTCTCTATAAGAGTCCTGTTCATCCTTTCTGCAGTACCGTTCTGTTGAGGGATCTTCTTCACCGTGAAGTGCCTGACAATGCCCTCCTGCCGATAGAACTTGATGAATCTTCCATCCTTATACTCGCCTCCGTTGTCGCTACTCAAGTACTTGATCTTCCTCCCCGTTAGGTTTTCCATCTTTGCCTTCCAAGTTTTGAACTTATCAAACACCTTGGACTTCTCACGCATGAAGTAGACCCAAACCTTCTGGGAGTAATAATCCAGGAACATAATATAGTACCGTGCTCCCCCGTGTGAACGAGTTGGAGCCGGTCCCCAAACATCGAAGTGAATGTAGTCAAGAGCGCCCTTCGCTCTTTTCTCAATATAAGCCAACTTAAACAAAACTTTGGACTGCTTTCCCATAATGCAAGATCTGCACAACTCCAGCTTGCACTTGCATACACCCTTCAGCAGCTTCCTTCTATGTAGTTCTTGCAGCCCATTTTCGCTCATGTGGCCCAGCCTTTGATGCCATAGCAAAGCCGGATCTTTCTTTGAACCAACGTTTGTGGAGACTGCTGTTCCACCCAAGACTGTACTCTTAGACAGTCTGTACTAATTGGTCGCCTACCTCTCTCCTCTAATCACCACCAGTGATCCCTTAGTAGCATTGATCTTCCCATTTCCCGATGAGTAGGCGTACCTGTTTGCATCCAGGGTATAGATTGTTTGCCTACCTCTCTCCTCTTTATTACCACCAGTGATCCCTTAGTAACCTTGATCTTTCTTAGACGAGGTCTCAATCCGCCACCTTGCGCTTGCGGAAGCGATATAGGGTTTTTGGATCTCCGACGATCCGAAGAGAAGGATTGAATCCACCAAGAATGAACAATTCACAGAGAAAAGATAGAGCAAAGAAACAATCCATGATATAAGAGAATTTGTTCACATAGTTCGGAAATCCCTACCTCTGCAGGTGTCGGTCACCGCCCTTGGAGCAATGGATTTAAAACTTAAAGATTTACAACTCTCTTCTTCTCCCTCGTTCCATCGGATCTAAAGGAGATGAATCTCCTCTCAAGATCCCGATCTTCCTCGTCTCTCAAATGCAAGAAAGAAGCACCAAGGAAGACCCTAAACCTCGCCGTCAAAATACAATGACAACCTAACAAACAAATTAGGGCAAAACCCTATTTAAAGCCCCCTCAAACCATGCATCTGCGAGTCCAATGCCGTGCATGAAACGTGCCTGGTGCCCAGTGGGCGCCAGCCTTGGCCACCGACAAAAAACGCCAAAAAACGGACGCCCAGGGCGCCACCAACCTGAAGATTGGCGCCCTAGGTGCCAACCCGAGAGGGTGGCACCCTCAGGGGACTGAGCACAACACACCTGGCGCCCAGGGCGCCGGTCAACCGACAGGCGCGCTCAGGGTCTGGTCCGAGTTCTCCTTGCACGCTCTATCTTCGCCGAAACTGAGCCAAACTCCAACAAAGAGAACCTGGTGACGGTGCAGAAGAGAACATGTACAAAAAAAATAGAAACATGAGAGAGAGGCGAACCTATTTGGGTGGTGGCGGTGCAGACTGCAGAGGGGTACCTGGGGGTGCTTCTGTTTGTTGTTGCAACCGTGAGAGAAGAGAGATCGGTGGTGGCGGTGAAGAGGAGATAAAAGTTGGGAGCAGTCTGTAAATCCCGCCCTACAACCGTGAGAGGAGAAGAGTAAAGATCGTGGGTTGTTGTGGCTGCGAAGAGAAAGAAGAGTATAGATCGTGGGTTGTTGTGGCTGCGAAGAGAAAGAAGAGAGAGATCGTGGGTTGTTCGGTTTTTGTGAGGAAATATGTTCAATTGGATCGGATGGATGGGTTGTCTATGGTCAATTTTGAGGATGGTAGAGTTGTAATTAATCCGCCCCTTCGTCCTCCCTCTTAGCTTCCAGGGTCCCTTCCTAAAAATAGCAAAAGTCAATCAAAACATCCCGCAAAATAGAGAGGTGGTGCCCGGAGAAGGACGAAGTCCGACGCTTAATGCACCATCTCTCGCCCCCCCCCCCCCCCCTTCTCTGTCCGCCCTTCTCCCTCTCTCTTAACATCAAGAGAGAGAAAGCAGATGCCTGCGCGATTGGCTCGAAGTGGGTGTCTTTGGCGTGAAAACCCTCCCCCCCCCCCCCAATCCATACATAGGTCAGTTCAGTTGTACAGTCAAACACAAAGAATAAAAAGAAACAGAGAGAGAGAGAGACTCGAGTGGGGGTGGGGAGAGTGGGGTAATGCGGTGAGAGAGAGAGAGAGAGAGAAAAAAACTGGTAGAGAGAGATTCGAGTGAGTCATGAGAGGGTGATACGGTTAGAGAGAGAGAGAGACACGCTCTCGATTGGCTGGCTGTTTTGGATGGTTTTAAATGGGACGGGTTATTAGGGAAGGTGATGGTTGTAAGAGATGACAGGTGGAAACTTCTTTCCCATTTGAAACCCATTATAACCAACTCCTCCGACGTCGTGTGTTTTCCATCATACCTTCTCTCTCTATATGGACGGTTGTGAGTGAGTAGTCCCATAAAATCGATAGATCGAACGGCCTTAACATGTTATAAGGATTAATCATGGGAATCTTTATAGGGGTTCTCCGATCGGCGCATTGCCTCGACGAGCTGTTAACAGGGAGGGAGAAGTCCACCGGAAATGGCTCCGTCCCCTGTGACTGCTCCGCCGCCCGACTCCTCATCCCTGGCCTCCCCTCCGACTCCGGCGAGCAACACCTCGTCTCCAGCTCCCCCACCCAAGTCCCCACCGTCCTCTCCACCTGCACCCTCCACCCCAGCTTCTCCGCCTCCGCAAAAATCCCCGCCCGCACCCTCTCCCTCCTCATCCTCGAAAACACCCGCAGCACCCCCACCCGACAAGTCTCCTCCTTCGCCTCCGCCACCGCCGCCTCCGCCTCCCCTTCCTCCTACCAATTCGCTGCCGTCACCTCCCGACTCCGGCTCGCAGACCTCTCCAGCGAGCCACGCGTCTGATGTGAACCTGCCCCTCATCGGAGGGGCCGCGGCGGGGGCCGTGCTGCTCATCGTATTGGTGATCATCATATTCGCCTGTTGCTCCAAAAGGAAGAAGAAAGCCCACAATCCAATGCACTACTATTCTGATCCTTCAGGGCGCAAAGGTATCAGGGTTTGGTTTCAGTTGTAAGGCTCATCAATTGAGCCCAATTCTTCATTCCTTTCAACCACAATTATAAGATCACATGCTTAATGCACAATTATAAGTTAGCCTGTTGTTCCAAAATGTTTTTTTTTTTTTTTGAGATAGGGACTGTTTGGATTCGATTCTGCTCCGGAATTTTTGGATTCTTGGACCCCAAAAGCTGAAAAAATGCACGGAGAGCCCAAAAGACAAAAGTTCATTTGACTGTGCCCTGTTTTTGCTTTTTCGGAGAACTCAAATTTGGGAGCCACTTTTTCGGATCCTGATTTTGAGGTTTTTGACTTTTGACGTGAATTACCAAGGTCTGGTAGCTCCGACGACACGCAGCAACCTCCGTCGACGACCTCTAATCTCCGACGTGAATTACCAAGGTTCAGTGGCTCAGGCGACACGTGGCAACCACTGTCAACGACCTCCAACGCCCAATGTGACGGAGCGAGGGCTCGATCACCTCTTTAGATGAATCGAGGCCTGATTTGGGGTTTAGAGCAGAGATTGGGCCAAATTAGGGAAAAAAGGTGGGGAGAAGGTGAAGAAAGGAGGAGAAGACCTCAAGGCTGTTTCGGTCCGAAAATACGTATAGGGTCAAAAAAATAATAATAAAAACAGCTAGGGTCACTTTGGATAGTACGTGAAAGTTGGTAATTTTGCTAAATTCCTCATAGCAACCAAACCCTCTCCATGCATAAATGCATGGAGAAATGCCGGATGGTTGGAGCTCCCCGTCCGCTAGAAATAACAAAGGAACGATTGGAAATGCTCTTATAGGATTTCTCCAATCGGTGACATTGCCTCGACGAGCTGTTAACAGGGAGGGAGAAGTCTACCGGAAATGGCTCCGTCCTCTGTGACTGCTCCGCCGCCCGACTCCTCATCCCCGCCCTCCCCTCCGACTCCGGCGGGTAACTCCTCATCTCCGGTGCCCCCTCCCAAGTCCCCACCATCCTCTCCAACTGAACCCTCCACCCCATCTTCTCCACCTCCGAAAAAATCCCCGCACGCACCCTTTCCCTCATCCTCGAAAACATCCGCACCATCCCTACCCGACAAGTCTCCTTCCCCTCCGCCGCCGCCACTGCTGCCTCCCTCTCCCCCTCCTACCAATTCGCTGCCGTCACCTCCCCACTCCTGCTCGCAGACCAAGCCACGAGTCTGATTTGAACCTGCCCCTCATCGGAGGGGCCGCGGCGGAGGTCGTGCTGCTCATCGTAATTGTGATCATCATATTCGCCTGTTCCTCCAAAAGGAAGAAGAAAGCCCACAATCCAATGCACTACTATTATGATCCTTCGGGGCGCAAAGGTATTAGGGTTTGGTTTCAGTTCTAAGGCTCATCAATTGAGCCCAATTCTTGATTCTTTTCAACCACAATTATAAGATTACATGCTTGATGCACAATTATAAGTTAGCTTGTTGATCCAAAAAGTTTTTTTTTTAGATAGGGTCAGTTTGGATACGATTATGATCTAGGATTTTTGGATTCTTGGAGCCCAATAGCTGAAAAATTGCACGGGGAGCCCAAGAGGCAAAAGTTCGTTTGATTGTGCCCTGTTTTGCTTATTTGGAGAACTCAAATTTGGGATTTTGGGAGCTACTTTTTCAGAGCCTGATTTTAAGGCTTTTGACTTTCGATGTGAACTGTCAAGGTCTGGTGGCTCCGACGACACATAGCAACCTCCTTGGACGACCTCCAACCTCCGACGTGAACTACCATGGTTTGGCTCCGGCAACACACGACAACCACTGTCAATGACCTCCAACGTCTGACGTGACGGAGCGAGGACTCGGTCACCTCTTCAGACGGATCGAGGTCTGATTTGGGGTTTAGAGCAGAGATTGGGCCAAATTAGGGAAAAATGGTGGGGAGGAGGTGAAGAAAGGAGGAGAAGACCTCGAGTGTGTTTCGGTCCGAAAATACGTATAGGGTCAAAAAAATAATAATAAAAACAGCTAGGGTCACGTTGACTAATACGTGAAAGTTGGTGGTCAATTTGCTAAATTATTCATTTTGCTATATATAGCAGCCAAACCCTCTCTTTGCATTAATGCAGGGAGAAATTTCGGATGGTTGGAGCCTCCCGTCTGCTAGAAATAGCAAAAGGACGGTTGGAGGTGCTCTTATAGGGGTTCTCCGATCGGCGGCATTGCCTCAACACGAGCAATTAACAGGGAGGGAGAAGTCTACTGAAATGGCTTCGTCCCCTGTGACTGCTCCGCTGCCCAACTCCTCATCCCCGCCTTCCCCTCCGACTTCGGCGAGCAACTCCTTGTCTCTGGCGCCCCCTCCCAAGTCCCCACCATTCTCTCCAATTGAACCATCCACCCCAGCTTCTCCGCAAAGGTATCAGGGTTTGGTTTCAGCTCTAAGGCTCATCAATTGAGCCCAATTCTTGATTCCTTTCAACCTCAATTATAAGATCACACGCTTGATCTACAATTATAAGTTAGCCTGTTGATCCAAAAAGTTTTTTTTTTTTTTGAGATAGAATGTTCCTTAAAAGATTGAAGAACATATAGAGTTGGATGTAAAGTCATCATTATATTATGTTGAGCAGTTAGTACCACTTCTATAATGGGTGCGGAGATCATTGTCTTTATATACCCTTTTTGCTTTCCTCTCTCTATAAGTTCGGCATTTTGGAACACTCCAAGTGTTTTCACATGGTATCAGAGCTAGGCCCGCTCCAAGAGCTTCTCTCGAGTGGCCCCGCCACACCCGTTGACCCCTCTCTCTCTCTCTCCATGTAGGGAGGAGGGTGTTGAGCGGTTAGTCCGACATCGGTATTATTGTCTTCAACATATGCTAAATTAATTAGACATATGACTATGATTCAATAATTTTTCAATTGTTCCTGAAAATCGCTAGTAACAATTTTATCTTTTTGTTGAAATCGTTTGCTGAATCATCTGACTTCTTTTGTTGTTTCTCGAGATTAATTTGAATTGGTTTCTAGTTAGCCAATCTGCTTTTGTGGTTGCAGCCAGTAGCTACTACAATAGCGGCCCTCCCCCGAAGTGGCGCAATGGGCAGCAGATCGTCAAGGTCCCGCCACCTGCCCCACCTAGAGGAGGGTGGCACCCTCCACCGCCAACGGCTGTGAGTAGCAGTGAGCTGAGCTCCGCCGCCTACTCTGGGCCTCATGGCGCCCCACTGCCACCCCCCTCCCCCACCATCGCCCTGGGGTTCAACAAGAGCACCTTCACATACGAGGAGCTCGCGGTCGCCACGAGCAGTTTCTCACAGGCCAATCTCTTGGGCCAGGGTGGGTTCGGGTACGTGCACAAGGGCGTGCTGCCCAACGGAAAGGAGATCGCTGTGAAGTCCCTCAAGTCGGGGAGCGGGCAGGGGGAGCGTGAGTTCCAGGCGGAGGTCGATATCATCAGCAGGGTCCACCATCGCCACCTGGTGTCCCTCGTTGGGTACTGCATCGCCGGGTCGCAGAGGATGCTCGTGTACGAGTTCGTCCCCAACAAGACTCTCGAGTACCATCTTCATGGTTAGCTTATGAACCCCAACTTCGTATTGTCATTACTATCATGACAAGGTTTTTTTCGGTGTTGTCGTGTTTCCTAATCCCGATTAAGGGCTTCTAATCTAGGAAAGGGGCTCCCACCAATGGACTGGCCTACTAGACTTATGATCTCGATGGGATCTGCGAAAGGCATTGCCTACTTGCATGAAGACTGTGAGTAGTTAATTAGTTCCATGACTTGTATCACCTCCCTTTCTTTTCTCTTGTTATATGTTTTCGAGGAGTTGTTGGCATCTATCTAACTGTCTGAATTTCGATGTCTTCTGCATAAAGGTCACCCTCGTATTATTCATCGCGATATCAAGTCTGCCAACATTCTTCTTGATTTTAAGTTTGAAGCCATGGTAAGGTGTCTTGAGACTCTCAAGCCATTATATTACATCATAAGCTTACTTAGCTTGTTTGTTTTTACATTTAAGTTATTAGGAATATTGCATTTAATTTGTTTTCGAAAAGTAATAATTTGATTAATACCAAGCATGAACTAACACATGAGAATCGGAATGGCAATGGGACGGGTATGGAAATTGATTTTTATGATTTTTGAATAGGCCCGTACCAAACCCATCCCATTTAGAATAGGAATTTAAAAACCAAACCTGATCCATTGCCATCCCTACATGAGATCGAAGAGTAAAACTAAGGATAAATGCCAAGGAGGGTGCTCGTTTGCTCAGCTGGTAAATTCTCTCTGTGGTTGTACCAAAGACCTGGGATCGAATCCCGCCTTCATCAAAAAAATAACCGGTAGGGGTCCAGGCCTTAACCGACCTCAGATGTGACACTGATGGGTTTCTCAAAATAAATAAATAAATGCTAAGGGAGAAATAGGAAGAACATAGTAGAAGTTTTAAAGAAGCATAGTTCGCTTAATTTTATATTGTTTTGTGTCTATTCTCGATTTTTCTTCTCTTAAGTGAATATAGTAAAATTTCATAACTATTTTCAAGAACTTTCAGAGAAGCATAATTCACTAAATTATGATTTATTTTGTTTTTTTCTTTTTTTTTTTTGCAATAAACTATTTAATGTAGCTATGTTTTTAGTTTTTTGTACTTGAATCAGGAAAATACATATACAACTAATTTGGTAAAACCATAGATCTGTATAAACTATTTAATGTAGCTATGATCATACACTAGTGTAAATGAACCCTATGTTTTACCTGCTGAATGATTCACTCCCATGTCCGAGGACTTGTCCAGGTTGCAGACTTTGGATTGGCTAAGCTGTCTTCGGAGAATAACACGCATGTTTCGACCCGTGTCATGGGTACTTTCGGGTGAGGATGATGCTTCCTTGGAGTTGTTTTAGCTTCTAATAGAGCATCTCCTATCGACTCGTCATTCCTTCTCCTTTGCTATAATAGCGAGTGGGGCAGCGAAAAAGCGGCTCCAACGGGCTCCTGTAGAGGCTTGCTATTGTAGGTTTTCGCTAATTCGCTAGTCACTTCTAGCAAGCGAGCGAGCACTTGCTACTGCTGAGACCCACTTGTCGTATATTGCATCAGCAGGCGTTGACGTAGCATCAGGAACTCCATTCGAAAATCGGACGGCTTCGATTGAATAAAAATAAGTGCCATTTTACCATTTCAAATATGACTCCCCTATAATTGGGAGTCCCTTAGAGTTGGTTCCAAAAAGTGGCTCCCTATTTTGTTGGGAAGCTGATATGGCTCCCTATAATAGGGAGCGGCTTGAGGAGTCCCTTGGAGATGCTCTAAACCCTAATGCTATAACCCTATACTGAGATCCCCCTCCTGTAGGTACTTGGCTCCAGAATATGCATCCAGCGGTAAGCTCACCGAGAAATCCGACGTCTTCTCCTATGGTGTGATGCTTCTGGAGCTGATCACCGGACGACGGGCGGTCGATGCACACTCCTTCATGGAGGATAGCTTGGTGGACTGGGTTAGATTCTTCATTCTTGATCATGGTTTGGTTAGGAAAATTTTATGTCGTTCACAGTATTCTCACCGAGGTGCTTAGTTTTGCGCAGGCAAGGCCGGTCCTCTCGAGGGCATTGGCTGACGGAAACTATGACGACGTGGCTGATCCGCGCCTTGACGGGAACTATGAGCCGATGGAGATGGCACGCATGGTGGCCTGTGCCGCTGCCTGCGTTCGCCATTCGGCAAGGAGGCGCCCCAAGATGAGTCAGGTATGAAATCTTAGCAAGACAGTCATAATTCAATATGAGGCTCATACATGAATACATTGGCTAACAGCTGTTTTGCCTTAGCCTGTATACAGAGTTAACAGACTAATTCACATTTACGTTCCTTCGTATATGTATTCAAACTATTTCCAATTTCCAAAATTTTTCTTTTCGATCTTGAAGCATTTCTCTAGGAATTATTAGCATTATACTTGGACTTTGTTATTTATTTAAGCACGACCTGATAGTTTTCATCGGACGAATTGATCGCAGATCGTGCGCGCGTTGGAAGGCGACGTATCGCTCGAAGACCTGAACGAGGGGATGAGGCCAGGGCAGAGCATGTTGTTCAGCTCGGGCTCCGACTACGAGTCGAGCTCGTACACCTCGAACATGAAGCGCATTCGGAAAGTCGCGCTTGCGAGCCCCGAGTACAGCGGGGAGTACAGCGGTCCACTGCCCGAATACGGGCGCCACACGTCTGCCTCGAGCAGCGAATTCTCCGGTGATCTGAATAGGCACAGACCTCATCCACCACTCTAAGGAAAATTATAGCATCCAGGTCACTCATAGTACATGACAATTGGAGAGTACTGCTTTCTGATCCTTTGGTGAGTGAGGATCCGGTTGATGTATAAGTGAGCGTGTGTCGTATTAATTTCTCGGCTATGGGGGCATCCATGGCTTGGGCTTGGGCTTGGGCTTGGGCTTGGGCTTGGGCTTGGGATAATTATTGTTTTGTGCTTAGGAGATGATTCCAGATGAGAATTTGAGAAGAGCTTGACAATTTCTTTAGTGGTCTCCATTAAATCCCTCCCTCCTAGAATTCCAATTCCCAAGAAAAAAGTTTGAAATGTGTATTTGCATCCTGCATCAGGAGGTTTATGTATGAAAACTCAAAACCACAACAGATTGTGCAATACTTGCAGAGAGAATTCCAACTCTCTCTCTCTCTCTCTCTCTCTCTCTCTCTCTCTCTCTCTCTCTCTCTCTCTCTCTCTCTCTCTCTCTCTCTCTCTCTCTCTCTCTCTCTCTCTCTCTCTCTCTCTCTCTCTCTCTCTCTCTCTCTCTCTCTCTCTCTCTCTCGTGTGGGGAATTTGTTGCAGATGCTAAGTGAGGCGTCTGGACTGTTGATGAAAGAATAGAGTCGTCCGATTATACTTTACACATAGCCATGATCGTGCACTACACTCATACCCTTCTTATATACAATTAGACTACTCCCAAAGGTCTAGATGCCTCACTCAGCATCTCTCTCTCTCTCTCTCTCTCTCTCTCTCTCATGTGGGGAATTTGCTGCAGATGCTCAGTGCGGCATCTGGACCATTGATGAAAGAATAGAGTCGTCCGATTATACTTTTGATGCAGCATGATCAGCACCATCAGATCATCGCCGTATCTTCAGTTCATCGCCAGATACCTTTATTTCCAGTCGTTTTTATTTTATGTTTGGTAGACATTATCCATATGGAACTTGTAGCCGTTTATTTCAGTTTTTGGCCCATTTTCTATGTTTTTGGCCTAATTTCTGTACTTAGTACTATTTATGTTCTTGCTCAATTCATGGGGGATGTCCATGATCTCATCCGAGAGCTTTTCGGATTGAATCCGGGTCTTCTCGGGTGAGTTTTCTGTATGTTATTAATAAAATCTAGGTGTGTGTGTTTGCGGGGTACCGACGGATGAGAGTATGTTTCGAAACCGACGGTTAGATAGCAAAATAACTCAAATTTGATGACGTGGCAGCATATGGGCTTCAATTAGGAGCTAAATGGGCTTATCTTAAGCCCAACAGGGCTTCACATGAGTGCCGCTCCCCTCTCTCTCCCTTTTCCCGTGAACCATCCGCCCGACCGCCCCCTTGTCCGCGCGGAAAAGCCACCCGGCCCCGTGCTTCCGTCCCCTCTCTTCTCTCTCTCTTTTCCCCTTATTTCTCTATCTTTTCCTTGCCTTTCTTAGCCCATTGCATCCCTACCATCCACCCTTAATTCCCTTTGATCTTGGACACCCAAAAGAAAAACCCTAATTCTACAAAAAGGGGAAACAAGAAGGAGATTGGAGATTTTGATGCTTGCTGAAATTTGTGCCTCTTCGTGAGAGCTTCCGGGAGAGACGCGTGTCCCCGACCCTCGCCGCATCCGTGACTTCGCCTCGCGAAGGCCTTGGCTTGTTTTTCCGAAGGATCCGGCTTCTTCCGACATCCGGCCTTGCTCCGTGTGCGGGATCATCGACACATCCTCGCATCGACCCACGGCGGGAAACCCCAGGCATTATCTATCCTTTATTTTATTTTCCCTTCGCATCCGCATCATTTTCATTTTGTTCTCATTGCCTCCGCTCCACATCGCAGCCATAATCCTCCCGTTCATCTCTAGTTGAAGTCCTAACATATACCTAATCATTATATTTGCTATCTTTAGTCTGTTGGTAACCCTAGCAAGTATGCTTAGCCTATTTTTAGTGAAAATCTGATGCAAACCTATCTTTAAATCTCAATATCTATTGCTGCGATTTAATCTCTTATATGCTGAACTTAGTTTTCGTGATACTATTGTGTCTTTTATTGTTAAATCTTAAACCTGCTTTATGTTGACTGTATAGACTCTTAGTACTGCGTGAGATAGTTTATGTTTGCAGTCCTTTTGAGTCGTACGATGCTATATTGATAATTAAATCTTAGTTATTGACGAAAGGGAAACCCTAAAGAGCTTAAGATTGTAGCGTCCTTTATCGGAGCCTGCATCAAGTTGGTATCAGAGCTCGAAAGAACCTGTTCGGGTTTCTTTTGAGTGCTGAAATTCAGCAAACCCTCATCTTCTTCTTTGCTGATTTTGCATAGCACATAGTCTTGCGTGCTTGAAATTGCATCTAGTGCTAGGATTGCATCGTGTGAAACATCTACATATCTCATAACCCATGGCTGATCGTACCCATCTACACCGGGATGCCCGAAATCGGGGACGTTTTCCTCGAGGACCACAACCTCGTGGTGCTTCGCAAGAAGCGACCCAAAATACTTTGGATCGACACACAACCTTGTTGCAAGAGATCACCGATAAGCTGGGATTACTGTTACAAGATAGAGGCGTCAACCCTCATACTCGACCGGTCGAAGAGGACCTGGGAGGGGCAGAAGCCAATCCAAATGCCGAGGTTCATAGGATTGAAGAACAAGACCGAAATCAAAGCTTAAATCGAAATCCGATTCCAACCCCACCTCAGAACCAGAGGCAAGCCTTACCTCAGAATCATAACTGATACCAACCTCAAGAGCGAAATCGGGCTGACTATTTTGATTCGCCCCCTGAGTCTGAAGCTGAGTTGGACAAGTCCGACATAGACTTCGAACGAGAGTACGTTCAGTTCGGTCGTCCCAGAAACCCTAGAGAGCAGCATGCGCGTGATCAGCACGGCATGGAAGAGCACCTTGTGCGAGCCCTTGAGAGATCCCAAGGTTATGGAGTACGAGTTGACATCGATGACTTTAGGGGAAGCCATGATACTGACGCATTCCTTGACTGGATAGAAAGCGTCGAGCACTTCTTTGAATGGAAAGATCTCCCTGACGATCGAAAAGTCAAACTCGTGGCAACGAAACTAAAAAGAGCTGCTTTGGTTTGGTGGTGAGAGTTGCAAACGAGTCGCCTCAGGAAAGGGAAACAAAAGGTCGCAACGTGGACCAAGATGCGTGACAAGATGCGACTGAAGTACCTTCTTCCTAACTACCGTACCTCTCTGTACCAGAGATTGCTTAGCCTGAAACAAGGCAATCGAAGTGTACAGGAGTACACTGAAGAGTTTGACATCCTGATCATTCATAACGCCATCTCGGAAGACGATGAACAGAAGGCTGCACGCTACGTCTTGGGATTGCGCTATCAAATTCAGGACGCGTTAGCAATGTAGACCATCCTCACTGTGATAGAAGCATCTAGGCAAGCTCTCAAGGCCGAGAAGATTCAACAGCGAGCCTTTCGGAGAGAAGTTGCCCCTAGAGTACCCCAAGGTGCCCCTTCAGCTGGAAGAGGAGCACCCCCTACCAGAGGCACCCCACCTGTCCCCACCCCAACCACAACTCCATCAAGAACCAATCAAACCCCTGGTCGGGTTGAATAATCAAATCCTGAGCGAGGTACGATAGGCAGTCGACCATCCGGAGCGACTTACAAATGCTTCGAGTATTGAGAAGTAGGACATCTCATCGCTCAATGCCCAAAAAGGAGACCTCAGACCCATCTAACAGAAAGTGAAGAGCCAACTGAGGAAACCCTAAGCAACATGGCTGAAAAAGGGCATGATGATGATCCTAGAGATGCCGAATATCAGGAGAATGACGAAACACATGATGTCGTCGCTGAAGCTGACGAGGCAACGCATGCACTAGTCATGCACCGTGTTTTGTCGACATCGAAAGGTCCTGAACCAGATCGATGGCTTAGAAGGAACATCTTCCACACCACTTGTACCTCAAAGGGGAGGCATTGTGTCCTCATCATAGACAGTGGTATTACCGAGAACTTGGTCGCCCAGATCATGGTTGACAAGTTAGGGCTTAAGACAGAGATGTTAGTCAAGCCATACAACTTGTCTTGGTTTAAGAAAGGATCAGATGTCGCTATTAAAGAGCGATGCCTAGTCGAATACACCATTGGCAAAATGTATAAGGAAGCCGTTAGTGTGATGTTGCACCCTTGGGCATTTGTCACGTTTTGTTGGGCCGCCCGTGGCAGTACGACAGAAAGACAAAGCATGATGGAAAAAAGAACACTTACTCCTTCTGCAAAGATGACTATAATATCACCTTAGTGCCTCAGAGGGAGCCACTGAAACTAATTTCTAATGAGCCGACGCCCCCACACGTCATCCCAAAATTACCAAAAGAGAAACCAAAAGCCTTACCAGCACTGCTGACGCAAGCTTGTTTCAAGGACGAGCTCAAAGAATCTCGCTCCATCATTTTCCTAATTGCAAAAGAGGCCACCGAGGGCCGTAGCATTCCTCATGAGATTCGAGTCCTACTTGAAGACTTCAATGATCTCAACCCATAGAAACTCCCTGAAGGACTTCCACCTCTTCGGGATATCCAACATTGCATTGATTTCGTCGTGGGAGCGATGCTACCACACCTTCCTCACTACCAAATGAGTCCGTCTGAATATGAGGAGATACGACGACAGATTACCGAGTTACTGCAAAAGGGACTAATCCAAGAGAGCATGAGTCCATGCGCAGTACCTGCACTCCTAACTCCCAAGAAGGATAAGACATGGAGAATGTGCATAGATTGCCGTGCCATCAATCGAATAATTATCAAGTATAGATTTCCGATTCCCCGATTGGATGATATACTTGACATGCTACATGGTGCGAAAATCTTTTCAAAAATTGATCTTCGTAGCGGTTATCATCAGATCCGCGTACGACCCGGTGACGAATGGAAGACTGTATTTAAAACCCAGGAAGGACTATATAAATGGCTAGTAATACCATTTGGTCTATCGAATGCACCAAGTACCTTTATGAGGTTTATGAATCAGGTGCTCAGATCATTCATAGGAAAGTTCGTTGTCGTATACGTTGATGACATCCTTATCTATAGTACGATATCTGAACAACATGTCGAGCACTTGCGAGAAGTCCTGAAAACGCTAAGGAAAGATAAGCTGTACATCCATCTGAAGAAGTGCACCTTTCTGATAGACAGCTTGACCTTTCTAGGCTACATCGTGTGCTCTGAAGGGATACTGGTCGATCTAGAGAAGGTCGAAGCCATCAAATCATGGCCCGTTCCAAAGAACGTTAGTGATGTGTGACGGTACCATGGTCTAGCATCATTTTATCACAGATTCATTAAGAACTTTAGTTCCGTCATTGCACCTCTCACGAACTGGATGAAGAAGGGTGGTTTCCTTTGGACCCCCAAAGTTGAAGCGAGTTTCGACCTCATCAAAACCAAGATGGTGAGTGCTCTAGTTTTGGCACTCCCGAACTTTGAAAAGGTCTTTGAGATTGATTGTGATGCCTCTCACGTCGGGATAGGAGCAGTCCTTAGTCAAGAGGGATGTCCCGTCGCATTCTTCAGCGAGAAGCTGAACGCTGCGCGTTTGAATTACTCGACATATGACATTGAGTTTTATATGGTTGTTCAAGCCCTCAAGCACTGGAGGAATTACTTGATCCAGCGAGAATTTGTGCTCAATTCTGACCACGAAGCGCTTCGCTATCTGAAGTCTCAGTGTAGCTTGAATCAACGTTATGCTAAGTGGTCAAATTTCTTGCAAGAGTACACGTTCAACCTCAGATATAAGGCTGGAGTCCTGAATAAAGTTGCTGACGCTTTGAGTTGACGAGGCCTGATGCTAGTCACGTTACAGCCCGTCGTTGTTTCTTTTGACGCTCTAAAATCAATGTACGCGACTGATCTGTACTTCGGTCCCATCTGGGAATCCTGTCAGGAAACGGGCACTAATCCCACGTCATCCTATATCATCCAAGAGGGATTCTTGTTCCGTGGAACCCGCCTGTGCATCCCTGGATGTTCCCTTCGTGAGAGTCTTGTTCAGAACACCCATGAAGGGACCATCTCTGAGGAAAGTCCTAATGAATCTTTTAGAGATACATTAATCCACGAATTGCACGGAAGTAATTTGGGAGGTTATTTTGGCCAAACCAAAACTATTGATTCAGTGGAGAGACGCTACTTTTGGCCTCACTTAAGGAAAGACATCGTCAAGTTTGTGCAACGATGTCGAACCTGTCAAATGTTCAAAGGCAGGAAGCAGAACACAGGTCTGTACATTCCTCTACCAATCCATGTTCGTCCTTGGAGGATATCACCATGGATTTCATTGTGGGTCTACCTCGAACACTTCGGCGCGTCGATTCAATCTTTGTGGTTGTAGATCGATTTTCTAAAATGGCACATTTCATACCATGTAGGAAAACTTCTGATGCATCTCATGTAGCTGAGTTATTCTTTAGGGAAGTTGTTCGTTTGCATGGCATTCCACGATCATTCACATCTGATAGGGATACTAGATTTTTGAGCCACTTTTGGCGTACTCTTTGGTCAAAGCTAGGAACTAAACTTCAATACAGTAGCGCATATCATCCTCAAACTGATGGACAAACGGAAGTTGTCAACCGTAGCCTTGGGGATATGCTTCGATGTCTAGCTGGTGAAAGACCAAAACAGTGGGATGTAGTTTTACCACAAGCTGAATTCGCATATAATAGTTCAATTAATCGCTCAGTAAGTAAAACTCCTTTTGAAATCATCTATGGCTATGTTATTCCCTATTTCCTGGATAGAACTGCCTTACCGCCTACAGGTCCTGCAAGTGCTGATGCTGATGAATTTCTTGAACACATCAAGACTGTACAGCGAGAGTCGCTTGAGAAACTGAAGGAAAGCAATGCCAGGTATAAGGCAAGCGCAGATTTACACAGGCGAGAAAGCACATTTCAGCCAGAGGACTGGGTCCTTGTTTACTTTCGCAGAGAGTGGTTTCCTACAGGTTCTTATGGGAAGCTGAGCCAGAGGAAGTTTGGGCCCTTTCGCGTTCTCCGAGTGTTGGGACCCAATGCTTACCTGCTGGATTTGCCAGATGATATGCCGACATCACCGATCTTCAATATCTCAGAGTTATTCCCTTTCCACGGAGACCGGCCAGATACGCCTTCAGCTCCACATATTCCTTTTTCAGATGCACAGAGAGACGAGACAGAGTAGATACAAGAGATAGTTGACATCAGAGAGCTTGCTACCCGTCGTGGTATTTTTTGATGGTTCCTTATTCGGTAGGTAGGTAGGCCACTGTCAGATTGCACTTGGGTGGACGAGCGATAGTTGCGAGCACAGCGGCCCAACCTCGTACAGCAGCTGGACGTCCACTCGATGGAGTCGAGTTCTTTCTAGTCTAGGGGAGTTGATGCAGTATGATCAGCACCATGAGATCATCGCCGCATCATCAGTTCATCACCAGAGACCTTTATTTCCAGTCGTTTTTTATTTTATACTTGGAGGACATTATCCATATGAAACTTGTAGCCGTTTATTTCAGTTTTTGACCCATTTTCTATATTTTTGGCCTAATTTCTGCACTTAGTACTATTTATGTTCTTGCCCAATTCATGGGGGATGTCCATGATCTCATCCGAGGGCTTTTCGGATTGAATCCGGGTCTTCTCGGGTGAGTTTTTTGCATGTTATTAATAAAATCTGAATGTGTGTGTTTGCAGGGTACCGACGGACGAGATTATGTCTCGAAACTGACGGTTAGATAGCAAAATATCTCAAATTTGATGACGTGACAGCATATGGGCTTCAATTAGGAGCTAAATGGGCTTATCTTAAGCCCAGCAGGGCTTCACATGAGTGCCGCTCCCCTCTCTCTCCCTTTTCCCGTGAACCATCCGCCCGACCCCCCTTCTCCGTGCGAAAAAGCCACCCGGCCCCCTTGTTTCCGTCCCCTTTCTTCTCTTTACCTTTTCCCTTTATTTCTCTATCTTTTTCTTGCCTTTCTTAGCCCATTGTATCCCCACCATCCACCCTTAATTCCCTTTGATCTTGGACACCCAAAAGAAAAACCCTAATTCTACAAAAAGGGAAAACAAGAAGGAGATTGGAGATTTTGATGCTTGCTGAAATTTGTGCCTCTTCGTGAGAGCTTCCAGGAGAGATGCGTGTCCCCGACCCTTGCCGCATCAGTGACATCGCCTCGCGAAGGTCTTGGCTTATTTTTCCGAAGGATCCGGCTTCTCCCGACGTCCGGCATTGCTCCGTGTGCGGGATCATCGGCGCATCCTCGCATCGACCCATGGCGAAAAACCCCAGACATTATCTATCCTTTATTTTATTTTTCCTTCGCATCCGCATCATTTTCATTTTGTTCTCATTGCCTCTGCTCCGCATCACAACCATAATCCTCCCGTTCATCGCTAGTTGAAGCCCTAACATATGTCTAATCATTATATTTGCTATCTTTAGTCTGTTGGTAACCCTAGCAAGCATGCTTAGCCTATTTTTAGTGAAAATCTGATGCAAACCTATCTTTAAATCTCAATATCTATTGCTGCGATTTAATCTCTTATATGCTGAAATTAGTTTTTGTGATATTATTGCGTCTTTTATTGTTAAATCTTAAACCTGCTTTATGTTGACTACATAGACTCTTAGTACTGCTTGAGATAGTTTATGTTTACTGTCCTTTTGAGTTGTACGACGCTATATTGATAATTAAATCTTAGTTATTGACCAAAGGGAAACCCTAAAGAGCTTAAGATTGTAGCGCCCCTTATCGGAGCCTGCATCAACTTTACACATAGCCACGGCCGTGTACTGCACTCATACCCTTTTTATATACAATTAGACTACTCCCAAAGGTCTAGATGCCTCTCTCTCTCTCTCTCTCTCTCTCTCTCTCTCTCCAAATCAACGAGTTTGAATCTAGTTGCTGAGTTTTAAAACAATGGTAAAACCATTATTGTATCTACCATTTGTTCTTTTCGCAAGGAAAAGCCTATTATAGTTAGGGGTGGCAATTGGTCGGCTTGAGACATAAGTATAACTGTATAAGGGCACAACACTCAATCCAAACCCGACCTATTTAATAAACGGGTCAAAAAATTAAACCCAAATCCGACCATCTATTAAACGGATTGACCCGACCCAACCCATTTAACCTGCTTAATAAATGGTTCGGATCGGGTCTACTCATATTTAGTTTGAACTGTCTTGTGCAGAGAGTATTCAGTTATACTGGTTGGATTTTAGAGATTTTGAAAATAAAATAGACTAAAAACACATGAGGTCATTATTGTCATTTGTCATGACATAAGTTGTTCACTTATTCTGTTGGTCCGATATTTTTTTTTTTTGGGGAGTTGGTGAAAAACCCTTTTTAGAGATCCTTTTTGAGCAGCAGTCCCAACCACCTTTCCATTTGAGTTGACCCCCCTTTGGACAAAAATGCCCCTTATCTCTATTCGAATTTAGATTCCCTACCACCCCCCTCCCCCCTGCCGTTGCCGGACCTAACAGAAGCCCCCGCCCCCACCTCCCCCGTCGTCGCTGGACCCAACCAAACCCCCCGCCCCCCACCTACCTCACTGCCGCCGGACCTAACCGAACCCCCCCTGCCGCCGGACCTAACCGACCCCCCCCCCCTCCCCTGCCGCCGCCGGACCTAACCGACCCCCCCCCCCCCTCCCCTGCCGCCGCCGGACCTAACCGAACCCCCCTCCCCCCCGGTCGAACCTAATCTATAGGCCATAGGATGAACCCTAGACCTAGAAATCCCAACCATAACCGAATCCCTGTCGCTGCCGCTGCTGCCTTCGCCTCCGCCGCTTGCGCCTACCGCCTCTGCCGCTCGCGCCCGCAACCGCTACCGCCTTCGTCACTCGCACCTGCAACCACTGCCGCCTTCGCCTCCATCGCTCGTGCCCGCCACAGTCGCCGCTCGTGCCACCCCCGTCGCCAGACCTGAAGAGGGAGGAGGGCAGGTGAGGGTGGTCTGGGGGTTAAAAAAAGTAGGAAGGGTTTTTCCTAAAGTTGGGTTGGTTTAGAGGGGTTGGAGCTTAAATGAAAAGTTTCGATGGCTTTATCCTAATGTGTGGTTGGTTAGAGGGGTATCTATACTATATACTAAAATGGAAGCCTCTCTCCCCCGTGTTGTGACACGTGGACATCTTTTAAAGAGCTAGAATTTTTCTTCCATGTGTGAACGCGGCTTTCTTTTAAATCCATTTAAAAACCTATCATAAAGATGATAAATTTTCATTCAATGGCATTTAATGGTCATTTGATGTTAATCTCTCTCTCTCTCTCTCTCTCTAACAAGGGAATCACACTCACTTCATATTTCACACTTCTTCAAACAGTTGGGATGTCGTCTTTACCAAATGGCGTGCATCAAGAACATTCGGGCATTGCCCGGGTTTCTTACTAGTTAGACTAATAACAGAGTCATTCCATAAAGCCATTGTCAATGTGTCATGATATCATTGACATGTGTTGTTCTGTTGCACTATTGTTGGACAATTTGTGGATCGGGATCATGTAGATAGAGAAAACAATATTTATTAAGCACTGAAGTGTGTAAAATCTAATTTTCTTAAAGCGTTATTTGTGCTCACTTTTTATTATCGGGTCTCTCGTGAATCACTCCTATGATACATCAACCTTTGTGAGACTATGCCCAGCATTGGTGAAGAACTCACTATTAGGAATTTAGGACACATATTTCTCTGATATATAATAAATAAGAAAAAGAGAAAATCGAAATGAATTCGGAGTTACCATTGGGGATGGAATGGGACTGGTTATATAGGGATAGAGACAACCCTTGATAGCCAACAGGTGCAATGATTCGCAAGCCAACGAGTGCCAATCCGTCCGTTCGGATTGTTGCAACCGCCCAGGTGGGTGCCAAACTGTCAGTTCAGTGCAAAGTGATCTTCTAAACACTCATTCGTATACACACCACATCACCCAAGCACACTGCACCTCGTGCTCAGTGCACAAGCTCCATTAATTTACCCAAAATTGATATTTTATCCGGTTTGAACCCAAGACCTCCCTCCTCATTAGTCACCTACTAACCAAGGAGCTTCAACAACTTTGTTGAAAGAATCCAAACAAAATTAGTTAAATATCAAATAATTTTTTAAAATCTCCAACATTCCTCCACCATTTTCAATATATATATATATATATATATATATATATATATATAATTTTTTAAAAGCATGAGCTGCACCACTGAGTGATTTCCTATGTACCCTTATCGTGTCCTAGCCTTCATAGTTCTTAAAACAACTTATCTGTCATAATGTAATTATGTATAAAGATAAGTATCTTTAGATTTGAACCTATCCTTAGTATAAGTATCTCAAAGTTCTATCAAAATTCTGGTAGCTAATGATTTGAACAAACTATCATTTTGTGATAGTACTGGTGACCTTACATATATAATCACAACTATGTCAATGATTTAAATTTACACATCTCACTTAACACCATTAATTGCCATGTGTTTATCCTGGTTTTCATGAACGTTCCTTGAGATAATTCCAAACTCTAATAAGAGGCGACACTACCTCTACTTTCATATAAGTGAAGTTCTTTTAGTATTTCTTTTACATTTATGAACACTTGTCTATTTAAGACTGAACCTCATTAAGAGTTTGAAAACTCGTTCATCCTCCAAAGTCTGTAATAGCCAGCACTATTCATCCTATATGGGGTTCTCAATGTATATTAATGTTGATAACTATCAGTGTACATTGACTTGTTTTTATCCTTTGAACATAATTAAGATCTAGTGATTTACTAGAATTAGGTTGGGTTTCTATTACTGATGGATCTGTAGTAAAGGAATTTCAATCACATCCCTCCGGAATGTTAACCTTATCAGCTCTCTTGTAAGAGGCTTTGCGAAAGGATCGGCCAAGTTCTCACTTGACTTCACATATGTGACTGCAATGATTCTTTCTTGAATCACACACCTCATATAATTATGTCTTAGACTTATATATCTAAACTTTTTATTATATACTCTTTTATAAAGCTCGTGCTAAAGTGGCTTAATGATAGATACTTCTTTGTTTATCGTTGAAGTGAAGTAATTTATCAAAAATTCTCAATACCTGCATATATAAATTAGAGAGTTTTAACTAGTATATGGCAAGTAAGGATCGAACCACACGTAATTAGCTGCCTAGAGAAAAGAGATCACAAGTGAGACTAAATTGAATTGAAGAAAGTTGGATTTTTTTTTTTTTTTTTGAAAATGATTTATTTTATTTTAGAAAGTAAATCTTAGAACTAATACTAATAATTGATAGTTTTAGAAAATATAAAAGGAAATCAGCCCAGGAGAGGGGTTTGTAAGCCATGGTATGGAGTAAAGTTCCCTTGCAATGTTACTCTTTTCTGTCCGCACTTGAGAGCGGAAGTTTTACCGACTCAAGTGGAAAATATAGAGTGAAAGCCCCCTTTTTTCTAATTTTATTATATAACATCCTCACAACATTATGAATAGAATTCTTCTTATAGTGAAGAAGTAAAACTAATTCAATTGCGAAAATTTATATAATAAAGATTAGATAAAAATAATGATAAAAATATTAGCCATCTCAATTAATGATTTAATATTTGAGTGTTAAAGTATCACCCGAATCCCAATTGAATGGAAACACGGGTGATCTTCGTTCTCACTTAAAAATTCAATTAAGAAAGAGGCATATGTTAAATACAATCAAGAGCAAAGTGCAAGATGAGAACTAACTATTTACCATGGCATTGACCCCTCTCCCTGGCGGGAGGGAGCTTAGCCGGCCATGGGTTGAATGCTAACAGAAAAATTAATAAGACTAAATATTGCAGAAAGAGAATAGTACGTGCAAGAAAATATAAATAAAGGACAATTTTATTGAATCAAAAAAAAAGTTACACCCACTACTTTGAAAACTTCTTCCGAAATTACAGTACTACTCCGCACATGCTACGCACCCGCTCTACAAATAATTGATGACAGCTCTTTCAAAGAAAAACTCGGATGGTGATGATGATCCTCCTCTCCCTTCTTCATGCCCATGTCCCCCTACTTATAGGGTCTTCAAGCTTGCTCCCCAAGGCACCCGATTTTGTAAATGGAAGGGGAATGTTTTGAGGGAGAATGAGAGAGAGAGAGAGCTAGGGTCGGACTAGCGAGAGAGAGAGAGAGCCGGGTACAAGGGATCTCGGGTATGAAAGAGAGAGAGAAAATTGATGAGGAGAAGATCGCATGGATGGCTTGATGCAATGGAGGGCTGTGATGGAGTTTTACATATGGTAGAGAGAGAGAGTTGAGCGATCAGAAGGAGATATGGGGGATATGGGATTTGCATGACAATTAAGAAGAGTAAATAAGGCATTAACTGGGGAATAAATCATGAAGATAGGAAGAGAGGGCCGGTGTTTGTGAAGGACAGCTGTGATGGTCGGTTGAGAGAATCATGGGGTTAGAGAGAGAAATCAGGAATGGGAGGCTCGATTACAGCTGGGTCGGGGTCTCGGACGAATTTGATTGTGCATGGAAGATAAAAGGGACGGTTGTGATTGGTTCATGGAATCAGCTCTGGGTTTCCATGCATGGGTTATTTATGAGAATTTAATTGAGGCAAATAAAGAGAGAAATATATACATGGAAGGGATCGTGATTGAGAGGATCTGCAAGGGATCTCATGATACAGCTGAACGTGAGTTCGAATGAAAGAGTGATACGTGAATCCTGGGTGAGAGAAGGAACGACTGTGATTAGGTCTTGGATAGGTGGAGGTTGGAAGTGGAAGTCTGTGATCCGGTGCAAGAGATCATCACAAACAGTAATTAATAGGTGAAATTCTGCACATTAATGCATTCAAAGCCAACAATATTTTGCACCATTCGCTTCCCAATGGCCTATGGCACTAAATGCTCATGAATCCATTCAATATTCAGCTACACAAATACCCACTTCACCCTTATGGAAGGTGGGGACCTAGGAGTGCATGGTTTGATGAGGTGCTGAAATTAATATTGGGTGTATTATGGGAATGAATGGGTTCCCATGCATTTCTTGGGTAGGGTGCTTTAGATAACGAGTTTCAGCGAGTTGGGGTAGTCAGAAGAGGTTTGGATTGTTAAGAAATCTTGAATGGGCTAGAAATGGACGGCTAAGATGGAAAGAATAAGAGAAAGAAAAGAAAAAGAAGAGAGAAGGGAGGAGATAGAAAAGGTGGCCAATCGGGGTGGGGTGCACCACTTATCAACGTTCGAAGCTAACTCATTGTGCTTGAGTCTTCTTCTTTTAGTGCTTGAGTTCACTCCCGAGCTATGTGCATGTCGGTCTTGCCAAGACATTCTTTGTGAGCTCCTATAATTTGCAGCTTCTTCCATACTAGTTCTTCCGCTATAGCTTCATGCATCGAGAATGGACTCCATTTCCTGCAAAATAATTAAACATACGACACTTATCAAATGATCGGGATGTATATCTTTCATGCATGATGTGTATAAAAGCGAACTAATACACCGTTTTGTCCGTATGAAAATCTACTATGCAGTGGTGCAAAGAAAATGATACACTTTGTGTGTAATATGGAAGTTTTACGTAGTCGATCGATGATAATGTAATAGTGAATTAAGGGATAATTAGCACGAATTGGCTGCTCAACACTTAACTATCACAGTGAATAAATACATCGATAAAAGCTTATGTGTAAAAGAATTTTGATTAAAAGATCTCTAAGCCACTCAACATCTTTGCCGATAGCTGTCAAATCAATAAATTCAGACTCCATAGTAGAGTACGATATGCAAGTTTGTTTCTTAGATTTTCAAGATATAACAACACCTCCTAGGATAAATACCCATCTAGTGGTGGACTTGTCTTCTATACTCGATATCCAACTAGCATTGGTATATCAATGTAATACAGCTAGAAAGTCTAAATGATAAAGATTTAGTCCTATGTTCTTCGTAAGGTAACCTAGAACTCGATCAGTAACCTTCCGATGCTTCGTGTTTAGGTTGCTAGTGAATCTACTAAATTTATTCACTAGTCATGGTGGGTTGAATCCATATCAGAGACTAAACCCGAAAATAGTCATGAATAATTTAGTTGTTAAACTAGTCGTAAATTTGCCACCCTAGACCTTCTCCATTTGATATCTCATCTCACTTTAATCTCGTTTTGTCATTACTTTACTTTACTTAATTCACTAAAATCAAATCATTCTTTAAAATCGATCTAAAAACTATATAGTCCGAATCTAGTTAACCATTGCACAATCCATGACGACGATACATGTATTTAGTCCTATAACTACAATCAAATTGACTAAGAATAACAGTATGGTCGAAAACAATCAATATCATAAAGTAAATGATGATTTACAACAAAATTATACGAAATATTTTTTATTTATGGACAACCCAATCGACTAATTGTAGGTGGCAGACACAATTGATCAACCAATGGCGCTATTTGAAAAGAGGTTAACCTTAGGCGATTTAGGTGGTGGGAACCTTGCCAGTTCTATTAGGATCTGTGCTATAAATACCACTTCTCGCCCAACAACTCAAAATAATATGAGAGAGAGAGAGAGAGAGAGAGAGAGAGAGAGAGTGTGTTTAAGTATGAGGGGGAAGGTTGTGTGCATGTGTGTTTGTTTCGATTGACTACTCATCAACCCTGTTCGACATGCTATCATAAAAACCCCTCTTAAATTCCATAGCTGACAGGATCTGATAGTGCCAGTGTAGTTAAGGCACACCTAGACTACGCCAAGGCCATTGGTTCGCCTTTTAAGGGGGCTGGCTGCCTAGGTACCTACTAGGGTGGTTGTGGCGAACATCACGAGGTCTCCTCTCTATTTACTAACGAGCTCTCCTTACTATACATCCGACAAGTTCCCCGCCAATGAGGTCTCTCTCTCTCTCTCTCAACAAAAAGTGGGAGAAGAAAGGGAGTGGAGTTGATGTGATTTGTTTTGTTGCAAACTTGCAATATATAATGATTGTTGTTGTGTTTATATATAAGGCATTAGTATTGTTCATTTGTTATTTTTTATCACACCATCCCTATGCATCATACAGATTAGTGAATATTATGATATTTTGACCAATTTCATTATCTAGAAGTAAGGTACATTAGAAACTTGCTAGGTATAAAACCCCATTTAGAAACTTTCAGTAAATATACATATAAGTATTTTACATATATTTATAGTTTATTTATTTTGATCGTCTAGGGTTCACCTAGGCCTCGTCTTGATAGGCCCAGGTAGGACCAATCGCCTAGTCATTGCCTTGATGCCTTAACTATACTGGGCAGTGTCTGTGAGATAGCCGGATGAATTCATCAAATCTACTGCAAACGGCCTTGAAGGAGTGCTTGAGGTTGGAATCGACAAAGAAGAAACTTATTGAGGATGCGATGCAGAACGGGAGAGGAGAAGGCAAACGACAAGGTTCATAATCAAGGTATCGATCATGGTATTGGTCAGCCCCGGATTGGTACGTACCGGTACCAGCCCGATCGATACCGACCGATACATGTTATGGCTAAAGACCCCAAAAATATCAAAAAAATAAAAAAATCCAAGCTTTACTCTAAGGGAGGGGAGACTGGCCTCGTGAACGCATTCGCTAAAGGCTCAAACCAGCCGATATGGACTGGTATATATATCGTTACTGATTGGTACGGGCTAGTTATTGGAATCAAGAGCTGTACCGGTCTCGGTTCAGCAAAAATCGTTATGTACCAATATCGGCCAGTTGTTTGAAGCATAGCCAACGATGGTGAAAGCCAATACAAAAGAGGCTAACAATGGTGAACGTTGTCCCAAGGAGCTGTAGCACTGATATCATGTTTCCATGGATAGGCTGTTAGGATTGATGTGTTCTAAGCTTGTAAAACTTTAAGTTTTGGTCTAATAAAGATTGATAGTTATTATTATATCAGATGTATATAGGTGCGTAACATAGTTACGTGTTCTTTTGGGAACAAAGAGCCATGGTTATATGGTAGTCCACTGAGTTGAAGACTGAGTGGATTGGTCCCATATAATCTAAATCAGTTCGCAGCTATGATCAGGTTGGTCGCCTCATCATGATAAGTTGTTGGCGATGACAGTTCATGGGATGTCTTCACCATGGTCATCACCAGGCACAGTGTTTGTGGCTGAACGGAACTAACACGGTGTGCAGATCAGTGAGCAGACACTGGTACACTAAGCCATGTTTCTGCTTAGGGTAAAATGGTCATAAACCCTGAGGAACCACGTCTGATGGACTAACCAGTTGCGTGGTGCTTTGGCGCACCAATGTGTGGATCCGTATGTAGTGATCCAAAACCACGGTGTGCTGGGTTACCCGGCTGGCGTTGCATTAGTGTGTCACTCCTGCAGGCCATCCACACCCCTGAAGGTAGGTACGTTCCTTGGTGTGACTTACACCGTACCAAACCCAGGCATGGTGGTCATCAGTTTGACTGTTGACCGGGTTCGATTACTCGACGGGATAATCAGAGGTACGATATATAGGTCAACCTGGAAGGAACCAAGTCATATGATCATTCGAGTCTGATGGTAGTCTCCACCGCTCGAAGTGAATCATGGCATCAAGTGGAGGGACAACGGGTTTACCACTACTAAGCGGAGAGCAGGGGTATGATAGAGAACATAGTAAGTCAGGGTGAATTGGAGTGTAGCTTGTGTCGCACTCTGGGTGGCTACGTAGGTTAACTCGAGCTCAGAGGATCGATGGTACACTCGGGTAGTGTGTCGATCGAGCTTGAGTTGGAAGCCATGAACCCCGGTCCCTGATGGTTCCACCTTATCAACATTATGTACGGTTCTTGAACCATCTCCTCGGATCTTAAGCACTAAGAGGAAGAAAGAAGTATACGCCCCGTGTGTGCTTGGCACTAGAGCACGGTAGATGCGTAACTACATGCGAGTACTAAGGGGTATACTCGAGACTAGTACAGATGCGCATGTAGTAATCCCTAGCCATAAGTGAACTTCGCTGCATAGGTGCGATGCACCGGGGTATGTTGCGAGTTGACTAGTTGACTTTGCTAGAGGCATCCTCCGGTGGCCTCAGTTAATAGTAAGGTAACTAGTAGAAATCACTTGAGTAATGGCCGCTAGGTCTCCCATGCTAGAAATGGTCAAAATGAGGCGTCAGGGCGTTTTGGTAAAAACCTCACTCTGCCGGACCTCACTCATGGCCGACCCTAGCAATAGGAGACCATGCTAGGGCCTGCCCTATATTGTAGGGATGAGAATCCCTCATCTATAGGGCCGGCCATATAGATAAGGATATGGCTTTGAAATAGTTAAAACAAGCCCTAAAAAAGTGGGAAAATGGATAAATACAAGGAGAGATAAAAGGGTGAGATTGGAGAGATAATTGTGGGAGGTCTTTATCCCCTTGGATCCTTATCTAAGGGGGTAGGCCGGCCCTATATAAAGGGCTATATGGGGCCGGCCATATGGATGCAAAACCGAATCCTCTCCCTCTCTCATCTCTCTAGTTTTCTCCCTAATCTCTCCTGTTTCTCGCTTGCAACTTCGTCTTCCTCGCGTGGAGTTCTGAAGAAGGAGAAGGGTCGTTCTTCGGAGGCACTCAGAGATCCGAGAGCGACGTTCTGTGCATCGTGTGAGATCGGGTGAATAAGAAAGCAACGTCTCCATTCGTACCATCGGCATCTTCGCGAACGATCTTCCGTCTTCATCGACAAAGAAGATAATTCTCCGCGGTTAAAAGATCCATACGAAAGGTATGTGTAATTTAACATATAGATCTAGCGAGTATTATGATTTGCATGCATGCTAGATAATCATTACGCTAGATTGTCGTTAGGGTGTTCGATTCACGTGCATACACATACACATATATGTAGGTTAGTTTCGATAAAAGTTTAAATCGTGTAACGTGCACCATGAACGGTCTTTCGACCGCAAAATCGTTTCCGCTGTGAGCCTCTACCATGGATTTATTTCCAATAATTGGTATCAGAGCCGCATTAGTGGTGTGCGTTTTATGATTTTTTATGAAACCAACATGTGTGTGCATGATGAATGAGTGAGATCATCAGGGTTCTTACGCTTAGATCATGCATATGTATATAGATTGTGCTTGTTCTATGAATCGTTCTTGCAGGGCGCCGCTATAAAATCTAGATCTGTGTTTGTGCTTGCTACCGGGGGTCGGACCCCGAGTTAGCCAATGTCTGGATTTGCTCTCTGTGTGTGGATATGTAATAGAGCCATAGATTGGGCGAGTGATGGGGGTTGCCTATCCTCGGTTCCCATGGCCTTTTTTCATAGGTGTGTTTTCTTTTCTTTCTAGGAAATTGTGTACGAGCGAGCACTTGCTTGAAGCGTACTAGACTTTTTCGGTTACAGATTTAGAAGAAAGATGTGCCAAAGAAATCCACCATCGGGAGCGTGAGCGGAACCCTGGAGGATGAAGATGATCTGGCAAAGTGTTCACGAGCGCGAAGGAGGAGCCGGACCGAGGAATCTTGCGAAGAAAGCTAGAAGCCTGCGCTATGCAAATTAGGTTTAGGGGTCAGACCCTGAACTTAATTCAGTATTTATGGTTGCTTTCTTTATTAGTTCTTTATGTTTCATATCGAACCCCGATGAGATAATATGATTATCAATCTTCAGAGGGATGCCTTTCCCCTTCGGTCCAAGCGACTATTTGAGGATAGGATCCCGCTAGATGACGCCTATTATTTAGTTGACTTTTGATGTTAGTGGGATCCCATCACATATGGTTATGCCACCATTAGGTCAGCACCCGACTAGTCGGGTGTGCCTATTTGGCCAGCATCGAAATCAAAGATGAGATAGAGATCCATTGAACATCAATTGTCAAATTTATAAGTAAGGCGTCATGACTAGTGGAAGTCCTTTCTAGTGAGTCTGACTCTAGGCTAAGCTCCAGAGCATTAGCGTGATAACCAATTTTGCAGAGCATCGATATTCTCAGAATATGTAATGTGACCATTGAATGGAGAAATCCACTTGAGGCAGGGACTATGATATTCTGAGAATGATTAATGCTAGGTGAAGGGTTTGAACGCTAGTGGGAGCATGGTGTGACCAGGGTCTAGTATATAGGAGGTCGCTACCTTTGCATTTGCATAAATTCATACTCGCAAAATAACCCTCATATATATAAGGGATGTAAGAGAGGACTTTTAGAGATCCTCTGGCCTCCAGGCTAATCACTTTCGTACTCGGGTGGGAGGGCATAACTCAACAACCCCCTCGAGTGAGAGCTGTGTTTTTCTATGCCAAGCTACTTAGTGATCTCCTTCGGGATATAGCGGTTACGGTGCCAAGTGTTCAGGCTTTACTCACCCTCGTGGGGGCCGTTAGAACTCCCGTGCCGTAATTGCCTAGGCTCATGGGTAAGCATCCTAAGTACACATGAGGTATTCGTTGCATAGACAACGGTGATCATGTGATACTGGCCAAAAGATAACTATGGTCCATCAAAGCCCTTAGTTGGCAGATTTGGATAGGGTCAAGACAAAGACCCGTGTGAGCGGAATACCTGCACACTGCCCCCTCGGACAGGTGTAGTCTATTCCGAGATCTTACATACATGGTTAATTAATCCATAGAGATGGCTTCGCTTGAGGGTAGTGCTGACATATGGATATAATTAGCTTGTTTTAAAAATCCATAAAATAAGTTTTTCATGCATTCTCATTATTCAATCTTTTATTTACAGATGACCAAGTTAGACCCCCTGTCCGCTATCCTAAATGACCACAAACTTACCGGTCCCAACTATGAGGACTGGAAGCGCAACCTGTACCTGGTCCTAAGGATTGGTAAACACATGATAGCCCTGAATGACCCTGAGCCGGATTTGCCAGGACCCAATGCCATAGAGGCACAGTTAAAGGCTTTCACTGACTGGAAGGAATCTAATGAAATATGTAAATACTATATTATAGCATCCTTGCAAACAACTCTGCAGAAGCAAGTCAAGGAGATGCCTGACGCTTCTGACATGATGTTATATGTGAAGGAGATGTTTGAAGGTCACAATTGCGTTACGCGATACCTTACTATCAAAAAACTCGTCGGCACTAAGATGTCCAATGGGACGCTGGTTCGGGAACACATGATAAAAATGTTTGGGTTCTAGAACGAACTAGCGACCATAGACATTGTGCTAGAAGGCGAGATGATGACAGACATCTTCCTCTCGTCACTGTCTGGAGCCTTTGAAGGTTTTATCACCAACTTTAATTTGAACAAGTTGGCTATGACAAATACAGAGCTTCTGGGAGCTCTCCAGGCAGCTGAGGATGGCTTCAAGCAGAAGGGTGAAGCACTTCATGTGCAACGCAGACCCTTCAAGAAGTCTGGTAAACCTCAGGGCAAGAAACATAAGAAGAAACCTAAGTCAGTGCCTGTGCAGGACTCTGCTGGGGCCTCTCGGTCTGGAGAATTAAAGAAACCGGGCACGAAGTGTTTCCGGTGTGGCCAGAAGGGTCATTGGAAGAAGGACTACAAGAAGCCTCAGAATGCTGGTGAAGGTAATCTACAACTCTTAGTTGTTGAATCATTTTTTTCAAGTAATAGTTCTTTTGTTGGATTATGGATTCAGGATCCACTAACCATGCATGTAACTCTCTTTAGGGGTTTCGGGAAAGCAGAAGGTTGCTTGATGGAGATGTGACCTTGAGCATGGGAACTGAGGCCGTGGCTGCTGCTGAAGCTATTGGAGACGTTAATCTTAGTTTTTCTAATAATAAGACTTTGACTTTTAGAGATGTTTTTTATGTATCGTCCTTGTGACGTAACTTAATTTCTGTTTCTTCTTTAGTTAATAAAGGTTATTCAGTTTATTTTGATGCTTCTGGTGTGTCGTTTAAGCTGAATGGAACTTTTATAATAAGAGAATGGTTCAGAATCATCTCTATGTAGTCAGTCCTAAATTTAAAAAAGATAACATAATAACTTCAGCATTTAACGTTAATTCATCTAAGCGTAAGAAACCTTTGGAAAATTTAACTCAATTGTGGCACTTACGACTTGGGCATATTGGCTTTAACAGGATCCAGAGGTTGGTGAAGGCCGGACTTCTGGAAACAGATCCTACAGAGATCCTTCCCACTTGTGAATCCTGCATAGAAGGCAAGATAACCAAGAGGACCTTTAAAGTCAAAGAAGTAAGAGCCACTAAGGTATTGGAGTTAATCCATTCAGATGCATATGGATCCATGAGCGTCAAGGCGATAGGAGGCCATGAGTACTTCATCACTTTTACTGATGATTACTCAAGATATGGTTATATTTACCTAATGCATCGGAAGTCGGAATCCTTTGACATGTTTAAAGAGTTCAGGGCTGAAGTAGAAAAGCAGACAAGTAAATGTATAAAAACCCTTCGATCTGATCGAGGAGGTGAATACTCTGATGAGTTCCTAGGGTATTTGGTGGAGCATGGGATAACATCCCAAGTAACTGCTCCAGGTACCCCATAACAGAATGGAGTTTCTGAGAGAAGGAATCGAACCTTGTTGGACATGGTTCACAGCATGATGAGTTATGCCAGTTTATCAATAACCTTTTGGGGATATGCCCTTCAGACAGCAGTATATGTTCTGAACCACGTTCCGTCTAAATCAGTGCCTCAGACCCCTAGAGAACTGTGGTCAAGGCAAAAGCCAACACTACAGCATTTCAGAATATGGGGATGTCCTGCATATGTGCGGATAGACAAGAGGGAAAAGATAAAGCCAAAGTCCAAAGCATGTCTATTTGTAGGGTATCCCAGAGACACTAAAGGTGGACTATTTAATGATCCTGAGGAAAAAGAGGTAATTGTTTCAACGAATGCCATTTTTCTAGAACATGATTATATGATGGACCATAAGCCTGCTAGTAAGTTAGTTCTGGATGAGCTACTAGGTACTAGATCAGAGAGCGCATCCGAAAGCATAGTGGGAGCTGACATCACAGACACTAATATACCAGATATTGTAGGACCTATTAATCCTGTAACACAACCACCACCTCATCGCAGTGGGAGAAGTATCAGAGCTCCTGACAGATACTATGGAGAAACCTTATTGGTTGATCCCGAAGGTCAGGAGGATGACCCACTGAGCTACGATGAGGTAGTGGGAGCTTCTGACAGCTCTGACTGGCAAAAGGCTATGGAGGTAGAAATTGCATCAATGTCCCATAACGCAGTCTGGACTCTTGTTACACCATCATCCAATATTAAACCTATTGGGTGTAAGTGCGTGTATAAGAAGAAGAGAGGATCCGATGGTACAATTGAGACTTATAAAGCTAGATTAGTTGCCAAGGGTTATACCCAGAGAGAATGAATCGACTTTGACGAAACCTTCTCACCGGTAGCTATGATAAAGTCTATTCGGATCCTCCAATCCATTGCAGCCCATTATAACTGGGAGATCTGGCAAATGGATGTCAAGACAGCATTTCTTAACGGGAATTTGGAAGAAGACATTTATATGATGCAGCCATCAGGTTTTGAGTCAGAGGGTCAAGAACATCTAGTTTGTAAGTTGCAGAAGTCCATTTATAGACTAAAGCAAGCATCTAGAAGTTGGAACATTCGTTTTGATCAGGCAATCCAGTCATATGGATTTATTCAAAACGAGGATGAACCATGTGTATACAAAAGAAGTGATAAGACTACAGTGGTATATTTGATACTTTACGTAGACGATATTTTACTCATTGAGAATGATATTGGAACATTGTCAACGGTAAAGGTCTGGTTGTCAACACAATTCGATATGAAAGACCTAAGTGAAGCGAGTTATATTTTGGGGATCAAGGTAACACAATATCGCCAGAACATGATTCTCTCATTGTCACAGGCAGCGTATATAGATAAGGTTATGGCTAGGTTTGACATGCAAAACTCTAAGAAGAGTTTTGTGCCATTTAAACATGGCGTACAACTGTCTAAGGATCAATGTCCTAAGACACCTGAGGAGAGAGCAGAAATATAGAAGATACCTTATGCTTCGGCATTAGGTAGTCTAATGTATGCTATGCATTGTACAAGACCAGATATCTGTTTCGCAGTAGGCATGATGGGTCGGTTTCAGTCGAATCCGGGTCCAGATCACTGGACAACTGTGAAGTGTATACTCAAGTACCTTCGTAGAACAAGGGACTATGAGTTGGTTTACACTGCACAAGAACTGACGCCGATTGGATATACAGATTCTGACTTTATGTCAGATTTGGAATCCAGAAAATCGACATCAGGTTTTGTGTTTATATTAAGAGGAGCAGCGATTAGTTGGCAGAGTGTGAAGCAGAAATACATCGCAGACTCTACCACAGAGGCTGAGTACGTTGCAGCGTGCGAGGCAGCCAAAGAGGCGGTATGGCTCAAGAAATTCCTTATGGATTTGGGGTGCGTACCAGAGGCCCAGTTACCTATTGTGCTTTACTGCGACAATAGTGGGGCGGTAGCACAAGCAAAGGAGCCAAGACATTACCAAAAGGGGAAGCATATCGAGCGCAAATTCTACTTGATTCGGTAGTTTCAAAAGCAAGGACGAGTAACGGTGACACAGATTGCATCTACAGATAATGTTGCTGATCCTTTCACCAAAGCAATACCTATCAAGGCATTCGAGCGACATGTGGACGCGATGGGAGTCAAAACTGTTTTGCTTCGCTAGACCAAGTGGGAGATTGTTAGGATTGATATGTTCTAAGCTTGTAAAACTTTAAGTTTTGGTCTAATAAAGATTGCTAGTTATTATTATATGAGATGCATATAGGTGCGTAACATAGTTACGTGTTCTTTTGGAAACAGAGAGCCATGGTTATATGGTAGTCCACTGAGTTGAAGACTGAGTGGATTGGTCCCATATAATCTAAATCAGTTCGCAGCTATGATCAGGTTGATCGCCTCATCATGATAAGCTGTTGGCGATGACAGTTCATGGGATGTCTTCACCATGGTCATCACCAGGCATAGTGTCTGTGGCTGAACGGAACTAACACGGTGTGCAGATCAGTGAACAGACACTGGTACACTAAGCCATGTTTCTGCTTAGGGTAAAACGGTCCTAAACCCTGAGGAACCACGTCTGATGGACTAACCAGTTGCGTGGTGCTTTGGCGCACCAATGTGTGAGGATCCGTATGCAGTGATCCAAAACCACTGTGTGCTGGGTTACCCTGCTGGCGTTGCATTAACGTGTCACTCCTGCAGGCCATCCACACCCCTGAAGGTAGGTGCGTTCCTTGGTGTGACTTACACTGTACCAAACCCAGGCCTGGTGGTCATCAGTTTGACTGTTGACCGGGTTCGATTACTCGACGGGGTAATCAGAGGTACGATGTATAGGTCAACCTGGAAGGAACCAAGTCATATGATCATTCGAGTCTGACGGTAGTCTCCACCGCTCGAAGTGGATCATGGCATCAAGTGGAGGGACAACGGGTTTACCACTACAAAGCGGAGAGCAGGGGTATGATGGAGAACATAGTAAGTCCGGGTGAATTGTAGTACAGTCTGCATCGCACTCTGGGTGGCTACGCAGGTTAACTCGAGCTCAGAGGATTGATGGTACACTCGGGTAGTGTGTCGATCGAGCTTGAGTTGGAAGCCATGAACCCCAGTCCCTGATGGTTCCACCTTATCAACATTATGTACTGTTCTTGAACCATCTCCTTGGAATACCTTAAGCACTAAGAGGATGAAAGAAGTATACGCCCCGTGTGTGCTTGGCACTAGAGCACGGTAGATGCGTAACTACATGCGAGTACTAAGGGGTATGCCCGAGACTAGTACAGATGCGCATGTAGTAATCCCTAGCCATAAGTGAACTTCGCTGCATAGGTGCGATGCACCGGGGTATGTTACGAGTTGACTAGTTGACTTTGCTAGAGGCACCCTCCGGTGGCCTCAGTTAATAGTAAGGTAACTAGTAGAAATCACTTAAGTAATGGCCGCTAGGTCTCCCACGCTAGAAATGGTCAAAATGAGGCGTCAGGGCGTTTTGGTAAAAATCTCACTCTGCCGGACCTCACTCATGGCCGACCCTAGCAATGGGAGACCATGCTAGGGCCGGCCCTATGTTGTAGGGATGATAATTCCTCATCTATAAGGCCAGCCATATAGATAGGGATAGGGCTTTGAAACAGTTAAAATAAGCCCTAAAAAAGTAGGAAAACGGATAAATACAATGAGAGATAAAATGGTGAGATTGGAGAGATAATTGTGGGAGGTCTTTATCCCCTTGGATCCTTATCCAAGGGGGTAGGCCAGCCCTATATAAAGGGCTATATGGAGCCGGCCATATGGATACAAAACCGAACCCCCTCCCTCTCTCATCTCTCTAGTTCTCTCCCTAATCTCTCTCCCGTTTCTCGCTTGCAACTTCGTCTTTCTCGCGTGGAGTTCTGAAGAAGAAGAAGGGTCGTTCTTCGGAGGCACTCAGAGATCTGAGAGCGACGTTCCGTGCATCGTGTGAGATCGGGTGAACAAGAAGGCAACGTCTCTATTCGTACCATCGGCATCTTCGCGAACGATCTTCCGTCTCCATCGACAAAGAAGATAATTCTCCGCGGTTAAAAGATCCGTATGAAAGGTATGTGTAATGTAATATGTAGATCTAGCGAGTATTATGATTTGCATGCATGCTAGATAATCATTATGCTAGATTGCCGTTAGGGTGTTTGATTCACGTGCATACACATGCACACATATGTAGATTAGTTTCGATGAAAGTTTAAATCGTGTAACGTGCACCATGAACGGTCTTTCGACCGTAAAATCGTTTCCGCTGCGAGCCTCTACCATGGATTTATTTCCAACATAAGCCCATAGGGCTTAGTCAAATTTATTACAACATATAAGGCCAACTACGTAGATATACAAGCGAATATGGTCACCTATTGATTTAGACACCCACAAGGTATTGTGGGGGATGATTCTCGTGCCGACCCAAGGACTCCGCCCAATCAGTCAATTGATTCGATTGTCGATTCAATGTTGGGTTTTTAGATTTTGAACTTTAGAAGTGAGGGATGAGTTGAGAAGGGAGTTAACACAAGATGTGATCTCAGAGTTCAGCCGAAGCCTATACCTTCGTGCTATAACGTGCAACCTGAATTCACTAACACTTGAAATGCTGTGATCTCGACAGGCCGAGTATCACTTGTCTTAGAAGAGAGAGGGATGCCAGAGCTCTGATTTTTCAAAAGTCTGAACTATAAATCAGATTATCGATTGATCTCACCCTCGAATATTCATCTGGTCTGCTATTTATAGGGGTTTGAAAATATCTAGAATCCAGGGTAGTTTCTGCAGGCTTTGACAGGCTCCATGCTGGGCTGGTGGAGCCCCGTTGTCGTCTTTGTGGACCCCCAGGCAAGGCTAGTGGGTCCCGTCGTCATCTTTGTGGACCCCTAGGCAGGACTAGAGGGTCTTGTCGTCGTCTTTGTGGATCCCCAGACAGAGCTAGTGGGTCCCGTTTCTAGGCGTTGGCCAAATTTTGCACCCACAGGTACACTACAATCCTAAGCATCTGGGACTCTACTTGGTCAAGAAACTAGTGATCTTTATCAATATAAGATGTAAAACCCAATCAAACAATAGCAAATCAGCAATAAGAATCATAAAAATAACAAGATAGGCAAAGCGGCTAACACATAGTTCAAGATTTAACAACTAGAAACATAATAGCATCGCAAAACATGAAATTATTTAATAAATCAAATCACAACAATAGATTTCAGTTCTAAATTATAAATATGCAACAAATTTTATGATAAAAGAGGCAAAAACATTATTGCAAAGGCTCCAACAATCAGAATAAAACAAGAGATAATATGAAAATTAATAGTGCTTTGATGAATGCTTCTAATGACGATTTGGGGTGGCTACGATGATGCGGATGCATATAGAGGCAATGAAAAGAACGAGGAAGCAGAGGATGAAAATGAAAGAAAGATACTGCCTCAGGCATCCTTTGTGGGTTGAGCAAGGAAGCCCCAATGATCCTGTACACAGAGCAAGACCAGACTTCGCGAGGAGCCCGATCCTTCGGAGGCGCAATACCAACGCCTCAAGGAGAAGTCAAGGTACTTCTCGAGGCGAAGTTGATGAATAGCGACGATCAGAAACTCGAGTCTCTCCTAAAGAGAATTCTTCTCAAATTATTTAGATCTGCAATTTTTTTTCTCCCTCTTTTATATTACTAGGGTTTGCAAACCAATGGCCCGGATGAAAGGAAACATTCCACGAGGGGTGAAAATGAGATAGACCAAACAAGGAAAGAAAAAAAAGAGAGATAAGGAGAAAAGAAGGGATGGCAGTATGGAAAAGAGAGAGAGAGAGAAAGAGAGAGAGAGAGAGAGAGAGAGAGAGAGAGAGAGAGAGAGAGAGAGAGAGAGAGAGAGAGAGAGAAAGAGAGAGAGAGGTCGTGCTGTTAAGAAAGAGAAAGAGGGGGAGTGCTTGGGTGGGTGTACACACCACTCACCTACTTACACATACATACACTATGGGTGCAAAATCTGGTTAACGCCTGACAGTGGGACCCGCAACCCTGTCTGGGGCCACAGAGACGACGGTGGGATCCGCAGCCCTACTTGGGCCCCATGGAGACGATGGTTGGACCCGTAGCCCTGCCTTGGGCCCATGGAGACAATGGTGGGACCTGTAGCCCTGTTTGGGGCCCACGGATATTATTCGAGTTCTGGTGAATCCCTCTGAATATTTACCAAAACCCTTGATATTTCCAAACCTTTATAAATAGCAAACCCGACAAATGATTCCGGATCCAAAAACTAGATTCAATTTTTTTACAGCACAACCCACTTTCTGTTTTTCGTTCAGATTCTAGCCAAACCTATTCCACCCTCTGTTTACTTGTATAAGCACTCATTGGCCTATCGAGAGTAGCTCTACTTCTCTAGACATAGTGGATTCAAAGGCTGTGTCTTACCGTATGGAGACATAAGTTTCGGTCGAACTTCGTCATCACATCCTGTGTCAACTCTCTCTCTCTCTTTCTCTCTCTCTCTCTCTCTCTCTCTCTCTCTCTCTCTCTCTCTCTCTCTACCCTACAATGTCTGTGTGACAGCTAAGCACACGATAGCTTAGCATCTCGCAATACCACTTCTTGAAGGTTAGCACCTTCCATCGACTATATGAGGGGGACTGTACAACGACCGTGATCCTCCCCTATAGTTTGACACCGTCTGTGGGATCTTTCTCTATCAATTCGCAACCTCCAGGATTTCCAGCTTCTTCGGTTAAACAGTAACCACAGATTGCCTGAACAACCCATCTGTCTCTATCGCTATACTGGAATGGCAAAGATACGACCCGTGGATCAGCTAGAGGGAAGTAAAGTTCATCCAGACAGTCAGCATCCAATGACTCGCTCAATGAGTCGTCGATTCGCAACGAGTCTACAACAAGAGTAGCAACCCGTTGTGGATTCAAGGAGTCACCCGTCGGTTAATTGCATCGTCTAAGCTCAACCTCGACAGTCTCCTCAGCTTGCCAACATGACTCCTCAATATTTGGGGAAAGCGCACGTCTCACCTGTTACTGACCCTTAGATGACGTATCAGATCATGGCAGAGGACTTCCAACTCCTCACTCTCATTAAGTAGAATATTGCTCTCATGGTTGAGAGAGACTCCCTCTGATAGATCATCATCAAAGCAGGAGTTGACCTCCCACGATCAGCCGCTGGTATCAACGACGTAGCAGATGTCCGCCAGTCGCTTGACCTGTCCCTTGCTCCTTCCAGACGATCCATCGTCGATACCTCCCGATGATCCCTTGAGCCCTTTTCGAGAGGACCCTCACCTCTCCTTAATTGGCAGACAGTCTGGGAGAATCTCGACTAGTTAACTTGTCAACTTGAGCCTCTCGGCTCTAACCCTCGCTGTTGGGCAGAGGTTCGGAATGGAGGACATTGCTCTAGAACTCGACCACATCTCAACAACGATCGAACTCTAGTGGAGCATCGCAAGGAAAGGAGGGCTTCCGAATCCCACCTTCCTTCCCTTTCTCCGAGATGCCTCTCCGATCAACGAGGCGACCGTAGGAACGACCATGCCTCCGAAGGGCAACTTCATCGGCAAATTCTCTGAGCTCAGTTTCCTCGAAGTTGGAGAACTCCCACTATCGCCAAGTTTAACTGTCTAACGGGTGATCCGACACTACACGTCCTCGCCTTCAAGCATGCATTGACGCCGTACAACGACGACAACTAGGTTCTATGCTGCACCTTTGTCGGCAGCCTTGACGATATGTTGTTTGACTAGTATCACAATCTCCTAACAGGCTCCATCAGCCTGTTCGGGGACTTGGCGGACCTCTTCGTCCAGCACTACCGACTGAACCTCAATCCGAAGAAGAAGTTGGACTCCCTCTATTGGCTTAGAATGGGATCAAATGAAACCCTCTGAGAGTTTACTCGAAGGTTCTGAAATGAGCACGTTGAGCTCTCTAAACGTCACCTCGACGATGAAGCAGTCATGCTGGCTTTCCAGAACGCCCTATGCTACAACCTCCAAATCTATAATGACTCCATCAGAAATCCTCTGGCCTCCCTTGGAGCGTTATTTGATCGCATTCTATGGGAGATCAAAATGGAGGACAACCAGGTTGCTCGCAAGGGGTATGAAACCAGAAGACGTCCACTCAAGGAGGGATCACCAAAGAAAACCTTCAAAACTCACAACACTCAATCAAAGGAAGGCATGCTATCCAAACGACCTTAGGATGGGGGTAGCACATCTCCCTCACCCAAGAGAGCTAAGTTCATAGACTGGAATCTACTGGTAGATCAGATACTCGAGCAGATCCCGTATGAAGGATTCCCCAAGTGGCCTTACCCCCTCCAACCTGATTCAAAGCACACAATAAACAAATCAGTCTACTGTGACTTCCACCGATGCCACGGACACCCAATGGTGAAATGCAAGTCTTTCTTATATCACTTGAAAGACCTTTAGCAGGAGGGACATCTCTAGGAGTTCAAAGGAAGACATGAATTCTATCAGGACCCCCCTGCAACCAAAGGGAAGCATCCCATCGACCGATCAGAATAGATGGCCATGGATTGTCAACAACTCGGAATGTCACTCATTTAAAATCCATGATGTAACATCTTCCAAGTTATCAACAAAATAGCAACTGAATGCCTTCTTTATAGAGATCCTTCTCAAACGCTTGATCATTTAGTGCTTCGCAGCTATCGAACTCCAAATGTACAAGCTCGGTGTCCCCTTCGCTGGTTTGATCGCATAAAGTCTCCCTATGATCAACCAACATTTAAAGGTTATCAATCCTATCTCGAATTCTATTCAAAGCTACATTTAGTTCGGTTCTCATTGTGACATGACCGACTAACCTACAACGGTATAGAACTACGTGCTCCAAATATAGGTTTGACTGAAATGACACTTTGCCTAAGTCCAACCGATACAAAGGCACTACACTAAGGACTCTGAATCATTAGCATCGCACATGCTCTCGTTGTCACATAAGGACACATGCACTAGTGCCTCGTCATAGTTAGTTCAGTTAGGGTTACGATACGGCCGACTAACCTGCAATGGTACAAAACTACGTGCCCCAGACGTAGGTTCGATTGAAACGACACTTTGCAAAAGTCCAACTGATACAAAGGCACTACGCTAAGTACAATGAATCATTGGCGTCACACATGCTTCTATTGTCACGTAAGGACACATGCACTAGTGCCTCGCCATAGTTAGTTTTGTTTAGGTTGCGACACGGCCGACTACCATGTAATGGTACAAAGCTACGTGCCCTAGATGTAGGTTCGACTGAAACGATGCTTCGTCTAAGTCCAACAGATACAAAAGCAATATGCTGAGTACTCTGAATTATTGGCATTGTACATGCTCCTGTTGTCACGTAAGGACACATACACTAGTGACTCGCCATATTTAGTTCAGTTCGGGTTGCGACACAGTTGACTAACTTGCAATGGCACAAAGCTATGTGCCCCAGACGTAGGTTCGACTGAAATGATGCCTCGCTTAAGTTCAACAGATACAAAGGCACTACGTTGAGTACTCCAAATCATTAACGCCTCACATGCTTTCGTTGTCACATAAGGACACATGCACTAGTGCCTCATCACAGTTAGTCTGGTTTGGGTTACAACATGATCAACTAACCTGCAACGGTACAAAGCAACGTACCCAAGATGTAGGTTCGACTGAAACAGCGCTTCACCTAAGTTCAATCGATACAAAGGCACTACGCTAAGTAGTCTGAATCATTGGCATCACATATGCTCCCGTTGTCATGTAAGATCATATGTACTAGTGCCTCACCACAGTTATTTCAGTTTGGGTTGCAACATGGTTGACTAACTTGCAACAATACAAAACTACATTCCCTAGATGTAGGTTAGATTAAAATGACACTTCGCCTAAGTCCAACCGATACAAAAGGCACTATGCTGAGTACTTCGAATCATTGGCATCGCACATGCTCCCATTGTCATGTAAGGACGAATGCTCCCATGCCTCGCCATAGTTAGTTCGATTCGGATTACGATCCGACCGACTAACTTGTAACAGTATAACGTTACATGTCCCGACATTGGCTCAATTGGAATGACACTTTGCCTAAGTCAACCAACATTAAGGCACTACGCTGAGTACTCTGAATTCGAACTCCCATCAAACAAATAAGCCCAAGGCCCTGCCCTTGGCACTTAATGAAGTCGAAGAGGACAAAATATGGTCGAGGGAGGTGCGATCACCCCCTCAGTATCCAATAAACCAAGGGCCCTACCCTTGGCATTCGAAGACAAAGTTCGAGGCAGGCTTCGCCGCCTTGGCAATTATTAAAGCCCAAACGTCAACACCAACACAACCCAAACAGACAACCTTGGCATTCAAAGACAAAGTCTGAGACAAGCTTCGCGGCCTCGGCAACTGCCAAAGCCTGAGACATCGCTACTGTCTCGGCCCAAGGAGACAATCTTAGCATTCAAAGACAAAGTTCGAGGTAGGCTTCACTGCCTCAACACTTGCCAAAGCCCGAGACATCGACACCATCTCAGCCCAAGGATATATCCTTGGCATTCGAAGATAAAGTCCGAGGCAGGCTTTGCCGCCTTAGCACTTGCCAAAGCCCAAGATGTTGACACCATCTCGGCCCAAAAAGATAGCCTTGACATTCGAAGACAAAGTCCAAGGTAGCCTTCGCCAGTACCTACTAAAGCCCACGAAGCCGACGTTGTCTCTACCTAAGGAGACAGCCTTTGTGACGACCAAGATCCAATAGGCCAATAGCCAAGAGCCAAGACTCCTGAGACTGTGATGCCAAGATGGATTAGATGAGGTGAGGTGAGGCGAGGTATACAAGACCACGAGTTAGCCCCACATCGTCTGGATAGAAGGAGATCCTGAGCTACTTATATAATTGTCCCTCCCAAACATAGAAAACGTGTTTTAAAATCATGCGCTGCTACGGATTTCGTAAGAACTCTGTAGTTAAGCGTGCTCGGCCAAAAGCAGTACTAGGATTGGTGACCTCCCTGGGAAGTTCTTGTGCAGGCACGAGCAAAGCGGACAATATCTTGTGTGTTTTGGGCGGATGTTACAAAATGGTATCAAAGCCTGTTCTCCTTGGAATGGGGGGGGGGGGTCTAACCCTACACAAAGACATATAGCCCTAAGGGGGGTAGATTGTGACGACCAAGGTCCAATAGCCAAGAGCTAAGAGCCAAGACTCCTGAGATTGGGATGCCAAGATAGATGAGGCGAGATGAGATGTACAAGTCCACGAGTTAGCCCACATCGCCTAGAGAGAAGGAGATCCTGAGCTACTTATATAATTTTCCCTCCCAAACATAGAAGACGTGTTTTAAACCGTGCACCGCTACGGATTTCGTAAGAACTCTGTAGTTAAGCATGCTCGGGCAAGAGTAGTACTAGGATGGGTGACTACCCGGGAGAAGTTCTTGTGCGGGCATGGGCAAAGAGGATAATATATTATGTGTTTGGGGTGGATGTTACAAAATGGTATCAGAGCCAGTTCTCCTTGGGATGGGGGGTCTAACCCTACACGAGGACGTGTAGCTCTAAGGGGGGTGGATTGTGACGATCAAGATCCAATAGGCGAAAAGCCAAGAGCCAAGACTCTTGAGGCTATGATGCCAAGATGGATAAGGTGAGGTGAGGTGAGGTGCGATCATACCAGTACTAAAGCACCGGATCCCATCAGAACTCCTTAGTTAAGTGTGCTCGGGCAAGAGTAGAACTAGGATGTGTGACCACCCTGTGAAGTTCTCGTGTGGGCACGGGCAAAGCAGACAAAATCTTGTGTGTTTGGGGCAGATGTTACAAAATGGTATTAGAGCCGGTTCTCCTCGGGATAAGGGGGTCTAACCCTACACGAGGACGTGTAGCCCTAAGGGGGATGGATTGTGACGACCAAGATCCAATAGGCCAATAGCTAAGAGCCAAGACTCTTGAGGTTGTGATGCCAAGATGGATGAGGTGAGGTGAGGTATACAAGGCCACGAGTTAGCCCCACATCACCTGGAGAGAAGGAGATCCTGAGCTACTTATATAATTTCTCCTCCCAAACATAGAAGACGCGTTTTAAAATCGTGCGCCGCTATGGCTTTCGTAAGAACTACGTAATTAAGCATGCTCGGGCGAGAGCAGTACTAGGATGGGTGACCTCCCTAGGAAGTTCTCATGCAAGCACGAGAAAAGCGGATAATATCTTGTGTGTTTGGGGTGGATAATATCGTGTAGGATTAGACCCCCCCCATTCTAAGGAGAACCGGCTCTGATACCATTTTGTAACATCTGCCCCAAACACACAAGATATTATTCGCTTTGCCCATGCCCACTCGAGAACTTCCCAGGGTAGTCACCATCCTAGTACTACTCTCGCCCAAGCATGCTTAACTACGAAGTTCTTACGAAATCCATAGCGACGCACTGTTTTAAAATACGTCTTCTATGTTTGGAAGGGAAAATTATATAAGTAGCTCAAGATCTCCTTCTCTCTAGGCGATGTGGGACTAACTCATAACCTTGTATACCTCACCTTAACTCATCCATCTTGGCATCACAGCCTCAGGAGTCTTGGCTCTTGGCCTATTGGGTCTTGGTCAACACAATCCACCCCCATTAGGGCTACACGTCATCGTGTAGGGTTAGACCCCCCATCCCTAGGAGAACCGGTTCTGATACCATTTGTAACATTCGCCCCAAACACACAAAATATTATCCACTTTGCCCGTGCCCGCACAAGAACTTCCCAGGGAGGTCACCCATTCTAGTACTGCTTTCGTCCGAACACGTTTAACTATAGAGTTCTTACGAAATCTATAGCGGCGCACGGTTTTAAAACGCCCTCCTTAAGAGTTACACGTCCTTGTATAGGGTTAGACCCCCCTAGCCCGAGGAGAACCGGCTCTGATACCATTTTGTAACATCCTCCCCAAACATATAAGATATTGTCCGCTTTGCCCGTGCCTATACGAGAACTTCTCAGGGTTGTCACCCATTCTAGTACTACTCTTGTCCGAGCACGCTTAACTACGGAGTTCTTACGAAATCTATAGCGGTGCACGGTTTTAAAACACGTCTTCTATGTTTAGGAGGAGAAATTATATAAGTAGCTCAGGATCTCCTTCTCTCCAATCGATGTGGGGCTAACTCGTGGCCTTATACACCTCACATCAACTCACCTCATCCATCTTGGCATCCCAGCCTCAGGAATCTTGGCTTTTGGTTATTGGCTCTTGGTCGTCAAAGCTTTGGCATTCGAAGACAAAGTTCGAAGCAGGCTTCGCCGCCTCGGTACCTACCAAAGCATGAGACATCGACACCGTCTCGGCCTATGGAGACAGCCTTGGCATTCGAAGACAAAGTCCGAGGCAGGCTTCGCTGCCTTGGCACATGCCAAAGCCCGAGTCACCGACATCGTCTTGGCCCAAGGAGATAGCCTTGGCATCTAAAGACAAAGTCCGAGGCAGGCTTTATCACCTCAGCAACTGGCAAAGCCCAAGACGTCGACACCGTCTCGACCCAAGGAGATAACCTTGGCATTTGAAGACAAAGTTCGAGGCAAGCTTTGCCGCCTCGGCACCTACCAAAGCCTGAGATGTCAACATCGTCTCGGCGCAAGGAGATAGCCTTGGCATTCAAAGATAAAGTTCGAGACAAGCTTCGTCGCCTCGGCACCTGCCAAAGCCTGAGACGTCAACACCGTCTCGGCCCAAGGAGACAGCTTTGGCATTCGAAGACAAAGTCTGAGATAGGCTTCACCGCCTCGGCACTTGCCAAAGCCTGAGACGTCGACACCGTCTCGACCCAAGGAGACAGCCTTGGTATTCGAAGACAAAGCCCGAAGAGACAGCTCCAACACTCACAGATGATGTCCGAGGCGCCCTCGTAGCCTCAGTACGTATCAAGTCCAAGGAGACAGCCTTGGCACTAGAATACAAAGTCCGAGGTCTCCGCACCGCCTCGACGCTCAACGAGCCCAGAGAGACGACTCTCATACTCGTAAACAAAGTCCGAGGCATTCAAACGCCTTTGGCACTTAACAAGCCCAAAGCCCTTGATCGATCGGGCTCCCCCTTGACAGACTGGACTCCCCCACTATCGATTTCGAAAAAAGTAGGAGATACCCCAGCCTCCTCCAGAGCCTGCACAGATGTGGAGCCACGGTTCGACCTACCGGGTTAGGGGCTTAGTGTTAGGGGGTTAGGGTTAGGGGTGTTAGGGTTAGTTGGTTAGGGCTAGGATTAGGGGTGTTAGGGTTAGTTGGTTAGGGTTAGGATTAGGGGTGTTAGGGTTAGTTGGTTAGGGTTAGGGCTAGAGTATAAGGGTAAGTTGGTTAGGGGTTTAGGGTTAGGGTTAGTTAGGGTCGGGTTTGGGGTTTAGTTAGGGTCGGATTTAGGGTTTAGGTCGGGTCAGGTAGGTTTTTGAGGGTTTGGGCCGCCCCCCTCCCTGCACCCCTGCAACCAAGGTGTCGGTTGCCGGGGGTCCCCGGCAACCAAACCCAGGCATATCCCAACCGACCCCCCATTTGTGCGCCAGCGACCGGGTGCATAGGGGGTCAGTCAGGATCCCACCAGGGTCGGTCACCGGAGGTCCCCTCCGACCGACCCCCTCTTGCACCAGTCAATCCCCCTTCATCAGACAGTTGCGGTGATGGACCACTTGGTTGTTTTAAGTTTCTTTCGTCTAAGTTCCTATTAAAATCCAATGGTCGTACTAGCTCCATTCTTCCCTCGCCTCTAGACAACCTCGTTGAGGGTCATGCGAGGATCGCAATGCCTCCAGCATCGATGAATTCCAATGCAAGATGAAAAAGTTACACGGCGCCGAAGTTGCCTCTGGCCATTATTTCCGACTCACTTGTTCACTACAAACATCAGAGGCGAGGTGTCCACTCAAGATCCCATTATATCCAGAGGGTGGCACTGACCTCTTTCTTCCCTCGCCTCTGGACGACCTTGTAGAGGGTCATGCGAGGATCGCAATGCCTCAGGAATCAATGAATTCTGATAAGGGACTCAGAAGCTACTCGGCGTCGAAGGTGTCTCCAGCTCGCGTTTTGAACTCCCCTATTCGCTACAAACATGAGAAGAGAGAGAATCCACCCAAGTTCCCATTATAACCAGATGATGGCGCTGACCTCAAACTTCCCAAGTCTCTGGACGGTTTCATAGAGGATCACGTGAGGTTCGCAACGCCTTTGAAATCTCAAAATTCTAACGAGCCACCAAGGAGTGGGGGTCCCCTGCAACCTACCCCCCATGCACCCCTAGAACCGACCCCCACCCCCTGCACCCTGCAACTGACCCCCCCTGTGCCCAACCAACCAATGTAGGTCGACGGACACACCTCTAGCGGAGTCATTCCAAACACTCATCGAAACCGCCGCGCCATCGACAAACCGGTTTTGTACCATGGAGTCCCAGCCAGCTAGGTTATCACCTGGTTAGCCGGGAGGGGGTAACTGCAAACACACCCCCGGTCGGCCCATGGCAGGGGGTCGCCAGATGCGACAATCGACCCCGGATAGCGGGTTGGCACACACTCACCCAGCCGGCCTTTAGCAGGGGGTCGGCAGGCGCGACGGTTGACCCCGAACAACGGATCGATAGACACTCACCCGGTGGCCCTTGGCAGGGGGTCGACAGGCGTGACGGTCGGCCCCGGACAGTGGATCAGTAGACACACACCCGGTTGGCCCTTGGCAGGGGGTCGGTGGAAGCGACGGTCGATCCCACACAGCGGGTTGGCAAACGCGCACCAGGCTGGCCCTTGGCAGGGGGTCGGCATGAGCGACGGTCAGCCCCAAGCAACAGGGCGATAGACATGCACTCGACCAGGCCTTGGTGGAGGGTCGACTGGCATGACGGTCGACCCCGAACAACGGGTCGGTAGATACTCACTCGACCGGACCTTGGCAGGGGGTCGGTAGGCGTAACGGTCGGCCCCGAACAGCGGGTCGATAGATTCTCACCCGGCCGGCCCTTGCCAGGTGGTTGGCAGGCGTAACGGTTGGCCCTGAACAACGGGTCGGCCCTTGGCAGGGGATCGATGGATGCGACGGTCGGTCCCGGACAACGGATCGGCAGACGAGCACCAAGCCGGCCCTTGGCAGGGAGTCGGCAGGCGCAACGGTTTGCCCCGGGCAGCGAGTCGACAGACGTGCACTCCGCAGGCACTTGGCAGAGGGTCGACGGGCGCGCGCGACGATCGACTCCGGACAGTGGGTCAGTAGACATGCACCCAGCTGGCCCTTGGCAGGGGGTCAGCAGGTGCAACGGTCGGTCCTTGACATTGGGTCGACAGACATGCACTCGACCGACTCTTAGCAAGGGATTAGCATGTGCGACGGTCGGCCCCGAACAGCGGATCCACAGGCACTCGCCCGACCGGCCCTTGGCAAGGGGTCGGCAGGTGCAATGATCGGCCCCGAACAGTGGGTCGGCAGACACTCACTGGGCCGGTCCTTGGCAGGGAGTCGGCGGGGCACGACGGTCGGATACAATTGGGGGAGGGGGGGGGGGTAGAGGCCATCATTTGATACCCCCCCCCCCCCCCCCTCTTCTGTTGCTCTATTTGATGTATGGATTCGGGGTTGGCTCCGGACAGCGGGACGGCAGACGCGCACCCGGTTGGCCGACAGTGGGTCGGCAGACACGCAGTCGGGTTTGCACATAGAGTCACAGCTAGCTTGGTTAGCACCTGCCTAGCTGGGGGTAACTGTGGGTGCAAAATCTGGCTAACGCCCGATAGTGGGACCCGCAGCCCTGCCTAGGGTCCACGGAGATGACGGTGGGATCCACAGCCCTATCTAGGCCCCACTGAGATGACGGTGGGACCCGCAGCCCTGATTGGGGCCAATGGATACTATTCGGGGTCTAATGAATTCCCCTGGGTATTTACCAAAACCGTTAATATTCCCAAACTTCTATAAATAGCAAACCTAACAAATAATTCTGGATCCAAAAACCATATTCGATTTCATTATTCCACAATCCACTTTCTGCTTTCCAGAGCTCCCAGAGCTTTTTGGTATTCAGACTCTAGCCAAACCTATTCCACCCTCTGTCTACTTATATATGCACTCCTCTGTCTGTCAAGAGTAGCTCTACTTCTTCAGAAATAGTGGATTCCAAGGTCGCATCTTATCGCACGGAGGCGTAGGCTTTGGACGAACTTCGTCACCACATCCTGTGTCAACTCTTTCTCTCTCTCTCTACTCTGCAGTATTGTGTGGCAGCTAAGCACGTGACAACTCATCATCTCGCAGTGCCACTTCTCGAAGGTCAATTCCTTCCATCGACTGTTGGAGAGGGATCATACGACGGCCATGATCCTCCCCCATCCGCCCACCCATGCACACTCATGCATACCCATATCACTCATACCCACCCACGCCCTACCCATCCAACCCCCCCTCCCCCACACCCACACCCACCAACTTACGTCACATACACACCCACGCACTTCCACTCACCCATGCACACACACCGACCCATCGACACCCACTCACCCACGCACACACACGCATACCCCACACACCCACCTATCCACCACCTACACATGCACACAACCGCACCCACCCACCTATCCACGCACATATACACCCACACACTCACCCATCTAACTATGTACACCCACACATACGCACCTACGCACCCACCAATGCACACATCACCCCCCACCCACCCCCGAACCACACCCATTCGCCACACCCAGCCAACAACGCACACCCTCGCACACACAACCACCTACCCATTTACGTACCCACACATTCACACCCACACACAAACACTCCGACCCACGCACACTCACGCATACCCAGCCACCCAACCACCCTCCCACACATATACCACCCACCCATACACACACTCACCCACCCATACACCCACCCACCCACCCACTAATACATTGACACATACATACCCACTAAACTATGCATTCACCCACGCACACCCTCGCACACCTACCCACCAACCTACCATACATACCCACGCACCTATGTACCCATACACGCACACCCACTTACCCATGCATACATACACACGCACACCCAATTACCCATGCATACATACAAACCCACCCACCCACCCAGGCACACACTCATCGACCCTCGCACACCTACTAACCTACCCACACATATATACCCACCCACCTACCCACACACACACACACACAAATACCCACACACACACATACTCACTTCTCCATATATAGAAACATACCCACCATACACACATACATACCCACCCACCGACGAACCCACATGCACCCACCTACACACAACCTCCCACGCACACACTTACCAATGCACCAACCATTGTTCATCCTTGCACACCTACCCACCCGTCCACACATACGTACCCCACGCACACACACCAAACCACTCACCAATGCATGCACACACCCACCAACCCAAGCACCCACGCACACCCACGAACCCACCCATTAATATATACCCACCCACCTACCCACATATGCGTGCGCCCATACACACACGCACTCACCCACCCATGCACCCCCACTCCCCCCCATCGCGCCCCCCCATACCCCCCCCCCCCACACACACACACACCCACCCATGCACCCACCCACCCACCCTTTCACCCACCTACCTAAGCACACCACACCTACCCACCTACACCCACCCTTTCACCCACCTACCTAAGCACACCACACCTACCCACCTACACCCACCCACCCATCCAACTACGTATACGCACGCATACCCACCCCTTGCACACACACACCAACCAACACGCACATATATATCCGCGTACCTACACATATACGCGTGCATACACATACACACACACCTACACTCACACACATTCCCATCCACACATACACACACACTAATACCCACCCATACACACACCAATACCCACCCATCGACCAGCCCATACCCACCACCCACACAAGCACTTACCGATGCATCCACCCACGCACAACCTCGCACACCAACCCACCCGCCTACACATACGTACCCACCCACACATGCACACCTACTCACCCACGCACACACACGCACACCCACGCCCTCCACACACATATACCCACTCGCCCATACACCCACCCATGCACACCCCCCTATACCCACCAACCCACCCATACATACATACCAACCCAACTATCCGTACTCCCGCGTGCGCACACCCACACACGCACCCCCTCACCCAAGCATAGACATATCGACCCAACCACCAAAGCACACTTACGCACACACACACGTGCACGCGCGCACACACACACACACAAACCCACCCACCCATTCTCCACCCTCACATACATATACACACCAACCATCGTACAGCCACACACACATACCCACACTCACCTACCCACTTACCTATGTGCGAGCGCGCGCGCACACACACACACACTCCCACCCATCCACCCACGTATACCCACACACACACACACTCCCACCCATCCACGCAGGTATACCCACGCACCCCCGCACACCCACCCATGCACACATACCCCCCTCCCCCTACCCACGCCCAAACACATCACCCATCTATGCATATACCTACCATTCTGCACCCACACCCACCCACAAACACATACCCACCCATACAAACACACAACTATCAACCCACACAAGCACGCACACATACCTACGTACCCATACACACACAACCACATAATCGCACCTACCTACTTAACCACATACACACACACCGACCTACCCACCCAACCACACACATTCACGTATACCAATGCACACCCACGTACCCACCCATATACACACACATACCCCATGCACCAACCAGCCCATTTACACCCACCAACCAACACACCAACCTACCCACGTACACCCACCAACCAACACACCCACCCACACACATATACACATCCACCACTCATGCATACCTACCCACTCATTCACATCCACGTATATATACACACACACACACACACTCACTCACTCACCCACACACACACCCATACTCACCCACTCACCAAGCCATCTCCCCACACATACCCACCCATCCACGCACACACATACACACATACACACACCCACCCACCTACCCACCTCCCACACATAAATCCCAACTCACCCATGCACACCCTCACATACCCCCCACACAAACATACCCACTACACACACACACACACACACTGTCCCACCCACCCACGCACACACACCCACCCCCCTCACCCATGCACACACACACACCCACCCTAGCAAAGCCACACATATCCACCCCCCAACCCATATTCCGACCCAATCATGCAAACCCACGCACCTAACAACGCACGCATACACACCCACCCACCAACCCACAAACACACCTAACCCCCCTACATACCCCCCACGCACACACCTATCTAACCACTGACGCATAAATACCCACCAATTTACACACCCACACACGCACGCCCACTCACCATCGCACACACACCGACCACACGCACACCCACTCTGTGCGCGCGCACATACACACACCTACCCACCCACCCATGCACACACACACACACACACACACACACATACCCACCATCCCACACACCCAACCATGCACCCACTCATCCACGCACGCACACCCTCGCACACCTACACATATATACCCACCTATATATACACACCCACCCATACCCATGAACCCTCACCCACCTACGTACACACACCCACCCACACACTCATTTACACCCACCCATATGTTTATACCCACCTACCTGCGCACCCATACACGCACACCCACTCACCTAAAAACATACACACCGATCCACCCACCCACGCACAATAACGCATACCCACCCACTGAACCAACCCCCCTTCCACATACATAAACACCCAACTATGCACCCCCTACCCATCCACACACAAATACCCACCCATATACCCACATATGCACACACGCACCCACCTACGCACACCCATCCATATACGCTTACCCACCCAACTAAACATATATGCACCCACTCCCTACCCATACACATACACCCACCCACCCACCCACTTATGCTCAACCATACACCCACCTACCAACCCACGTGCACACACACACCATATCCAACCACCCCCCCACCCACATACCCCCCCCCCCCGCCCCCCCCCCCCCCCCCCCCCTGCACGCACCCACCCTCCCACTCACGCAAACTCATCCACCCACACATATAAACCCAGCCATCCGACCCCACGCACACCCACCCAGGCATACCCACGCACACGTACCCACACCCACACACCTACCCAAACACATACTCACTGACCATTTAGGGAAACCTATAGATCTCCCTACCTGCCAATTGACCATTTAGGTTTCTTGACATATATTCCTCTCTTGCCAAATGTCTTAATCAGATTTTCAGCAACAGTCTTGTATTTTGAGATTGGCGGGTGTCCCAAAACCATTCAAGCGATAGATCCACTTGAGGCTCACACTAATCACCCCGAGAATGCACACCAAACGATAGTTTCCCTACGCACTCCTGGGTAACTCGAGAGAGGGGAGTTGAACCCAAAGGCTCCTCACCCAGCATCAATTGCTTTACCAACTCCCCTATCCACCAATGGCTTTCAACACCAATCTTAGAAGGTTGACGCAAGGTTAATCGCGAGTCAGAATAAGCCAATCATCCCTATAGTCAACACCATCTTGGTGGGATGAACCTTCATGACAAGTCTTATTTGACGGCAAGAGTGCAAAATCCCAATCCTTCCACGGCGAATTCTTCAGAAAAAAAATCGCACCGCGACCACCGTCGACAAACTTCCGACTGTCGAAAAACACTTTTGGACTTTCACCAAACAAAGAACTGGATCAACCGAAATCCCAAATCAAGGATTGTGTAAACAATTAGAGTACAGATGGGTCCAGTGGTGCGCACACAAAGCCCCTGCTGGCACCATTTGCAAGTCATCACAGTTGGCAAACAGAACAAGGTTAATGATTTCTAAATGTTACAAAGGGCACCACAAAGTTTTTGAGATGCAGTTTTGGTTCCGATAGTTTGGCGAATTCCCAGTCTGCCCTCCGAGGAACTCATCAGGGAAAAAGACCAAAGAATGCTTGAGCTGAGAGTGGAACTACAGGGGGTGAGGATAGAGGGGGGTTCCATTTTGCGCGAGGAGGGGCACCTTGCGCATCAATACCCGCGCTGGAGTTTGTTTATGCCAGGAATAAAATTTTAGACGACTTTCCTGTGTCCTCCAAAGGCCCAAATCTGCCAAGAAAAAAAAAAAACAGAAGCCAGGGCTGAGTTTCATATACTTTGAACGTGGATTCATTATTCATTTGCGACTGTAAAAATGAAGGCTAACAAGCCCAAGATCCGTTAGAGCCCGACAAAAGGTGAAAACGACTGCTCACCCTACCCGTTTTGCAACTATTTCCTCACCAACCTAGCGTGGGCACGACCGCAGCCGTCTGTTGCACCCTGTCCCGATAGCCCCGACCGGCAGGCAAAGGGACTACTGCGATCAGGTGCCACGTCGGTTGGTGAAGAAAAAGTCGGAAAAAGGGTTGGCTGAATAGAATTTCTCGATTCTGACCATGGCCGCTGAAGAAAAAGGAGACACAAGTACCCTCAAGGAAATGGAAACCATGGTAGAGTTGGAACCTGAGCAAGCCAGTTAATCCAACCAACCTTTTAAGTAAGTAGGCCCAAACTCCTAGTTTATGGGAGCCTAGCTAATAACCACTCAAGAGTCGAAATTCATGAAGGGACGATACGATGTCAACCAGGAAAATCACTCTAGGCACCGGAGATCGTAACCCTAGTTTGTGTACTTCTAGTGAAACCATGAGACAACAAAACTAGTTATACCATTTATGGAATGAAACTAATACCACCCAGCAGGTTAATAGAAACTACCTCTTCTGCTTGTAAATATGCTCATCAGTAGAAGAAAAGGGTATAACTGTCCAAATGAATAATAGTGAATGATGGAGGAAGAAGAGCTTAACCTTTAGGTTCTTGTCCCAGCTTCCTGTGCACAAAGCACTCCCATCAGCTGACAAGCCCAGGCAACTTATTCGGCCCTCGTGAGAGGTCTGCAGAGATCCCAGGTTCAGAACTACCTGAAATAGTTCAAACAATATTCAGCAAAAGCATAAGAACCGCAACAAAGACGCACACACATACATGTGTATTATATAAATATATGGACAATCAGTTGACATGCCAAATATATCACTATTACCTTGAATCCTGGCCGTTGGATCAAAGTCTCTCTCTCTCGTACTCTCATATATATATATATATATATATAACGGGAAATGAGCTGCCAGCCTATTTTGACGAAATGGATAGCCATTAGGGGTGTGCATGATCCAAAGTTCCAAACCGGACGGACTAAACCGACCAAACCAAACCAAACCGACTGATTTTGATCGGTTTCTACACACTCAATGGATCGGATTGGATTGGGTTTTTTAAAAACCGACATATTTGGATTGGTTGGCGGATTTGTAAATCTAAAACAGACCAAAACCGAACCGAACCGAACCGACATATGTATATCCATATAGTATTTTATTAAGTATACCATATGTCCTCAAAAACCCTAAAACCCTTGCTACCAACCAAGGTTCAAAATTAAGGTATCGATCGGCCCCGAACCGGTATGTATTGGTACCGGCCGATTCAGACCGATACCGATTGGAAAAAAAAAACTGTTGGTACCGGTCTGAATCGGCCGATGCATACCGGTACCAGCCAGGTATCGAGATCGGGTGTTGTACCTGTCTCGAACCGGCCAAAACCGATACGTACCGGTATCGACCGAGATTTTAAACCCTGCTACCAACAACCTTTGCAATATCATAGGATGACTCGAAATCAGTTAAAAATCTTATTTAGGCCTAATGATTTGACAATAATTATTATATTTTAAGTTGAAACTAGGTCCTAATAGAAGGAGAAAAAAAACTTAATAAGAATATGGGCCGAAGCCCAAACCGACCATCCAATCCAATCAAAACCGACTTTAATTGGATTGGATCGGATCGGATTCCAATTTCAGTTCGGTCTGGATCGGATTGAAAATCCTCAAAACCGATCAAGATTGGATCGGTTTGGATTTTTCCTAAATAGGTTGGTTTCGAACCTATGCACACCCCTAGCAACCACCCATTTGAAACCCTTAGGAATTTTAGAATGCGCTTATTTTTTGTGAGCATACGCACCTTATCTTAGATAGAACACCCACAAAAAATCAACACATTCAAAAACTCCTAGTGGCATCAAATGTTATAAGTTCTATCGAACATCCGTTGCAACTGTTAATTTAAAATATAACATTTGATGCTCCTAAAAGTTTTAGAATGTGTTGATTTTTTGTGGGTGTGCTATCTAAGGTGCTTATGATCACAAAAAATCAGCACATTCTAAGACTCCTATGGGTGTCAAATGGGTGGCTGCCCATTTCGTCGAAATAGGCCGCCAGTCTATACCCCGTATCCTCTCTCTCTCACTATATATATATATATATATATATATATATATATATATATATATATATATATATATATATATATATATATATATATATATATATATATAGGGAAATGAGTTCCTATGACATGTCATAGGGAGTACCCTATGACATATGGTGAGTTAGTAACTCTAGAATATTCAGAATATTCTGAATTTTTATGAGGATGATCACCCTATCTTAAATAGGACCCCCACAAAAAATCGGCTCAATCTAAAACTTCTAGAGGCATCAAATATGATTTTTAATTTAACGATTAAAATGGATGGCCGATAAAGTTTCTAGCATTTGATGCCCCAACAAGTTTTAGAATGCTTTGATTTTTTGTAGACATTCTATCTAAGGTAAGGTGATCACCCTCAAAAAAATTCAGCACATTCTAAACATTCTAGCATTACTAATTCACCATATGTCATAGGGTACTCCCTATGACATGTCATAGGAACCCAGCCCTCATATATATATATATATATATATATATATATATATAGGAATGTTACAGTGAGCTGTGAACTACGGAAGGAGAAAATGAGCTGCGGTCATTTGGACCACCCTAGAAGTTTTGGAATTTTGTGAAAATTGGTGGGTGTGTTGTTTAGGGTAACATGATTATCCTCACCAATTTTCAAGGAATTCCAAAACTTCTCGGGTCATCAAATGGTAGAAGCTTTATCTACAGTCCGTAGTAACCGTTAATTTTGTTTCTACCATTTGATGACCCTAGAAGTTTTGGAATTCCTTGAAAATTGGTGAGGATGATCATGTTTTCCTAGACAACAAACCCACCAATTTTCATGACATTCCAAAACTTTTAGGGTGGTCAAAATGATCGCAGCTTATTTCTCCTTTCGTAGCTCACAACTCACTGTAACATTCCTCTCTGTGTGTGTGTGTGTATATATATATATATATATATATATAGGAATAATGCTTAGGTGCGGTCTGCGGTTCACAGCTGTCCGATGCACCGGTCGCATGCATCCGATGCACAGAGTGGTGCATTGGACGGCTGCGAACCGCAGACCGCACCTAATTTTGATCCCCCTAAGAATTTTGGAATTTGATAAAATTTGGTGAGCGTGTTGTCTAGGATAAGAAAATCATCCTCACTAATTTTCATCAAATTCCAAAACTTCTAGGGTCATCAAGTGGTAGAAGCAAATTTAATGATGACTACGGATGGTAGATAAACCTTCTACCATTTGACGACCTTAAAAGTTTTGGACCTTGATGAAAATTGGTGAGGATGATCATCTTACCCTAGACAACACCCTTAACAATTTTCATCAAATTCCAAAACTCCTAGGAGGATCAAAATGAGCGCAGCTCATTTTCTCCACCCATAGCTCACAGCTCACTGTAACATTCCTCTCTCTCTCTCTCTCTCTCTCTCTCTCTCTCTCTCTCTCTCTATATATATATATATATATATATATATATATATATATATATATATAGAAAGAGAGATAAAGAGAGAAAGAGAGAGAAAAGGGAGTCCCCAAACATTCGGAAGAAAACTTATCATGATTTCATGACTCATGAGACTCCAACGAAGGAGATTCTTTTTTGAGGATAATCACCTTATCTTATAGATAGAACACATGCCAAAAATCAGTACATTTGGAAACTTCTAGGAGCATCAAATGTTCCAAGCTTTATCAGCCGTCCATTGTAACCATTAATTTTGAACATCATATTTGATGCCCTAAAAGTTTCCAAGTATGCTGATTTTTTGCATGTGTTTTATCTAAGATAAGGTGATTATCCTCGAAAAAGAATAACTTTCGTTGGAGTCTCATGGGTCATGGAATCACTACATATGGAGGTAACTTTCCCTCCGAACACCTGGAGACTCCTTTTTCCATATATATATATATATATATATATATATATATATATATATATATATATATAGAGAGAGAGAGAGAGAGAGAGAGAGAGAGAGATGCTATAATGTGGCATGCGGTACGTGCGGCACCGCACCGCAACCGTCTGATGCACCCGCTGCATGCATATATGCACGCAGCGGTGCATCAGACGACTACGGTGCGGTACCGCACGTACCGCATGCCGCATTATAGCATGCCCCTATATATATATATATATATATATATATATATTAGAATGAGTGAGAGAGAGAGAGGTTCATTTAGAATTTGGGTACTTGAAGCACCTCAAAGTACCAAAAATCAATACGAGTGGCCCACACATTCTTACAAGTTACAAGACAGTTGAATTTATACTGGGGTCTAAGTGACATCATCATATATTTTGCAAGTAAAACCTTAATTACAGAACAAAATATTTACTAATTTTCTTGAGTTCCATGACCTCAATTTACAAATGATTCTGATTATTCTTGCTTCTTTGAGCTAAAAACCTATGTCTCCATATTGGTCTCGTATTTATCACTGTTCATAATGAGTACATCATTTCTCAAGGATAAACTAAATTCTCACAATATGCACCAGCAAGTAAAATTATGTCACGACTCACAAGTTATGCATAATTATAAAGCATATAAGAAAAAATTTATAATTCCCTTTATTTTAATTTAAGCTCACTTTTTTTAATTCACACACCCACCCACCCACACACACATTTTTAAAGAAATAATGCATACAAGGCCTATTTTCTACACACACAAATATATATATATATATATATATATATATATATATATATATATATATATATATATATATATATATATATAAAGAAATAATGCATATATGGCCTATTTTTTATTTTTTTTAAAGAACAACAAAAATCATATCTAAATAAATTTGCTTCATAAGACTTACCAACTTACACATTTAATGCCAATGAGCCTGTGTCCTACTTAAGAGCTGCAAAAACGACTATTAAGATGTGCATACCTCAGCCAATAATGTGTCCCAAACATAACAGTCACCGTTCGAGTATCCAGCAAAGAGAAGTCTTCCCGATATAGAGAAGGCAATAGATGTGACTACAGGGGTGTCAGTATCATTATCACCATGCTGCCGACTGTAAACTTGAAGCTGATGCCCTGTCCTCATGTCAAATAACCTACATATACCATCATCAGAGCCAGTCCCAAATCTTTGTCCATCTGGGAAGAACTTGACAGTGTTAACATCCCCAACGTGACCATGATATGTTCGCACAGCCCGACTGGCAATGCGAATATCCCATAGCCGAGCAGTTGAATCGCAAGAACCAGAGACAAACATGTTTGGATTTGAAGTGTTGATCGAGACACTACAAGAAACAAACACAAGATGGAGTGAAAATTATTAGATAAAACGAGGATTAGCTACAGAGAACAAACATTTTCCCCAAAGGAATGAAAGATCATAATACCAATAGACTGAGTTATGGAAGGATCTGCATGTGAAAGCACACATTTGTTCAAGTCATGCACCATTGCACAATAGCTATCAAACAAAAACATGGAACTATTGAAAATTTGACTTACACCCACATTCCATTAAAATATCATATGATAATTTGAGTGTGTAAATCAAATTTGGAGGTTATGTCTAATTATGACTAATTTGGGGGGTAGGTCCAAATGACATGTAGTAAGGGGGGTAGGTCCAAATTTGACTTACACCCACATTCCATCAAAATATCATATGGTAATTTGAGTGTGTAAATCAAATTTGGAGGTTATGTCTAATTATAACTAATTTGGGGGGTAGGTCCAAATGACATGTAGTAATGGGGGTGTAAGTCAATAAATTCATTGTTCTAAAAATGTCTATAAATTATTTAACCTTCATCTGTATTGCTTCTAAGGATCTTGATTCTACAACAGTTCCCCCTTTGTTGCATAATTTTTGGAAAATAAACATTTCAATTCCTGAGTGGTCTCAGTTCTGTTGTTGAGCTACAAAGAGCTTAAGTTATAGGGACTCATTAGAATCTGTTCAAAGCTACATTTGTAAGTAAACCAAAAGGGGCAATTAGTTCCCTGCTCACCAGCTCTGTTCCTCGAAAGCTAATCCCAAGTTTGAAATAAGGAATAACCAAAGGAACAGGAGACAACCAAGCCCTTATCTTTCTATCTTTCCTTCTTCCTCCTTTTGTTTTGTTGGAGTGAACACACCCTAAAAGAAAAGCCCAAGTGCAGTAGTTGCAACAAGAGAGGACACATGAAAGACTATGGTCTGTCATTTATTCTCGCCTCAAGTTGAAACCTAAAAATGTAGGTACATATACTGAAAAGATTGAAGAGGTGAGTATCTCAGGTTTGTCTTCCTGAATAAGCATATCTTGTCAGATTGGTTTATAACTTCATGATCTAGTTTCCAATCTTAAAAGGCCTCCAGAATCCTACACAAGAGAATCCTTCAAAGAAATGAAAAGAAGAGGTGAAACATGGTCACCTAGACAAAAATCTCATCAGAGCCTAGAGAAACCTTTAGGAGGTCATTATTTAAAAGCAGAAATTGTGTGGATGCATGTCTAACCTTCCTAACTAATGCCTATTGTCATTCTGCATAGCAGATCATTTTGGATGCTATTATACTTAAGTGTGAGACACTGAGATGGCAAGATGCTCTTGTAGGAACAAACAGGGAATTACTTGGACAAAAATTTATTGCAAACTACCAACTTCATTGTGTAACTACAAGATATATCTTTTCAGACAAAAGACACTAGTGATCAATGTGAAATAGAGCTTCATTAGAAACGCAAAGAGTCAAGATGGATTACTGACTACGGAGAAGATCACTAGATTTTGAAGAGAGCAGTTTAAATTCAAGTATCCATAGTGTTGAATGAATTATTTACCAAACAAAAGACTAGATATTAAGCTGGATCCAAGAAACAGAAAACGTATAGATGAGGCTACATCTATTGCACACAATGTCAATTTCAACATAAATTCACATTGGATATCGATGCAAGTACCTCAATACACTAGCTGTGTGACCTGATGGAAATTCACCTCCAAAAACAGAAATCCTCTGGCCAGTGGTAACATCCCATAAAACACATGTCTGATCACCTGAGCTGGTGATTAGGTGAGTATCTTGGTCCGGAGCATATTGACATGATGATACATAGCCCTTGTGCCCAGTAAGTATCCTCGACGTTGGTATGTTCCCATCTCTATCAACTTGGGAGTTAAGATTGAAAATAGAGCATGCACTATCAAGACCACCACATGCAACAGATTGACCATTGGGAGAAAAGGCACATGTCATGACCCATGCACAATGAAGCTTTATAGCATGCGTTTTCTGGCTTGTTAAAGCATTCCATACAATTAACCTCCCATCTTGAGAGGCACTAACTATTCGATTCCTCTCAGGAGTCCAGTCCATCGAATACACCTGGCAGATTTCTTAGAAGATAATGTTAATCAGTTCTTAAAGAAGAGCTCTTATATAATATTCAATAACTACATCACTATATTCTAACAGAAATAATAAAAAGGTGCTCGCACATCGAAGCGAAAATATAGCAACTACAGATATTTGCAAACTTTTGTGCACCAAGAAAAGTTGGGTTCAACATTTTAAGATTTTGTCCCTACATATAACTTACATTCTATATATGCAAACGTTTTTTTTTGGTACATTATATATGCAAATTGGGCAAACAGAATAACTGGTGACAAAACCATGTACAAAAGCCTCCACTAGAAAAAAAAAAAAAACCTTCAGTGACGTAAATAATAAAATGTTTCTTCAAGGGTCAATAGTGCTAAACAACTTTCCTTCTATCTTGATATTTGATTTACCAAAAATTTTCTCTGAGTTTCCACACATTTCATAGTATAATCTTTGCTAAACAAAACTAGTATTGGACATAGTACATACCATGCATGTGCAAATGAGTAGGGTTCAACTTGCTGTCAGTACAGAAGTAGAGATGGTTGCAATATAGTCACAAAGGAAAAAGTCTTCTTTGAAGGACTTCAAGCCACAATAACAAGACTGCATAAATGCCAAGGAAATGGCCTTATATATAGTGCAAGACAGATTTTACTGAGCATACACTATAGCAGTATAGCTATTAAACTGGAAGCATCATTCATTCTTTCAAGACAAAAAGTTTTTCTCATGCAAGACGAAGAAGCCATGAAAACACAACAAATGATCCCAAAACACTAGGTCATAGTTGTTAAATTATAGAAATGTTAGATGAATTACAGGTCTCTTCACCTTTAATCACATTACTAATGTCTCTTACAGATAGTATCATATTGTCTGTTAGAGATAGTGTGCACGTGCGTATGCATATAGTAATCTATTGCGAGTGAGACCGGTATTGTAATGGTTTGGGTTTGATCTCTACGTAAGGGTTTAATCAATTGATTAATAGAATTTTCTCTTTCTTATATGAAGTCATCATGATATCAGAGCCTTAATAGGTGGTTGATCGTGTAGCTCTTCGGCCGCCTCCTCAAGGATCACGTCACCGACGATATTGGGGGGGCAGACATAGTGATCCCGCATCATTCTGTCGCTGCCACTCTTGAGTATGCGATCAAATCTCGTGATCCCTATCTGTGCATCCTACGTCAGAGTCTCATTCTCGACGTTGGTTTTTCCATCTCGCTCATGTGTCCCCTCCCAATATGAGGTGCTCGCGATCTAAGGTGTGCTTTCTCATGGCTCATGTGACTTCGAGTTTGTTCGAGTGCGGCTGTGGAATCGGTGTAATGCAAGCCTCTTGAACGATCTACATGTAAAAATCTTCGCCATATATGTTACCTCGTGACATAGGTTCCATGTGCCACATCAACCCTGGGAGGTCCCAGATGTATGATCTTTGTATGCATTTCCACGATTTGTGACACATCCCCTCAAGCACGATCTGTTCATTAACCCAAGGGATCTGTCATCGCATTGGATCGCGAGTCACAGCCGTCCCTAAAATCTTAGGGTTAGTGTGATCTGATTCAAGGGCCGCAATTTTATCAATTCAATATTTTCCTTGTCCTTGACTTCTACAATAAGAAGGGCTTGAGATGTTGGTGCGTTTTCTTCTTTTTGAGCACCCTCTCAAGTTGTTGATTGATGGCTACTGGAAGTCTGGAAGTAGATGTGGATGATTTTGCGTTGTATATGACATAAGATGACTTGTTGGTGATTCACAAGTTGGAGGATTCAACCATGCACAGTCAATTGGTGAGCCGTCTAAGGTACTAACCAAACATTAGCATGGCCCAACACCTCTTATGTTATAGGAATATTGGGTTGGTTTATGCAAAACTGATGAAGCCTAACCTAAATTATTCAACAAATTCTAAGGTATGTGAAAGTACAGTTGCCTTGGGTCTTTTATATACGAAAGGTAAGCATGTAAGTTAATTGGCTATTGGTGTCGATTATGCTAGTCATCATGACATAAGTTGATCAACTACTAGTCTACCAGGTCTAGGTATATGCTCGTTTTGGTTTGGGAGTAATCGCATGGTCTATCAGATACAAATAACAATGTCATTGTCAACTATAGAGGCAATGTATAGAGCAGTACATGGATGATGCAAACATTCAACTATGCAATATCATTGCGCTACAAAAATCAATCATCAATTAGCTGGAAACTCGGTATTTCACGTAAGGACTAAGCGCAGGGATATACGTCACTTTATAAGAGAGGTGCTTCAAGGAGAGAGAGAGAGAGAGAGAGAGAGAGAGAGAGAGAGACAGAGAGAGAGAGAGAGAGAGATCATAACAGATGATCAAGTACAAACTTGTTCCCCGAAGAATTTGATGCCACAAAGTTTGCAAGATTCCCAAAGCAGCACGGCATGACTACCCAAGGTAAACTAATAGACACAATCAATGTTAAGGGGGAGTATTAACGAAAGAGTCCACATCAACTCTATCTAAAGCTCTCCCCTTCCTCATTATCTTGTAAAGTCAACTCATTTTTTACTCTTTCTAGAGCTTCCACTCCAAAAACTAAACCAAATTAAGTATTTAAGAGCATTTATGACGTACTTGTAAAGTTGGGTCATGAAGATGTCTTTTGTAATTTTCATGTATTCACTAATCTAAGTTTCATGCATGATGTCCTTTAGAATTCCATTCATGTGTATATGCACTTTTCAAACAATGAAGTTCAATAATGTAGAGGCATATGAAGGCTCGATTCCTATCTATATAGGGCTCAAGGTTCGAAATCCTAATTTCAAAAGAAGTTTCAGCATTGTGAAAATCAAAAATATATCATGAAATATTTTGAAAAGTGTGGAAATATAGCAAATTCATGGAATATATCGAACCGTGGATCTTCATGAATCATGATCACGTCAGCACCACCATCGAGTCACCTTTTGTCATCATTAAGCAACCTCAGGCACTCCTCCAACGGCCATAAGTCTATCGCCACCGATCTAGCCGTGCATTGCCGGAAAGAGAGAGAGCGAGAGAGAGAGAGAGAGAGAGAGAGGTCGTTAATAGTTACGTTTTGAAATTTTTTTCGTGAAGGATAAGCTAGTAAATAAGTTGTTAAGTCAAGGGTAAAGATCGTAAAGTATACTGTATGGGTTAATAATCACCATAGAACATTTATCGTGATATATCATGATATTTTAATGAAGTTTCGACCTGCCAACATCTCATGATATTCTGACAAAATATCACAATATATTGTGATTTTTTGGCAAAAAGCGGGATTAGATGTTTCTGTCCGCGATTCTTCGGAGTTATTTTTTGTATCTAGCACTCAGATTTCCAAGATATTTTGTGATATTTCGCAAAAAAATCTCAAGATTTTGAACCTTGATAGAACCTTATAATGAGATTCTAGAAAAAGTCAGGTGAAATGAAGCAAAGTCGAATGAAAATTGACTTTTTTTTATCTCCAACTGATGGAGTTTATTGACAGCATTCTTCTAACCATTGAAATTTCTAAGTGGCTTTAATGACCACATAAAGGTACACATGAATCAATTTGTCTACTGGGTTCCCTTATTTATGTTATGACCACATTAAGGTTCATTGAGTTCCAATAGTCGTTATTTTCTCTAGAGATAACATTTGGCTTTCCCAGAGTAACTATGTTTTTGATCTTACCATGTCTCTTCGTTTTTCCTACTAAAGTTACTATATATCTCTTGATCTTCCCATGAGTCTCTCGGTTTTTCCCATTAGATATGTGTCGTTCTTGAATTCAACTCGAGGAACCCAACCACCATGAAGAAAATGTACTAAATCTAAATTAATCTGAGAAAGATTAAAATTTCTAATAGTAAATGAAATTCCTTGATTGGAGGAATTTAAGAGGCTATATTATATTATATACATGGATTTTGACCGCTCTCTCCACTCATAAACACATCAGCAATAGTTTTTTTATTCCATCACTAAGCTTAGCAAAAGGTGAGTGAAGAGAGAGAACGCATAAGGGCGTTGTGGATGCCAAGAATGACACCCACTCATTTCCCATGTCACGAGAGTAGAATACAACACGTGGCAACATGGCAGATAGACACACGGCAGTATGATCGTTTGACACGTGGCAAGACAAATAACCTCTCAGCCAAGGATATAGCACGACGCCGAATGGTGACCTAGGTGGCATGCAAGAGAGGTTACCGTGTGAGACCCATGGATATGTTGCGTCGCTAGTGCGCATGGGCGACGACCTACAGAAGGGTGTGAAAGGCATTCGACCAGTAGTATGAAAGGCACACAACCAATAGCGACCTTAAAGAATTTATTGGAGGGCGATCGGACATCAGGCGATCAGAAGCGGCCCTCTCGAATGACGCACAAGGGTGGCTACATGAAGATCACAAGAGGGTCAGAGTACACGAAGTGCACAATCGGCAACAACCTCGTAAGATCCGCCAAAGGAAGACTTCATGAGGCGTGCCATGGATGCAACTTCCTAAATATCGCTTAGACCACAGAGGCAACCTCCACGAGAAGAGACCCTTAGCGTCTAGCGCAGATCAGGCTGGTGGTTTCAGATCAATTGTCATGTGGCGGGTTAGGTGTAAGGCAACGCACCTGCAAAGCTGATAAGGACAGATTCCAGCCGAGCTACTGGAAGTGTGCCCCGTGATTGGGAGAGGGCAACGTGCTCTTACCCGTACCAACCAAGCTTTGTGGAGCATCGACATTAGTCTGTACCACTCAGATAATGCCACGTGGAGGTCCACCTAGGTCAACCTGAACATTTGCCATCCCTCGTCGCCCCAGAGCTAACAATGGCAGGCGCGAGGTGGTGGAGGTTAACACAACCCTAAGCTGCCATCTGGATGTTGTGGGTGCTTTTCTGCATTCACACCCCTCGAGTAGTTGAGTGCGCCTCTACTTGATTCCTCCAAAGGTACCTACAAGAATATCTGGGCTCTCAACGAGTCAAGGTCCCTCCAATGCTCAAGTCAGATCAATGATTCACCTTCAAAGCATAAAGAGAGAAGAAAACAGTTTCAACATCCAAAAAACTCTACCTCACCACCAGTATCGAGGCCTAAATGCCTAATTATAATGCATCAGAGAGGATCTTGGCAATTATGGCGAATTTGGCGTCGTGATCCCATAAGAACACGCCGAGGATTAACCGTATTGTGTGCTCTGATATCTTCGGGGTTGGCCATTTATTTCTTGCCATAAAATAAGAATCTGAGTCATTCGGGGGATGGGATATACTTGCACAATCTTGACCCGAGAATGTTGCAGTGGCACCCGGAGCCCGGCCCCCCCACGTGCTTCTCCCATGATCGGGTTCCCCCTTGGGTACTCGATTTTCAATGCCCTTGAACTCGTCTTAGCCCTTCTGGGTACTCAAGAAAATACCAAGTACTCGTATGCGCACTGCCCACGTGTCCTGAGCTCTATTATGGCCTTGGTTGTGGTCGCCCAAATGAACTATAGTCGAGTAGGTCCTTGTCTAGTGTTTGGGACTTTGAGCGTCCTTACGAGCTCCCCCATGGCACTAAGCATCCATTCAGGTACTCCGACTTTCGAGCAAGCATCCTTATCGTTCTGAAGCCTCGATACCCAAGCCCCGAGCCACTCCTAGTTATCGTCAGGTTCCAAGAGTAGGCACCCTCAAGTCCGAGTACCCAGCTAGCTTTTTACATTTGAGTACCCGATAACTCGGTGCCACGTTTCAGGCTCTAATTGGTTGGCGAAAATAACCACTTACAGATGTCACGTGTCTGCCGATGTGCCACCCTTGTCAACCACCAGGGTATTATACAAGCCAACCCTAGAGACCCAGAGTATTGATCAGCGGTCGGATTATTTGGTAAGCGTTTTCTACCCTTCCAGCTTCCTTCTCTATCATGCTTGATTGTGTTAAAGCTGACTTATGCGTCGAATGGTCGTTCCTCTGAGAACTGAAGTTCGACGTGTTTGCTTCTTTGCATCGCTCATCGTCGTTGAAAAAAGTAGCCGGAGCGACCGTCGAGCGCCACCCTTCCGTCGAGATTTGCCATGGTAATCAGGATTCTTGACGGCCGAAGATTTTTCCCCCACCACTATATAAGGTGAACACAGTTAGCAAGCTAAATAAAGGAGCCTTCATTTGGAGTTCAACTCATAATTCAAGATATGTCATATGCTATTTTATTTCTGTATTGGTTCATTACCGCATAACCTAATATCTTTATTCATCTATGTGATCGCATAACTCTATTATCCATCTATATGTTTGGAATGCATATTTATGTAGAGCTAACATTTCCTTGTCATGTGTGTGTAAGGAAAATAGCTCAAAGTGGGAAAAAACTCAAGGCCAATGAATAGCTTGGTTGCAATCTCCTGTGATATATATAGAGTTTACAGTGCTATGATTGTGGGTGTCATATCCCACTAATCATGGGTGGTTTAGGTAACAAGAAAGGCAATAATCAAGGGATGACAGATCTCATTGATCAAGGGTTGTTTACATAACGAGAAAGGCAGCAATCAAGGGATGACAGATCCTATCGATCAATGGTTGTTTACATAACGAGAGAACCACTAGTCAAGGGATGATTTGTGCAATTAGCAACACAATTCGATTAGTGAGTTAGGACTGATGTGGCATCCCTCACGTCAGCCATAATCAGTGGTTCCTCACAGTGTGGAGCCTAACAGCACTGAGTGCTTATTGCCCTAGCACGACGATCGTGCGCTACGCACACGCTGGTCAAGTTAGTCAAGTTCGACAAGGAGTGCATCGAGCGGCGGTATATTCGGTGGTTTGATAGATCTGCTATGTGGGAATATTGTGTTTATTTCTCTTTAGCGGTGGTTCACGTCTCTAAATATGTGTAAGAGATTGAGAAGGCGAGACTGCGGAAAAACTCCTGAAACCGAGCAGCTGCTCATTGTTTTTGCTTTGAAGCACAGTGGAATCAGCGTGAAGTGAGGACGTAGGCGCACCGCCGAACTTCGTTAAAGATCTGTCTTTTATTGTGTGTGGTTGCATCGTGTTCATGTACTACTTCTCTAATGAAGCTTATGGCATTATAATTGACACCGTTAGTTAAACATCCAAGGGCCAAAGGACTTCAAAAACCGCACTAAACTATGTAGTTAATGATTCCATCAGAATTCCATATAAATTCGGAAAACTCATGAACACAAAATCTGTTGAGTGTTCTCAAACAATACATATAAATCAAAAAAATAAAACAAATAAAACGCAGTAAATTATAAAAATTTCTCTGAATTAAAGAAAAAGCAAGGGAGGATGGAACCTACCTTTCCTGTATGACCCTGTAGAGTCCTGCAGCACACCAGATCCGTGGAGCCAAAGCTAATCGGCGTTTTGCCATGGGATCTCGCGTATCCGGAAACTACAAGAGGAACAGAGAGATCTCAGAAAGGGGAACGACGAAGAGCAAACAGAGAAAGACGATAAAGGCAGGAAGAGAAGAACTCCACCATCGGTGTCGAGGAGGAGCTGCCTCCTCTGCAACAGCCGCTCACTCAGCGCGTTCACGGCAGCCGTGGCGGCCGCGTGCCGCTCCTTCAGCTCGGCGACAGACATGTACAAACCCTAAAGCAGAATCTCCAGCCCCGCAAACCCCCCAAAATCAACGGTCGCCTGTCATTGCGAGCCTCCCTGGAGCTCGATCCGAGCCCTAATTCTCCATCTTCCGCTGCAAATCAGGAGACGAGATCGAAACGGATCGATCAAGGGTTAGGGTTTCGAGATGAATTGAAGGAGCAGTGGAGGGGAAGTGGTGGTGAGTGGGCCGGGGGGGAAAAACCAAGAAGTTACAGGGGACTGTTAGTGATTGATGACGTCGGACCGTATTTAAACGAACTGGATACTGTTGAAGGTGGTGGACCCGTTCTTGGACACGTGTCAAGAGATGAGGTAGGTCGTCGCCTCGGGTCTGTGTGGACCCTATTTCTGCGGTAAATAGGGAAACGGACAGGATTCCTGACAACCAAGTTGAAGCCACCGGGACCCCACCCAGTGACCCAGGGCCATCAGGGCTGCTGCTCACCGTGGGGAACCGGTTGACTTCGGGGCCCGGTTCTCCGCGAAGCAACGTTTTGTTACGCTCACCGAAGCGCGTGAATTATCATTACCGGTCACCAATGATGTGATACTCTTCTTAAAACACCAAACAAATTATTCTTTTTTTTTTCTTTTTGAATGACCATATTCTTTTAAGCTGAATGGATAGAAGTGTAGGAGCAATTAGGTGTGGCAATAGGTCGGGTTCCGGTCGGGTTGAGACATAGGCATAAGGGCAAGACACCCAACCCGAACCCGACCCGTTTAATGGGTCAAAAACTTAAACCCAAACCCGACCCGTCTAATAAACGGGTTGACCCTACCCGACCCGTTTAACCCGTTTACTAAACATGTCGGGTTGGCTCGGGTTACAGAACCAATGTAAACCTGTCGGGTTGGGTCAAGACGGGTCCGATTGGGTTGGGGTGGGTCGGGTCGGGTTGACACGACCCATTTGATAAACGGGTCAATCGGGTTATAGGTACAAACCCGAACCCGACCCATTAAATAAACAGGTCAATCGGGGCGACCCATTTATGACCCGAACCCGTTTAGGCCAAACCCAAACCCGCTACCTTTGGGTCGGGTTCGGGTCGGGTTGGTGGGTCGGGTCAAGGATTGCCACCCCTAGGAGCAATGCTATTCAACCCGAAATTTTAAGAATGATGTTTATCCACAATGACGTGGCATCCGATAGCACGGGCTAAGTGCGATACACTTGTTGGGGCTGGGTACAACAACGGCTGTGATCGAAGCATACCACAGTAATATGTCCACAGTAAATAATATGTCCATTTAATTAAGAGGATAGTTAAATATATTCATTCATGAGGTTTTTTTTTCAAAATGACCCTCAATTAACCTGTATTGATCTAACCGATTCCAGGTTTCAATCCTTTAATTTTTTGACTTTTTTTTTTACGACTTTGCCCCTGCAAATTTCATCCATGTGAAGAGGCACCGCTCGAGGTTTCTGTATTTCGAGGTTTCAATTTTTTCTCTCAGTTCTCCATCCGTAGCAAAGAGAAGAGAGAGATAGAGAGGGGTGGGAGATCTCCTTGAGCGTCAGTCGTTCCATCCCCTGAGCGTGAGCGCCGACCGTTCTGTCCCCTGAGCGTGAGCGGCGATCGTTCTGTCCCCTGAGCGCGAGTGGCGTCCCCTGAGTGCATCTGCAGCAGAGAGACAGAGGCGAGAGGGAGATCTCCTCTGTATGTAATCTTCTCATCCATTTTCTTCTCCTTATTCTTTGTATATTACATTGTTTATTTTTTCATTCCTAAAAGTTTTGAATGTGAAATTGGGGGTTTTGATTAGTTTGATAATCTAGGGTAAAGGGGCTTTAGATGCTTTTTGAAGATAATCTTAGAGTCTTTATGAAAAACTCACTATTATTCAATGGAGAGTCTTGGATATTCTTATTTAATCATTGTCACCTTATCAATGCTTATTATATATAGATCTTTCACATTGATAATATTTTACATATTTTCAGTTTATTTGAGATATATAAGGTCATTCGAGAGGAGGTAATGCATACTCTCTCGTTGAAATTTATTTTATTGGAGAAGCTTGGATAGTTAGTGGAGAGGAGTTTAGTCATTGGAGAGGAGTTTTTGTATGCAATTCTTTCTCAAGTTTAAGAAAAATTATCGAGTATCTTTTGATCCAGGTTCTCTGTTTGTGTTGCAGGATTTTGTGATATTCATTGCATAGCCTAGCTGTGGAATTATGGCTACAGAGGTATATGCTCCAACCCTAATCTCTAAGAACTAATCGATTTGTGAAATCATAAATCCCACATTTCGGAATATGTAAGTCATATGTCTATACTTTAATGAGATAAAAATTTTAGCCCTCTGTGGCCTATGTTGTCATGTGTTTTTTCCTCATGTGTCGATGCTGTAATGAAAATTTGTAGTTTGAATCTCATGTATTTATGTTGTAATGTGTTTTTTTTCTTATAATTAGTTTTTTGTATTACTTGTTATTGGTATGTAGAATTCTTCTCTTAAAAGGAGTATATGACTATGTTCTATCGTCAGACCTTAGCTTCTATGCCACCAGTGAAGGATCCTACAAAAAAGCTGATAACATCTTAAAAAAAGAAGACAAAGGCAGCTTCGTCCCTTAGTCAAGAACAAAAAATAAATAAGAAAATGAAGTTGTCAGTTGATAATGAAGAAGAGAAGAAATCCACTCCAACATCAGTCAAAAGCAAGAGGTAGCTCTGTCATCCAGTATAAAAAAAATCAAAAGAGAAAGTGGAGTCAATTGAAGAAGATGAACAGAAAACTAAGAAAAAGCCCAAACTTGTAGTCCAAAAAGTTGAGAAGATACCTAAACCTGTTAGAAGGTGCACGAGCTATTATACAGAGAAGATTATTAATCTTTTTAAGAATAACTCAGATGTATTGGATTTTCTCTTTAGGTCATATTTTGGTCATTTCTTGAGTATGAAGTCATCAGGTACGATATTTTTGTCGATGTTCACTCACTACTTTCTTCGGCATAGAGTGAAGGATGATGAGATTTCATTCAGGATAGGAAAGAGGAAGTTAACATTTACAGTTAGTGAGTTCTCTACGATGACGGGCCTAAGATATATGAAGGACCCGAAGCTACCCAGACTGCCACAACAACAAAAGCCATGATTACGGAAATTCTTTGGAAATAAGATTACACAGGCAAAATTATGGGACAAAATTAAACACTTTGATGATCAGAAAATAAATTTAGAGGATGCTTTAAAGTTGACTTTGATTCTTATTTTGGAGAGTTATGTTCTAGGTGCTAACAATGTTAATAATATACGTATGCACTTTTTGGCTTTGGTTGATAACCTTGAGGTATTTAATACTTACCCATAGGGTAACATAGACTACAATGCCTTGAAATAGAAGTTTGAGAATGATCTTTTATCATATCATTCTTTGGATTTTGTGGAGAAGACATAAAAAGTTTATATAATAAGGAAAAATAGAAGTAGTTTTATCATACAGAAAACTTTTATAATAATTCGTCATATTATACTGACCTAAAGATGGTCGATGAAGATATTAGAGAATTATTAAGTGATTGATTTAGAGAGTCATTTGGATAAAGCTCTATTATCTTGGGACTTATATTTTTCTTTGGAGTGCCAAACAGTAATGTATTTAGTACAGTGCATCCATCACCACTGCACGTAACTCTGTGTTGAGTTCTACCATTTGGTCAAGAAGTGGATCTACATGTAGGCCAACCTTTGCCTCCGAGTGAGGAGTTGGATATAAATTGAGGTATATGGCAAACTTTACATTATTTATGCCACAATATACATCATCATTCGAAAGTATAGGATTTCATAGATTACAAAAAAAATTATAAGTTGATAAAAATATTTTACATTTAAACAAAAGTAACAATCTCACCTAATATTATCCACAAAAGTGTTATCGAGAATTTTCTTTCCATGAGATTTAGCATTATGAGTGCATTGTACAGAAAATACATTTTCAATGCTACCATTAATATCTATTGTAAGTAGATAAGATGAATCTCTCATAGAAGGAGAATCTTATGCATTCACAACTAGAGAAATTTTGGATCTCTTCCTACAAACCTTTGATCGTTCACTACATATTTGAGGTACCTTTCTCTTCAAGGTTGTTTGGGAGATATGACGTGAAACGGGACATTTTTGTACTTTACTTACTAGCAACGGGATATTTGAACTATTCACGTTACGAATACTATGGGCAATAAACAAAGCAACGTCACTATCATCCAAAATCTCGACAGGTGGACAAAGGATCATACTAGGATATACAACCTTGATAGAGATATCATATTCATCTTTCCTAATATTCATAAAACGATATATCAGATCAATGAGTTCGTCAAAAGAAGACGAACGAGGCATAAAGAACGTCTTTGTTGTTCCACCAATATACTCATATTTAGCATTATCTTTAACTAAATCTCCATCACAAACGCATAATACGGGCAATATTGTATCCATGGTGGTATGCTATAAATAAAATAAATATATTAAAATTAGTTAGTATGATACATTAAAAGAATGTGCAAGCAACATCATATATAGATGCATAACCAATATTTAGGTCATTCTCGAATATGGGATTTAGGATTTAGCAATTCAATGGGTTCCTAGAGATTAGTGATGGAGCATGTAATTATGTAGTCATTCGTCGCCGTCGGGATGAAAACACTCGAAGTGATTATCGGAGAAAGCTTCATCGGATGTTAAGAGAATCGATATCGAAGGTCGACAAAAATATCACTATATGGGAGTAAGATATGAAGCGGAGGCTGAATCACGTACCATAATTCCACAAATGGGTTATGCAAAAAATATTAAGAAACCCTACAACACAAATGTTTGATCATGGATAAGAAGATTACCTACAGAGGAGATCTCCCTCTCTCTCTCTCTCCGTTGTAGATGCACTCAGGGGACGACACTCTCGCTCATGGGACGGAACGACTGCCGCTCACGCTCAGGGGACGGAACAGCCGGCACTCACACTCAGGGGACGATGCTCATACTCAAGGGACAAAACGACTGGCGCTCGAGGAGATCTCCCTCCCCCCCTCTCTCTTTCTCTCTCTCTTCTCTTTGCTACAGATGGAGAACTGAGAGAAAAAACTGAAACCTCGAGCAGCGCTTGGGAGAAAAAATAGAAACCTTGAGCGGCGCCTCTTCACAGGGATGAAATTCGCAGGGGTAAAGTTGTCCAAAAAAATAATAAGGTCAAAAAAGTAAAGGATGGAAACCTGGGGTCAGTTTGATCAATACAGGTTAATTGAGGGGCATTTTGGAAAAAACCTCATTCATTTATGGTAGGTCTACCGATTCAAATAATGTTATAATCCTCTATAAGTTATCTGCTTAGACGATGTCCGATTGTGACCGTTATTTATTCCGTGTGATTCTCAAAATGGTCGAAATACCCCTGTGATGCTCTCCTACATTTTTTGCATGTAGATTACATTTTCAAACCGTTTTGGATGACGTGTTTTTTTTTTAATATTTAAAATATCCATGAGATACTCCTACATTAGTTCACAGTAGATTCTATAGTGCCAAGGGTTGCTACAATGATCAACTAAACTTAGATGCTATAGTGCCACGGGTTGCTAGGGTGATTTCACTATAGCAACTAAAGTTATTTCACCATGGCTGCTCAGTGATTTGATAATTGCTACAGTGAAATCACTTTAGCACTGTGTACTATTTTGTATATGTTGTTACAATTAAATCATTGTAGTAGCCACGGTGATCTATGTAAACAACCATGGTAATTATCATAGATGCTATAGCAATTTCACTATATCTGCTACAGTAATTCAGATGGTACTCAGGGATTTGAGTATCATTTTGTATATTTGAATAAGTAGGTAATTGAGAATTATTTCATATATCTGAGTATTATTTTAAATCATTTTAGCAGCTACATTGAAATTATCGTACATAGCTGCTATATTGATTTCATTTAAAATAGTACTCAGTGCGACAATACTCAGTATTATAATGATTTCATTTTAAATAGTACTCAAATATACAAAATGGTAATCATTGTAGGAATTAAGTATAATTTCATATATCAGAGTATTATTTCAAATCATCGTAGCAGGTATAGTGAAATTATTGTAGCAGCTGTAGGTGGATATTTCTGTGTACCCATCGGGATCACGACATGTGGCATGTCAAGTGGACCAAACCGAATAAACAGACAAGGCTAGGTCCCGACGAACGACCCACAATGAATAGTCCCAAGGAGCATCTGCGCATGCTTAGTCATCTCAAACAGGTCACCTCGGCCCATGATGGTCTGGTCACGACAGCTACGACCTCCAGACATACGACGAGCCAGATCAAGTCGAACCTTGCCTTGCACAGGATGTACATGCATGACATGGCACACCAAGAACTGACTTACTAGTGACCTAGGCGACCTACTATCAGGTCGCCCTTTTCCTAGAGGGGCAAACTGACCTGGTTGGAATGTCTCCCAATTGGCCGGATCCTAAATAGATCCGCTAGCCTGGACGGACCCTCATTCTCGGTGCCCATTACAGACCTGGATTGGCAGGGGAAGATCTCGACTTCCAACTACGTCAGGGATGGATATAGAAGGTGTTATGGAGATTCCTATCCAGGAAATCCGATAGACTCTGTTATAACCACCTTAGCGAGATCTCCGCAATCCTGATAGATCTGTGCGATACCTCTCAATCCACGGAACCGCCTTACAACCGATTCCATTATGCTATATATACACGCCTCTTCGTAAGGGCCAGGTAACATGATACACCCATCTCAAACATTAGAACTTGCTTCTTTTTCCTCTTCCTTTGAATCTGACTTGAGCGTCGAAGGGACCTTGGCTCGCAGGAGAGCCTTGGTCTTCTTGCAAGTCCATAAGGAACCGGCAAAGTGTGTGTCATCCAATGATCGGTGATATAGTTTATTAAAGACACACCTACAGTAGCAACATTATAATTATCATACGTAGCTCCTGTTGGAATCGGATATCGGAGTACGTGATAAAGGCGATATAAATTACAGATCATGTCATATGCTTTCTAGTAGAAGATGATCTAAATGGATTTTAAAATTCAAAGTGCATGCAAACAACTTAAGGATTATGGAAGATTACCTCATAGGATTTGTAGATACCTATAGAGAAGATTGTCGAAGAAGATGAAGTTTTTTTTCTTTGGCTTCGATTGAATCTGAAGCGATTCCTTTAGACTACCTACGTACCCTCTTGGAGGGATCAAGCCGCACGTAGTTTCCTCTTTTTATGATGCTTTTAATTCCCATCGATGAAGCCTCGATGGTTGCAAACAAGGAAGTATGGAAGACCAAAGAAGAAGATGAAGCATAGCTTCTTTCTTTTCCTTTCGTTCTCTCTTTTTCTTTTTTTCTCTCTCCTTGGTGTGGCCGACCTCCCCATTGCTATGGACGGTTTTGGATGGCTTCTTAGGGTTTATGTGGCCGTGCAAAAGGGATAAATATCCTTTATAGTGGCCAATCATATCCCGAGTCAAAGAGGATTGAGTTTCGTCATGGTCTTTATTCTTTCCAAGTTGAAATAAGACTCAACTCCTAAAAGATAGGTCTTACCAAATTGAGATTCCTTAGAGCATTATGAGACCATGTGGTCACCCCCTATATGTCTTCTTGAACTATGCAGGCTGATCGGTGTGTGTGTGTGTGTGTGGGGGGGGGGGGGGGGGGGGGGGGGAGGGGACCCGGTGGCCACACCCGATCGTCAGATGGAGCAGTTCGCCTCGACCTCCTTCTCGAAGTACCTACAAAAAGACCGAGGCTCACCTCCAAGCCAAGGCCCGTCCGACGCTCAAGTCAGAGAAGGGAATTACAGCGTGAAGGGATCCAAGCGTGGTCTAGGGTTCGGGAGTGAAAAATTGCTTACCTACTCATGAAGGGGCATGGTTCTTTTATAGACCTTCTCATATGTATCGTGTGTGTATTGCTCGCGGGATGTTCTCCGAGAATAACAGGATGATTATGGCGGATCTTTCACGATCGGATGTTTTTCATCTCTTTCCTTCTATACTCCCGTTGATCGAGGGCCCTTGATTAGTCATGGGCAACCCTTGATCTTATCGGACGAGATATCATCAAGATCGTTCATCCTGGTGAATTCCCTGAAGTTCGCTGAGGCGTTCAGGCCGTTAAGTTCTCCTTCTGATCTTTCCTCGCCCAAGGGTAACCCGCCGATCATACCGGCCTTCTCGAGGGTTCGGGGTGCCAGGCCAAGTCCACGATCTGCCAAACTCTTTTCCCCGAGTTGTTTCCCATAGGGGAGCTCAAGTCAACTTGACCCTTCTCCAGGACTCATACATAGCCCGCAGGCCGGGTTGGATAGGATCCAAGCTAGTCAGACCGATCCGATTCTGTAAATCTCTTGACTGGGCCAAGCTGATCGGTTCCACTATACACATGTCTTCATCTAGACAGTGCATCGAAAAGCCCCTTCTACAATCGGTGCTTAAATGTCTCACATTATAGCGCCCCTAAACCTACACTTGTAACATTCATTTTATAGCCCTACCAATACCCTTATATATTTTATTTTGTATTATAGAAAATGTTTAATTGTTTGAAAAATAAGCTAAGAGGACACCAAAATAAGGTAGATCTCATCGATAGCTTCGAAACAAGCCCAAGAATGCCCTATTCTGACACCCGAGTCAAAAAATATGAGCAAAACAAGACAACAACGTGGTGCAGAAATTACACTAGCGCTCAGGGCGAAAATCTGACGGGTTCACTTCTAAAATCTGATTTTCTAATTGGAAGGTTAGGTATGGAGGCAAGGATCATTAGGGAGGAAACCCTAATTATAAAAAGGAATCTTCTACAGCTGAAAAAGAAATTTTTAATTAGTTTTTCATCAACGACAACTCGGAGAGGAGATGAGAGGAGGAGAGAAAGATAACATGGAGTTTTCATGGATCGTCTTTATCAACACAACCATCATCATCACCATCTCCATGCTAGGCTAAAGCTCTATCTAGAGTTTCAAAGAAACCCTAGTTTTTGTACTTGGTTAACTTTTTGTTTAATTAGGATTTTCTATTTCTATCTAGATCTTTGCATGGTATCTGAACTTAATGAGATCTGATCTTGTTTAATGTAACTTTACATATTTAGAAAATGAGATTTTATAATATTTAGATTAAAATTAGTATATTATGAATGCCATGTATATGCTTATCTTCTCCCCCATCATCGGGCAAGAGATGTATTATGCTTAGGGAAGACAGTCTGTGCCCTGCAAGGACGGATTGTACCTATTGACGATGATGTATGCCATGTGCACAATGATAGGACATATTATGTGATTTAAATTCAACCTACAATGGTTTGATGAGATGAATCATGCTAAGGGAAAATGATCTGTGCCCAATCAGAGATCGATCATGCCAACCAAAGATGATTCATGCCATTAACATTGTAGAACCTTTTTTGAGACACCATTAGGGTGTTTAGTCATAATGGTTCGATCTATCCAGTGGAAATAAGTCAATCCTATTTAGCTTAAAGTACCCAAGTATAGAACTAGTGGTGGATTCCATGCCTTAGATTCTCTCTCTGAATTCCATCTTAATTAATTAGTTACTTATTTTTTTATTTAGATAAAACTAAAAAACAAAATGCTTTTAGTTGTGCCTGAACTCTAGTAATAGTAATCGTGATCCCTGAGACGATACCAGGATTATCCCTATAACTATAACTATTTGACGTGAAATCCGGTGTGATTCTTGATCGATCACAATTTTTGGCGCCGTTATCGGGGATCGCCTCAATGCTCAGGCCCAATTAGTTTTCTTTTTCTTTTATCTTTCTCTTATGTGCACCTCTGTGACATCTTCCCTTTTTTTTCTTTTCAGGTACAAAGCGAGCATCTTAGAGAAAGATGAAGAACGTCCTCTCTAATGGAACTTGGCAGCCAGCAGGGGGCTTGAATATTCTTTCAAGAGGTAATGGAGTTTTTTGGTTCAAGTTCGAGTTAGAGACAGATTTTAACCGAATCCTTGAAGGTAAAACGTGGCACTTTGATGGTCGTCCATTGATAGTGAGGAAATGGGTAAGGGGAATGTGCAGTGATAGGGAGGTTGTTCCGAAAGTCCCAATTTGGGTAAACTTTCCTAACTTAGAGGGGGACTTATGGACTGAACCCATGCTTAGCCGGTTGGGGAGTGTCTTTGGGACCCCCATCTATATGGATCAAGCAACAGCTGGAGGCACAAGGGCACAATTTGCGAGGATTTGCGTGGAGATCAATGTCGAAGATTCTCTCCCAAGCCGGGTCCAAGCTAGAAATGAAAAGGGTGAGTTTCTTTCTTGGCAACCGGTCACATACGACTGGATCCCGACCTGTTGTAAGCCATGCAATACATTTTACCATAGTGGGGCTGCTTGTACCAAGCATCCTAAGTTGGTCAGTGTCAAGAATAGCCAAACATGGCAGCCTAAAGTCATGACAGGCAGTCAAGAAGGTGGGAGGCATGTGCCCACGTCATCCAAAGGCAAGGAGGTTGTCGATGATGGGTGGCAAACTATTGGCAGGGCTCAGCCACCTAGGGCGAAGGAGCCCTTAGTTCCTGTGGTACAGCAGACCGGGTCTCGTTTTGAGGTTTTGGGAGATGAGCCTAGGGACGCAGCCGTTGGTGAGATGGAGGATGCTGCAATTGCTGCCGCTACACCTAGGTTCTGCAGTGCTGTTGATGCAGAACCTGATGGTGTAACATGTGTTGGTGCTGCTGCAGAGGCTGTTGGTGCTGTTGCAGAGGCTGTATTTGTTGGTGTTACATCTTTTTTTTTTTTTTTTTTTTTTTTTTTTTTTTTTTTTTTTTTTTTTTTTTTTTTGAAGGGTAAAAACTAATCTATTACTGAAAAATAAAGGCAGTTACAGGACACGGCTTGTCTCTGAGTGAGCAAGCAGACCACACGACCTAATAGGCCACAGCAATAAGAAAACCCTATCTCATCGCCCGGAGAGCAGACCAACATGGTAGCCCCCGGACTTGAGGCAATACCCAACACTCATCTAAGACTATCACAATAGCACAATGAACCAGAATCCTGACTTCACTAACTGGCCCCCCTGCTCCTCGTAACCCTATCAGACTGACCCTTAGGCCAGGATTCTTTAGCTCGGGCCTGAAACTCTGGATTCGGCATGGTAAGGATAGTGGGGCAGTTGGCAAGATGAGGAGGCAATTTCTTGTATTGATCAAAAGAATGATCAACGCCTGCCTGCTCCACTCGATCTGGAGCCTCCCCATCCTGAGCAAGATCCTGAAAAACCCCTGAAGTCGGTTCTTCAGATAGCCCCGCCGTATCCTGCCATAAACGAGCCCTCAAAACCTGCTTCTGACGAGATCGTTGAAGAGTAGGAATAGTTACGCTGGGACTTCCTTCTCGTTGGCTTCGCCAACCAGGATGCTTCTTAGCACCTCCAACTGCGACCCCACTCCCACTAGCGAGAGCTAACACACTCGGTCTCTCCTCTTCACTAGCTGAACTCTCTGCTTGGACAACAACCCCTTCATTCTCTAGCGTAATATTGCCTGCAATCACTGCAATCTCTGGTGTAACATTATCAGTTGCTAGCGTAACAGCAGATTCTGCCATTGTTACGCTACCAATAAAAGCACCAGCAGGTGATGTAACACCAGCATCTGCAATGTCTTCAGCAACTGCAGTAGTCTCTAATTGAGTAACAATGACATCGTCTGCTGCAGCAGATATTGAAACAGCAGCACCCACTGCTCGCGTAACGTTGGTCTCTTCCTCCTTTTTACCACCAGCAATGCCTCCGCCACCAGTCTCTGTTACAGTAACATCAACCCCATGTTGGTGTTACATCTAACGTAGAGAGTGAAGGAGCTGTTGCTACTGATGATGCAGAAGATTGTGGGGCTACTGCTACTGTTACACAGTCAGTACAGGAAGGGAGCGCAAATGTTACACAGGCTGCAAAGCATCAAATAGGTGATGCTACAAGACCTGATGTGTCACTGTCAGAAGATGTTGTTACGCAAGGTGAGGCTGATGCTGAGCGTCAAAAGGCTACTATTACGCAAGCAGTTAGCACTGTTAGTGAGGGGGCTAATGCGATTGTCCTTGGACTCGCTAGTGGAAGTGGGGTCTCTGCAGGAGGTACTATAAAGCATACTGGTCGACGGAGCCAACGAGAAGGAAGTCTCAGTCTTTCTATTCCTTCTCTTACACGAGCTCATCGGAAGAATTTGGCTCGGAGTGCGGCGGGGTTATCTGGTGAGCAGGCATCAGCTGTTCTGCAGGATTTTGGTGTTGATGTTGGGGCGGTTCCAGATCGAGCGGAGGAAGCAAACGATGTTCCTCCGGATCAGTTCAAGAAGCCGCCCCCCCATCTAGCCAATCGCCCTACTATTCTTAACGTGCCGAATCCAGCGCTTGCATCTTCGTCTCGAGCCAAAGAATCTTGGCCTAAGGGTCAGTCAGATAGGGTTACAAGGAGTAGTGCTCTCTTGTGATTGTATTAGGTTTGGTTCTTAGACTTGCGTGTGGTTTTTTTTTACTCACGTCCGGGGTCTACCATGTCGGTCTATTCCCCGTGCGATGAGTTAGGGTCATGTTGTTGATGCGGCCCTATTTGGTCGTGTGGTTTGCTGTCTCACTCCGAGATATGCCGTGATCTGTATCTGTCTTTGTTTTTGTTTAATATATTCGTTTTTTACCTCTCAAAAAAGAACGTCCTCTCTACTTAACTCGTTGTTTGAACCCCAAACTAACACCACTTGACCTAGAAGTTGAACGTAATTTTTCGATCCGTAGAGCTGCGTTTAAGGAAAATAGGATGGCTCAACCCAATGAGGAACCCAAAAACCTCCATGCGTACTTCATGCCTTCTGCCTACACCTCCCCTTCTTGCATTCGAATATTCGATTGCCTGCCACTGCGGTGGGCAACTTCGAGATTAAGTCCAGCATTATTACCATGCTCTCATCTTTTCATGGACTTACAACGAAGATCCTACAAACACTTTGACGAGTTTCTAGAAATTTGCACCACATTTAAACTCACCAACTTGAATGATGAGGTGATCGGGTTGCGTCTTTTCCCGTTCTCCCTTAAGGATAAGGCCAAACACTGGCTAAATAATGCTTTGGTGATGAGGTTGTGGGTTCAACTCTTCCTCCCCTCGATTTATCCAAGAGTGAAGTGGGAATTACCGAGTGGGTCGGGCTTCACTCCCGGAGGGATTAGTCCGAGCCTGAAGTGGGCCATTGCCCGAAAGATTTCGGGACACCCGCCGATGTCAAAAAAAAAAAAAGACCTAACTCCATCAATCGAGCTCGGAATTTGAGTCTGTTTGCGGCCTTGTGGCGTGGATTTTGTCCTATAGGAAAGTTAACTTATAAGTGTTCCCTTGGACTCAGCCCTTTTTAGATAATTACCATTAGACCCCTAGGCACTATTTAAATAATAACTTGGCCAATCGAATTCATAATTGTGTTTTGATTGGGGCTATTGACTCATAACATTCCTGCCCATAACCTATAATAAAATATGAAAGTAATATATAGATAAATCTAATCCATGTAAGTTTAACATGTCTTTTCCTATGATAATAATATTTAGGAAATGTAGCAAACCATGGGACTAGCAGCTTTTCTCAAATCACCATTTGAACTCAGGTAGGGGATTCGATCCAAGATTTCCAGTTAATTATATGTTAACAAAATTATGATTGTTTCAATATAAATTATTGGCATATGATATGGAAAACTTGACCATTTGTGGGTGTGGAGCTTGCTCGGCTATGTAGCCAAAATGACTATGGGTGTGGAGCCTGCCCAGCTAAGCAGACGAAATACCTCTGGGTGTGGGGATTGCCTGTTTGCGGACTGAAAGACCATATGGGGTACGCCTGGTAAATGACCCTGGGTGTGGAGTTTGACCAACTGAAGCAGAAACGACTCTGAGTCTGATGCTTTGTCCCGGACCGAGGCCTAAAAGAGTTTTATCTCGTCAATTGTTCCATATGGGCAAGTTGATTAATTGTTACGAATCTTGTTGGTTCTATCTATGTCATAATAATAACTCAAAGATAATGTGTATCATGAATCTACTAGGTCAATGAAATGTGTTGAGACTCACTCCTTTATAGACCTTGATGTTGCAAATACTAACCGTGCAGAAGCTGATATTATCGTTGAGGTTGATGATCCGGAAGAAGTTGGAATACCCGATCTATAAGCCCTACTTGGAAGCAGAGAATGTCGGAGAGGACCAAAGCTAACGTAGATTTTTCTATGTAGTTTTATTTTTGAAAAAGTCAATATATTGGACTTTTTTGTACGTATTATTCAAGTGTGGAAATGGTATTACTAAGTTGTTACTTGTAACACCCCAATTTTATTTTGTTTGAATAAATCATAAAGTATCGGGACGATGCAGGGATTCAACAAGCAATAAGTGTATCGGTCAACGCATTGAGCGCTGGCCAATGCCCCCTCCTCTGCGCCCGCAGCATGTCCACGAGAATGTCCCATTGTATGTTCAAATAACATTTTCCTTTTATTTTTTGGTTAAGGGAAAAATCTCTTTCATGCGTATAACGATACTTTCACTATCGTGATCGTTCATTTTGCATCGCACGTAGCCTAAGTGCTACCTGTCTATTTTAGACTAGCTGTAAGAAAAGTGGACTCTAAATGGATAAGGATCCAACTGACCCATACAAGGAACATATCCAACTCTCCTTAGACAAGATTGTAGACACCGAAAATTGGATCGCACCCAAGCCCGGGTCGTATGCGACGACCTGGGGACAAACCCGACATGAACCCGGGCCCACCAGACCTGATCTGAGCCAAGGAGAGGTCAGGTGGGCCCATCCTCAAGTGGGGCCCACCCGGCCCCCCTTTTGGAAAACCGTGCCCCCTACCCGTGGGTAGGGAGCGACCGACCAAGGAAGAAGAGAAAGGAAAGAAAAGAAAGAGAAAAAAAAGAAATAAAGAAATGTAAAGAAAAGGAAGAAAAAGAAGAAAAAGGAAATAAAACCGTCATGCGCATGGGGAGGTTGCGTAAATGTCTACACAAACATGGATCTACGTCGATCCCTCGATCCGACGGACAAGAAACAAAGCCGAGTCGCCATCGATTTAATGTGCAAGATTCAAATAAAAATTCAAAATGATTGGGCCATAACTACCACGCCAGAAAAGGAAAATAAATAAAGGTTTATTCTCTCATAAATGAAGGAATGAATCTTGGGTAGTTATGAGAGAGATAATCAAGGGATTCAAATAAATCTTCTCATATCTCTCCCATCCCCCCTTCACCTATAAATAGAAGGGGAGGGGGAAGACTCAAGAGGTAGAATGGCAAGAGGCAAGGAAGCTCTGCAAAGGAAGAGACTCGCCTTCAACGACCCAAGGCTTCACGAGGCTCGGGCAAACCTACCCATTGGGGATTGGCTTAGCCCATTGAAAGTCCTCATCAACGTGAAGACCCTTGCACAAGAAGATCAACCCTTCGACTCCATCCACGAAGAAGAAAGCTCGGAGAAGAAGCCTTCAACTCCAAAGACGCCAGAAGCAAAGGCCAGAGAAGAAGATCAAAGCAGCACCACCCCGTCGTCTTCGTCAAGCCTTCAACTCTGTTCAAGCCCAAAGGCCCGGAGAAGAAGATCGAAACGGCATCACCCCGTCATCTTCATCAAACCTTCAACTCCAATCAAGCCCAAAAGCCTGGAGAAGAATATCAAAGCGGCATCACCCTGTCATCTTTAACAAGCATCCGCTCCATTCACGAAGAAGAAAGCTTGAAGAAGGATACCAAAAGCGGTGCTACACCCGTCATCTTCAACAAAGCCTTCAACTCCGATTATGCCATATACGCCCGGAGAAGAAGCTGATGCCACAACCGTCGCTATGTCGAAGACAGAAGCAAGGAAGCTCTGCAAAGGAGGAAACTCGCCTTCAAGGACCCAAAGCTTCATAAGACTCGGGCAAGCCTATCCCTTTGGGACCGGTTTAGTCCATTGAAAGTCCTCGTAAACGTGAAGACCCTTGCACAAGAAGATCAACCCTTCGACTCCAGGCACGAAAAAAAAAGCTCGGAGAAAAAGAAACCTTCAACTCCGATGACGCAAGAAGCAAAAGCCGGAGAAGAAGATCGAAGAGGCATCACCCCGTCGTCTTCATCAAGCCTTCAACTCCGATCAAGCTTAAAAGCCTAGAAAATAAGATCGAAGTGACATCACCCCATCGTCTTCATCAGGCCTTCGACTCCGATCAAGCCCAGAAGCCCGAAGAAGAAGATCAAAGTGACATCACCCCATCGTCTTCATCAAGCCTTCGGCTCCGATCAAGCCTAAAAGCCCAGAGAAGGAGATCGAAGCGGCATCACCCAATCGTCTTTATTAAGCCTTCGACTCCGATCAAGCCCAAAAGCCTGGAAAAGAAGATCAAAGTGACATCACCCCGTGGTCTTCATCAAGCCTTCAACTCCGATCAAGCCCAAAAGCCCGAACAAGAGGATCAAAGCGGCATCACCTCATTGTCTTCAACAACGTCCTCTCCATTCACAAAAAAAAAATCTTGGAGAAGGACATCCAAAGCGGTGCTACACCCGTCATCTTCAAAATAAAATCTTCAACTCCGATCACACCAAAGAAGCCCGAAGAAGAAGAGAAGTCAAGCCGACGCCACAACCGTCGAGGAAGCCGGAAGAATAAAAAAGAATCAGAGAACGTCGCTATCATTGTTCAAGGAGAAGATCAAGTCAAAGCAAAGCAAAACCAAAGTTAGAGAGCCAAAGCAAAGCACCGATAAAGACCGCGCCAAAGCAAAGCAAGTGCCAAAGCCAAGTAACTACGCGGCCATAAGCAAAGCATTGCACATTCTAGCCGATATGACACGAAGTCTGGAAGAACTAAAACATCGTAAGCTTCTACCCATCTACGTTCAAGCACAAGTGCCAAAGCAAAGCAAAAGCCAGAGTCACACCAAATCAAAGCCAAAGCCGAAAGCCAAAGCCAAAGCCAAAGCTGACGCCAAAAGCACGATCGACGTTATGAACCGACGATCAAGGATGCCGAGATCTAGCTAGAGCCGAGGGAGACACGAAGACAAAGGAACGAAGCCAAAATCCCCCTACCGAGAAAGTGCGAAGCACGGAAGGGACAAAAGCAACGACAAAAAATCCTCTCAAGAAACCCTCACCCTGTAAAGATCTCTATCCTGGGCAACCCCTCCAGAGCTCTCGCACGAAGTAACGTGGAGACGCGGATCAAAGGGACCCTCCAAATGATCTTTCCCACAATCTCCTGATCAAATCTTCGCCGCACCCGGCTCACCACCCCCCGAGTCCCCGGGTCCCGGCCTTTATAATCTTTGTGTGTTCGAAATAAAGACGACCCGAATCTATTTTTCGCGCATACAAAGACCTATAACATTTTCGTTGTGGGAAATTTTTGCGCCAAACGCTAAGTGCGGCAACTGAAACGTTCCCTAATATACATGACTCTAAATATTGTATATAAAAAGGGTATGGGTGAGATGTATGGGTCGTGGTATGCAGAAAGGGAGCAGTCTAGTTATATGTAAACTAATGCATTGGGCATGTGCAACAGTTGCTGATCTATGGACCCTTTTACACATACACAAATTAAAAATAGTCATTTTAGTATAAGGGTATGGACACATGAAATAGTGATAGGGGCATAAGGGCATATTGGTAATTTTTATAGCTCCACAATGAGAAGTGCAAGAATGCAACACATCCTTCCTTGCTTTTGTTTTAAGGACATAGAATCCAAATGCGGGGTATATGTACAATATGTATATGTCAAACTGTATTATCTACACAAGTTAGAAAGACTATCAGGTTTCCGGTGTCGAATATGGGTATTGAGGTATCCATACCCATACACATGCCTTTATCTGACAATTAATCGGGTAGATTCCCTATTCACATACCTTACCCAAGCCTTGTAAAAAGTATTAAGGTTCCCATGCCCAAAAGTTAATAGTGTAGAGTTTCTATACCCATACATACCCTACCAAGTAGAGTTCCTATGCCCATACCCTACCCAAACCTTGTACAACCCATACCCATACCAAACCTAATTCTTATAAAAACCTTGTACAATCGATACCCATACATGAAAATACATTTGTACCCATACTCGTACCAGATGTTTCGGGTCAGGGTCGGGTCACAAGTTAGAGGGGCAGTTGGGTTTCGAGTATGGGTATTGAGGTATCCAATGCCCATACCTTATCCAAACATTTCCCTTACCTTACTAGGTAAAGTTCCTTACCCATACGCTACCCAAACCTTGTACAACCCAAACCCATACCAAACCCCAAACTTGTAAAAATCTTGTGCAACCCATACTCATACATGAAAGTACATTTGTACCCATGCTTATACCATTTATTTTGGGTCGGGGTTGGGTCACAAGTTAGAGGGACCGTTGGGTTTCGGGTATGGGTATTGGGGTATCCAATGCCCATACCCTACCCAAACATCCCCTTAATGTATTTTTAAAACATAAATTGAGAAGGGTAAAATGGAGAATGTTGGTGCCAAAATTGTCACTAGCTTGTTGTCCACGTGGCAGTAATGGGAGGCAATGTGTGGAGACATCAGGGTCCCCCTAGGGGTCGTCCTCACCTTTGGATGCACCCTGAGAAGCCTCGATCAACCAAAGGGGCGACCTTGGGTATCCAAAGAAAAAGCCCCCCCTCCCCCCCCCCGAGGGTGAGCTCGAGATTCAAGGTTAACCCCGATTTTTGGGTAAGCAGCATCGTTCAAGAATACGTCTTGGAGTTCAAAGAACACTCCCAACAAAGCCGGCCTCCACCCTCATGAGTAGCTCGCATGCGGAAAAGGTCGCCTGTGGCTGACTCCCATAGCTCGCCCGGGAGGTAACCATGACCACATGTGATTAGCTCGCACGCGGAAGAGGTCGCCCGTGGCTGACGCCCACAGCTTGCTAGAGAGCTCACCCTGACCGCATGCGATTAGCTCGCATACGGAGGAGGTCGCCCATGACTGACGCCCACAGCTCGCTCGGAAGCTCACCCTGACCACACGCGATTAGCTTGCACGCGAAAGAGGTTGCCCGTGGCTGATGCCCACAACTCGCCCGAGAGCTCACCCTGATCGCATGCGATTAGCTCACATGCATAATAGGTCGCCCATGACTGACGCCCACAGCTTGCCCAGGAGCTCACCCTGGCCACACGTGATTAGCTCGCACGCTGAAGAGGTCGCCTGTGGCTGACGCCCACAGCTCGCTCGGGAAGCTCACCTTGCACGCGATCAGCTCGCATGCGAAAGAGGTCGCCCGTGGCTGACGCCCACAGCTCGCCCGGGAGCTCACCCTGACCGCCGCGATCAGATCGCAAGCAAAAGAGGCCTCCCATGGATGGCGCCCACAGTTCGCCCGGACCGCCATGATCAGATCGTATACGAAAGAGGTCGCCTGTGGCTGGCACCCACAGCTCGCCTAGGAGCTTGCCCTGATCGCACACGATCGGCTCGCCCACAGAAGAGATTGCTCATGACATAGTTCAAAGAACACTTTAAAAGATTCAGTACCCACAGCTCGCATGGGAGGTCTCCCTGATCGCACGCAATCGGCTTGCCCGCGGGTGTCGTCTACAGTAAAGCGGTAACGAGTCAACAAATATCACCACCCTTGTGGAACTACGTGGGCAATTGTGAGCCACATTAGCCGGCCAATGTCAGTCTAGAACATCCTAGATTAAAGCCTTCCAGAATCTCCACCTGGCATGGACAAGACCGGTGCGCCCCCCCCTCACCATCGCCTGGTAGGCTAAACGACAAAGGTCATTAAATGGCCCATATGGGCTAGCACGTGAAGGTATAGAAGGTGCGAGAAGGAGCAACCACGTGTCAAACTTTGGCGGTCTGCAAAAGGATATAAAGGTATGATTCCCAGCTCCAAAGTACAGGATTGAAACTCGAAAAGCAAGACATTTTCTTACTTCTAAACCTTCTCCTTTTCGAACCATCACTGACTTGAGCGTCGTAGGTTCTGCGCTCCTCACGGAGCCAGCCGCTCTCATATTTTCTTTACCTTGTAGATCGAGCACCCGAGCTAGTGAAATTTTCCCCCCGACATTTTGCGCAGTCTGTGGGATCTTTCAACTGGTTCTTGTGAGAACGCTCACGACCACACGGTCGAAAGTTATGCTTTCGCAGGAGACCCTAATGGCTCCTGCCACGCGGGGATAGAGACGGGTGAAGGCTTGCACCGTATCTGCATGAAGTGTGATGACGGCTCAAACTACCCATCCCCTTGCCCCGCTCAGTGACCAGCTCCTCATGGAGATGTTGGCTACCTAGCGGGCCATGATGAAGGAACTGACGTGACTACGCTAGGTTCCCACGATGAGCGAAAGAACTGATCCCCCCTCCCTCGGGATCGAGCAATGGAGGAGAGGATCAACGTGTCAATCTCGGCAACCAAGAGTGTCGATAGGGGTCGCTCCCCCAACGCGACCTCTTCTGATCCCAGCGTCACGTCAACCTACACTGGTGCCCACGCGACGGACATCCCAGTAGGAGCCCTCCATGGGAAGCGTAGTCGCAAACAAGACAAAAGAATCGGCTCTCGGGCGACTTCAGCGACTTGTCACCTAGTATTCCAGCAACGAGACAACTCTGCCTTCGGTCCCCCCTCACCGGCAAAGCTGAAGTGCAGGGTCTGACGAGTCAGAGGCGAGGTATCAAGGGCGAGATCCTAACCCATGCCATCAGCTTGAGTGGAAACCCACGGTGGAAGTGTTACCCCGTGCGGAGACTCGCGAGGTGACAGCCTCGCACAGACCTTTCCCGGTGCCGAGACGGCTACCGGTGAAGCGACGGAGCGATCACCAGGATATTGCCCCTGAGCACTGCCGCTGCGAGAGTGCGATCCGACCTCGAGAAAACGTGCAAGATCATATTGGGCCTGCGCAGTCGCTCTTAGGGGATCACCCTGGGCACTGACAGTTACCCGGCATGCCCGTCGACCTTTTGGAAGACCTGGCCGCTCAGGGAGGGAGCTCGCCCTTCATGAGGGAGGTGCATCAAGGAGACTTCTTCCAGCTCTGGACTCCTCCAAAGTTCATCCTATTCGATGGATCACAAGATCTAGTCGACCATATGTTAGCTTACCGAAAGTTGCTATTTTTCCAAGACCAGGACCATGTTCTGTGCCGTGCCTTCCTGAGCAGCTTGATGAGTTGGCCCTGGACTGGTTTCATAAGTTACTGCCAGGCTCGATCCTGTGGGGGATGATTTCCGTACCGACCCAAAAACTCTGCCTAACTAGTCAATTGAGGTTGAGTAGGTCTTTGATTGATCTGTTGAATGGTGATCGATCTGTTGAATGGGAGGTAGGTTCGAAGGTCGTTGTCTTAGTGACTTTGAGTTAAGACTTTCGATATGCAAACAGTAAAAAGGTTGACACAAAGTGTGATCTCGGAGTTCAGCCGAAGCCTACGTCTCCGTGCTATAGGGAGCAACCCGAATTCACTAACACTTCACTCGAAGTGACCTCGACAGGCCGAGTGTCACTGATCTCTTTGAAAAGAAGTTCGAAGAAATAGAATATCGAAGTCAGAGCTCTGGGTTTTTGGGTTATGGTCTCTGGTTTCAAGAATCAGATTTTTGGTCCTTTTACATTTGAAGGGTCTGCTATATAGAAAAACTATGGGAGGAAATCCGGGGCAAATAGTGGTTTTTGCCTTCGTATCCGGGGATTCCCCAGGCAGGGCTGGTGGGTCTTGCTGTTATCTATGTGGACCTACCAGGCAGGGCTGGTGGGTCCTGCTGTTGTCTGTGTGGACCTGCCAGGCAGCGCTGGTGGGTCCTGCGATAGTCTTCGTGGGCCCTCCAGGCAGGGCTGGTGGGTCCCGCTGTCGTCTACATGGACCCCCTAGGCAGGGCTAGTGGGTCCCGCTGTCGTCTTCGTGGACCCCCCAGGCGTGACTGGTGGGTCCTACGGTAGTCTCCGTGGACCCCCCAAGCGGGGCTGGTGGGTCCCGCGGTAGTCTCCGTAGACCCCCCAAGCAGGGCTGGTGGGTCCCGCTGTTGTCTCTGTGGTTCCGCGGTATTCTTTGTAGGCCCGCCAGGCAGGGCTGGTGGGTCCCACTGTCATCTGTGTGGACCGCTCAGGCAGGGCTGGTGGGTCCTGCAGTAGTCTTCGTGGGCCCTCAAGGCCGGGCTGGTGGGTCCCGTTGTCGTCTGTGTAGACCCCCCAGGCAGGGCTGGTGGGTCCCGCTGTCTGTGTGGCTTCTAGTCAAAATTTGCACCCACAGATCCCAAGCTTCACTACTCTGTCCGGGTTGTTCCTGGAACAGTACCAGTGCAATCGACAACCCCCTAAGCAAATCGAATCATTGTTCGGTCTCACCATGGGTGCACGGGAGACCCTTCGGTGCTTTTCGATATAATTCCGGAATGCCTACCTTGCCCTCGAGGACTCAACCGGGCGAGATTGGATATCCGTGAGTGCCTTTTGGAGCTTGCTCCCGAAGGAGGTGAGCTTCATGACGCTATTGTCATTTCTGATCCCTGTACCATGATCGAGCTCTTCGCCTTGGTCTAGCAACACATTAAGCTTGAAGATATGGTGTTAAATCGCTGAGGAAAGATTGCCGAACAGCAGCTTCCTCCTACCTTGCTTGTAGGCGCCCTCTTGTAGTCCATTTTGTAAAATAAAGGGTGTTTGGACTAAAGGAGTTTTTTTTTAATTTGTGCTTGACAGTGATCTACAAAATCAGCTCGTACACGCGCGATCAGCACACACGCAGCTCCCTCAAAGAGCTGCTCTTATGCGATCAGCTTGTACACAGCTCCCTGAAAGAATAGTCTGTCGTCGTGTGGACTTAAGGCATGACCGGGGTTCTCAGTGCCGTCCCGAACGACCTTGAGATCACCGAGATAGTCTGCTGTCTAGGGAACTTTAAACATGATCGGGGTCCTTCACATTCACATACCATGATAGGAAGCACCCCGGGGTGATCTAAGGGGACCTGAATGGGTGATCACCCATTTAAGCGACCTGAAAATCTCTTGGTAACCCCTCGAAACTCAGGATTGGTGAGATCGCAAAGAGAAGTGCTAAAGCCGCCAATGGCCGAGCTGAGGGTATGTCCAGTAATCAAGGTTGTAGAGGGAACTTAACCGGGCAGGGGGAAGCTAGCACTTAATTTATTTTTCAAAATAGAAATATTGACTCCTTGGGACCTGGAAGTTTTGAATTATTAGATTTATGTTTTGTTGATTTTCCGAGCTCAAGGATCATATTGTATTTTATCGAGCATGTCCTGTTTCCTGTTTGCATACCATTTTTTAAAATGAGTGGAACTTTTTAAGCAATTTAGCTGCCTTGCTCGGGGTAGGACCCTTAAGATCGCTGAACAACCTCATAAGCAAGCACGTAGACAGACATCAAAGACAAAAAGAGAGGACAAAGGCGAACAAAAAAGGATTCACTATCGAAAAGCCATTACAAGGATAAGGACAACGAGCTCATGGTTTGCTTGCCTGGTACCACACAGCTTACCTCGTTAAGCGACTTAGTGGCATCACGGGCAGATGCGATGGAGACACCTTACGCTACCTGATGCAACGCAGCTTAGCTCGTTAAGCGACCTGGTGACATCATGGGCAGATGTTGTAACATCCACCCCAAACACACAAGATTTTATCCGCTTTGCCTGTGCCCATAGAACTTCCCAGGGAGGTCACCCATCCTAGTACTGCTCTCGCCCGAGCACGCTTAACTACAGAGTTCTTACGAAATCCGTAACGGCGCACGATTTTAAAATGCGTCTTCTATGTTTGGGAGGGGAAATTATATAAGTAGCTCACGATCTCCTTCTCTCCAGGCGATGTGGGGCTAACTCATGACCTTGTACACCTCACCTCACCTTATCCATCTTGGCATTCCCGTCTCAGGAGTCTTGGCTCTTGGCCTATTGGATCTTGGTCGTCACAATTCACCCCCCCTTAGGGCTACACGTCCTCGTGTAGGGTTAGACCCCCCCATAGCGAGGAGAACCGGCTCTGATACCATTTTGTAACATCCGCCCCAAACACACAGGATATTGTCCACTTTGCCCGTACCCGCACGAGAACTTCCTAGGATGGTCATCCATCCTGGTACTACTCTCGCCCGAGCATGCTTAACTACGGAGTTCTTACGAAATCCGTAGCGGCGCTCGATTTTAAAACGCGTCTTCTATGTTTGGGAGGGGAGATTATATAAGTAGCTCAGGATCTCCTTCTCTCCAGGTGATGTGGGGCTAACGCATAGCCTTGTACATCTCACCTCACCTCATCCATCTTGGCATTCCCGCCTCAGGAGTCTTGGCTCTTGGCTCTTGGCCTATTGGATCTTGATCATCACAGACATGGTAGAGACGACTTACACGGTTTTATGCCACGCAGTTTTGCTCATTGAACGACCTGGTGACGTCATGGGCAGACGCGATACAGATGCCTTACGCGGCCTGATGCCATGCAGCTTTCGTTGAGCAACCTGGTGATGTAACAGGGTAGATGTGATGGAGACGCTTTACGCGGTCTGATGCCACGCAGCTTAGCTCATTGAGTGACCTGGTGACATGACGGGCAAACACGACGGAGGCACCTTATGCGTCCTGTTGCTACGCAGCTTAGCTCATTGAGCAACCTGGTGACATCATGAGCAGACACGACGAAGACACCCTACGCGGCCTGATGCCACGTAATTTTGCTCGTTGAGCGACTTGGTGATATCACGAGTAGACGCGGCAGAGGCACCTTACGTGGCCTGATGCCATACAGTTTTGCTCGTTGAGCAGCCTGGTGACATTACGAGCAGACGCGGCGGAGACACCTTACGCGGCCAAATATCACACCATATAGCTGACTTCATAGAATGGAATACAATTTAGCTGGAGCTGGTCAGTAGACAGAAGGATCGAACTGGTCTACATGGACAACTGCGCAGGGCTCCTGAGCGGGCGGAGCTTTATCTGACTGCCCCCTCAGGAGGGGATAATGATTGTGCCAAAATTGTCACCAGCTCGTTGTCCACGTGGCAGTAACGGGAGACGACGCATGGATACATCAGGGTCCCCCTGGGGGTCGTCCTCACCTTTAGATGCACCTTGAGCGGTCTCGGTCGACCGAAGGGGCGACATTGGGTAGCCAAAAAAATAGCCCCCCCCCCCCCCCCCAGAGTGAGCTCGAGATTCAAGGCTAATCCTGTTTTTTGGGTAAGCAGCATCATGACCATAATACGTCTTGGAGTTCAAAGAACACTCCCAACGAAGCCGGCCTCCACCCTCATTAGCAGCTCGCACGCGAAATAGGTCGCTCGTGGCTGACTCCCACAGCTCGCCCGGGAACTCACCCTGACCGCACGCGATTAGCTTGCACACGGAAGAGGTTGCCCGTGGCTGACGCCCACGGCTCGCCAGGGAGCTCACTCTGACCGCACGCGATCAGATAGCACAAGGAAGAGGTCGTCCATGGCTGATGCCCATAGCTTGCCAGGGAGCTCACCCTGACCGCACGCGGAAGAGATCGCCCATGGCTGACGTCCACAGCTCGCCCGGGAGCTCACCCTGACCGCACGCGATTAGCTTGCACATGGAAGAAGTCGCCCATGGCTGACGCCCACAGCTCGCCTAGGAGCTCACTCTGACCGCACGCAGAAGAGGTCACCCATGGCTGGCACCCATAGCTCGCCCGGGAGCTCACCTTGACCGCCATGATCAGATCGCACGTGGAAGATGCCGCTTGTGGCTAGCACCCACAGCTCGCCCTGACCTCCACAATCAGATCGCACACAAAAGAAGCCGCCCGTGGCTGGCGCCCATAGCTCGCCCGGGAACTCGTCCTGACCACACGCGATCGGCTTGCCCATGGAAGAGGTCGCTTCTGACATAGTTCAAAGAACACTTCAAAAAATTCAACACCCACAGCTCGCTAGGGAGCTCGCCCTGACCGCACGCGATCGGTTCGCCCACGGGTGTCACCTACAGTAAGGCGGTAACGAGTCGACATATGTCACCACCCCTGTGGAACTACGTGGGTAATTGCGAGCCACATTAGCCGGCCAAGGTCGGTCTAGAACATCCCAGACTGGAGCCTTCCAGAATCTCCACCTGGCACGGACAAGACCGGTGCGCCCCCTACCACCGCCTGGCAGGCTAAAAGACAAAGCTCATTAAATGGCCCATATGGGCTGGCACGTGAAGGTATAGAAGGTGCGGGAAAGAGCGGCCACATGTCGAACTCTGACGGTCTACAAAATACTATAAAGGTATGATCCCCAGCTCCAAAGTACAGGTTCGAAACTCGAAAACCCAGATATTTTCCTACTTCTAAACCTCCTCCCTTTCGAACCATCACTGACTTGAGCGTCGGAGGGTCTGTGCTCCTCACGGAGCCAGCCGTTCTCACATTTTCCTTGCCTTGCAGGTTGAGCACCCGAGCCAGCGAAAATTTCCCCCAACAGAGAACAAAAAATAGGATGGAAGGAAGAATGAGATAGTGGATTAGTGGGATTACCCTTCCCATGATAGCCTTTGTTTTTTTAATGGATAAATAAGATTCAATTGATTAGTGGCAAAAAAAGAGAAGGGCAATATGGAAAACAAAAAGTAGGATGGAAGAAAGAATCCTTGGTTTTTTAAATTGATAAATAAAACTCAATTGATTTGTAGCAAAAGGGTAATATTCTTGGATGGTATTTATGATTTGTGTAGGGATAAAACGGGAAGGAAAAAAATGACATATTACTGTCCTAGCCCTTGTGTTTGTTTTCATGACATAGGATTTAAAATACTGGGTATGAATTAATATATAAGGCGAAGGGTAAAATAAAAACTCATGCAAAAAGATGTAAGGATGTAAGGACCCAAAAGTGCGGATTTATCTGGAGGAAATGGATATGGATATGAATAATGTATGGATGAGATGCATTGGTCACGGATGTATGTAAATTATAGATCGGACGTCTCTCTTTTAATATCCAGAGTAAAAATTCACGACGACGGAAAAAAAAAAAAATTCAACAAGCCATGCTCTACATTCGCCACAATTACTGCAAATTTGACTAAAAATTTGCAACAATCTACAACAACGAACTATGGTCTAGTGAAAATTTATTGAAGCGGGGTCCCACCGAGCTAACAAAGTCACTGATGTTCTACGGCTTAAGTTTTAAGTCCGAGCTTACATGTTGCACAAAAATGCTAGTGATTTCCACCACATTCTTTGCTAATGACCGCATGGTACTTTTTTAAAGGACCTCGATCATGGGCAATACATCACCTGTTAGTGCTTAGAGCACAAGAAAGATCAAGGTTCAAATCTTACGTTTGCTTGTAATATTACCACACATGAGCATAGATAAAAAAACGTACGTCATGAAACTGGGCGATAAGCCAGCCATAAAAGCGACAAGTGTAATAGCATGCTCGTAGTAGAAGCCCGTAAAATCTCTAGGGTTGTCATGTTGTGGTACTACCTCAACGTCACGATCTGGTGGCACCGATGGAACATATAGGCCTTAATGCTTGAGTAGTGTGGTGAAGTTTTAGTAGGCTTTCGTATCACATGGATCAAGAGAATGGGAGGTCCGATTGCTATGATAGGACATCGCAACTAGTGTGTTCTGATACCAAATGATGCAATTCAAAAACTATGGCACAAAAACTACTAACAAAATAAAAATGCTTGAACAAATATTTATAGAAATAAACACGCAACATGCTAGTGACATGCGTATATGTGAGACAAAGCATGTGTTAGATGAGCTAAGAGACGCAAATCGAGATGTGGCACAAGAGGGAAGTAGGGGAGAAGTGCCTACGTCGAGACATGGTCGATAAAAGAAGAATAGGGTCATCGGGAGGAGAAGGATGATGCACCAACATAAGGGGACGTCAATGCACCATCATGAACAAGAAGATGATGTACCGCCATCAAGAGGGAGGGATAATGCACCGCCAAGGAGTATGATGATGTGTCGCCGGAAAAGAAGATGATGCGCCACCAATTTGAGAGTCAAAGTGTCGCAAGAACTGGGAAGGAGATGGTACAAGTGTCGCTATCGAGGAGGAGGAAGCCAAACGAGACTTCCGAGATGAATCCATCAATCCATATACATACGAGGATATTTGTGGAGAAGAGGTTAAAAGAGGGGATTTTGGGATAGCACAAGATATTGCTTACCTTTTTATTATCTATATTCTATGAGAGTACTAGGTTTTTTTTATAGATTTTTTAAGTAAATTAAAAACAAATTTTTTACATCGTATGATGATACATCAAAGATGGATGCCACTCACCCACCAGGGGATTGGAGAGTTGGCAAAGCAACTGATGCTTTGGTGATGAGGTTGTGGGTTCAACTCTTCCTCCCCTCGATTTACCCAGGAGTGAAGTGGGAATTGCCGAGTGGGTCGGGCTTCACTCCCGGAGGGATTAGTCCGAGCCTGAAGTGGGCCATTGCCCGAAAGGTTTCGGGACACCCGCCGATGTCAAAAAAAAAAAGATGGATGCCACTTGTCAACCATCAATGTGTAGATGCTATAGATACTAGGGCATCGATAGCTGACTAGAGGTGAACAACGAGGGGAGGTGCCACGTGGCTTGTTGAATAATTACTTCAACAAAAATGATGAAGAACGTCATTGTCAAAAGAAGATTTTTGCAAAAAAGATTACTTCAACAATTTTTGAATAATTACTTCAACAATTTTCTCTTTTCAAAAAAGATTTTTTCTAAAATAGCCTCCAATTCTCACTAATTATTGGGAATAGACCTAGTTACTTTTTGCATTACTTTTCTGATAATTTTTTTTGTTTTGGACTAAAGTACCCCCGAGATTTATAAAGGGGTTCACTCTCAATTTTAAAGGGATTTGGTGCCGCTCCACTGATAATTTGCCTCCCCTTTTGATCGTTGACGTTTTGGGGAGAGACACGAGATGCATCCTATTTCATTGGCCACGATTGAGCCATGGGATGAATCCTAGGGGGCTGCTAGTACCACGACCAACTGTAGCCCACCACTGATTGTCGTCTCTCGCCCGTTGTTGTTGACCATCGGTAGATACCTCCCGCTGACAATCCCACCCCGTTGGCCACCACCCGCCGCCATCGTAGATCGTCAGCCACCACCCCCACTGACTACTGGTTACCCGTTGCCACTACCTGTCGGCCACCACTCGCGGTGGCCGATGGGGCAGCGAGGGTGGTGACCAGCGGCGATGGCGGTGGGTGGTGTCCGATGGTGCATCGACCATGCCGAACTTGCCTCTGGCTCTCATTTCCATATCCTATTTCACTGCAGCGCACCATAGAATGTGCCGACGTATTTTACTATATTGCCGCAGAAGAATGCGTCAGCACATCAGTGAAATGCTCCGACGCACATGGGTCAGCACATCAGTGAAATACTCTAGAGCATTTCACTGTGTTGCTGCAGAAGAATGCATCAGCGCATCATGCGTGCCGATGCATTTCACCGATGCTTCAGCGCATTATGTGCACCGATGCATTCCGAATAAAAAACATAGAAGGTACGTCGTGTCGAGCTTGCCTCTGGCTCTCATTTCCATCTCTCATTTCTTCCCTCTTGTTCATTATTTTTACATTACATCTATTCAATCTTTCAGTAAAAGCTACTGGTTGTGTTGACTTTATTTTATTATTACCTATGGACGGTCTCGTAGAGGATCACCCGAGGATCGTAACGCCTCCGAAATCATTGAATTCCAATGAGAAACGAAGAAGTTACATCATGTCGAACTTGCCTTCGTCTCATATTTTTATCTCCTATTTTACTTTGTTGTCACAATAGACTACAATGGAGCATTTCATTGCGGCGCTATAGTAAAATGTGCCAGAGCATTTCACAGCGGTGCATTCTACCCGAGGATGCGCCGCAGTAGAATTCGCCGGTGCATTTTATTTTGTGCGGTCGCAAATGATTCTGACTCTCATTTCCATCGCTCATTTCCTCCCTCGTTCACTTTGCATTACATTCATCCAATTTTCGATCAAAAACTACTAGTGGTGCTGACTTCATTTTATCCTCGCTTCTGAATGATCTCCTAGATGATCACCCGAGAATCGCAACACCTCTAGAATCACTGAATTCCGATGAGAAATGAAGAAGGTACGTCGTGCCGAACTTGCCTCTGATTCTCATTTTTATCTCTCATTTCTTCCCTTTTGTTACATTACATCTATCCAATCTTCCATTAAAACCTGCTGGTGGTATTGACTTTATTTTATTCTTGTCTCTAGATGATCTCATAGAGGATCACTCGAGGAACGCAACGGCTCCAGAATAACTGAATTCCAATAAGAAAAGAAGGTACACCATACCAAACTTACCTCGGCTCTCATTTCCATCTCCCATTTCTTACTGCCTATCGTCGCCATCGGCTCGACGGCAAGGGTTCACTAAGTACTTCACGCTATGTAAGAGAGTTAGGGATGAAAAATGACACCATCCTAATGATCTTCGGTAACAAGAGGTGGTTGAAGCGAGAAAAAATTCAATCGGAGAAGATGAACATATTTTTTTGACTTTTTATGTATTTTGTTTTAGTATTTAAGGGTAAAATGGTCACAAAAATACAACAGTTGTCCAGATGTGACATTTGGCACGTGCATGGTGCCTGAGCCCCCCCCCCCCCCCCCCCGGATCTAAATTTGTTATTTAGACTGCTTTTTGGGTTAATGTGTGAGAGGTCCCTAACAACATATCCATCCCGTGAACAGGAACCCTTAAAAGTTTCATTTAGCCTAAGGTCCCTGCCTTTTTTGGTAAACCCAAAATTAACCTTTTCCTGCTTTCTCCTTCCAACTCTCTCTCTCTCTCTCTCTCTCTCTCTCTCTCTCTCTCTCTCTCTCTCTCTTTCTTGCGTGACACGACCACCGCCAATGAGGAGGGAGGAGGTGGGCCTCCAGCTAGTGCATTGCACCCCACCGTCGACGGCAGCCACCGTCGACCGTGCATCGCATCCCACCCCGACGGTAGCCACTGTGATGACCAAGATCCAATAGGCCAATAGCCAAGACTCCTGAGGCTGTGATGCCAAGATAGATGAGGTGAGATGAGGTGAGGTGTACAAGGCCATGAGTTAGTCCCACATCGTCTGGAGAGAAGGAGATCGTGAGTTACTTATATAATTTCTTCTCCCAACCATAGAAGACGCGTTTAAAACCGTGCGCCGCTATGGATTTTGTAAGAACTCCGTAGTTAAGCGTGCTCGGGCGAGAGTAGTACTAGGATGGGTGACCACCCTGGGAAGTCCTCATGCGGGCACAGGCAAAGCGGACAAAATCTTGTGTGTTTGGGGTGGATGTTACAGCCACCATCAGTGAAGAGGGAGGAGGTCAGGCTCTAGCTTGTGCATCGCATCCCACCCCGACGACAGCCACCGCTGACCGGGGCATTGTACCCCAGCCCGACAGCAACTACCGTCAGTGAGGAGGTGGGGTCCGGCGGCGGCGAGCAGCGAAGGCATGCAGATATGGTTCGGTGGCATTAAAATGAAAATTTAAAATACAGTAGAGGATATTTTCATCCATATGTTTTCAGACTCCTTTAGCTTAATAGGTCTCTTTGTCAGGGACAGCTCACTAAGGCCGTGTTTGGTAGCCAGAATATTTAACTAAGAGAAAGCAATCTGATTCTAGGAATCTCATTCCTTTGTAATCGGATTACTTTGATATTGTTTGGTTACACATGAATATAAAGGGAAAAGTCAATCAGATTCCCCTTCCTAAATGAGGTGGTTTGTTTGGTTGGGAGGGAAAAGAAGATGGGAATCTTATCAAATTATTTAAAAACCCCTATGATATTAAATAGGCCCCCAAGATTCAGACTCCTTTGCTCTTTTATCTCCTAGTTGCTACAGATTTACTGTAGTTTCTATAAGAAAAATACAGATTTTATGCTCTCTGCTGTAAAGTAAAGTAAAAAGCAGTTTTGTTCTATACTGCAAAGTAATGTACAGTAATGCATGAGGCATCCTCCTAAAGTTCTTTTGACCACAGGACCTTCGAAGATTGTAGCATGAGCCAACATTGGTCGCACTCCATCTAGCTCACCGTCTTTCCTGAAGCTCCTCAATATCTCAAGAATTTCACTGAGAGAGTACGTGAAGTAAGAAAAGAACTCTCGGCCATCACAATTGGAATAGATAATGCTAATAAATTTAATGTTTACTTATTACATACTCAAATTTAAATCATAACAAGGTCTAAGAAATTTAAATTTTACTTATTACATACTCAAGTTTAAAGCATAAGAAGGTCTAAAAAATTTAAAGAGTACTTCGAACCTTCCCAAAAGACGTAGTACGTAGGTGCACTTGAGATTATCCGAAAGTAAGAGCAAGATGTCAATCTTCAAAGAATCACCGAGTATTATAAAACTAGCATCCACACGCTCCAATTCACTCAATTCTAGAATGTTCATCAATTGCTCACTAGCAGCAGGTCTATGATGATGTTGGTCCTCATTGAACAAAGCAGTACCTATTCACTCCATATTATGCTGAGAGGATTCTCGGTATTGCTGAGTCGCTTGAAGATGTTCCTGCATGATATCCACAAACTTAGCAAATGTCGACGCCAAGTGTCCCAAACTCGAAGCCCACACTTCGATGCTTCGGGTTCGCTTCCTACGGAAAGGTAGTTTGGAAGCCCCAAAAAACCTCTAAATAGATTGTTAGCCAATAGATGGCTTGGGGAATGATGCATTCGTCAACTTGATGTCATCCGATTCATCTATCACAATCCGATCAATGTTATCATATAGAGGGCCTTAGGCACTGCTGTCAAGGTCCTCAACAACATCAGCTATCGTTTTTGCTCTTAGACCATTTGCACGGTCTTTCCCGAACACCTCTGCCAAACTATCATAGTGGGTAAATGGCTTATTCCAAATCCTCTTAGCACCAACATGGACCTACAAGTTTATTTAGTAATAAAATGTGTTACATAAGAATATATCATTTACTTAATTAAACAATATTATCCACAATCTTAGCTTAACCAAATCATCAAAAATAGCCTTCTTGCATATGATCATTTTTTGTACCTCGTCCCAAGCAAATTCACTTGAATTGTGGATCATGTCTGTAATAGCGAGGGTTTGCTTTCTTAATATCTTCACACGAGACTCTATATGAGATTGCTTTTAAACCATATTCTGATAACTTCTCCTTTATGAGCTTCTTCATTTGTGTAAGGTAACCGGGTTTGAAATCATTGTCTGCCTTCTAGTATCCATTAATGCATAACTGCACTAGTTACTCTACTAGTGTTGCATCTTCCTTAATAGTCTATTATCTATTACTATGTGCCTTGGCACTCCTTTGTACAAATGAGGTATTTCTTGAATCCATCCTATATTTTTATATCCAAGATACACAAAGCATAAATAAAACAATAACAAATACCCAACATATATTTAAAACATCTTGCAAGCAATCATCTATAAATACTAAATAATCGATAAATAAAATAATATTTACATGTCTAAAGTATAAATACTACAAACAGATTGTAACAATTTTAGTTTGCTTTCACCTGGCATCCATCATATAAGCATTCTTATATAAAGGAGCAACTAAACTTTATTAAAACAAGTAAAATTTTATTTTAAATATCCTTAATATATCTTCAACAAACTGAAATGATAAAATAAGAATTAAAAATACCCTAACTCATACAAGTAAAACATCATCATGTATTTCAACTTTTAATCCACTCATTAAACATTTGTTGCACCAAATTTGCTCTCCAAACAACCCATTGTGTAGAGGAATCAACATATGTGATTTGGATCACCATGTGGCTGAGTGAAGACATATATACTTGAATTCACCATACTCTCCAACGGGTCTGTTAGTATTTCTCTTCTTATAAGATTATGGAGTAGACAACATATCATAATAATCTGATCGACATTGGTTTTTAATTAGATAAAATGAAGGACTTCTAAGGATAGCTCAACATAATTTAAGTAGTCTGAAATATCTCTTGATGACATTTATAGCAGCTGAATGTTTCACGTTGAAAAATTCCTCGGGAGTGATAGATTGATAGCCATCTCTCTAATCATTTGAGTGGTATCGTTACCCTCTATATGGTGCAAGAAATCTTTCACTATTTAGATAATCAGCATATACCAAATAGTAAGGATCTACATAGAAAGGCAATATAATTTTAATATTAAGATATATTATTGAAAATATGCAATTATAAATAGCAGCATAACGAATGAGAATATAATTTACTATAGGGCACCTTCAAGCTATTTCTCCTACTAACTACATCCCTAAGTACTCATGAATCCGTTGTAGACCCCTACCAACCAGGCAAGACATACACACACTATATATCGTGAGAGCAAACTCCGAATACATTCATAACTATTTCATTCTTTCTTGTCCGATACCTAGGCTTCTTAGACTCCAAAACATAAACTCTAATGTATGTCCCATCTAGCATGCCGAGATAATTCTAAAAAAAATAGATCATCAATTATAAGTAGTTACATATTTCAATCATAAAATAAGAATCAATTTTATGTAAGATTCAATTCAATACCTTAAACCATTTCCATCTATTAGCAATAGAGATCTTGGACACTGCCTTGAGATTTTTAAATAATTGTTCTTGGAGTCGTATGACTCCCTCCAATACTGCATTAAAGTGCCTACGTACTAATTGTCTCTCCTGATTGTTGGAATCGAAATTTGATAACATGAATCTTCATATGATGCAATATAATATGCAAGACCATAGCCACCATCTCTTCCACTATGCAATGCTTAGTATTTATCAATCGACAATACAAGCATAATAATTTCCATAGAGTGAAAAAACATATGTCTATCTATTCGTAATTGCTCTATGTATGTAAGGTCACTAATATTGATCAATCGGTTCAAATATTTATGTCGTGCTGTGGTTCTTTCAAATCCTTCATCAGGATCTTTATACTGCTATCTTATGACATGTGTGGGGAGAGGATTTTGACCGTCGTACGTGAACCTCCTCCAATAGTCAATTGAAGGTTTTACCCTTTGGGATATGGCGCGCTTCGAAGCGCTAGTTGTAACTTGCTAGGCTGTCACACAAGCACTATAGAATAGAGAAAAAGAGAGTTGACACTAGATGTGGTGATGAAGTTTGGCCGAAGCCTACGTCTTTGTGCGGTAAGACGCAACCTTTGAATTCACTATCTCTGAATGAAGTAGAGCTACTCTTGACAGGCCGAGAAGTGCTTCTTACAAGATGAGAGTGGAGAGGGAATTTGAAAACCAAAAAGCTTAGGGAGCTCTGAAAAACAGAAAGTAGGATTCTAGTTTGGATTTTTTGGGCTCTGGAATCATTTACAGGGTCTGCTATTTATAGAGGTTTGGTTTATCTGGAAAATATTCTAGGAATATTTTCCGAAATATCCGGGGTTTGGTAAATACCTGGGGGGATTTACTAGACCCCAGATAGTACAAGTGGGCCGCAAGCAGGGCTGCGGGGTCCCACCGTTAAACTCGTGGGCCCCAAACAGGGCAGCGAGTCCCACCGCTGGACTCGTGGTCCCCAAGTACGGCTGCGGGTCCAATCGTTGGACTCGTGGGCCCCAGGTAGGGTTGTGGATCCCACCATTGAGTATTAGCCAGATTTTGCACCCACAGTTACCCCCCTCCCAGCTAGATAGGTGTTAACCTAACTGGCTGGGATTTTCTGGTGCAAAGCCAATCGCTCGTCTGTCAACCATTTGTTCGGGAATATTCGTCGTGCATTTGTCGGCCCGTTGCGTGAGGTCGACCGTTGTCTGCCTGCCAACCCCCTTTCCGGGGTCGACTTTTGCCTGTTTACCGATCCTTTGTCCGGGGGGCCAACTGCTGCCTATCTACCGACCCGCTGGGCAGGGGCCGACCGTTGTGCTCGTTGACTCTCTACCGGGGCCGGCCGTCAGCCGTCTACCGACCCCCTGTCAGGGGGTCGACCATCGTCTGACTGCCGACCTACTGCGTGCGGCTGGCCATTGTGCCTGCCAACCCCCCTGCCAGGGGCTGGTCGAGTGTGCGTCTGCCTACCGGTTGCGTAGGGCTGACCGTTGGGCCCGACCACACCCCTGCTAGGGGGCCGACCGTCGTCTGTTAATTTGTCGACCCCCCTGTTAGGGGCCGACCGTCGTCTGGCTGCTGACCTGCTGCGCGCGGTCGACTGTTGACCCGACTGACCCCCTGCTAGGGGCCGGCCGGTGTGCGCGTCTGCCTATTGGTTGTGCAGGGGCCGACCGTTTGGCCCGTCGACCCCCTACCAGGGGGCTGGCCGGGGTGTGCGTTACCCCCTCCCAGTTAGGCAGGTGGGGAACCTAGTTGATTGGGACTCCACAGGGCAATGTCGGCGGCTGGTGCCGATAGGCAATTGCACGAGTGGGGGTCAGGGGTTTCGGGCCAAAAAAACCCGAGGGGCGGGGGGTTTTGGGCAAAATAACTAGGGGGTGGGGGGGTTTTTGGCAAAAGAAACTGGTGGTGGTGGTGGTGGTGGTGGTGGTGGTGGGGGGGGGGGGGGGTGTTTGGGAAAAAGAACTTAGGGGGGTGTTTCGGGCAAAAGTCGCAGAGGGCGGGGGGTTTCTGGCAAAAGTCACAGGGGGCGGGCGGCTTTTGGACAAAACCCCAGGGTATTTTGTTCGGGCCGCAGGGTTAGGGGGGTTTTGTGCAAAAGGGCAAAAATCGGGGTCTGGCCATGAACAGGGGAGGGAGGAGTAGCCGAGCGGCGACGAGGCTGTCGGTTGCGGGACACGAGGGAGGCCGGTGGGCACGAGGGATGCCGGGGGGGATGCCGGGGGGGGGGGGGGGGGGGGGGGGGGGGGGGGGGGAAGGACGATGATCTTGATATCGCAGCTCCGGAACCCGGCCTCGTCGAAGACCCGGCTCACGACCAAGTCGTCCAGAATGGCGAGCACGAGCTGCTGCAGCTCCACCTTGACCCCGGCGAACGACGACGACGAGGTGGCAGAGGAGGAGGAGCTCTGCTGCTGGTGGTAGAGGTGGAAGGTGTCCGGGTTGCGGCGCTGGTTGGCCTGGGAGCGCTTGATGGTGGCCATGAGGGAGTTGGAGATGGGGGGCTCCTCATTGGGCGAAGCCTGCTGCTGCTACTGGAGGTGGTGGGAGGCCGGGCTGCGCGAGGGCGGTGGGATGTAGTGGCCGGGGGTTGGTGCTGACAGGTGGGAGGCCGGGCGGCGGGAGAAGGCAGTATGCGGTGGCCAACCCTTATAAATAGTCAACCCGAAATAATTCAGATCTAAAATCCAACCATAATCCCACATACGGCGCCAAACTGTGGGGGGAGGATTTCGGCCGTCACACGTGACCCTCCTCCAACAGTCGATTGAAGGTTTTACCCTTCGGAATGTGGCGCGCTTCGAAGCGCTGAGCTGTAACTTGCTAAGCTGTCATACAAGCATTGTAGAATAGAGAGAGTGACATTAGATGTGGTGACGAAGTTCGGCCAAATGTTACATCTCCGTGCGGTAAGACGCAATCTTTGAATCCACTAACTCTGAATGAAGTAGAGCTACTCTCGACAGGCCGATGAGTGCTTCTTACAAGATAACAGAGAGTGGAGAGGGAATCTGAAAACCAAAAAACTCAAGGAGCTCTAAAAAACAGAAAGTGGGATTCGGGGTTTGGATTTTTTAGGCTCTGGAATCATTTACAGGATTTGCTATTTCTAGAGGTTTGGTTTATCTATGAAATATTCTAGGAATATTTCCTGAAATATCCGGGGTTTGGTAAATACCCGGGGGGATTTATCAGATCCTAGATAGTGCAAGTGGGCCCCAGGCAGGCTGCAAGTCCTACCGTCGTACTCGTGAGCCCTGAGCAGGGCTGCGGGGTCCCACAACTGGACTCTTGGGGCTCCAAGCAGGGCTGCGGGTCCCACCGCTGGGACTCGTGGGCCCCAAGCAGGACTGCGGGTCCCACCGTTGGACTCGTGGGCCCCAGGCAGGGGCTACGGGTCTTACCGTTGAGCGTTAGTCGGATTTTGCACCCACAACATGTTTTTGAAAATATCATTGTAACATGACAATTAGAAAGACATTGAACAACGCTGCTAATTCAATTTAAAATGTTCCATGTATCTTCCATTATATTTTGATAATTAAATTCTCCTAAAATAAGAAGAAAAAACATCATTTCATAATGTTGTTAAGATCCATCTATAATGAACAAAAATAATTTGTTAAATAATTCAAAAAAAAATTGTGATTTCTTGGTTAAAAGGGCATGTTCAAAAGTTTTTATATCATAGGTCATGTGTTCAAAACCTAACCATCTAGTTTTTTCTCAAAAATAATGTGGTGGCTCAAGCCCGGCCCATGGTGTTCTCGGACCGGGCCGGGTTCGGACCGTTGACTTGCGAGTTGGGGTCGGGGTGTTGATCAGCCGGGGCTCGATTCGGCCGTTGACTTTTGAGCCGAACTCGGGCTAGGTTCAGATTGGTGGGCTTTTTTTACACCCCTAACCATAGCAAACATAGTAAAATTTTTACCCCAACAGAAAACGGATGTTGCCACGTGCTACAATTTTAATAAGATGGGATACAAGAAATACCCTATTTGTTTCTAAAGGAGTGGAAGGGCATATAGGGAAAATAAAAAAACCAGATAACAATCCAGGAGATTGGAAAGCGATTTAATTGGGTAGGCAGAGCATCACTATCTGACGGTTAGGGGGGGAAATCTTTCCCGTGGAAAGACTTTTCGGTTTTATTCCATGCCAACCAATCGGACTTTAGGGGGGGGGGGGGGGGGGGGGGGGGGGGGGGATCCTGTGCCGATTCCCTCTCTTTCCCGTTGCTTTCCAGCTACCAAACACGGCCTAAGTCTCCCTTGTTTTTTAGATTGTACGATTAGCATTACTCAAGCGTAATAGGCTCGCAGGCATTATCTTTAGAGATCAAAGAAGGTCTCGTGTGGAATTTCCTACATGTGGAGCGTAATGGCCAAAGATATTCTGAGTCATAAAAAGACTAGCACCTCCATAACTATGTACGCAATCCCAGGTCGGGGGCTGCCTAACCCTCCCTCCAATTTTAGGAGGGGTTCTAAAAAAAAAACTATGTACACAATCCTAGAACGCAAACTCTAGTGTTGCACTTACTTCCTAGTTGAGCACCGACCCTGTCTTGAGCGTCGAAGTGCCTAGGGGTGCACATGGTTCGGTTTGGACCGGTTCCGGGATAAACCAAGAACCAAACCGGTCCCAAAGGTTCTCAAATATTTGGAATCAGAACCGGACCGTAGGGAGCATGGAACCGGACCAGACCGAATCATATAAAACGGGTTAGGTTCGGGTTCAGTTCTCCGGTTCCACTAGTTTTCTATGCACTCCTAGAAGTTAGCATAGGTCCATCAGTGAAGCATATAGAAATAAAAAAAATATTAAAAAACCGAGGATACAACAAGCAATCCCAAAGCCAGATACAGATCAGTAGGGCCCGTTACATAATGGCCCTACCTGCATCACTCGTATTACCCGACCCATTAATGCATTATGCATGTACATGAACCGGTTTGGTTCGGTTCGGATAACTAGAACCCAGAATCGGAAACCGAACCGGTCCCCCTACGGTTCTGCACTTTGGGAACTAGAACCGAACTGATCCTACTAGAAACTGAACCAAAACCCTACGGTTCGGTTCGGTTTCGGTTCACCGGTTTTTTTGTGCACCCCTAGCCTTGGGGTGCCCCATGTTTCATGAGGAAATCATCTAGAGGTAACGATCCAGTGAGATATTGAGATATATCTCGTGAAACCAACCCACTGATATATAAAGTTATATCTATATATTATATATAATATATATATATATATAATATATTATATATATATAATATATATATATATATATATTATATATTATATATATATATATATATATATATATTATATATATATGGGGACGGGGAGCCTGGACCTCAGGTGCAGCGTGAACGCTCTGCACCTGAGGCTCTCTGCGCGCGACAAGTGTCGAAATCGGGGAGAGATCGGAGAGCCGCGCGGGGGGAGTCCGGACCGCTGCAAAATTCTGTGGCCGTCCCAACGAAACCTCTAGACCGTCTGATCCCGTGCATATTACCCCGTCTCGGTGAAATCGATCTGCTCAACTCCTGTGCAGCACAACTCCCATCCGTTTCGATTCAATCGAATCGATACGGATGAAAAATCTTTTTCGCTGTTATTGTAGCGGCTACAGTAAACAGCGAAAAAAAATTCCATCCGTCGATTCCAATCGATCGAATGGATGAGAAATTGACCGGCCCCATTATGTGTATTAATTCGATTCCCATCCGTTTTGATCGATTGGGAATCGAACGGATGGAAATTTTTTTCACTGTTACTGTAGTCGCTACAGTAACAACGAAAAAGATTTCCATCCATTTGATCTATTGAATCGAACGGATGGGAGTTGTGCTGCACGGGAGTTGGCGATCGATTTCACCGAACGGGTAATATGCACGGGATCAGACGGTCTAGAGGCTTCGATGATAACTTTGAGAAACCTATCTAGAGGTTTTAGAATTTGATGAAAATTGGTGGAATATGCTCTCTATGACAAGTTGATCATCCTCACAAAAAAATCATCAAATTCTAAAACCTCTAAGGGCATCAAATGTTAGAAGATTTATCAACCGCCCATTAAAACCAATAATTTGAATTGTGTATTTGATGCCTCTAGAGGTTTTAGAATTTGATGATTTTTTGTGAGGATGATCAACTTGCCATATAGAGCATGCTCACCAATTTTCATCAAATTCTAAAACTCTAGATAGATTTTTCAACGTTATCTCATAGAAGAGTTATCTCACTGGATCGTTATCCTCTCTCTCTCTCTCTCTCTCTCTCTCTCTCTCTCTCTCTATATATATATATATATATATATATATATATATATATATATATATATATATATATATATATATATATATATATATATATATATATATATATATATATATATATATATATATATATATATATATATAAATATGGGAAATGAGTTCCTATGACATGTCATAGGGAGTACCCTATGATATATGGTGAGTTAGGAACCCTAGAATATTTAGAATGTTCTGAATTTTTATGAGGATGATCACCCTATCTTAGATAGGACCCCCGCAAAAAATCGGCTCATTCTAAACCTTCTAGAGGTATCAAATATGATTTTCAATTTAATAGTTAAAATGGATGGCCAATAAAGCTTCTAGCATTTGATGCCCCAACAAGTTTTAGAATGCTTTGATTTTTTGTGGACATTCTAAGGTAAGGTGATCACCCTCAAAAAAATTCAGCACATTCTAAACATTCTAGCATTACTAATTCACCATATGTCATAGGGTACTCCTTATGACATGTCATAGGAACCCAGCCCTCTCTCTCTCTCTCTCTCTCTATATATATATATATATATATATATATATATATATATATATATATATATATATATATATATATATATATATATATATATATATAGAACTTAACCATTTGATACTGTAAGCCATGCTCAGATAATATATATTATCAATTATTGCACTCAGTCATCCGATACAGTGAATCCAAACCACTATTCTCTAACCTTGAATATCGTGTCTCCGCATCTTTTCAGGTTTGACAGATGAATTAGGCCGGCTCTCGAACTTCTTTTCTTCTCGAACCATGTTACGTTGATCGTCGCTTTCGAAACAACCAAGTATATCCCTAGCTGGCTAGCTCCTCTTTCTCCATGGTCTTCGACAGGATTGGGCAATGACTGAGGTAATGTTCCAACATTCGGAAATTAGATACCTCACATAAATTGTCCCGCTCGAGGAACGTCTTCCCCTCACGCTGCACAAACAAGGGCTAACACTTGTCCGATGATCCCATGATGAAACGGTTGAGGGCGATTATCATGTCGGTCAATCGTTGAACATCCTTCTTTGATCTGGGGAAGGGAATTTCTTAGCGAGCTCTGACCTGATCGGGATTCACTTCGATACCTCTACTGGTCATCAGGTGACCAAGGTACTCTCGAAGGCTCACTTCAAAAGTGCACTTGGCAAATTCAACTTCATATTAAACCTTATTAACCCTTAGGTGTGGTCTTTGTAGAGGGTTTTTACTCCTCCAGCCGTTATCTAAGCCCTCAAAACTTTGACCACTTGTTGCTCTTTTTGCCTCCATGCAGGGATGGCAACGGTGCGGTTTAAAACCGTGAACCGCGGAAAACCGCACCGCATGGTGCAGTTTTGGTTTGTCAAAATATAAAACCGTCACAGTGCAGTGCGGTTTCGGTGTTGCAGTGCGGTTTCGGTGTTGCCCAAAATCGTAAAAAATTGCACCGTTTAGACCATTATAATGTTAAATCGTGGTGCACCGCACCGCATGGTGCGGTTTCGGTTCTACAAATGTACACCGTCGCGTCACGGTGCGGTGCGGTGCGGTGCGGTTTCGGTTTCCATCCCTACCTCCATGTTTGTTTCTCGGGCCTACTTTTGTGTTTGTTGGAGAATTAGTCCCACCTCGGTAAAGTATAGGGCAAAAACGATCTTTATAAAAATATAATGGGACCTCATTTCAAAACCTGGATTTTGAGATAGAAGAAATCTCACATGGTATCAGGACATAATTGTATCACTCATCTGCCGGGTGTGATCCCCCCACATCCATTATCCACATGACAATGATCATAAAAATATTGAGCTACACGTGAGAGGGAGTGTTGGAGGATTAGTCCCACCTCGGTAAAGTAGAGGGCGGAAACAATCCTTATATGTATGATGGGGCCTCATCTCAACACTTAGGTTTTGGGATAGAGGAAATCTCATAGTGTTGGACTGTGGGCCTTGGCCCATGTCTTGCTTTAAAATGGGCCCACATGTCGGTAGACCGTAGATGGCTAGTCCAGGTGGAGGCATTGTTTTAGGTACCCTCTCACAACTAGGTAAATGTCAAACATTCCGAGAAACCCTAATGACATAAAATAAACCTAGCAATTATTACATATGGGCCCCACCTAGAAACTAGGCTGATTGCATATTAGCTATTTAAAACTTTGTGTTTGCATATCGACCCTTGAAAATTAGATTACATGTTCATATCGAGCCCTCAGGTTAATCGGCATCTATTTGCAGATAATATTATAGGTCAATTCATGGTTTGTCGTTACCGGGTAAGCTTCAACCTTGGTCTGCCATGTACCTGGGGTCTCAAATGACAATTTTACCCTTAATATCACTTAAGCAGACCTTATCGGCTCTTCATTTGCCCTAATTTTAAGATTTTTTTTAATGATTTTCTGGGCCTACCCTTTTCTCTTCTAATGAATCATCTCATTAAAACCACCTTATGAAAAGTAACAAAAACTGTGAATATACCTGGAATACTCCCCCCCCCCCCCCCCCCCTCCCAAATAGGCGCCACTTAACTCGAGGGGTCAATTTCACAAATAATCTAATTTCATGGGTTGATATCTAAATTCCAAGGGTTAATACACAATTAACCTTGTTCCCAAGGGCTATATGCAAAAATCCCTAAAAATATATAAAGATTCTGAGGTGAAACCCATACTTTTTTTTTTTTTGAGAACCACTCCATAGTAGGGGGTGTTAATTGGTTTGGTTTGACCTGAAAAACCAAACCAACCTAATTGGTTCGGTTTGGATCGGGTTTTTTAAATGTTTGGTTCGGTACGGTTCAGTCCAGTTCCAAAAATTAAAAAAATCGATCAGCTCGGTTCAATTCTGGGACCTAAGTTTTGTAACCTGAACCAACCCGAACCGATCCACTGTGATATGCGTGCTCGTTGAATAGTCACCATTAGATTACATTAAGCTTTATAGATTGATATTGTATGAAGTTGGTTGTATCTTTATCTCATAAGATTGTTATTTAGTTAATTAGTTGTATGTTCAAGTAGGTAGTAGCTACCTATATTATTGATATAGTTCTATGTTCATGGTTGTCTAGCAATTTGATTAACTTGCAGAATCGAGCAGAAGCAAACAGAACTTTTTTTTGTTTGGTTTGGTTTTTAGCAAGGAATGCTTGGGTCAGTTTCTTTTTCAGAGAACCATGAACACCCCTACTTAGTGAATTGGAGGCTTGCTGATCCAAGTGGATTAGCCAATCCGCGTCACCATTTTCCTCCATGACAACATGCTTGGTCTTGTGCAATTTGCGTTACATGATGCAGTGGGGATGCAACATGTGCAGTTGAATCACACAGCCTTTGTTGTGTGTTTCACCTACATATTTTTATATAGACATAAGTTGAAACTGCTATGGTTTTTCGAAACTATAGCGAACCAAACAATGGGCGGTGCAAAGTGTTGATGTCACGTTCCAACTACTGAGAGTCGCCTTCAATCCATAATGGCGAGTTAGTGAACATAGTAAGATACACGAGAAGACCATGTTACAGACCCATCGACCTAGCAATAAAAATAGAATGACTATGAGTTGGTAAGTATCCGTACGCAATGATACGCCCCGTGAATCATAAACAATAGGAGAAAAAAATTGGCGATCGGATCGATAATTACGATCAGCCAGTGGCTTTGCGCCGCATAAGGGTAAGTAGGTAATTTAAAGTCCAATGAAAATGACCTTCTTTGTCTCTTCAAATTATCTTCTTATTCTTATATTAGGGCTGGCAATTTCGGACCAGACACGACCCGACATGAAGTTAGCAGGTCTGGTCAGGCTAAACGGGTTCGGGTCGTAAACGAGTCGACAAGATAGACCCGTTTAATAAACGGGTCGGGTCGGGGTTTAGAGTCTGGACACAGTAAACCCGAGAAGGCCCGTTAAAAATTCAACGGGTCGTGTCGTGTCGGGTCTACCCGCAATCCGATAGTTTAGTATATAGTATCAGCGGGTCTATCGGGTTAGGTCTGATCTAGTCGGATTGGGTCAATTGAATAAACCCGTGTGGTAAACGGGTCTTATCGGGTCTACCCATTTATAAACGGATCGGGTACATATTTAGGATCTAGACACAATTAGTTAAACGGGTCGGGTCCGGTTCGAGGGGTTTTGGACATGACCCGAAACTAGACACGACCCGAACCCAACCCGACCTGACCCGACCCATTGCCGCCTCTACCTTAGATGGCGCAATGCCACGAGTGGGTGGTAATTATCGATCTTCTAAGCTGGTCGTCAATTAGTTTCTCTGAACAATAGCCCCACTTCATACAACAAGGTGTCCATGTTTTTTTTGGGTTAAGTTACACTTCAGTGATATAGCTTGGAGGGGCATGCTATGCTACGGCATGCGGTGCGTGCGGCACTGCACCGTAGCCATCTGATGCACGCACATCAGACTGCTACGATAAAGTGCCGCACTTATCGTATGCCGCATTATAGCATTTCTCATAGTTTGGATTATTATATATTAGATGTAGTGTGTGTGTGTTAGTATTCTATTAGTCCCACCATTATGTTACCACAACCGAGGTGGGACTAATAGAATACTAATTAGAAGTATTCTATTAGTCCCACCTCGGTTGTGGTAACATAATGGTGTGCGTGCTCTCTCTATATAAAGAGAGGTAGTCTTATGTAATACAATTGTGAGATTAATGAGATAATACAAGGAGATTTTCTCCCCAATCCTATTCTCTCTCCCCCTCTCTTCGTAACATGGTATCAGAGCCAACCTTCCTGGCCTAGGGTTTCGAAAATCCTTCTCTAGCCTCGGCCTCCTCGGTCGCCATCGGCGACCTCGGGGAGGCCAGGCATAATAAAATTTTGTTTTCCCTCACGTGTGCGAGCGAGTTCGGCCCTGCGCCCCCGCCATCCGAGCGCTGCGTCGGTGGCGTCCTCTCTCCGGTACAGCAGCCAGATCTGGCGCCCACCGTGGCGCCCCCCCTCGGTCTGCTTGACGGCGTTCTTGCGCTCCCTCCATCTGCAGCTCTGCCTCGCGGATGGCAACGGCCTTGATGGCCTCGACCTCAGCCACCTGTGCCTGTCGGGTCCACCCGGCCTTCTTCATGGCGAGCTCGGCGTTGGCGATCAGGCAGATGGTCGGTTGGACTTGGAGAGAGAAAAGAGACACGGGCTACTAGTTCCTCAATAGGGCTTCCAGATTGATTGGAACCACTGCGGCCGCCGCCGACGCCGGCGTCGGATCCAACAAGAACTCGCTCTCGTCTGAGGCCTCCATCCACCAGTGCGGCGGGCACTCCCACGGGTCGACCGAGTCTTGATACACGAGCTCAGCCCACGAATCGGCCGAGTCGAAGATAGCCGCGCCCAGCCGGGGCAGCTCCACGATCTTGTCCAGCTCGTCGGAGCGCGTCGGCGGCGAGGGGGCAGCTTCCCGGGCACGCGAGACAGTGTCCATCGCCGCCGCCTTTGCTGTCGCGGCCTACGTTGAGGACGGCCTCGGCGCCCTTAACGCTGAGAGCTGCGACGTCGTGGGCCGGGGCCGCCATCTCCGGGGTAGGGTAGGTGCCCAGCCAGATGCGCAACTTCTTGCGGGGCTCCCGGATCTCGGACACCCACTTGCCCCAGCTCCGCATGCGCACCCCGCGGTACGCCGGGTGACGGCCGGAGTCCCGCTGCCGGAGTCCCGCTGCCGCTTCGCGCCCGGTCTCTTCTCCCGGTCTCTTCTCGACGGACGACCCTGAAGATGCCTGAAGCCCCGCGCTGGCCGGATCTGCCGCGCCACCGGACCCGCCGTTCCCGTCGGCCCCTCGCCCGCGCCGGCCTAAGATCAGCCGATCCGGCCGCCGCCCGTGCGTCTCCGACTATCTCTCGCTCTCTCCCGGACCACTCTCTCTCTTTCCTTTTCTGAATCAAGTTGGCCGAGGGACACACAGTAGACACCTACTTGTGTCCCGGTGGTGTTTTTCCCGTGTAAGACCCCGTGACCCCATCAGGACATCTAGTTGTGTGTCCCGGTGGTGTCCTCTGGTGTGCATACTCTCTTTGCTTTTCCATTCTCTCTTTATTAAATCTTTCGCTCTCTCTTTAGCCATCCGATTTGCTATCCCTTTGATCTCGAATCACAGCCGTCCCTTGCCCCCTCTCTCTCTCTCAGCCTATCCCGCACCGACCCATAAGCCTATCCCGTATGAAGATTTATACTATCCCGTACCGTTGTGTTTTTTGAGCCCGTGCCAGTCACTCGTGTGTCCCTTCACATGAGTTCCTTCACATGAGACACCTTGTGTGTCCCTTCACATGTGTCCCACCTACCTACCGCTGTGTGTCCCTACACATGAGTCCGGGTAGTGCACACCTTGCCTAAGGACCTATTGTCTACTTCTCGTCCTTGCTTTGCGACTTGCTGCATCCGACCCGACTCACCCCTCTACACCGATCCGACCCTCTCTCACCTGGCCCTTTACGCCGCCCGGATCCTGTGCTCATCGCATCTCGCCACCCGATAGGGTAACATAATGGTGTGCGTTCTCTCTGCGGCCCTGCGCTCGAGCTACCGCTCCTCCTTTGGCTCCAGCTCGCGCCCATCAGCCTTGCTGGCTGCCGGAGCCCTAAGCCGTTTGATCCGGCCGTCTTGGCGTCCCGCGCCCGCCGTCCGCTGCACCTTGCGCTTTGTCAGCCCGCCTTGCACCCTATGCCCTTGCGCTTTGCAGATTCGCCTGCCCCATCGCCTCGCTTTGTGCCCTTGCGCCTTGGTATTTTTGCGCTCTGCGCCCTACCGATCCGCCTTGCACCTTTTAGATCCTCTCTAGTTCCGGTCACACTTGTTTTGTGCCGGCTTTTGGATCCTTTCTCGTTCCGGTCACACTTGTTTTGTGCTGGCTTTTAGATCCTCTTTAGTTCCGGTCACACTTATTTTGTGCCGGCGTTTGGATCCTTTCTCGTTCCGGTCACACTTGTCTTGTGCCGGCTTTTGATCCTCTCTCGTTCCGATCACACTTGTTTTGTCTCGGCTTTTGGATCGTTTCTTGTTCCGGTCATACTTGTCTTGTGCCGGCTTTTAGATCCTCTTTAGTTCCGGTCACACTTGTTTTGTGCCGGCTTTTGGATCTTTTCTCGTTCCGGTCACACTTGTCTTGTGCTGGCTTTTGATCCTCTCTAGTTCCGGTCACACTTGTTTTGTGCCGGCTTTTGGATCCTCTTCCTTTCCTTGGTCTTGTGACCCTATCAGAGCTACGACTCTTCATCTTCTCCTTCTTCTTTGTCTGTGATGATTGAGATCTTCTAAGAGGTGTCAAGTACTTGCTTCGGCCGGGTGCTTGCCTTTTATGAGGTCTCACACATTCACATCTTTTCTTAGCCGCTCTCTCTCCTTTCGGCCTCCGTTATTGCCGGCTTCCATCACCGTCGGCTTCCTCCGCTCCGATCCTTCGTGATCATTGCCAATTCCCCCGGTTGACCTGCTTACAGGTTGGCCGGGTTCCCCCGGTTGTCCTGCTTGCAGGTCAATCGGGTTTCCAGGACGACTTGCTTGCAGGTCGCCCTGGCACTATCTTTACTTTTCAGCATAAAAAAAAAAAAAAATGGTTATTTGATGTAATTTTTTTTTTTTCTTTCTTTCTCCTTTCTTTTATTAAGCAAACTGATGTCGGTTTATACCTTACATCAGTTTGACGGGGGGTATTAGATGTAGTGTGTGTGTGTGTTAGTATTCTATTAGTCCCACCTCGGTTGTGGTAACATAATGGTGTGCGTGCTCTCTCTATATAAAGAGAGGTAGTCTTATGTAATACAATTGTGAGATTAATGAGATAATACAAGGAGATTTTCTCCCCAATCCTATTCTCTCTCCCCCTCTCTTCGTAACATTATATTTTAAAATATAAATGTCGCTCCAACCGAGTCCGAACGAAACTCCCAAGACCTATGTGGCACCCTCTTTGCACTGCTGGCGCTCGGGAGATCCAAATGAAGAAACAAAGATCTATCTGCTTAGGATAATCCTAAGATGGGTCCCATCCGGTATTTTACTTTAACTCCCTATGACTCTCAACAAAAATTTGCCATCCTCCCTGCTTATCAGATAGTCCACCCCACTTACAGCTTCTCCCAACTCGGACTCGGTTGGAGAGCTCGGAGGGAATTTGTTCCCAAGTTGGGCCCATGATCCTTAGGAGAGCTTAATTATGAGGTCCTCCCAACTTGGACTTGGTTGGATATGCTCTAAGCGAGGGGATTCTCTGAGTTTAGCACCTCAGTTTAAGGTGTATGTTAAAGACCAAAACTGAATCATAGCCGTTATTCTGCATACTAGTGGAGGACCGAGTGCGATTTTATGTTACTGACGGCCGTGATTCAGTTTTGGCTCTAACCCATCTCTTCAACTGATGACTTAACAGCCGAGGATCTGGTACTCTTAGCTTAATAATATGATTCTAAATACTGATAGAACCATCTTTTTGAGTTCTTTCCAACTTTATCTTTCCTTGCATTGCAAGGATCCTTTCCATGTTTCTCTTTGTATTCTAAGGGGAGGGAAAAAGGTGATATATATTAAGCTATTGAACCAAATTAAGAGAGAAGGTTGGCAAAAGTAAATCTTTTTGAAAAGGGGGGTTTTGGTCAAAAGACCCTTCTCTTTGCCAAGTATTACGATAAACCCTTGTGTCCGTCAAGTCTAACGTTAACCCTTCATAACTCTATTTTTTAAAATATCTATTTTACCCCTACAGCAGTAATGTAATAGTGCATGTACAATAACCGCTACGGTGATTTCACTATAGCAAAGTAGTAATGTATTTGGGAGTGAATTTACTGTAGTTACAGTGAAATCAATATAGTAACCAAATTGATACTTTACTACCTGAATTGATACTCCAAACTGAATTGTTACCGGAGTGTTTTCACTATAGCTACAGTAAAATCAATATGGCAATCGAATGGAATGGTAATTTTGTCATTTAAAGGAATTGAAAAATCAACAATGACACGTTAAGGAGTTTGATGTAAAACACATCTTTTTGAGAGGGGTTGGAGCTCAAACAAACCTTATTGTCGAGACTGAAGCTCAAAAACATCTCACAAAATGGGCTTTTTGCTAAGTTCCATTTTAAAAAAACAGAAAGAAAGAAAAAAAAAAAACCAAAGATCATTCTTTGGGGGCAAGATCAAATATGCTTTAGAATATATTACTCATTAGTTGACATCAAGACTCAACACTCATCCAACCTATTGTGGAGAAAACAGGTGTCAACGTGTTGTTTCTCCGGCTGTTTCAAAGTGGGCCCCCCACTACTGTCCTCGGTTCCCATCAAACTAACAGCCACGTGTCCGTCGCCCGGACCAAACCCACAGTCATCACACGACCTTTATTCCACGTCAAACGATTTACCCACCGCTCGCCACCACGAAAAATAAAAATATTATTCTCTCTCTACAGCAAATTACCATTCTATCCCGAGCCTGTTCAGCTTCCCGGATACACGCACGAATTGTAACCTACATAACACGAAGTCCACGTCAGCTTAAGTTAGTAATAAAGAAGGCGGTGTCAGCACCGCGGAGGACGATAAACGCAGGAGGAGCTTACTAGGATTTTCGGACGTGAGCGTCGCCGACTGCCGGAAGTCGCAGTTCCACGTGTGGCGCCCCGAGGCCTGGTACAGCTGGTTCATGGCGTAGGCGGCGTGGGATCGGACGGTGCTGGGGAGGTAGCACGCCCCGCCCGGCTGGATCGGACGGCAGTCAACCCCCTGCTGGGCGCACGCGTAGTCCAGGTCCTCCTGCAGCTCCGCGTCCGTCGCCCCCGCCTTCGGCACGCACCACCCCGCCGGCGACGGCTTCCCCGCCGTCGCCGGCGGGGTCGTCTGCCCGGAGCTGGTCTTGGAGAGGCCGGCGTCGTAGGTCGCGGTGAGGTCAGGGCGGAAGAGGCCGAAGGAGCGCTCGGAGGTGGGGCCCGGCTTGAGGTCCTCGTCGTAGAGGGCGAAGATGTAGGTGTCCACGGATTTCCCGGGCATCAGGGGCGTCCCCACCATGGACCGGAGGTGCGCCACCAGGTTGCTGGTGAAGGCCCGGGCGTTCTCCACGGTGGTCCCGGCCTCCGCGCTGTCGCCGCGGTACGGCCACCCAGTCTCCGCCACCACGATCTCCGCGTCGGGGAATCCGGCGCCGTTTAAGGCGGACCGGACGGCGTCGAGTTGGGCGTCGAACATGTTGGTGTACGTGATCTTGGTCCCGGCGTCGAACCGGCCCGGGTTCTGCTGGAAGAGGCAGAAGGCGAGGGTATCGGGCCTCGGGTCGCTCCGGTAGGCGAAGAAGGGGTAGGGATTGATCATGAAGGGAGACCCCGTCTTCTGGAGGAATCCGATGACCCCCTTGAGCTCGGGGACGAGATCCGCGTGGAAGGCGCCGGACGAGGGCGGATCGGACTGGCCGAGCACGGCCATGGAGTGGACGGTGGAGACCTTGACCCCCGCGGAGGCGGCGGAGGATGAGAGCGCGGCCTGGAGGTTCTGCATGGCCGGGAGGAGCTGCGAGGCCAGGGAGGCGTCGCCGGAGCTGAGGACCTCGTTGCCGACGGACACGACGGAGATTGCGGAGGCGGGGAGGAAGGGGAGCACATTAGCCGCCGCCCAGTTGGCGGCGGCGGTGGGGTCGGCGGCGAGGGAGGGGATGTCGCCGTTGGAGGCGCCGATGACGATGGAGATGCTGGTGCCGCCGAGGGCGCGGATGATGGCGGGGTCGGCGCCGTAGAGGCGGACCTTGGAGATGGTGGTGGACTGCAGGAGCCTCGCCGTCGCCTGCGGCGGCGGCAGGTTGTCCGCCACCTGCCCGTAGTTCACCCCGATGAACGATTGAGACCCTTTGAAACAAAGAAACAAGGAGCTGTAAAATATTAAAAAATTCGTAACGAATTAATCGTTTTTTTCTTCAAAAATTCCGAATTTTTGATAGAGATCCAAAGAGGTGAAGCTCACTGGCTGATGAGACGGCGTGAAAGACTACAGAGATGGCGAGGAAGAGGCGACTGCTCAGCTCCATGACTCTACAGACGGGAACAAGAAAGGGTGATGAGGATCCCTTTGCAGCCTTCGGCTGAAGATAAAGCTGGGGGAGGTGGTGGGATGGCAGCTTTCGTAATAATGATGTTTTTTAGGGCTATGTAGTCAGTCGTTCTTTTGATATAGATACGAACGCTTTCTCAATATGTACGCAATCTCTATGTACTATACTTTGCCAGCTATGACAGGGTAGCAGTCGGGTGTACACCGACGGAAAAAACAAAGAACTAGATTCTCCGAGTTTTACTACCGCTGTCAGGAGGGCGTCGGATGTCCGACGCCGTGAGCCCACGTGTTCCCCTAATCATCCACACGATGCGGAGAAAAGTAGGATACGTGGGTCTACATACAGACCACGTTTTAGTTTTATTTAGGCAGCTCGCTTCTAGAGAATACTCGGGGCACCAAAATTAGTCCACGAATCGAATCCGATCCGTATGTGAAACCTTTTTTTTTTGAAAGGTAATTATATTATAACAAACAAAGCACGAACTAAACAAACAGGCCAACCTTACTCCAATAGTACTACTATCAAAGCAGGGCAAGGCAAGAGAAAACCAAAAACAAGATCCTACTCAATGTCGGCCTAACTCACCAAAAGGAGCAGGGCAAGACTCACAGGATAAGAAAAGAGACAAGAAAAGCAAGTCCAAGGCTCTACCTTCATCTTAGGATACCGTCTCTCACCAAAAGAACCACACCAAAGCTATTAATGATTGGACCAAACAGACCTTCGAACCAAAAACTCTTTCAAGAAAATCTTATCAGAATTAAGACTCATTGAGCTAACAACTAGGGGTGGCAATGGGTCGGGTCAGGTCGGGTTCGGGTCAGGTTGAGACATACGTATAAGGGCAAAACATCCAACCCGAACCCGACCCGTTTAATAAATGGGTCAAAAACTTAAACCTGAACCCGACCCGCCTAATAATGGGTTGACCCAACCCGACCCGTTTAACCCGTTTACTAAACAGGTCGGGTCGTGTCGGGTCGGGTTGGCTCGGGTTGGGTCAACAGAACCTATGTAAACCTGTCGGGTTGGTTCAAGACGGGTGGGATTGGGCCGGGTTGGATCGGGTTGGTTCAAGTTGGGTCAGGTCAGTTCGGGTTGGCCCGGTCGGGTCTGGTCGGGTTGACACGACCCATTTGGTAAACGGGTAAAGTCGGGTCAATCGGGTTGTAAATACAAACCCGAACCCAACCCATTAAATAAACGGGTCAATCGGGTCGACCCGTTTATGACCCGAACCCGTTTAGAGCAAACCCAAACCCGCTAACTTCGGGTCGAGTTGGCGGGTCGGGTCAAGGATTGCCACCCCTACTAACAACTCCAAATAATATACCTCGGATCTGGTCCAAAATATAATAAATTAGTACCTTCTCTGTCATAGCAGTATCATTAAACAACCTATTATTCCTCTCTCCCCATATGCCGTATATAGCCCCTGTCAAGGCCAGGCAAATCATCTTTCCTTTCAAATTTTTTGCTTTGCCCCATGGAGCTAAGCTATGAATCAACCATTGGAAGTTCCCTGACCCGCGCAGTTGTATCTCATTTACATGACAGATCACATCCCATATTGATTTGGAAAAGTTGCATTCAAAAAATAGGTGGTCAACAGTCTCCTCCCCTTGCTTACACAAAACACACATATTAGCCAACTGGGTACCTCTTCTTTTCAGAGTATCAAGTGTCGCAAGTCTATTATGTATAGCTTTCCAGCTGCAGCAACTAAACCGAGGTGGGACATGATTCTTCCAAATCAAATTAGCCCAGCAAACCACATCCTTCTTTGCTCTAACATTGTCCCAAGCAGATTTAAACGTGAATTTTCCTGGAATAGAATTTTTCCACTTAATATCATTATTGACTCCATTCTCAATCCGAATTGCTGCAATATCATCCCAGAGCTTCCTAGTTCTCTGATTTTTTGGATTCGGAAGCTTCCAACAGCCGTCTGAAATCAGCTCCTTAATACAAGGAAGCCCCATGCCTTGCTCCAACATAGCACTCTCTCCAACAATATCCGCAGGTCTAAACCCATGAAGCCATGGATCTAACCAAAAGTTTGTTTTAGATTGATCATTTACACTAAACTGGATATTCGTAGCTAGATCTTTTCTCGTATTCAAAATCTCCCTCCATACGGCCGAATTAGCCTTCGAATGATCAATACTCCAAAAATTATTAGATCCAAGATACCTGCTTTTCATCCAATTTGGCCAGAGAGCTTGATTGTCATTAAGAATGATCCACCCCAACCTGAGTGAACTAGCTTGAACAATATCCTTCAAGGATCTTAATCCCATACCACCCTCCTCCTTAGGTTTACAGACATCATCCCATTTAACATGGACTGTAGCATTTCCCCATATAAATTTTCTCAACATTTGCTCAACTTCATTTTGGACAACCTTCGGAATAGAGAAACTAGAGCACCAATATTAAGAATAGCTCTGAAGAACTGACCTGACAAGTTCCACTCTTCCTGCTAAGGACAGGGACCGAAAAGACCACCCATTAATAGCTTTATAGATCTTTTCTAGTAGAGGTTTGAACATATAGCCTCTAACTTTGGAGGAAGAAAGGGGCAGGCCAAGGTATTTAACAGGTAGAAACCCCACTTTCAAGCCCTTATCTTCAAAGAACTCTGTCCTACTAGTGCAAGACTTAGATAGGAATGCAATAGACTTCTCTTGGCTTATCCTTAATCCTGATTGCTTACCAAAAGTATCCATCATCTTCATCAAACGAGTAAGAGTTGTTTTGGAGGGCTTTAGAAATAACAGAAGATCATCAGTAAATACAAGATGTGAGATTGGTGGGCCCTTACCTACCTTATAGCAATTCCAGTCCTTCCTGATTCTGCCCCATTCAATTTCCAAGGAAAGGTATTCCATCAAAATTGTGAAAAGATAAGGGGACAAAAGATCTCCTTGACGTAGTCCTCTATTTGATTTTATGAAGCCTGAAGATGATCCATTAACTAGGATAGAAAAAGAAGGGTTCCATATACAAGCTTTGATCCATCTAACCCATCTCTCTATAAAACCTATCCACCTTAAAGCATGCAACAAATATGATCTATTAACAGAGTCATAATCCTTCACAATGTCCAATTTCAAGCAGACCTTATAAGACGAGGACTTCATATGGTAATCTTTCACTAATTCATGGGCCAACAAGATGTTATCTGAGATCGTCCGACCTTTGATAAAAGCTGATTGGTGTGGTGAAATCAGCTCCCCAATCACACCCTGCAATCTGTTTGCTAGAATTCTAGAAATAATTTTGTATAAGAAATTGCATAAGGATATTGGTCTATAATCTTTCATAGCTTCATCCTTGTTACTCTTAGGAATCAGGGTCAAGAAAGTATGATTCATCTCCTTCAGAAGCTCACCCGAGGAGAAGAAATCAAGGATAACTTGCCATACATCCTCTTTGCAGATCCCCCAACATTTCTTGAAGAAATAAAAATTGAATCCATCAGGACCTGGGCTCTTGTCAGGATTGGCCTCTTTAATTACTTGTTCGAGCTCCTCCCTTCTCACAGGTAAAGACAGCCACTCTGTGGCTTCTGGGGTGAGGACCTTCTTGAACACAATAGGTTCAAATCTATCATGTTGCTGATGATCTATCAATATATTTGAAAAATACTCCACGGCTTCTTTCTTAATAAAGGGTGGATCACGAACAATCTCCCAACTAGAAATCTTAAGGGAGTTAATATCATTGTTATTACATCTAGATTTAAATGCCGAGTAGAAGAATTTCTGTTGCAAATCAGCTTCCTCTTCTCTAGTAACATTTTCATACAAAATCATCATTTCCTTCTCTTTATTTATAAGATTATCATCTAATGGAGTTCCTTGAAGTTTTTCTTGTATCTGCTTTAGTTTCTCTATGCATTTTTGACCTCTAGAGATAGCATTTCCACCATTATCTTTAACCCAGTACTTCAGCTTTTTCTTCACCATTTTCATCTTTTGGATCACTTGGAAAGAAGGATGCCCCCTAAAGGAGGTATTCCACGCTTCTTCCACAATCTGCAAAAACCCCGGAAGCTTTGTCCAACTATTAAAAAATTTAAAAGGTTTTGGTCCCCACTTCCTTTCATCCAGCCAATGGACCACCAAATAGGCATGATCACTCAGTATACCAATTCTATAATCCACCCAAGATGAAGAGTACTTATCAATCCATTAAGAGTTTACAAGCGCTCTATCAATTCTTCCCAAAATTCTGCTTCTAGAAGGCTGTTTGTTACACCACGAAAGCAACTGAACCTTAGCTGGAAGGTCTCTCAGATCTGCCAACTCAAGACATTCATTGAACCTCGCAAGAACTGATTGAGGAACTTTCACTCCCCCCAGTTTTTCTTTAGAGTACCTAATGGTATTAAAATCTCCAGCTACAACCCATGCTGAATTTTGAATCATTTGCAAAGAAGATATTCTAATCAAGTCAGCCCACAGCTCTCTTCTGTTAATTTCTGAATTTGCTCCATAGATGACTGAGATGATAATATTATCCCCAGTTTGAAACTTAGCTAAGACAGACACCTGCTGATTTGAAAAAGATAAAAAATTAATATTCCAAAGTAATTTATCCCAACATAAGAGAATTCTATGTTTCATAACTTCTCCTCCATTTCCCCAGATCATCCAGTTCCTGGGCACTGATTTTCTCAGTTTTACTAGCTTCTTATCCGATAATTTAGCTTCTACAATTCCGCTAAGAGAGATATTTTGTTCCTTCCAAATATCCTTCAAGTCTTTAACCTTCGTACTCTTACCAAGTCCCCTTATATTCCAAAACAACAGATTCATTTAGTATTTAGGAGCACCATGAGAAAGTACCTCACTAGCACTACGCAGAGTCATAGTGGAGGTTGAAGACGATCATTTACTTGATGAATTCCCAATCTTTTTGGATGAAGCAATGACCTGGTTCAGTTTGTCTTTCCAAATCATATTCTCCATAGCCACTTGGTTTGGGATGCCCAATAGAGAGGCATTAGAAATTATCTCACTAGTACCTTGACTTGGATCCTCCACTTCTTTTTCCTTGTAATCCACTTGTTGTTTCTCTAGAAGACCTCCAGCTACACTACAAGGAAAAGGATTACTGCCGACGGCTATTTTTATAACCGTCGGTAATAATATTAATATTACCGACGGTAATAAAAATATCCGTCGGCACAAAACCTTTAATATTTTATCAATATTTAAAATATTTATTACCGACGGTACATTTTTATCCGTCGGTAATATATTATTACCGACGGTGGTATTATACCCGTCGGTAAAAGTTATTTTAACCGACGGAAACACAAATATTCCGTCGCAAATAATATTTTTTGTTATTTTAATAATTTTTTTCATATATATTAACGACAACCATTTGGTTTCCGTCGGTAATTTAGTTTTACCGACGGCATAATATTAACCGTCGGTATAAATACCGACAGACATATTAATAGCCGTCGGTAATAATAGTCTTACCGACGGATTACTTAGTTCCGTCGGGAATAATAATATTATTACCGACGGAAAAAGTATTTCCGTCGGCAATAAGCCCTACAATTTATTGATGTTTTCGATCCCTGGCTCTCTGGATCTATTTCGCCCCCCCTCCCCCCCCCCCCCCCCGCCCCCGCCCCCGCCGATTTCGATCCCCCCCTCCCCCCCCCCCCCCCCCGGCCCCCTCCGGCGCACACCCCCGGCCCCCTCCGGCGCACCTCCGGCGCACACCCCCGGCCCCCTCCGGCGCACCTCCGGCGCACCCCCCCGGCCCCCTCCGGCGCATCCCCCCGTCCCCCGGCATCTCCTCCGGCGCGCCCCGACCTCCTCCTGCTCACCCCCCCGGCGCCCCCCCTCCCCTCCCCGGTGTTTCGATCCCCCCCTCGACGCGCCTCCGGCTCCCCCTCCAGCTACCTCTGGTGAGTTCCCTCCTCCTCCTCGACTACACCAAAACAGACAATTTGTAACGGTCAATTAGTAACGGTTGTTATAAAAAGTGTTACAAATATCTGTAACGCCATATTCCTAATGGTTTTTTTGTGTTACTAAACATATTTATAACAGTTGGCTGTGTTACTAAATCCTGATTTTGGTGTAGTTGATCCTCTCATACCCATACCCGTACCTGAAAGTTGACATTCTTAGCCCATGGCTAATTGATGAACCTCACCCAAGTACAGAAGTACTGAATGGGGAACACATAGGTATACATCTAGTTAGGTTGTCAGTGGTTTGCGAGTTGAAGAAATATGGTGTCCTGGGGGTTCTAGATGTCAAACATCTTAACTCGGCCCTCATTTGTAAATGGTGGTGGAGACTGTATTTCTGTGAACATGTGTGGACCAGATTGATCTGGGGTACATACTATCGAAGGTTGAAGCCATTGGACTTCGGGCTGAACTCATCCGCAAGAGTCTCTCACTTTTGGAGAGTAAGTACTGAGTACAGGGGACATTTTCAGTGCTAGGATCAGATGGGACTTGGGGTTGGAAGAACAACCAGAGTTTGGCTAGATAGATGGACACCCTTGCTAGCACTAGCATCTTTCTTTCCTTTGTTTTTTTGTAGGGCCTGGGATCCTTCTGTGCATGTAGTTGATGTTCTTCCTCTCCAACCTTTTGGGCTTTAATTTCAATTGTAGGGGCCTCTCATCCAATCATCTTGGAATTTATTATATTTACATCCCTTCTTAGCTCCTACACCCTGGGCCCAGGTTCTGATTTCTCTGCTGGGGTGGGATGGGTTGGGTGTGTTCTCTATTAGGAGTGCATATAGGTTCACTTCTGAGGTTTGGAAGTTCCACCATATTTTGGCAGGTTCATTGTCCCCTCAAAGTTTGGTTCTTCTTGTGGACCTTACTTCATTATAAGACTCTCACCGCTGATTCACTAACCCTTCGTGGGTTTATGGATGTTCATTCTTGCCCTTTTTGTCTAGAGGAGGAGAGTATTGATCATCTCTTCTTGTTGTGTTCGATGATTCAACCCATGTGGGTGCGGCTACTTGATTTGATCGACTTGTTTCGCCATCTTTTATCCACCATTGATTCCATGTAATCTTATTGGAGATATTTGCTAGTAGCACACAATTTCTTAGACGCCTAGGACAGAAGGGTGGCTGGCCTGCTCTAGACCATTTGGTTGGAGCAGAATGCTAGGGTGTTCAAAGGAGAGGCGAGTTTTGTTGATGGTTTGTTTTTGTAAGCTTTTAGTCTTTCCTCCACGTGAAAAAACAGCTCGGGTAGGGGATGAGGTGTGGGATGAGGTGGGTATTACTATATCCGACTTTGGTTGTGCTGTGTAGCATGTTGGGAGGAGTTGTTTGTTGTAATACCCCTATAAACTACTTTTTTGTATTGTATCTTTAGTTTCTTAATATGTAGGCTAGGGTCTGCCAAACCCCCTCCCCGCTCTGGGTTGCTATTTCATCTCAAAAAAAAATAAACTAGATGGTACCAATTACTAGCTAATTGTATTGGGCATGATCGTGACCTTGTATGTCCTAGCACGTGGCAAGATCGGATATCTGCTTGGCACGGAGATATGAACTGCCACAACAGACTCTGATTGTAAAAAGTGGGAGGAGGAAAACTCTATGGCCTTGACATGGCTCTCAAACTCGATGAGACCAGACATCATTCAGGAATTGATGTTCCTTGAAACCGCTAAAGAAGCATGGCATCTTCGCACAACGATATAAGATTAGGCAAGAGGTGTCCAACCTTCATCAGGTGGAGCTTACTCTAGCAACCTTCTATGCTCGTCTTCAAAAAAAAATGGGAGGAACTTGGTTACTACAGGGCACTCAAGCAGAAGTGTTCCAATGATGAAAAGGTGCACCTCTAAGAAGTGGAACATGAAAAGATTTATTCCTTCATGGTCGGTCTGAATTCCGAGTATGAGTATGCTCGAGCCTAAGTTTTGGGATGCGAATCTCCTCCGGACAATGTCCATGCAGTGTATGTCTACATGCAAAGTGAGGCCAGTCACCGCGATATAATGGGTATGATAGGCAGACCTGCCCTAAAATGATTTGTCTTAGTAATCTCCTTGCAATGTGACCGTGGTGGAGGCTTTGGCACGAGCAGATGTCGTGGCCCAACAGATGATAAAGATAGGCTCTACTGTGAGCAACGTGGTCACAACCGTCACATAGAGGTGAAATAATGGGATCTGCACGGTTGTCCTGCTCAACGGGGTGGTCAATTTGGAAGTGGTTAAATATGTGAATTCCAACTAGAGTAGTTGATATTCACAATCGACTGAGTCAAACTACAGCAAAAGGCTAATAACACTAGAAACCAAACAATAGTGGTTCAAACTAGGGTTTGAGATTTATAATTAAAATTAGATCTTGTTATTTACAGCACATGTATTAGTAGGGGCAACACGTTTATGAAAAGCAGCTCCATACTACCAAGGGCAGCACTCGTAATTGTCCTACCCCCAGTAATGTGTGGTGCAAGCCACTGCCGCATTCTCCTCCTATTTTTCTTCTTCCTTTTTCTCCTTCTTACCTCCTCCTCCTTTTCCTCATACACTCGTTTCGGCTGGTCGGCCCGTTTTACTGTGCACTCATCCATTCTAGGCCTTGTTAGGGTTTAGGATGTTATATTGACGAAGTTAAAAAATATTGTTTTTAACCTAAACGCTAAACCCTAACCTGGATTGTTTCATATGTAAATTGGACTGTTAGAAAATGAATATCTTAGTGTTTTATATGTAAATCAAATAGTTTCATATATAAATCATATTGTTTCATATGTATATCATATTGTTTTATACTGTTTCATATGTAAATCATACTCTTCATATGTAAATCAAACTGTTATTTATATCATATTATTTCGTATAGAAAAATATTACTGCTTTCAGATGGCATCGCGGTCGAGGGTTCGTAGAGGCAGGGGTGGGCTAGCTCGGAGCACTCCAGCTGCCACCCCAGGGTCCGAGGCCGATCCCTCCGGATCTGGTAGTGCTGTTCCTCTCTCCACACCAGCTCCTGATGAGGTCGCAGCCCACGGAGCTTCGAGCAGTGCTCAGCACTCGGCTACAGCGTCTACGCCCACAGGTAATGTTTCGATCTAAAGTTTTATACATGTTGTAAATATTTGTTCAGTACTGATGTATATTTTATTTGCAGGGTCGAGGATCACCAGGCACGTAGGCGACCGGGGCGTGACGACGGCCCGATGCTTGTCGACCTTACGCGAGCCGCTTTCCCTACAGTGGAGCGGCAGGACCTTTGTGGGCGAGCACGCTTCTGACGCTGCCACGTGGGTCGGTATGATAGTACGGGAGGAGTGGAATGCCCCGATTGTGGGGATAAGGGGGTGGAAGAACATTGATGCATCCTATAAGGAGATGATGTATCAGGTGTTTTTGGTACGTTAGTTTCATTAAAGCATTTTAGAATAATATCGTACTTCTTTATAATTTGATTTGATAAAAGGACTTGTTTCTAAATTGAATTTACAGGAGAAATTTAAATGGGAGAACATGGAAACCGACACCCATCGGGAGGACTTGTGGAAGATGATGGGTGAGCGGTATAGGGATTACCGTTACGAGCTCTACCAGCTCTACAGTTACTTGGTCGGCCAGCCGGCTGAGGAGTTACAGGCTGCGGCCGTGACGAGAGACGCGCCACCGCTACATGTTCTACAGTTTTTGGTCGCTCACTGGGCCACCCCTCACTTTCAGGTATAATTATTATTTTGTTGATTCGTACTTGTTTTAATGTTATACTAAAAATTTGTATTGATGTTTTAAAATTTAATCGATTGACACAGGCGAGTTCTGCTAAAGGCAAGCAGAATAGAAATGCCTCGACGACACCTGCTCCATTGAATGGGAGGACCTCCATGCCCCAGCTTGCCCAGCAGCTGGTAAATGATGCAAACATTTTTATTATTTAAAGCTCTATACATGTTATATTAACTCATCTATTTATTTTATATGTCAAACAGACACAGTCCTTGGGCCACGAGCCTAATCGGATTGACCTTTTTGAGGCCTCTAGGAGGCGGCGTACCGATGGGGCATTTATGGACGACAGGGTTGCCTCGCAAGTGATAAGTAATTAAATTACTGTTAATATGTTCGTATACGTATGTTATAAAATATCATTGAATATCATTGGTTGTTTTCATATAGGAGAGAATGCGACTTCTGGTGACCCCGTCAGGTGAGGCCGGCTCCTCCTCCAGCTCAGTATCTGTCGACTCAGCGATGGATACTGTGCTCAGACCTGCCACACACGGCCGTGTCCTCTGTACGGGCCTTGGAGTCACGCCCTCCTCCTACTTTGGACGAGAGGGTATGCGCTCGAGGGCACGGGACACCCAGACCGGTGCTATCACTCAGTTGCAGTCTCGCTAGACGTGGAGCGCGAGCAGAGGCAGGCCCTCGAGCAGAGGCTTGACGCGGAGCGAGAGTAGAGGCAGGCCCTCGAGCAGAGGGTTGAGGTGGAAAGAAAAGCTCGCAGGGAACTGGAGCAGAGGCTTAATGACTTCATAAGCCGGTCTAGCGGTGGCTCATGCTCATGACCAGGTACTTACTAATCTTTATAATATTAGTAAAAAATATGAAGCTTACTAATTTGAGTTTAGATCATATTATCACACAAACTTATGATTTTCCAACGCTTAGACTCTAAATCGGTCAATCGGATCGTAAATTGTTAAAATTTTCAATTAGAACTCGCTCGCAAATCCGAAATACGAAATAATTCCAAGTACGAATTATCGGATGCCGATCCGATGACGATCCGATCGAATCCAAACCTATTTCAAATCCGAAACACGCTAACTTATGATTTTTCAACGCTTAGACTCTAAATCGGTCATTCGGATCGTAAATTATTAAAATACCAATTAGAACTCGCTCGCAAGTCCGAAATACGGATTAATTCCAAGTACGAATTATCGGATGCCGATCCGATGACTATCCGATCGAATCAATTTCAAATCCGAAACACGCTAACTTATGATTTTCCAACGCTTAGACTCTAAATCGATCATTCGGATCGTAAATTATTAAAATACCAATTAGAACTCGCTCGCAAGTCCGAAATACGGATTAATTCCAAGTATGAATTATCGGATGCCGATCCGATGACTATCCGATCGAATCAATTTCAAATCCGAAACACGCTAACTTATGATTTTCCAACGCTTAGACTCTAAATCGGTCAATCGGATCGTAAATTGTTAAAATTTCTAATTAGAATACGCTCGTAAGTCCGAAATATGGAATAATTCTAAGTAGGAATTATCGGATGCCGATCCGATGACTATCCGATCGAATCAATTTCAAATCCGAAACACGCTAACTTATGATTTTCCAACGCTTTGACTCTAAATCGGTCAATCGGATCGTAAATTATTAAAATTTCCAATTAGAACTTGCTCGCAAGTCCGAAATACAAAATAATTCCAAGTAGGAATTATCGGATGCCGATCCGATGACTATCCGATCGAATCCAAACCTATTTCAAATCCGAAATACGCTAACTTATGATTTTCCAACACTTAGACTCTAAATCGGCCAATCGGATCGTAAATTGTTAAAATTTCCAATTAGAACTCGCTCGCAAGTCCGAAATACAAAATAATTCCAAGTAGGAATTATCGGATGCCGATCCGATGACGATCCGATCGAATCCAAACCAATTTTAAATCCGAAATACACTAACTTATGATTTTCCAACGCTTAGACTCTAAATCGGTCATTCGGATCATAAATTATTAAAATATCAATTAGAACTCGCTCGTAAATCTGAAATACAGAATAATTCCAAGTACGGATTATCGGATGCCGATCCGATGACTATCCGATCGAATCAATTTCAAATCCGAAACACGCTAACTTATGATTTTCCAACGCTTAGACTCTAAATCGGTCAATCGGATCGTAAATTGTTAAAATTTCTAATTAGAACACGCTCGCAAGTTCGAAATACGAAATAATTCCAAGTAGGAATTATCGGATGCCGATCCGATGACTATCCGATCGAATCCAAACCTATTTCAAATCCGAAATACGCTAACTTATGATTTTCCAACACTTAGACTCTAAATCGGCCAATCGGATCGTAAATTGTTAAAATTTCCAATTAGAACTCGCTCGCAAGTCCGAAATACAAAATAATTCAAAGTACGAATTATCGGATGCCGATCTGATGACGATCCGATCGAATCCAAACCTATTTCAAATCCGAAACACACTAACTTATGATTTTTCAATGCTTAGACTCTCAATTATAGATATAAATTATTTTTCTTAACAATTACATGTTAATTGCAGGAGCCGGGCGGCGTCAGGGGATGAGATCGAGCACCAGCGTTGGTGTCGGGCAGCATGGCGCGCGTGATTGAGATAATTTTGTATTGTGTAAAATAATTGTATGGTATTGTCGTGATTGCCGGGCGGCATGGCGTGATTGCCGGGCACCAGCATATTTCCTCAATTTTGGATTGTGTAAAATAATTTTGTAATAGATATATGGTTATTTTTTGGTATTGTCTATAATTGTCTGGTATTGTGGACGTATTTGGTAATATTTGCTAATTTGCGGTAATATTTGATAAATATTGTGGTATTGTTGATTTAGTCAATTATGATAATGTTTAAATATATTGTGGTATTGTTGTAAAAAACAGGAATTAAATAAAATTATTTCTGTAATTTTAAAAAAAAAATAATTGTTTTTACCGACGGAATATAACAGTTCCGTCGGCAATAACATTTTCTATTTTTTTAATTATTTTATATATTACCGACGACAATTATATTTATGTCGGTAATATATAAAGTATTACCGACGGAAGAACCATTAGCCGTCGGTAATAATCTTAGGTATTACCGACGGAAGATATAATTCCGTCGGTAATAATTAATTATTTTTTTAATTAAATATAATTATATAACCGACGGATATAATTGGTCTGTCGGTATTAATTATTAATACCGACGGACATTAATCTTCCGTCGGCAGTTTTTCCCGACGCCGTTTTTACCGACAGCTAGTGACGAAAATTGGGTCTGTCGCCATAAATCTTTACCGATGGAAATATACCTTTACCGACGGATATTTGCCGTCGGTAAAAATGGTTTTTTTTGTAGTGCTATATCTTTCTCTGGGTTCACTAATTTTTCTTCCTCGCCACTACCATCCAGTTCATACACCCCTGTTTGCATCTTCTCTAATTTCCCATCTGCTATTCTTCGTTTTTTCGAGATTTCTTTGTCTATTTGAACTTGTTCGAATGAAGTTGAGGCTGACTCGCAACTATTGACTATAATCTGCGCCCTATCCTCATTGCCTTCTCTACCATTGAGTACTATCTCTCAAGGTAAAAAATCATTCTCTTCCCTGTCTTTGGTCCCGTCAAATTCCTCACCATCCCCTCTTAGGTCTTTGGAGTAAAGAGAAACGTTGTTAACCTCAGTACCTGACAACCCCTCTGCTTCTGAAAAGATTTTTCCCTCACCAAGACCCAAAATAGCATGTTTAGTCTCCTCACTACTCTTTCGCACATCATACAAGTGGGCATCCCCCTGTAAATGATCGAAATTGTTCTCTACTACCTTCTCATATCCTCCCAAGCTTGGGTCAAATACCTCTTCACAGGAGCCTTCAAGACTTCCACCCAAAGGGTTGCCTTGCCCAATTCCACTCTTGCATATACCAGAACAATCTCCGTGTACAAAATTACTAGAAGGTGTAGCCTCTGGCTCCCCTATTATCTTAACGCTTGACTTTTGAACATCTTTCTCAGATAGATCTGGTTGTGTCAATTCATCAACAAACTTCTCTGCATCCCTACTATTCTCCTCCTCCCTCTGATCGTCGCAATCAACAAGGGCCTCAAAAGGATTAGGAGCAATTTCCACCCTTTCCTTAATAATACGAGTATCTGTATCATGAATGCTAATCACAGCCTCTTCTATCTCTAGTTCCACTTGGGCCTCTGCTCCCGCTTTTCCACCCTTCTTTAAATCCATAGATGCAGCACCTACCTTTGGTTGAACCACATGAATCTTCTGAACAGTTTGGAAAACCTGATGGATCTGAGCTTTTGAGGAGTCAACTAATTTCCCTCTACCTCGTCTACACTCCCCAACACAATGGCCACTCATTCTGCACTCCACACACCATTTGGGCATATTGTCATACACAATCCTCTGCCATCTCCCTCCTCTGGACCCCAATGAAATCCACACTTTCTCTGGATGGGTTTTGGAAATATCTAGTAAAACATTTACTCGAGCTGTGCTAGGCCTACTCAGGGATTTTGTAGGAGCATCAGAAGCCAAAGGCTTACCAATACCTCCCACAACAGCAAAAAGGAACTCTTCAAAGAACAAATTTGCTGGTAGTCCTAGGAGGGACAACCAAATAGGCATCAATGGTGATTCTACTCCTGGGCTGAAAAGCGGATCCCATTGGAATAATTTGAAGAATCTCCCTGCAATGACGAATGATTCTTTAGTCCATGCCTTAATCCAATCCTTTCTAGAACCCAATCTGAACAGAACATGCCTGGCATCAAGAGCTCCAATAGAGAAACCATGACCCAAATTCCAATTCTTGGCTATATGACTCCTAATGACATCAACTGAAGGACGAACAGAGGAAAACTTGGCAATCAACGAAAACCCTAATGGAGCAAGAGAGACATTTATCTCATGATCCGAGAAGGAAACAGCCGGGCATCCCTCTTTTGAAGAGTACACCCTCTTCTCTAGATGAAAATCCCCATCGACACCAGTCTTACCGGTCGATATTTGGGCAAATGTTGGGTCGCCTCCACCTCCAGCCCCCCCGGAATGGGAGCAGGGGGCCCCATCGCCAGTGGGGAGGCGCGATGGCAACGCCTCCCTCCCGGTTGCTTTGGGAGCGGCGGCGGCTGTTTGATCCCGGTTGCTTTGGGAGCGGCTCACTCTTTATATCTTCCGTATGTGAAACTTGGTCCGCAAACAACGATTCATATGTGAAACTTGGCCAGCATACAACGGCCCACGTGCGAAACTCGGCCCACACACAATGGCCCGCATGCGAAACCCGGCTAACACGCACCAAACTCGACTCAAGTAAACCCATACAAGTGGGCCCACCGGCCCCTCTCTTGGAAACAGTGCCCCCTCCCCCATGGGGAGGTGAGGCCAGCCATGAAGAAAAATAAAAGAAAAGGAAAGGAAAAAAATATTAACCTCCTTGATGCGGGAGAGGTGGCATGGATGTCTACATAACCGTAGATTCACGACGATCCCTCGATCCGACAGACAAAATGATGTCATGTCGCCATCAATTCGAAGGTGCAATGATATGGCAACTTATCATCAAAGATCAAGCCATAACAAGCCCATAACCATCCCAACAAAATAAGGAAAGGGATCAAATTTGTTTTCCCCAAAAAGAGAAACAATATTTTGCTAGTTATGGAGAGAGATATTTGATTGACTAAAAAAAATTGCAGCCATATCTCTCCCAACCTCCCCCCTTTGCCTATAAATAGAAGGGGTGGGGGAGGGCATCAGAGGTCGAAATATGAAGACAAGAAGGCTCTGCAAAATAGGGGCTCCAACGCTTAAAAACCGAAGGCTTCGCGAGGAACGAGAAGGCGCATCCCCAACAAAGCGGAGTCGCCCATCGAAATCCTCATCAAAGCGAAGGCCTTGCACTCAAAGATCAAAGCTTCGACTCCTTGCACGAAGAAGAAAGCTTGGAGAAAGATCAAAGCTTTGACTCCTCGCACGAAGAAGAAAGCTTGGAGAAGAAGGCCCGGAGTCGTCATCACCCCGACATCTCCAACGCTCTTCATCAACTCCGAAGACCCCACAAGCAAAGGCCGGAGAAGAAGATCGAATCCGACAACACCCCGCCGTTTTCAATAAAGGCGTCGACTCCTCGCATGAAGAAGAAAGCTTGAAGAAGAAGGCCCGAAGCAGTTGCTACCCCCGCCGTCTTCATCAACAAAAGCCGACACTACAAACCGTTACACAGAAATCGATGCTATCCCTGCCGTCTTCACCAACAAAAATCGACACTACAACCGTCAGACGGAGATCGGTGCTACACCCGCCGTCTTCAAAAGAAGCCTTTTACTCTAATCGCGCCAAAGAAGCCCGGAGAAGAAGAGAAACAAAGCTGACGCCACAACCATCGCATGGAGATCAATGCTAAACCCATTGTCTTCAAAAAAAGCCTTAGACTCCGATCACGCCAAAGAAGCCCGAAGAAGAAGAGAAGCAACGCCACAATCGTCTTTGCCGAAATCCATCCCCAAGAAGCTAGAAGAATAAAGAAACCTTGGAGACATAGCTATCGCTGTTCGAGAAGAAGATCAAACCAACGCCAAAGCCAAAGTCAACGCAAGAAGCTGAAGCAAAAGCACCGGTAAAGCCCACACCAAAGTCAAGCAACTATGACCGTCATAAGCAAAACACCGCATTTTCTAGCCGATACGACACGAAATCTCGAAGAACTAAACCATCATAAGTCTCTACCTGTCTATGTTCAAGCGCAAGCACCAAAGCAAAGCAAAAGCCAGAGCCATACCAAAGCAAAGCCAAAGTCGGCGCTAGAAGTATGATCAACGTCGCGAACTGACGATCAAGGACGTCGAGATCTAGCAAGAGCCGAGGAAGATACAAAGATCGAGGAGCGAAGCCAAAAACCCTCTAGTCGAGAAAGCACGAAGCACGGAAAGGACAAAAGCACCAATGAAGACTCCTTAGCCTCGCAAGAAACCCTCACCCTGTAAAGATCTCTGTTCTGGGTAACCCATCCAGAACTCTTGCACGAAGTAACATGGAGACGCGGATCAAAGGGACCCTCTAGAGGATCTCTCCCACAATCTCTTGATCAAATCTTCGCTGCACCCGACTCACCACCCTCGAGTCCCCGGGTCCCGGCCCTGTAATCTTCGTGTGTTCGAAATAAAGACAACCTGAATCTTTTTTTGCACATACAGATTTCTGGCACGCCCGATAGGACCATCCTTTCTTTTCATCCGTACATCCGAAGGAGTTGACTCAAGTTTCGCCATAGCCAGGATGAACAATGATACGTTTGTTCCAAACCTATCACCTGTCGTCGAGTCTCTACTACTCTGACACAATGATCCAGAAAACTCGGAGGATGACACTCCCCCGGTAGTACACATCTACATTCGGCATACTCGAACTCTTGCGGATGTCTTCACGCCAGAAACTGCTACCAAAGATACTCGCCAAAGCGCTGACGAGGCCTTGGCGCATAAAGAAACGAGCCTCAATCCTGGAGTCAAGTTGAAAATTTTAGGGAGGTCCAGCCCCAACCCCGAGCCTGTTCGGGTTCTCCAATGGACCTTGCACCTCCTTTACAGGGGGAAAACGTCCGTCATCAAGCAGAAGCGAGTCGGCGCAACTACGTCTCCGACAATGAAGTTGAGGATACAGGCATGTAATATCGAGATGTCATGCATCATCATCCTCTGTCCGCCCTACAACTCCAAGTCATACAAATGGGCGAACATATGACGCAAATCACTCAGCTAATAGAGGAGAAGGATCGTCATATCAATACCTTGCTCCAAAGGCTAAGCGCGAGGGATGCTCTAGTAGTCAATCACCCTCCTGCTTCTCCGGTAGCCACTCCAGCATCGTCTGCAACTCCTACTCTGGTAAAGGTTGTCCCGACGATTCTGGTGGCGACTCCAACGCCATCAGTGACTCTCGCTCTGGATGCGGTAGTCTCTCTAGTACCAGTTTCGGTGGCTACGCAACCACTGATGGCTTCAACAATGACCGTCCAATAGATACAGTCGTTAGTGGCCGACATGGTGTGCTCCCACGGTGGTAATCTTCCTCCAATCATGGTGGCCTACTCAAAGCCTTACACCGCAAGGATCCAGCAGTTGCGCTTTCCTATCGGGTTCCAGCCACCAAAGTTTCAGCACTTCGACGGAAAGGGCAATCAAAGGTAACACATTGCCCACTTTGTCAAAACTTGCAACAATGCCGGCACATACAACGACAAGATGATGAAGTAGTTCGTTCGCATCCTCAAAGGTAATGCTTTCGACTGGTATATTGATCTTCCTCTATGATCCATCTATAGCTAGAATCAAATGGAGTGGGAGTTCCTCAATCGCTTCTACAACACTCGGTGCATCATCAGCATGATCAAACTTACTGTCACCAAGCAAAGAAAGGATGAGCCAGTGATCAACTAAATCGATTGTTGGAGGAACTATGCGTTAAAATCGTGAGATTGCTTGTCTGAAGACTCGGCCATCGAATTATGCACCCAAGGTATACACTGGGACTTGCTCTACATTCTTAAAGGGATCAAGTCTCGGTCCTTCGAAGAACTGGCGACTTGGGCTCACGACATGGAGCTCCGCTTAGCAAATCGCAGGGACTCGAAGGCCAAAGACTTATTGAAGGTGGGAAAGAAGGACGAACCGACAGCATCAAAGCAAGTCAACATCACCGACCTTGCTTCAACTTCCAAACCACTCAAGATCGGTGGCAATCCGGACAACGGCAAAGGGCCATACCACCTCCTCAGCCTCAATTGCCACTAAGGATGACTTTCAAGGAGCTTGAAGCCAAGGAGTATCCTTTCCTAGACTCGGAAGTTTTCTCTATGTTTGATCAGTTGATGCAAGAGAAGATGATTGAGCTCCTAGCACCAAAAAGATCGGAACAAGCACATCGAGTCAATGATCCACCCTTCTGCAAGTACCACCAGATGGTCAACTATCCCATCGAGAAATGCTTTGTCTTTAAAGAAAAGATCATGACACTCGCCAAGCAAGGGATGATCGAGATCGACTCTGGTGACGTTGTCAAGACAAACATGATGTCAATCACCTTTGCCTTCTTTCCGCTAGTACTAATTGCTCCACAACGCACTTCAGCAAGGCTGCACATCGTCTGTCAAAAACTGATGGTGAAACTAGCTCCAAGAAGACGACAATGGCATACTCCTGCAGTGCCTAGGGCTAAATCCTCACTGCCTTAGGGGTAACCACCTCTCGTGCAAACACTTCCTCTTCCAAACAAAACTACGTCCCGGCACATGCTCAAAGTGAGAGACGAGCAAATAGGCCCCGAAGTCAGCCTGCTAGGCCAATCGTTAGGTAAGTTCGACTTCTATGTCCTTTACTCTAGGCCTCCTTCGATTCCAACCGAAGAAGTCAAGCCATCAGAAGATGAATCGGTAGAGCCTCCAAAAGGGCAAGTCCTTCTAATCAGCCTTCGGTCGCAGCACCAATTCTTCATCCTGGCGAGAAAGATCTTACTGATGAAAACCCATGGGCTATGGTGCCTTAAGGTAGAAGACCACGACGATCAAGTTACATGATAACATGTCTGGCCAACCACGAGCAAGATCGGGCGATAAAAAAACTCTCCTGAAGAAAGACCTTCAAGAAAAAGAATGAAGCTCTAGAAAGAAAGACATCCAAAGCACCTCCAGCAAGTCCAAAAAATCTTCTCTAGTAAACATGCCTAGAGCCGGCGACACTCCAGGAGTTCTTTTCCAATCGCTTCCTTAAAGCTGATTAAAACTTCAAGGTCTCCTGTTGCATGATGGAAGTTCACCAAGTGCTCCAAGAAGACGATAAAGAAAGCGGCTCCAATATCGAAAGTATGGAGAGAAGCATCGCTGCCAATGACAAGCTGTTCAATGAGACCGAAGCACACCTTGATGACGCCAAGTTCCACCAGGCTAAAGACCCTGTTGCAGAAGCTTCTCTAGCAAAAGTTCAACGAGCCTAGAAAAGTCAAAGCAGTTGCGAGGGATAAAACCTCTCAACTTGCAAAACCATTGCCATTATCCGGCCAGACGATGCATGAAGGTAAAGAAGCGCTAGCATCAAGACGAAAGGTTCGCATCAACTTCAAATCAAGCTCGATGCGACACGTACCATTACCTACTCAAGCTGCTTCAGTCCTGTATCTTGCATCTTAGCGGCTCTGCAAGTGAGGACAATCGCCTTCCACTTCAACAAAAGAACCAACGTCACCATTCTCCGAGGCCAACTTCATCACTTTACAAGAGATGACATTGCCGTTACATGGTCTGTTGCACGCATCAAGCTCAACTGAATCTGCCAAGTACACCAGCTCCCAGTAACTCGCAATCAAGCCAGAAAACACTCGGGGGCAACGCCGAGTTGATGTTTAAAGCCAGCTGCAACAAAGAAAGCATTATGCGCATGAGTTACTACCCTCAGCTGCGATACCACATTGCCTGACAAAGACTCAAGCTTGCTTCCTCAAAAGCGGTGAACAAATTCTTCCAAATCATCGAGGCATCGGCTTCAGTCAAACTCCAGTCAAGAAGATCTTCACTTCTAACTACATTGAAGCGAAGAAGGCGGGCGACAACTACGAACCAGTGACGACTCTGCCTCTCAGCGGTAAGTCCCTCAAAAGGTACTTTGCCTAACGCAAGGTTACCCCCCTTGCCCAAAAAAAAAGAGGAATAAATGAACTACATGCAACTTAATCCCTCGCAGTAGGGTACATAGGCAGTCTGCAAAGGTTCAGTCCAAACAAAAAGAAAAGGGTGTGATATGCCTAATTTTATTAGTGAATCATGATTCGATCCTTTGACATGCCTAATTCTATTAGTGAATTAAATAGTTTCTAATCCCGAGACTGGATGACCCCCGAGGTGTGACACCTCAGCCTGGTGGGACTCAAGGTCTTCTCCCCCCCCCCCCCTCTCTCTCTCCATCTGTGCCCTTAGATGGCCACCAACTATCGACCTGCCATGACATCCAGCCCCCGCCAGCTACCCCTCCTCTCTCTCCTCGCCTGCCCATGTGACCCTGTCAGTCCGCCTGCCCAACTCCCCCACACACCTACTTGTCTGCATCAAAGCCCTGTGCACCTGCCGGCTGCACCCTTTGTGGCCATGCTCACCTACTGATCTGATTCGTGGTCTTGAGCCTTGTCATCTGCATCCTAGCGTGACCCTCCATGCCACCATGCATCTGCCGGCTGCAAAGAGGCCTCGAAGTCAGCCTGCTAGGCCAATCGTTAGGTAAGTTCGACTTCTATGTCCTTTACTCTAGGCCTCCTTCGATTCCAACCGAAGAAGTCAAGCCATCAGAAGATGAATCGGTAGAGCCTCCAAAAGGGCAAGTCCTTCTAATCAAAGAAGAGCCTTCGGTCGCAGCACCAATTCTTCATCCTGGCGAGAAAGATCTTACTAATGAAAACCCATGGGCTATGGTGCCTTAAGGTAGAAGACCACGACGATCAAGTTACATGATAACATGTCTGGCCAACCACGAGTAAGATCGGGCGATAAAAAAACTCTCCTGAAGAAAGACATTCAAGAAAAAGAATAAAGCTCTAGAAAGAAAGACATCCAAAGCACCTCCAGCAAGTCCAAAAAATCTTCTCCAGTAAACATGCTTAGAGCCGGCGACACTCCAGGAGTTCTTTCCCAATCGCTTCCTTAAAGCTGAATAAAACTTCAAGGTCTCCTGTTGCATGATGGAAGTTCACCAAGTGCTCCAGGAAGACGATGAAGAAAGTGGCTCCAATATCGAAAGTATGGAGAGAAGCATCGCTGCCAATGACAAGCCGTTCAATGAGACCGAAGCACACCTTGATGATGCCAAGTTCCACCAGGCTAAAGACCCTGTTGCAGAAGCTCCTCTAGCAAAAGTTCAACGAGCCTAGAAAAGTCAAAGCAGTTGCGAGGGATAAAACCTCTCAACTTGCAAAACCATTGCCATTATCCGGCCAGACGATGCATGAAGGTAAAGAAGCGCTAGCATCAAGACGAAAGGTTCATGTCAACTTCAAATCAAGCTCGATGCGACACGTTCCATTACCTACTCAAGCTGCTTCAGTCCTGCATCTTGCATCTTAGCGGCTCTGCAAGCGAGGACAATCGCCTTCCACTTCAACAAAAGAACTAGCGTCACCATTCTCCGAGGCCAACTTCATCACTTTACAAGAGATGACATTGCCGTTACATGGTCTGTTGCACACATCATGCTCAACTGAATCTGCCAAGTACACCAGCTCCCAGCGACTCGCAATCAAGCCAGAAAACACTCGGGGGCAACGCTGAGTTGATGTTTAAAGCTAGCTGCAACAAAGAAAGCACTGTGCACATGGGTTACTACCCTCAGCTGCGATACCACATCGCCTGACAAAGACTCAAGCTTGCTTTCTCAAAAGCGGTGAACAAATTCTTTCAAATCGTCGAGGCATCGGCTTCAGTCAAACTCCAGTCAAGAAGATCTTCACTTCTAACTACATTGAAGCGAAGAAGGTGGGCGACAATTGCGAACCAGTGACGACTCTGCCTCTCAGCGGTAAGTCCCTCAAAAGATACTTTGCCTAACGCAAGATTACTCCCCTTGCCCAAAAAAAAAAGAGGAATAAATAAACTACGTGCAACTTGATCCCTCGGAGTAGGGTACATAGGCAGTCTGCAAAGGTTCAGTCCAAACAAAAAACAAAGGGTGTGACATGCCTAATTTTATTAGTGAATCATGATTCGATCCTTTGACATGCCTAATTCTATTAGTGAATTAAATAGTTTCTAATCCCGAGACTGGATGACCCCCGAGGTGTGACACCTCAGCCTGGTGGGACTCAAGGTCTTCCACCCCCCCCCCCCTCTCTCTCTCTCTCTCTCTCTCTCTCTCCATCTGTGCCCTTAGATGGCCACCAACCATCGACCTGCCATGACACCCAGCCCCCGCCAGCTACCCCTCCTCTCTCTCCTCGCCTGCCCATGTGACCCTGTCAGTCCGCCTGCCCAACTTCCCCACACACCTACTTGTCCGCATCAAAGCCCCGTGCACCTGCCGGCTGCACCCTTTGCGGCCATGCTCACCTACTGATCTGATTCGAGGTCTTGTGCCTTGTCATCTGCATCCTAGCATGACCCTCCGTGCCACCATGCATCTGCCGGCTGCACCCTGCGCTGCCTTGTGTGCCCGCCGGGCACGTATGCGGGCCTAATGTGCCTGCCAACCTCGTTCGCACCATGGATTGCTTACCGTATCCCCATCAACCGCCTTCCAACACCACCATATCCCTCTCTTCTGATATAAGACATGCCCAAAATATAAGTTCTCACTCTAGATGAAAAAATTAGATTTGAGACGTTGCTAAAATTTTGAACAGCAAAGGGTATTTCTATCTTTTCAGAAAGTTCAGTTTTTTGGATTGGGATGAAAAATAGTGGAGAGGTATGTTTGGGAGTTAGGAAGGCTTGGTAAATGTTTCGGGTCGATTGGCCCTTAAGGATTAGGAGATATCAAGGAATTACTAGATGTGGATTGTGTTTCCATATTTAGGAATTCTCTAAAATTAGGCTCCAATCTACGAATAAAAATTGGGGCTTTTGGGATTAGAAGATGTTGGAAAGGGAAGGGGTGCCAAGGACTTGATTTCAAGTCAACCAGACGAGTTTTGAGTTTCAGGTTGTTATAAGGTTCAACTATATAAAATTGCACAAATCCAAAAATAGTTATTTGGTTGATGGTTTAATGAAAACCGAAAATATTAAGCCTAAAATTTATTCCGGAAATTAATTTAAAAAACCTGAAAATATTAAAATAATTCAGCTTTGAGACCACACCAATGCTTTGCTTTGATAAACATGCTTGCATGGATCCTGCTCCACATCATATGCTTTTTAGAATCCGACAATCCAAACCATCTGAAACATGATCCAACTCTTTCTTAAGATGATCCAAGTACTATACCGTGAATCCAACGGTCGGAATTCTTCATCTGTCAAATCCAACGGTGGAAACCAACGTTTCAAATTCATGGTCTAGATGATCAGATGTTAGAAAGTCATTATCGAACAGATCCAACGATGAAAAATCGTCATTGGTGTTCTGGATCTATTCAGGTCTCATATGTGCTCTGACTTGCGATCCTGTCTTACGTAGACCCCCATCATCTTTGTTGATGCTCGCGTGACAACGACCCCTTTGTACGTGGATCATCGTTTGGTGCTTCCAAATCAGTTCCCGAACTTTAAATAATCGATCCCCACATCTTCTAGCTTGCCCTATTGAATTTTTTTTATCAAATTTGTCGCTATTATTTTCCTATTTAAACATTTGGTTTGTTAGGAGCCGACGTTGCATTAATGAACCCGAATCCATGTTTGCAATTCTTGGTTTGTCTTAAAGTTCAGCATATCCTCATGTTCAAGACAAGGAATTTTTATTTGAACTCGTATAGACAATACTATGAGTATCTCTAACTTTGGAGCTATATGAACGGAGGTTCATGTACAAATCATTCCTATACAAGACTACGATTGATGTTCAATTGAGCTTTCAAAAGTCCTTGAACTTATCCTCTAAGAGCGCCACCTATTTTGGTTTGCTAGAACTCAACATGCGCAAGGGCACCCCATACTCTATGTTAGATACCCTCACGCCTCAAAACCCGGGTTGCAAGGAGAGGTCCACAACGGGTATATTAAGCGGGTGATGGGTGCCTCCCTCACCGATGTGGGACTATCCGTTAACACTCCCTCTCACGCGGAGCACACGTGACAAGGATCCTCCCACGCAGAGCACGCATGGCAAGGCACGATCGGTGGGGAGCACCCGGAGCAGGAGCAGGAGCAGGAGACGGTTAACCCAGCTCTGATACCATGTGTGGGTGCAAAAATTGTACCGGACCGGATCAGAGCGGCATGGGCCCGCGCAACGGCCCAAGTGAGTAAGCCCACCCGGGTTCATGGGCCCACTCTACGGGGCTCGCAGATCAAGCCCTCCCCTTTATTGGGCCCGAACAACGGCCCAATAAGGGCCCAGCAAGGAGGCCCAGAATCAGTACCACATCATCAGCGCCACATCATCACTGCCATATCGGGCACGTGCCTACGCTATAAAAGGACCCCCAAGGCATTCAGGATGGGGGTTGGTGATTCGATCAGAGGAAGAGGGATTCCAGATCCAGAGCAAGTGCAAGAGCTTACTTCTCTCCTCCTAGTTTCTTTTCTTGTTGCTCCGTGCAACCCCCACTGTAAAAAGCTTCTCTCGGCCTATCGAGAGAACGCTCAACCCTTTATATTCATATTATAGTGAAGATCAGGTGGCACCTCTCGCCCGGAGACGTAGGTCATAAGACCGAACTTCGACAACAACTCCATGTGTCATCTCTCTCCTTCTCAACTTTCTAATCTCTAACTCAACAAACAATCCAATTCAATCAAGGCTGTAGGGTGGGATTCTCGATCAAGGCGGCTCGGAAATTTCCCCCCACAATCTTTGGCGCCGTCTGTGGGATATCGATAGAGGTCTTACCCACACCTCTACCGACTCCTATTCAGCTTGTGGTGACGAGCCACAAGTCCTCCTCCAAATCAACCTCAAAGCCTTCACCACACCGACATCAACACGCTCAATGGTGAAGGCCAGCACCAACCCACCAAAGGCGGGTACTGATCGGACAATCGACGTGCTAATCGAAGAAGAACAAGAAGTCTCGATTGCAACCAACCGAAGAAATGTTTATAAGCAACTGGGGCCACAAGGAAGTCATCCGGGAAGCCACAGCAATCGGCAGGACCCACCATTCCCGAGATAATGATCTGGCAAAGAGCACGCCACCCAAGGGGACAACGATCTAACTACATACCAAATTTCGGCTGCTGATTTCCAGCTGTTAAACCTTCTCAAGAGGAACGCAGCCCACGAGCAAGAGAGGGATTCCCTAAAGAAGGTAGCTGAAAGAGCGGGGGTTGTGGCCCACAACTCTCCAACTGCTGATGAAGACCAACCAAGGACTTGCCCAGCCGTGATTCATCATCTTGAAGAACCACATGTGCCACGTATCGAGAGGCGTCAAGTATCCACACAAGCACCAAGGCAAACGGTGTGGGATCGCCTCAACGTCGACAGTGCGCTAAGCTATCGCCGAGAAGGATCGCTTCAGTCAATAGGGTCCACTGGATGTTCTATCCCTTTGCACATGAAAGCAACAGATGCCCGCGAGCTGCTCAACCGACTAAGGCATACTGCCGACGTGGGACGCCGCCATCAAGACCGTAGGCAGCTAATCACCTCGGTGGGGCCACTGCATCCTAAGGTTCTTGCAACACCATTTCCTATGGGTTGGCGAACACCGAGCCTGCCAAAGTTCAACTGTATCCAGGGAGACCCTGCTCTCCATATCCTAGCCTACAAGCAGGCCCTGATGCCCTATGAGTATAAGAACCATGTTCTTTGTCGTATGTTTGCGGGAAGCCTCGAGGGACCTGCCCTCGACTGGTACTACACACTGCCTACCGGTACGGTGGCCACATTCAAAGAGTTGGCTGAACTCTTCATGGACCATCATCGGCTAAACTTAAAGCCGAAAAAGAGGCTGGATACGCTCTACCGGCTGAAGATGGGCTCCGACGAGTCTCTAAAGAGCTTCACGATGAGGTTTCGTAATGAGCACTCTGAGCTCACCGGTCGCTCCTATAATGAGGAGGCCATCATGCTAGTATTCCAGAATGCTATCCGGCCAGAGCTCCACGTCTACACCGACTTCATCCGGCATCCTCCTAATAACTTGGAAGCGATGTTCAAGCGCGTACAGCGGGAGATAGAGGTAGAAGACAATCAATAGGCCAGAAGACTACGCGAGCCCCGCGAGTCTCGTGACTCCCGACATAAGAAAGATGATGAAGCTTCGAATGAAACACGCTACATGAAGTCTGCCCATGCTGCGTCCGACCAAAAGGCCCAATCCAAAAGGTACAATGAAGATCCGAAAGCCCCTCCAGCAAAAAAGAGGCAAACTCCAAGGGAGCAAAGGGTGTTCACTGAGCTGAACACCTCCATTGAAGACATCTTCGCCTACTTGCAGAACGAGCCCTTTTGCAAGTGGCCACAGCCTCTCCCTCCAAATTCCGACCAGGCGGGAGATGCGACAGCCTACTGTGAGTTTCATCGCAGCCATGGCCACCCAACCTCTACGTGTCGGAAGCTAAAGCATCACATCGAAGACCTGATCCAAGAAGGGCGGCTCGATAGCTACCTCGCTAATAAGGAACCAGGTCGAGAGTAGGAGATGCAGCAGTAGTGGAGAAAAAAAAAGTCAATGTAATACATGGATGCATAATTGTAACGTCCGCTGTGCAACTTCTGAAAAAGTATAACCGCTACTTTGTTGTATCAATAAAGTATCTCTTTTTCCTCAAAATCAAATCTCTCGAAGTTCGATTCCACCATGTTAAGGCATAAAAAAAAAGGTTCCTGGCAACCCAAGTCAACCGAAGACCTTCGATTCCGCCCATTCAAGTCGGAAGCTCGAAGGCAATTCGATTACGCCCTCTCGAGGCTAAAGTCCGATAAAAAGGCTCATGACAACCCAGGTCAACCAAAGACCTTCGATTCCGCCCATTCAAGTCGGAAGATCGAAGGCAATTCGGCTACGCCCTTTCAAGGCAAAAGTCCGATAAAAAGGCTCCTGGCAACCCAGGTCAATCAAAAACCTTCGATTCCGCCCATTCAAGTCGGAAGCTCGAAGGCAATTCGGCTACGCCCTCTCGAGGCTAAAGTCCGATAAAAGGCTCCTGGCAACCCAGGCCAACCAAAGACCTTCGATTCCGCCCGTTCAAGTCGGAAGCTCGAAGGCAATTCGGCTACGCCCTTTCGAGGCGAAAGTCCGATAAAAAGCTCCTGGTAACCCAGGTCAACCAAAGACCTTCGATTCCGTCCATTCAAGTCGGAAGCTCGAAGGCAATTCAACTACGCCCTTTCAAGGTGAAAGTCAGATAAAAATGCTCCTGACAATCCAGGTCAAGCTAAACTATCAACTATACTCATCCGAGGCGATAAGAATAAGTCCAAGGCAGACATCGCCGCTTTGACATGCACCAAGTTCAAGGAGACATCCTTGGCACTCAAAGATAAAGTCTGATTCGACCAATGCATCGGCACTCTACAAGCCCAAGGCCCTACCCTTGGCACTTGAATACAAAGTCCGAGGTGACCAATGCCTCGGCACTCTACAAGCCCAAGGCCCAGCCCTTGGCACTCGAAGACAAAGTCCGAGGCGACCAGCGCCTCGGCACTTTACAAGCCCAAGGCCTAGCCCTTGGCACTTGAAGACAAAGTTCGAGGCGACCAACGCCTTGGCACTCTACAAGCCCAAGGCCCAGCCCTTGGCATTCGAAGACAAAGTCCGAGACATCATCGCCGACGTATTGGCATTCGATCAAAAGTCCAAGCTTAGTCTTGTCACTCAGGTCCAAGCATCAGATTGTCACTGGCCATCACCTTTTTTCGACGACTAACGGTTCCAAACCAGTCAGGGGGTGGTTGGTCTGACTCTATCAGTGCGTGTCTCCACACTGGTGTAGTCGACGGTAGGTAGCATGGGATAAAATGATGCTCCCTTGATCCTGGCCAAGTCAACACCCTCACGTGACCGTAGTACCTGATGAATACAGTAACCAGGTGCGGTAATACGTTGGGTGAAGATCGGCTGGCCATCATGCGGCATCATCCTAGATTATCTCTAAGGAACCCCCTCAAATATAGCGTTGTCCCTCGCCGACATCCCCGCGCGCCAGAGTTTTACCGAAAAAGTGTCGGTTTCAAATGGGGCTGAAATTTGAAAAACACACTATTTTCAATACCGACACTTTTTGGCATCTTCTAGCAGCCCCAATAACGGGGTGTCGACATCAACAAGCAGCCCCTCCTCGGTTTCGTACAAAAACCGAGTGGGGAGGGGGTGATGGCACACCGTCAGCAGCACCCGTCGGTTTCGTCAGAAAACCGAGAGGGGGTGTGTGTCGGCATCAACAAGCAGCCCCCCCTCGATTTCGCACAAAAACCGAGTGGGGAGGGGGTGACGGCACACCATCAGTAACATACCCCTCGGTTTTGTCAGAAAACCGAGAGGGGGTGTGTGTCGGCATCAACAAGCAGCCCCCTCTCGGTTTCACACAAAAACCGAGTGGGGAGGGGGTGACGGTACACCATCAACAACCACCCCTCGATCGGTTTTGTCAGAAAACTAAGAGGGGGTGTGTGTCGGCATCAACAAGCAGCCCCCCCTCGATTTCGCACAAAAGCCGAGTAGGGAGGGGGTGATGGCACACCGTCAGCAGCACACCCCTCGGTTTTGTCAGAAAACCGAGAGGGGGTGTGTGTCGGTATCAACAAGCAGCCCCCCCTCGGTTTCGCACAAAAACCGAGTGGGGAGGGGGTGACAACACACTATCAACAACCACCCCTCGGTTTCGTCAAAAAACCGAGAGGGGGTGTGTGCCGGCATCAACAAGCAGCCCCCCCCCCCCTCGGTTTCACACAATAATCGAGTGGGGAGAGGGTGACGACACACCGTTAGCAGCACACCCCTCGGTTTCGTCAGAAAACCGAGAGAGGGTGTGTGTCGGCATCAACAAGCAGCCCCTCTTGGTTTCGCATAAAAACTGAGTGGGGAGGGGGTGACGACACACCATCAATAACCACCCCTCGGTTTTGTCAGAAAATTAAGAGGGGGTGGGTGTTGGCATCAATAAGCAGCCCCCCCTCGGTTTCACACAAAAACCGAGTAGGGAGGGGGTGTACGGCATCAATATCAACCCACCCCTTGGTTTTGTCAGAAAACCGAGAGGGGGGTGCTCAGTATCTCATCGAAACCTATTAGTCAACCCGATTCAAGTGTCATCCACACACAATGATCATTGAAAGACGAAGAGCTATCTTCCATTGGGTCGGTTGGATAGCATCTCATCCAAACCTATTGGTTTGCTTGTACAAACTTCACAAGAAAAAAAAAAAATCCCCTTTCTCGTCAGGGTTGAGCACGCGGTAACCGTTGCGTCATCACTGGGGCCCGACTGCAGTCCCTAGTGAACACAGTAACTAGGTGCAATTGGGTGTCGGACAGAACGGATGAGTTACCGCATGCCAAGACATCTTTAAGACGCTACACGCTCTTAAGAGTCATCTCTCTATAAAGGTGAATACCGGAAAAGTTACTCGTCAAGGCGAACAATGTTTCACGTCCACTTTGACCGTTTTTTCGGTGCCTACACAACGGCACCTTATACGCATTCATCCGACATGCATATGAAAAGTTATGACTGTCGGAAGGTTTCAAGGTCTTTTTCTTTGAAGACATGCATTGGAAATATTACACGCAAAGGTGTCCGACGCTTTACGTCCACTTTAACCAGTTTTTCAGCGCCGACGCAACAACGCCTTATACGCATTGATCTGGCGCGTGTATAAAAAGTTATAACAGTCGGAAATTTTTGAGGCCTTTTTCTCCGAAGGCAGGCATCCGAAAGGTTACACGTCAAGGTGTGCGATGTTTCACGTCCACTTTGATCGGTTTTTTGGCTCCGACACAACGACACCTTATACGCGGTGATCCGACGTGTGTATGAAAAGTTATGATTGTCTGAAGACTTCGAGACTCATATCTCCAAAGTAAGCCATCACGAGAGTTACACGTCAACGCACGCCGGGTTTCGCCCTTCGGTGTCAGCACAACGCCGCCGTCCCAGACGCCCGCATGCATCCCTCCACTTGCACGTGATCCTCCGCATGGCAGCAACAAACCCACGGGGGATATTCGACTTCTCTTCAACCGGTATGCCCTCGGCGACACCGGCGAGGGGGACAGGTCCTCGACGCAAAGGCTCTCTTGTGCAGACACCGCCCACGGCTCTCTCTCTGACTCGCACCCGGCTCCCTCTCCCATTGGCGCATGGGTCCGCCCACCGCTTGCGTGCGACCCGGCCTTCCTCTCAGCTCGCATGGATCTGCAGCAATCCGGCTCTACAACACTCGCCACAACAATGAAGGACTCTTTCATACCCTCAACTTGGCTCGCAAAGCTCCTCGCTCAGGGCAAAGCCTTTCCCCGCATCTGCACGCCCTCCAAGCGGCGGCGGCCGTCTTGGGCGACGCCAACTCGTCCACGTGAGACACTAGCCCACGGTTCTCTCCATGCAGCGTGATGCCTACTCCTCCATGCGAGCCTCTCCTTGCAGCTGACAGAGATAACGCGGAGGGGGTCAGACGAACCGAGCCCCCTCCCATTGCGCGCGCGTCACTCCTTGCAATGCCCCACGGTGCGCACCTACACTTGCAGCGACGGACCAAGAGAAGTCGCTCGCAATCCCTAGAGGAGGGCTCGCGACTAGGGCACCCGATCCCAGGGGCAGGCTCCAGGATCTAGAGGAGGAACGGCTCATGATCGTAGAGGGATCGATGGGTTGCGAGGTTTTCTCATCCAAATCCAAACATGCGAGGTTCTCTCACCGCTGACGCTCGCGCGCGAGGTTTTCTCACCGAAAGACAGACGCTACAAGCGACAGCCGCCCCCTCGCTTACGCTCACTCCCCCATGAGCGCTCCTTCACGCAGCAACGGTCAGGCCAACGGGCTGGTGCGGACACAGGCTGACAGCGCTGATCCACGCGGGCTGAGGTGGGCGCCGGCTAACGCGAGACCCACACGCCCCAGCCTCCTTCGCGATCCTCAGAGAAGAAGGGAGGGGTCCGACCCCTCTCCCGTGCTCGCCTCCGTTGCACTGCAGAGAAGAGAGGAGGGGGCGTCGCGCACCATGAGAACTAGAGCCCTAGCCTGCGCTGACTCCTACACCGGCCATCGCACACTCCACCTGCTGCTCCTCATGCCCTCGCCGGACCTCGCACCCGACTTGGCCCGCACCCGCTGCAACCACCCGCGCCGTCCATACGCCACTGCTACAGACGCCGGCCTACTACGCAGTAGCCCGCCGCTGTCGCCAGCTTGCGCTGGTGATGCCACAGCCCCGGCCTGCTTGCATTGTGTTGCAGCCGCGCCCTACCTCGGCCTGGACCCCGTGCTCGCCGCCGCTCCACAGCCGCCACCTGCGCCTCCCATGCCCGCGCCGACTGCGTCGCCCGTGCCCACCGCCTGGGCCTTGCCTGCGCCGACCTCCGCGTCGTCACCGTCGCTGTTGTTGTGCCTTCGCGAGCAAAAAAAAAAAAACAGAGAAGGAAAGAGAGAGAGAGAGAGAGAGAGAGAGAGAGAGAGAGAGAGAGAGAGAGGAAAGAGAGAGAGAGGGACTCTCTCTCACGTGAATGAAAAATAGAGAAGGAAAGAGAGAAGCCAAAGAGGGAAGAGAGAAAGAGAAAGGAAAGAGAGAGCGGGGTAGCTGCAACCTCACGTGAATGAAGGCTGAAAAGGAAAGAGAGAGCTGCTCACACCGAAAAGCATGGACCCACGATCATCACAGACGTGCGGCTCGGTATTCTCTCGGTTTGGAAAAAGGAGAAGTGTCTCGGTACCCTCTCGGTATCCTCTCGGTACCCCCTCGGTATCCTCTCGGTATCCACTCGGTCGGAAAACACACTGCTTTTTTGAAAATGCCCCCTTGCAAAATCGAGACTTTTTGGCTCGCGCCAAAAGGGTCTCGGCATCGGCAGAAGGAGACTCTGCTAATACGAATCGCAGCACCGACGGCCCTTGCCAACCATGCCAGGATCCTAAGGCGTTTGCACCTTGGAATCCCAGCCGACCCAGGGGGTCCTGACCCGACTGGGAGGGGGTAACTGTGGGTGCAAAAATTATACCGGACCGGATCAAAGCAGCATGGGCCCGCTCAACGGCCCAAGTGAGTAAGCCCACCCGGGTTCATGGGCCCACTCTACGGGGCTCGCAGATCAAGCCCTCCCCCTTATTGGGCCTGAACAACGGCCCAATAAGGGCCCAGCAAGGAGGCCCAGAACCAGTACCACATCATCAGTGCCACGTCATCACTGCCATATCGGGCACATGCCTACGCTATAAAAGGACCCCCAAGGCATCCAGGATGGGGGTTGGTGATTCGATCAGAGAAAGAGAGATTCCAGATCCAGAGCAAGTGCAAGAGCTTACTTCTCTCCTCCTAGTTTCTTTTCTTGTTGCTCCGTGCAACCCCCACTGTAAAAAGCTTCTCTCGGCCTGTCGAGAGAACGCTCAACCCTTTATATTCATATTATAGTGAAGATCAGGTGGCACCTCTCGCCCGGAGACGTAGGTCATAAGACCGAACTTCGACAACAACTCCATGTGTCATCTCTCTCCTTCTCAACTTTCTAATCTCTAACTCAACAAACAATCCAATTCAATCAAGGCTGTGGGGTGGGATTCTCGATCAAGGCGGCTCGGAAATTTCCCCCCACACCATGTTAGATATATACCCTCACGCCTCAAAACCTGGGTTGTAAGGAGAGGTCCACAACGGGTATATCAAGCAGGTGATGGGTGCCTCCCTCACAATTGTGGGACTATCCGTTTTTACAACAAGGTAAGTTTGGCTTCTTCCCCGTTTTTACTTTCATGTAGACATTCCTATGATTCTTATGGTCTTATCTGGATATGTTAACAAAAATTTGTTGGCGTGTTGATCTTCAAATTGCACGAGCATATTATCCTCCATAATAGAAAGGAATAAGAAGTATTAGTAAAGTATTTGGTAAAAACCACAAAGATTTAGTAAAGCCAAGTAAAAATCTTTACTACTACTCAAGGGATTTTACTACTAATCTATGATAATTATCTATGGTCATTCAAATTCCAACGCCTTATGGTACATACGGTATAGGGGCTATAGGATTTATCAAGTTTCATGTTTCCTCATGTGCATCGTTGAGGAAAAACCATTTTCACAACCGGCGATTTATTAGTTACGCTTATAAAATGAATGGGCATGCCTCATTCCGACAACCCCGCATCCCCCCCTGCCATCCTCCGACTACCCCGCAGCCCCCCTGCCTCCTCTGACTACCCCACAGCCCCCACTGCACTCTTCCGGCCACCCCGCAGCCCACTGCCCCCCCTTCCAACCACCCCGTAGTCCCCCCTACCCTCTTCCGACCACCCCGCCGACCCCCTGCCCCCCCTCCGACCACCTCGTAGCCCCCCTGCCCCTCTCTGACCACCCCGCAACCCCCCTGCCCTCCTCCGACCACCCCGCAGCTCCCCCACGCTCCTCCGATCACCCCGCAGCCCTCCCTCCGGCCACCCCGCTGCCCCCCCCCTCCTATTACGGACTCACATTTCTTCGCCGATCTCTCGACTGACCTAATTGGTCGCTCCCTATCGAGGCCGTGCTCTCCAGTCGCGATCTATGGGGTCACATCACCGGTGATGACCCAACACCAGCTCCCTTCTCCGGCTCCTCCTCGGTCACCAGCGTGCGTCGTCTACTGCTACAGCCTTCATTGTCGCTGTCACAACCGCCATCACGTTGCGTCGCCATGAACAGGCCATCTTGGTCGATCTCCTGGACTCCGTTACTCTTCCTCTCCTTCCTCCCATCGGCCACCTGCCTACAACGTATGCGACGTGGGAGTATCTCCGGGACCGGTTTCTTGGCGGTGCACGCCGGCATCAGCTGATCTGTGACTCTTAGTCTGCTCGTTAGGAGGAGTGTACTATTCATGATTTCTTCAGCTTGATGAGTGACTATTGGCATGAGCTAGACTCTTTGATCCCAAGCGGTGTGCTTGCCTATGCTCTAGGGACTTCCAGTGCTACCTTGACAAGGGCCACCTCCACCAGTTTCTGGCCGTGCTTCGATCGGACTTCGCTCTTATTGCTGCTCAGCTTCTGCACCGTGAGCCTCTCCCTCAACTATAGGATGTTTTACTGGCTTTGGTCGACGAGGAGACCCTTCTTCAGACTCAGGGTACTCGTCCTCCTCCACCTGCTCTAGGCCATGACAGTGTCCTGGCCGCCAGCTTCCCGACGGGTCTGTCATCTGCCACTACTGCAAGGAGCCCAGTCACATGAAGCGTGACTGCCCCAATCATCCCCCTCGCAACCCTTACTGGGGTCCGAATGAGAGGGCACCATGCTGGGCTCTTGCTCCTCGGGACGATCGACGCGATGGTCAAGGTGGATGGAGCCATGGACATGGTCAGTCCTCCTTCCGCCACTTTGGTGATATTGTTGCTGCTGTAGAGACTCTAATATCCCCCGCTGCTACCACCGTGCCCCCTCTAACTGAGCCGAACCATCTCCAATGCCTCGACGAGCTCCTCCTTTGCCACTTAGCCTCCACTGGCTCCCTGACTGCATACGGCTTACCTGCCACCTCTGGTACTACTGCTCCATGGATTTTTGATTTGGGTGCCTCATGTCACCTCACATGTGACTCTGCTGTGCTCACTAACTATTCTTCTACTCCCACCCACCTGGAGGTCCGCACTGCGGATGGGACTCTCATTCCTATTCCACAGTGTGGATCCATCACTATTACCTCCGATCCTTTTGGTCGCTTGGCCCTACCCCATGTCTATCATGCCCTCCGTCTTAACATTAATCTGATTTCTATCAGCTCTCTTTGTGACTCTGGACTGACTACACCTTTACCCCTTTTGTTTGTGTTGTGCAGGATTCGTGGACGGGTCAGAGGATTGGGCTGGGTCGTAGGACAGGCAGACTTTGCTAGCTAGACCATCTCCATGTCTCTTATGTTCCTATTATGTCTGTCATGTCTGTTTCTTCTGATACCGACCTGTGGCACATAAGGTTAGGTCATTTATCCAGTGATCGACTCAAAAATGTTTTCCGTTCGGGCGTTTTGGGTCGTGTGTCGTTCTCCCCTCTCTCTTTTTGTACAGGTTGTAGATTGGCAAAGTATCTAGCTCTCCCCTTTTATGCTAGTGTTTCCTGATCTATCGCTTTATTTGATTTAGTGCATTCTGGCATTTGGGGTATTGTGCCCGTTGCATCTATTTCTGGTTTCATGTATTATGTGTGTTTTATCAATGACTACTCTTGGTGCACTTGGGTTTATCTTATACGTTACCGGTCTGAAGTCCCTCATATTTATCAGAGATTTACCACTATGATACACACTCAGTTTGGTCGGCGCATCAACACCTTTCGGTCTAATTATGCCAAAGAGTATCTCTCTTCTGAGATACGTGAGATTCTTCAATCTCATGGCACTCTTCACTAGCAGTCCTATCCCCACATCCATGAGCAGAACGGAGTTGCCGAATGCAAGCATTGTTATGTCCTTAAGACAGCACGAGCATTGCTTCTCTTTGCTTTTGTTCCCCACTTCTACTGGGTTGATGCTGTCATGACGGCTGTCCACCTCATCAATATCACTTCGTCCTTTGCTCTCTCCGGTGCCACTCCATATGAGTGCATACACTCCAGTCCACCTGACTATTCTCTTCTTTGTATATTTGGCTACACGTGCTTTGTTCTCCTTCCTCCCCATGAGCACACCAAACTCTCTGCTTGGTCTGTTAGGTGTATTCACTTGGGGCTCAGTCGGGAACATAAGGGCTATCGGTGCTACGATCCCTTGGCTCACTGGATCCGTGTCTCTCGTTACGTCTCTTTCGTTGAGGATGTCCCTTACTGTTTCCCTGAGTCCCGGGATCTTTCCTCGTCACCTGCGTCACCCTTCACGCCTCCACCACCTCTCCACATCCCTGTTCTACCACCGTATCCTACTCCCACACCCACGCCTCCCCCACCTCCACCTTTTTCACCCCCGTCTCCCCTGCCACCTCCACCACTACCACCTGTCACGCATGTTTATATTCGTCACTATACCGTTCCTCCACCCGAGTCGGTTCCTGTTGATACCTTCTCTTCACTTGCAATTGCTCCCTCATCCCCGGTCACAGATTCTGACCCTATTCGACGCTACCCTGCACGCGAACATTACCCTCCTGACAAATATGACTACTCTCCTGATAGGTTTGGCTACTTTGCGTTTACTCTTGCTTCTCCTGACACTTATAGACACTCTGTTGTTGCCTCTTACTTTCCATCCTACCAGGCCTTTCTCATAGTTCTTCATACTCACCGGGAGCCCTAGTTGTACCGTGAGGCAGTTGTACACCAAGAGTGGCGGCATGCCATGACACTTCTGGACACTCTGTTTGGCTACTCGGCGTTTACTCCTGACAGGTTTGGCTATTTTGTGTTTGCTTTTACTTCTCCTGACACTTCTGGACACTCTATTGTTGCCTCTTACTCTTTATCCTACCAAGCCTTTCTCACAGCTCTTCACACCCACCAGGAGCCCTGGTTGTACCGTGAGGCAGTTGTACACCAAGCATGATGATAAGCCATGACAGTCGAGTTTGAGGCTTTTTAGCGGACTCAGACGTGGGACTTGGTTCCGTGCCCCACTGGTGTGGTGCTTATCAGCTGCAAATAGATCTTTAAGGTCAAGACTCGACCTGATGGTTTGATTGAGTGGCACAAGGTGCGCCTTGTTGCTCGTGGTTTCTCCCAGAAATATGGGATTGACTACGAGGAGACGTTTGCTCCAATTGCTCGGTTAACCACCGTCTGCACCCTCCTAACTGTGGCAACTACTCGAGGGTGGCCTCTTCATCAGATGGATGTGATCAATGCCTTTCTCCATGGTGATCTCTCAGAGGAGGTATGCATGACTCCTAAAAAGCACGGACATGGACACCTTAGGAGACACGCTGAATTGTACTATGATTTATAATCAAACATAATACTAATAGTTAACATCATAAATGATTCAAGTGTATAGTTTCAAATTTTCAAAACACAAAAAAATAAATAGAACACGCATAAAATCATCATCCATCAAGGCCAACGTCAAGTGTTACCACATCATCACCATCAACGAGAAGACCACGACCTCCATATCCGGCTTATTGATGGAAAGATTCGTAATGTCAAGAACCCCAATATCTTTTTTGGTATGTCCGACACGTGTCGGAGAGTGTCAAACGAGTGTTGGTGTCCGACACGTGTCAGACACGGACACGTTGAGGTCCTGAGAGTGTCGGTGCTTCATAGCATGGCTCCTCCAACGGGTGTCCCTGCTCCTTCAGGTCACGTCTGTCATTTGTGCCGAGCCATCTATGGGCTTAAGCATGCCCCTCGTGCCTAGTTTGAGCGAGTCCGCAGTGCAATCCTGGCTGCCGGGTTTGTTAAGTGTCACTCGCTCCTCCAACTAGGGTATTACAGTTCTTCTTCTCTATGTAGATGATATGATCATCACTAGGGTCGACAGTGCCACCATAGAGTCACATCCATAATTAGTTCAAGATGAAGGATCTGGGCCATCTTCGCTACTTTTTAGGCCTTAAGATTGCCCGATCAGCTCGTGGACTGTTGATCTTCTAGCAAAAGTACATTTTCGACATCTTTGCCGATGCTGCTCTCACTGACTCTCCCACTGTTGACACACCTATAGAGCTCAATTTGAAGCTCATTTCTATAGATAATGAGCCTCTCTAGGATGTCTCCCGCTACCAGAGGCTGGTTGGGATGCTAGTTTACCTCACTATGACCCCGCCATACATGGCCCATGTTGTTAGCATTGTCAGTCAGTTCATTCAGTTGCCTCCTACTCTCCGTCCTACTAGGCCTTTCTCACAGCTCTACACACCCACCGAGAGCCCCAGTCGTACCGTGAGGCAGTTGTACACTCAGAGTGGCGACATGCCATAACAGTCGAGCTTGAGGCTTTTTAGTGGACTCAGACATGGGACTTGGTTCTGTGCCCCAATGGTGTGGTGCCTATTAGCTGCAAATGGATCTTCAAGGTCAAGAATCGACCTGATGGTTCCATTGAGAGGCACAAGGCACGCCTTGTTGCTCGTGGTGTCTCCCAGGAGTATGGGATTGACTACGATGAGATGTTTGCTCCAGTTGCTCGAATGACCACCGTTCACACCCTCCCAGCTGTGGCAACTGCTTGAGGGTGGCATCTTCATCAGATGGATGTGACCAATGCCTTTCTCCATGGTAATCTCTCAGAGGAGGTATACATGGCTCCTCCACCGGGTGTCCCTGCTCCTTCAGGTCACGTCTGTCATTTGTACCGAGCCATCTATGGGCTCAAGTAGGCCCCTCGTGCCTGGTTTAAGCGATTTTGCAGTGTAGTCCTAGCTGCCGGGTTTGTTAAGCTTCACTCTAACTATGCCCTGTTCACTCGCTCCTCCAGCCAGGGTATTGCAGTTCTCATTCTCTATGTAGATGATATGATCATCACCGGGGATGACAGTGCCACCATAGCGTCACCTCCAGAGTCAGTTCGAGATGAAGGATCTAGGCCCTCTTCGCTACTTTCTGGGCCTTGAGATTTCTTGATCAGCTCGTGGACTGTTGATCTCTCAGCAAAAATACATCTTCGACATCTTTGTCGATGCTGCTCTCACTGACTCTCACACTGTTGACACACCCATGGAGCTCAATTTGAACCTTCTTTCTATAGATGGTGAGCTTCTCTAGGATCTCCCGCTATCAGAGGCTGGTTGGGATGCTAGTTTACCTCACTATGACCCGGCCAGACATTGCCCGTACTGTTGGCATTATCAGTCAGTTCGTTCAGGCTCCTCGCTATATTTACTATCCAGCGATCCTTCGGATTATCCGCTATCTCCGAGGCACCATCACTCGCTCACTACTTTTTCCCTCCACCTTTCCATTGGTGCTACGTGCCTACTCCGATGCAGATTGGGCAGGAGATGTAGCCACTCGTCATTCTACTACCGGCTACTGTGTGTTCCTCGGTGATTCCCTCATTTCATGGCGCAGGAAGAAACAGGAGTATGTTGCTCGCTCTAGCACCGAAGCCGAATACAGGGCTATGGCTTTTACCACCGCAAAGATTTTCTAGTTTCGTCGCCTTCTACTCGACCTGAGAGTTGTGATATCCGAGCCCACGCCTCTCTTCTGTGATAACCGAAGTGCTATTCAGATTGCTAGCAACCCGGTTTTCCACGAGCGGACAAAGTATATCGTGGTTGACTGTCACTATGTTCGCCAGGAGTTTCTTGACCACGCCATCTCTTTGCCCTTCATTCCATCATCGGAGCAGACTGCTAATTTTCTCACGAAGTTCCTTACGATTGTCCGCTTCCGGTATTTTATCAGCAAACTCTCGGTATATGATCCACCGTGAGCTTGAGGGGGAATGTTAATGTATAGAGATGGGTCGGGTTCTATGTACAGTCGGGTCGGGTTGTAGATGTATTGATGTACATATATACTGGGCTTGAGTCCCTCAAAAGATTCATTCCATTCTCTCCAAACCCTAGCCTCTATCTTCTAACAGAGGAAAAACCATTTTCACAACCGGCAATTTATTAGTTACGCTTATAAAATGAATGGGCATGCTTCATTCCTTATGTTTGAGATAGTTTTAACCTACTACGCTTTACGAGCCTTCGACTTCGTCAAACCGTGTTTTGCGTAGGTTCCGGTTTGTGAGTCTTCCAAGGCATCAAGATGTTTCTCTTACATAGACTTATCATGTCTTCAACTTTCTCATTTTAGTGAATTGTCCATGTGAATATGGTCATTAATTAGGAATTCGAGATGGATCAGAATCTTCCCTTTCCATTCATTCCTACTTGGCAAGGTTTTGTCCAAGTCTGTGCTTGGATTGCCAATTCTATAGGACAGGGTTAACAATAGGTTGAAAAATGGGCAAAATATATTCAAAATTGGAATCTCAGGAGAAAAGATGCGATAAAAACAAGAAGGGAAGTAAGAAAATCTTAAAAAACCATGGAGACGAAGGGATATCGATCAATTATTCGATACATGAAGCTTGTCGAATGTCAAAGACACCTTGCAGAAAGAATTATTCTGCCTCCTTCAATTGTAAACAAAGTCATCCCAGTGTATCCCCATGTACAGAGAGTGAGTTGAAGTAGAGAATGCGCGCTGGGAGTTGAAGTAGGGGACACGTATCCCCGTGTATCCGATGTGTATTATTTCGGATACGGATATGATATGCGATACACAGGGAGTCCAGACGTATCCATGCTTCATAGATTATTGCTAAACTGATTGCACACAAGTTTGGCCTTTATACATTCACTGTACATTTATAGAACTAGATGGTGCTGAGAAAAGAGCAGAGCTGATTCTCAAAGCTTTCACATTAGCAGTCCAAACAATATCTTGCAGGGAGACTATCTCAAAGCTTTCATTTTATTTGGCACCGTAAAATAACCAGACTGACACCGAAATCATGTCATTTTAGTGGCCCAAAACAACCAACGATGCCTACACGTTAACGTTACGCTAGTTCTTCTATGCAGTGATGCTTACATTTGCGAGATCTCTAGCTAGCTCATTGATAAGCCCATTCAACACATGCTTCTCCACATCTCTAATGACTTCATGTTTTTCTATTTCTCCAAATGATGTGGTATTCCACCCAAAGTCCCACATACAGTTGACATCAGGGTTTCTGTTCTGGATCTCTCTCTCTAGCAACTTATGTAGACACTCTGCGGTGTCATTATCGTCACCCTCGATTTTGCTGGGGGCCTTCAAACATTCAAGATCATCATTCAACTCTTTGATTAAAGCATCCAAGCATCCCACCTTTGCAGGTGCAAAAGGCATTGTCTTGGGAGAAAATACCTCTTCTTTTTTGCCTTTTCTTCTCATTATTTCATACCCACAGTCCAAAAGAAGCTTACTGCCCTCATCCGAGCATGCGTTTTCACTCGCTTGGAGAACACCAACAGGGATCTTGAGTTTGAAAAGCGCCTGTGCAGTGTTCAAGAAATGTTGGCTGTTGATCATGATTTGCTTGAGAATGTTTTCGTTCCTTGTTAGCGATCCTTGTTTATCCACTTCAGACATTGCCGAATTCTGTTGCATCCTGTCTTGCGGACCTGTAGCAAAATCAGTGTACACAGTTACGGTTCTTCGTATCTTCCTACTGTTGCGTGAAATGGGGTACGATTACTTCCATGCGTTGTTTTTTGCTCGTACGAAGTATGAACCAGAAGAACATTATGTATACAACATCGTCGTTACCTTCTGGCTCATTTTCCTTCAAGATTGATTGTTGTTCTACATCATCCTTCGAAGAAATTTCTGGGTGCTGCTGAGCAGGAGGTGCGGCGATGGTTATGTCATGGTCCTGCTCATGCATCGAATAAACATTTAAAATTGTACAAGTAGACCATATGTGAGTACTTTGGAGTGAGTAAAATAAGGTTTTTTTTTTAAAAAAAAGGTAAGTAAATTGTATGAAAAAAAGAGGGGGATTATATATTAAGGCTATACTCAAGATGAGTAAGCAATAGACACAATGCTCCAAACAGTAGAAGCTCTAAACACTGGCACCGCATGACCCTAGAAAAATAGCTCAGGGGGCAGATCGAAGAGCTCTTTTAGATACTCTTACATGACCTTAGAAAAATATAAGGCTTTTTTTCAGCATAGATTATTGTCATCTGCGGAGTTTCTATTTACCCTAGAAAAATATAGCAATTCTTTATAATTAGATATTTAACGATTTGCTAATGATGAGGCGATGAAAGGATCGGAGGATCGAACTTACGTAGTTCACTACTATTGTTCTCCGGTCTGCTAACCCTTGTCCACTGCAATCATTTGTGAGAGCATTGTATGTTGCAGTTTTGTGCTGCAAAAGTTGCTCCGAGTTCATTGCGTGAGAGCTGACTATAACCCCTTTAGCTTTACCGCTTCTTTCTTTCCATCTACGCTCCAATTCCTGTAAAAGGGAAGTTGAATCCTTTAAGTGTTGGCGTTCGGCAGGTGGGGTTTCAATTCTTATAGGCTCTTCCTCTAGATATCTGTTGCTTTGAGTTCTATGTGATAATGTTTTTGTGGTATCGACATTCTGTGCAGATAGAATATGTGCCGACTTCTTGCTCATTGTCTCCTGAAGTGGCGGCGTAGCCTTCTCTTTATCAGTTCTTGGAGTTCCGAATGGTCTTCTTTCTCCCAAGCTCCTACCTACTGATTTTCTGCCCACCTCATGGTGTGTGGATCTTCTGTTCTTGAGGTGTTGATGTTCTTTTAGTTGCGCTTTGTTGGTAGTTTCTGTTGGAGTTCTTTTGCTTGCGACAGTGGTCGAGCTGCCAGTTAAAACCTTCTGTGTGCTCATATCATCCGAAGCTCTCTCTGTGTTCAACTTCAGCTCCCCTTTCTTTACTATGTTGGGTTGTGGCTTGCTTCTGGAAATTTGCTCTTTCTCTGTGGGAATCTCATGACCTGCATGTTTGGATTTGAATACGCCGACCGCTGGTTGCTGATGCGCCGCTTTATCATTTGAAGTGTTTGATTGATTACTCGGAATAATCGATCCTTCCACTAAATTTCTCTTTCCTTCGAGGGGTTGATCCTTCTTTCTTTGTGCTAACTTATGCTTAACCGCATCAACGTTGTCTATATACGACAGTGATGTGGTACATTGAATGTCATGTTCTAGCAATGGCTTCTCGGCATTATGGATGATTTGTTGAGCTTTACCTCTGTATGTCTGCTCCTTTACATCTGTGGTTTCCCCCGTTTCGGCCATTTCCTTCTTCGTAACCCTGCTATCTTTAGTCGGATACATGTTGGTCATATCGATCTGCTTATCGTTTAATTTTGACTGTGGCTTTGGTGAATGCTTCAGAGCTGAACTTATATCTTCCATGTTGTTCAGATTTTTTGAATTTGTCTTTCCTTTACTGTCCATTGCCTTAGCATTATGTGTAGCTTTGGGCTCCATAATGCCTTGAATGTCCATTTGGTAGAGTTTTTTCTCTGAATGTGTAATGTCATCAACTTCTTTCTTATTCTCAGGATCTACGCTTGACGTCTTGCTCGTCTGAGTCGTCTCCCTTCCATTGCTTGACTTGGGATTCTTTTGCGCTTCACCCTTAATCTTCACCTGTGCTTTGGGTAGGGGAAGTTCTTCGAGGCCCATCAGTTTTGCAACGACGCCCGGTATCCTTACCTTTTCATTTACAGGATTTGCTTTAGGACCCAGCTGCTTGATGTTTTTTGACGAACAAGAATCGTTACTCTCATTCTTGAAGCTGTTACTCTCATTCTTGAAGCTCTTGAGCTCCTCACAGTGAGAATTTTTTGTTGCATCAGCCTTGGAGCCTGAACCACAGCTTAGGGACCGCCTGTGGGATATGGACTTCATGGAAGCTTTTGATGAGGTCTTATTAGAATTCGACGTCGGAGTCTTTGGGTTTTCAAGGTAAGATAAGGCCAGCTTGGTGTGGTTCTGGAAATCCGCATCGCCGCCCTCTCTATCATGTTTGTGTGAGTGCAGTGTTGGCCTGTCGAAGGAAAACCTTGGCCTGTTCATCAGCTTCTTTCGATTCACTTCATGGGAGGATGATTCTTCGTCTTCTTTGCCCTTCAGCAATCTGACCTGCCTGCCCTGAGAGCCTACCATGTAATCCGAAGCTTCTTGGAGGGAAACAAGCATTCTTAACGACTCCTCCAAATCCATGGCCCCTTTCAGCAGTTCTCGTCCGATGTCTATCGAATCCCTGCTGAGACTAAGCCCATTAGAGCAGGCTTTCAGGATCTTATTTAGCTGTTGAACCCCTTTTGATACTTCACCAATTTGAAGGTGGGAAGAGAAAGGAAACTGATCAGTACTACTCCCACTCTTATCTCTGAAATATAGAGATCCACGGTGCATGATACGCTCCTTACCCACAGTGGCATTGCTGAAAAATTCTATGTTCTGAAGTTTCCCGCTGTTACTCATTGCGAGAGCGAGTGCCATCGAGACGTCAACGGTGTGATCTACGTGTGTGGCTCCTCTGAATGGGACGATATCATGCGAAGCTCCGTAAGGAGGTGTTTTCTGATGCCTGGTACCGAGCCATATCTTTGTGACCTCTGTGCTGATCATGTTACTGCTACTCTGCAAGATCACCAAAGAGATCAATACTATGGAAGGGCTTACCATTCGCGCCAAATTTCTTCAAGGTTAAGTGGGAACTTACGAAGTTGTTGGCCGTCGCTTCCCTTGAACCTCGAAGAGACCATTGAGAGTTTCCATGAGCATCTAAAGAATTAGTTATGTCAGTGGATAATTTGTGCATCAGATAACCACAACATAATTCGATGTGGTCGAAGAAAAAGGGGAGCGAAAAAAGGTTTGATTGGGTAAATGGAAGTAAAATTACTGACCCTAATCTCATTGGAGGCTTTTCAACTATTGAAAGTTGAGACAAACCTCTTGCATCAATGATTCAATGTGAAGCTGTTCTTTGCACTGGCTGTTGCTTGGAATTTTCACACCATTTGGCTTGAAACTTTCGAGGTCAGATGTTCAAAAGAGTTTTTTTTTTTTTTTGGAAATTCAACTATCCTTCATAACCCCTATTAATTCTTTGGATTTGCCTGGTTACTGAGTTCACCAGATACCAAGTCCATAGAATTATTAGGGTTTACAAGGGATGTTGGTCTATTATTGATAACATTTAAATCATTACAAATGGAGTCTCGGACACACATAGGTATCAAAAGAGTTCAGATCCTTCTTAAGTACATTGGTTTATACTGTTTTATTATATAGAACACATTGATATGGGCTCTGTTTGGTTCGAAGTATCCGGTGCAGTCATGGGCGGCGCTACATACACCGATTCAAATGTATTAAAAAATTTATTATTTTTTAATTTTTATTATAATTTATTTAGTTTTGACTATTGGTTTTGACCCCACTCTATCGAATCACCAAACCCTATTTTATGCCGTCACCTGAAAAAAAAAAAATTTAATATAACTTTTGACCCCATTGATATAAATTCCTGGAGCCGCCACTGGGTGCAGTAAGTCGCTTTGAGGTAATTATTCAGAATACCGTGTATGACTTGCCTCATTCGTTTTGTAGTATCCGGTGCAGTATGTCGATTTGGTGTCTCTGGGATACCTTATAACTAAGGCAACTCAATACTGCAAAATAAACGATAAGGCGAATACTCGTATCCAGAATACCTCGTAACTATAATATCCCAAAGAATAATTCGAACCAAACGGAGCCATGGGAGCTCCTTGTTGTACACTTTGCAGGAGAACTGCAAGGATTTGTCTTGCAAGATCCAATTAGGGACAAAATTATCATGGCTCCTGGAAATCTCATATTGTATCTCATTAGGAATGAGCTTCCAATGGCTCAGAGCTCAGTGTTTTTCTCATTAGAGGACTCCCAAGTAATCATGGAGGTACTATCTTCATCTCTTAGTTATGTTACCAGATTGTTCTATGCTTTTTCCATGGTTTGTAAATGCATGAAGATAGAAATATAGATAATCATTCTTGTATCATTGTAATTGATTATCTAACGTTAATTATCAAATCATACTATGATGCAAAACAATGCAGATGGACAGAAAATCAATAGTTTAATTGTACTAGTAGTGTTTCGCTATGAATTAAAAATTTCAGGTAGGAAGTTTTCTTCAAGCCATCAACAGGGAATTATGGATTTTAAAAGATAACTACAATCATCAGGCAGTTCGATCTCAGTTCGAAGAATCTTAAAATGAATAATGCTTAAATTAAGAAACAAGATTCCGTCCCGCAATATCAAGAGCTAATAAACTTAACAGGCAGGTGAGGACGCACAACCTCGCGATGGTGGACAACAATAGGCACAGATAAGATACTGGAGATCCGATTAGTAGAATTATCAAGAATACCCTACTGGGAGGAAACGTACCTACTGAGGATCACGCTTGGCCTTAGGAACCCGAATCGAACAGGAACTCCGAAAATGGTGATTAAGTATCCGGGAGCCGTCAGCATCCTCACTCGAACCCGTGATCAGCGTCCGGGTCAGCTGTCATTGCCCTCTATCGAACCTGTGATCAGCGTCCGGTCAGCCGAGGACGATGGAATCGGGGTCACGGGTCGGAAAGGAGTGGGATCGGGTTGGGTTGGGGTTGAATTGGATCGGATCGGGTCGGATCGGCCTGGGGTTGGGTCACGGGAGGGGGCTCGGGGCTTGGTCACGGGGAGAGGAAGGGAGTGGGGTCGAGCTGAGCCGCCGGGAGGAGGACGCGGGGTCAGGGGCAAAGGGAGGAGGAGGGGAGTCGGGGTCGGGGGCTGGGACGCAGCAGAAGAGAGAGGGAGGGGGTCGGGCGGAGTCGCAGGGGAGTGGGGCGCCGGGGCTTGCGGTGGCGCGGGATCGTAGGGAGGAGGATGGGGCGGCGGGGCTGGGGTGCAGGTCAGCAGGTGCAGGGGAGGTGGTCTAGTGGCGCGGGACTACGGGAAGGAGGGTGCGGCGTGGGGTTGTGGGCGGAGTCGGGGCGCGGGGAGAGGGGTCGGGTTTCATGCACTGGGAGAGGAAGCGGCAGGGCTCGGGGAAAGGGGGAAGGTGGGTCGGGCTGGGCTGCGGGGAGGGGAGGTGGAGGTCGGGGTCGGGGCCGGGACGGGGGAGAGGAGGCGGGCTAGTGGCTGGGGTGCGGGGCAAGGAGGCGAGATAAGGTAAGGGTTGGCCTAGGGTTTCACACGCCTAGCACAAACCTAGGGTTTCACACACCTAGGGTTTGAGATTGGGGTTTCACACTCCTCACCCTGATTCTCTCAACAATTGTAGAGGGAAACAAATTTTTTTTTCCATTATTTAGTGCCTACAAAGGAACAAGGGGGGGCCTTTATATAGGCGTACAATGACTAACCCAAATAGCCGACAGGCGAGGTGGGACTGACTCAAAGCAGGAAATAATAAAGACAAAATAAACACAAATAACTGGGGTCGGTTTTGCTTAGCCGATCACAACCACAAGCTTATATGGCGCCTTCTACGCTGGTACACGCACCACGGGCTCAGCTCAATGTAGATGTCCGCATCATTCTCCTGGGGTGAGAGGACTCGACCCTGTCGAGTAAGGCTCAGGACGGCTCTCGTACAGCTCCAACAGGTCTGGGTCTATCTGCTGGGTCCCTGACGCTCAATCCAAGCGGCCTCAGAAGGGGGCCTTCATTTCCAGCAAACCAGGTATCGTCGGATTCCACCGTCTCTACTAGACACAATCTCGTCATCCAGAATCTTATCAATGCCTTTTGCTGTATCATTTGGGGGAATTTCTAGGAGTGGAGGTAGGGAGGGGTTCTCAGGGGAAGGGTCCAAGGTAGGCTCAACTATCAGCAGATTTCTAGGGTTAAAATATGGGCCCTTATAAGCCACTAGATCTTCAATATTGAAGGTGGGACTAATGTCTAAACCCATAGGCAGTTCAATAACATAAGCATTAACTATTTTAATTCTTAGAACTCGAAGAGGACCTGCACTGCGTGCATGTAGCTTCTTAACAACTCCTGAAGAAAACCATTCCGGACGAATCCGGATCATTACGTAATCTTCCACATTGAAGGTTTGAAGTCGTTTTTGCACATCGGCTCGTAATTTATAGCCAGCAATGCTTTTTTCAATTCGGATACTGATTTTCTGATGTAATTCATGCATATGAGATGTAAATGCAGATGCAGACTCTGAGACTCTAAGATAATCAGTCATGGAAATGAGGCCTATAGGTTGACGAGGTTTGAAACCATGCACGACTTCATACGGACTCATGCAAGTAGTTCTGTTAGCAGATATATTATGTGCGGACTTAGCAATTGACAATATAAGATCCCAACTTCTAACATGTTCACCTATCAAGATACATACAAGGTTTTTCGGACTCCTATTGACAACTTCAATCTGGTCATCGGTTTGGGAATGGAAGGCAGTGGAGAACTGGAGCTTGGTGCCCAGCTTGTACCATGGGATTTTCCAACAGAAACTGGTGATCTTGACATCCTTGTTGGACATACTGATTTCAGGCAATCCGTGTAACTTCATGATGCCATCGGACGTCTTGGAACAAGGGAGAAAATGGGTCACCTCGGAGAACCGGTCTATGAAGACTAGGACCGAATCATGCTCCCTAAAAATCTTCTTAGTTAGGGTTGATTGCTGTTCGGCCTTACTACTCTTAGGTTAGGAGGGACCCAGTTTGACCTTCTTGCCCGCATGCTCAAATAAGCACATATTCGAACGGCCATAAATAAGGACATTATTGTTAAACAGATAAGGTCATCCCAGAATGACTTGACCCGCATCCATGGTCAGAATATCACACCATATTTTGTTCAGATAAACATTGAAGTTTATGGGGAGAAGGCACTGTTGCTTGACCTCCATGGTGGTCGAATTGATCCAGGAGACCTGATAGGGTCGAGGGTGGGGGACGGCCTTGAGGCCAGTCTTGGGGATCACGGCTGATGACACGGCATTGATGTAACTACCGCTATCAACGATGACCTTATAGTTCTTATCTCCAATCTTTATGAATGTGTGGAAAATGGTCGTACACCTCCAGTTATCTTGATCATTGGGTTGAGACAAGGCGCACCTAACAACTGACATAGAGGAAGATGACATCTGTCTAAGGCAACTCAGGATGGCCTCGTCATCATCATCAAAGTCTCCATCTTCTTCTTCAGCTTGATAGACGAATTCTGCCTCTCCAACCTCTATCACTTCAGTGGGATGGTCATCAATAATGTTGACTTTGACATGGCTTGTACAATTTGCGGCCACATGTCCGTAGCCTTGGCATTTGCAACACATGATAAGGGGATTTAATTTGGAGAAAACTTTCTCAGAGCCCTTGCTACGGTTGTCTCTTTCATTGCTTCGACTGGTGGAGTTGGCTCTTGGTTGGGATTGGTTGGGATAGGGCCGACTTAGGTAGTTGTTCGAGAAGGGCCGAGGGACATTGCTTCGGGAATCTTGACCCCGATGGGAATGGTTGGACCTAATGCTATCAAGATTCTAAACTAAGGCATAGGCTCTTTCCAACTCTGTAACATCTCGGGCAAGGAGCTCACTCCTCAGGTCTTCTCTCAAACCTGATCGAAAACGTGCTAGGACCTGGATAGAGGTTTCTGTTCCGAGGATATTGCAGCGAGTTAGGAACTCGTCGAATTTGGTGACATAGTCCTTGGCTGATTTGTTGCCCAAGTGAATTGGTGCCATTGGTCTAATAGGCGGGCTCAATACGATAGGGGCACATACTTTCCCTTTAGCTCATTCTTCATAGCGACCCAAGTATCAATGGGGTCCTAAGTTTTGACGGCTCTCAAGGCTTTTACATCAGTCCAGTATTGGCTGGCCGACCCACTGAGCTTCATGGTAACAAAACGAACCTTCTTAAGCTCAGTCAAAGGGTACCATGTGAAATATTGATCCATGGACTGGAGCCAATCCAAGAAAAATTGGGGGTCGTGCTTACCATCAAAAGAGGGCACTTCCTAACTGTTTTGTTGTTTGAGTTATGGCCCTTTAACAAGACTGTGTATTTCAACATTCGGGTCGGCTCGGGCTTGGTTCATCCTATCTACCCTGATATTGGTGTCACGCCGACAAACGGTGAGGTTCTGGTTCATAGTTGCTATTCCTTGGGCTAACTCGGCAAGTGCCCTAGTCAAGGCATCGGGATCCATATTGTTCGACTCGCTAGACTCTCTAAACAGAAAGGACCTACCTCTACGAGTTGGTATGCATAAGAAAACAAAGATAAGGACTAACTCAAAAATGATGCGCTTGCTGATTTTTTTTTTATAATTAAAATATGATAATCAAATGCAAAAGTTAAAAGAAAATTTTCCTAGATGCAGCACAACTAATGCATGACAGTTCCTACCTACAACCATGCTCTGATACCAAAAATGATGCAAAATAATACAGATGGACAGAAAATCAGTAGTTTAATTGTACTAGCAGTGTTTCGCTATGAATTAAAAGTTTCAGGTAGGAAGTTTTCTTCAAGCCATCAACAGGGAATTATGAATTTTAAAAGAAAACTATAATAATCAGGCAGTTCGATCTTAGTTCGAAGAATCTTAAAATGAATAATGCTTAAATTAAGAGACAAGAGTCCGTCCCGCAATATCAAGAGCTAATAAACTTAACAGACAGGTGGGGATGCACAACCTCGCGATGGTGGACAACAATCGACACTGATAAGGTACTGGAGATCCGATTAGTAAAAGTATCAGGAATACCCTACTAGGAGGAAACGTACCTACTGAGGATCACGCTTGGCCTCAGGAACCCGAATCGAACAGGAACTCTGAAATGGTGATCAAGTATCGGGAGCCATAAGCATCCTCACTCGAACCCGTGATCAGTGTCCGGGTCAGCTGTCATCGCCCTCTATCGAACCCGTGATCAGCGTTCGGGTCAGCCGAGGATGATGGAATCGGGGTCACGGGTCAGAAAGGAGTGGGATCGGGTTGGGTTGAGGTTGAATTGGATCGGGTCGGGCCCGGGGTTGGGTCAATGGGAGGGGGCTCGGGGCTGGGTCACGGGGAGAGGAAGGGAGTGGGGTCAGGCTGAGCCGCCGGGAGGAGGCGCGAGGTCAGGGGTAGAGGGAGGAGGAGGGGAGTCAGGGTCGGGGGCTGGGACGCAACAGAAGAGAGAGGGAGGGGGTCGGACGGAGTCGCAGGGGAGTGGGGCGCCGGGGCTGGCAGTGGCGCGGGATCGCAGAGAGGAGGATGGGGCGGCAGGGCTGGGGTGCAGATTGGCAGGTATAGGGGAGGTGGTCGGGTGGCGCGGGACTGTGGGATGGAGGGTGCGGTGTGGGGTTGTGGGCGGAGTCGGGGCGCGGGGAGAGGGGTCGGGTTTCGGGTGCTGGGAGAGGAAGAGGCAGGGCTTGGGGCGCGGGGAAAGGGGGAAGGCGAGTCGGGCTGGGCCACGGGGAGGGGAGGTGGAGGTCGAGGTCAGTGCCGGTACGGGGGAGAGGAGGCGGACTGGTGGCTGGGGTGCGGGGCAAGGAGGCGGGATTAGGTAAGGGTTGGGCTAGGGTTTCACACGCCTAGCACAAACCTAGGGTTTCACACACCTAGGGTTTGGGATTGGGGTTTCACACTCCTCACCCTGATTCTCTCAACAATTGTAGAGGGAAACAAATTTTTTTTCCATTATTCAGTGCCTACAAAGGAACAAGGGGGGGCCTTTATATAAGCTTACAATGACTAACCCAAATAGCCGACATGCGAGGTGGGACTAAGCTCAAAGCAGAAAATAATAAAGATAAAATAAACGCAAATAACTGGGGTCGGCTTTGCTTAGCCGATCACAACCACAAGCTTATATGGTGCCTTCTGCGCTGGTACACGCACCACGGGCTCGACTCGATGTAGATGTCCTCATCATACTAACAGCATATTGTATAACTTTCCTACAAGATTAGAAAGGTCCTGTGAGATTTCATCTATCCCAAAACCCAGGTATTGAGGTGAGGTCAGTGGCGGACCCAGGATTTTCCTCAGGAGGGGCATAATTATTAAAAAGTAAATACAGTTGTTGCCTAACATCCGGAGGCTTTGGCCAGCGGCGTGACAACGTCCCTACCCGTCCTTCAATCATGCAGGAAAAGGCCTGTTAGGATTTTGCCTCAAGTGGAGAAGGATTTCGGTCCCGGAGTTCTTCTAAAATTTGGGGCTATAACTAGCCGACTAGGTTGCGTTGTACGGGTCGTAAATAATAGACCAAATCCTCGTTTTTTTTTTTTTGGAAAATTTCATACATATCCTCCAAAACCTGTAAGCAAGCCCGAATTCTCACTCGATTCTCATTCACTAAGAGCCATGGATGAACCATACCAGGATGCCACCGTGGTTGGTGCCTGACGGTGGTGGGCATCGACCGACCAATGGTAGGCATTGGTGGCCGGCATAACGTAGGCCCCCCTTTATGAGGGGGGGGGGGGAGGGGGGGGCTTGACCCCCTCGGACTCAAAGTAAGCCCCCCCCCCCCCCCCCCCCCCCCCCCCAGATGAGGTTCAATCATACATATAAGGATCGCTTTCGCCCTCTACTTTCCCATGGTGGGATTAATCCCCCAACACTCCCTGTCACACTCAAGCCAATTTTTTTGTAGTCCTTGTCACATGGATGATAGATGTGTGGAGACCACACTCGGCAGGTGAGTTGTACATTTAGGCTCTGATACCATATGAGATACCCTCTTATCCTAAAACCCGGGTATTGAGATGAGGTCCAATCATACAGTTAGATACCCTCACACCCCAAAACTCGGGTCGTGAGGGGAGGTCTACATAAGGTATATAAAGCGGATATAAAGTGTCCCCTTTACCAATGTGGGACTAGCCGGTGGACTTCGTCAACACCCCCCCTCAAGTGGAGCATGCGGAGTGAGGCACAATCGGAAGGGGTCGCACCCGGAGGAAGATGGTGAACCCAGCTTTGATATCATGTTAGATACCCTCACGCCCTAAAACATTGATCTCTCTCTTGGTTCTCATGCCCCAAAACACGGGTCGTAAGGGGAGGTCCACAGAGGGTATATAAAGTAGACGTAAGGTGCCCCTTTTATCAATGTGGGACTAACCTACGGACTTCCTCAACACATGCATATAAGGACCGTTTCCGCCCTCTACTTAATCGTGGCGGGATTAATCCTTGATACAGAGAGATGATAAGAAATGTGCAATCTGGAGTGAGTGTGATTTACTCATCGGGGTGTGATTTCACTTGATAGAGAGAGATGATATTAATAATTTTTCTAATTAACATCAAATAATCATTAAATATAATTGAATGTGAATTTGTCATCTTTATAGCAAGCTTTTAATAATATTTATAAGAGAGAGTTGCGTTCTCACACTGGAGAACGATTATGGCTCATCAAAAGAGGTCCATGTGTCACAACACGAGAGAGAGGCTTCCATTTTAGTATATACTAGTAAGAAACCCGGGCAATGCCCAGATGAGCTTGATGCACAGTCATTTGGCAGAGATGACATCACAACTATTCGAAGAAGTATGAAATCTAAAGTGAGTGTGATTCACTTGTTAGAGAGAGAGAGAGAGAGAGAGAGAGAGAGAGAGATTAACATCAAATGATAATTAAATGCCATTGAATGAGTGTTTTATTATCTTTATGGTAGGTTTTTAATAGGATTTAAAACTGAGCCGTGTTCGCACATGGAAGAATGATTATGGTTCTTTAAAAGACGTCCATGTGTCACAACACGGGAGAGAGGCTCCCATTTTAGTATATAGTATAGATATAGATTAGATTTGGTGAAAGATGGTCTTTCCTGAAAAATAGAGAGCAACTTTTTTTATGACAGCTCCAAGGATACTCCCTGTTCTTTCCCTATTATTAGTATATATATTTTTGTAAATGCAACGGTCACCAGGCACTGAAAATCAGTCCTTGCCAATGGTCATAAATTTTTTTTTAATGCAACAGTCACTAGGTTGGGGCCAACAAAAGTTGTGAGCTTTATTTGCTGTCCACGTGTAAGGAGCCTAGTAGCAATTAACAACTTTAGGGAGCGGAGTAGGGAGCCCCTTGGAGCGCCCTTTTCACCAAACTGCTCCCTACTCTGGCGAAGGGAGCGGGGTAGGGAGGCCATTGGAGATGCTCTTATAATTGGGATAATTTATAGTTAGCAACATGTTTCGTGCGAACCAAGCTGGGTCGGGCATGGCCGAGTTAGATTGGGGGTTGCTGTTGTTTTAGTATTTAAATTATTTTATTTTGTTGTTATGAATTACATTTTTTTTTAGGGATGAATGTTATGAATTCCTTCATTCGTCTGTTACCAGCCTTAAGGTTTGTTGGACTGGTTTTTTTTTTTTGAGAACCCCTCAGCATCTCATCTAAGGGAGGATTAAGGCAGCCCCCAACCAGTTATTAATTCGATGCAAGTGGGAATCAATCTTAGATCTCGAGTACCAACCCCCCGAGACTTTACCAACTCACCTAGCTGGCACATACAAGTTTATTGGACTACTACTAGCCGTTTTAGTCTTCATTCGCCTGTTACCAGTCTTCAGGTTTATTGGACTGCTACACCTGAGAACAACTAAGTTTATCTCACTCTGATCCTTTTTTTTTTGGTTCATTGCAGAGGGGAGGTCACAATTGGACCTCTAGGAGGCGCCACATGTCGGAGCCGCATAAGGAGACCACCATTAGGTGGGGGAGATGAGCCACTCACTGGCGGGAACAAGATCTCCACACAGGGCAAAACACCGCACACCGGCAAAACACCACACTCCGGTGGAAAGCTCTGCAAACTAGCGGAAACCCACCACAAAGGCATGCCGACGGAGACACCACTCCGTACACCGACGGGAACAAAGAAAATGAAAAAAAAAGAGGAAACAAACCCAAAAAGAGGCCATTCACACACCAGCACGGCGGCAACAAAGAAGAAGGTAGATCAAGCCTCATTCGCCAAAAATCCTTCGGGATGCGCTCCATCGCCACAAAGGAGGGGGTCCATAAAATCCCATAGTCGGAATATCCGCCTTGCATGCCGGGGGCCAGATCAGCCACTCCCACCGCAGATCGCCGGAAGCCGCAAACCCGAAGGCGATGTTGGTCGGCGAGACGAGGGCAGGGGAGGAAACGCGTCGCCTCAGAGTGTCAATCACAAAAAATGCCGCTGCCGGTCAGCTCCTATCTACTGGGGGAGGGAAAGGGGAACCAGATCCATCCTCAGGAGCATCAGACCGATGTCCCGGCCTCCCTGGAGCCTCCACTGGCGCCCGAGAAGGATGAGAGAGGGCACGCAGAAACCCTAACCCTAGTGGGAGAGACTTAGTTGTTATCAGAGTATTAGATCTTACTCTGAGAACAACTAAGTCTCTCTGTGCTGCTTTTCTCCATCAAATTTTCAGATATTTCCTTCTTTTGAGATCTATGTTTTTGAAGGATTCTTTCAATCAAGGGTTCAACTGTGTATTCCACAGTCGTGCCTAATGGGGAGCATGCTTTGATTGGAGATCGACCTGAAAAGATTTCCAGTCCAAACGGGTTCAGTCAGCCAATTCAACTAATGGAAAATTTCATTCATACCCCAAAAGTATTCTGCATACCTTGTTTTCTCTCAAAATTCTCTCCTACCTCATACCCCCAAACATGCCCACATGCTTCCTTCCTCCCCTTCCACATCACCAGAGATGCCACCGTCAGATCCACCGTGACTTCCCCTCTTCCACCTTCCCCGATCCCCATCATCGCAGAAGTCGTTGCCTGTGCTCATTGAGTCCATTGTCGAAGCCACCTCACCCCTCCTCCATCTTTCCCATCACCATCGAAGCCCTAATCCACCCTGGAGCCGCTGGAGATAGCTCGCTGTAACATGTGCCCCAAACACACAAGACATTGTCCGCTTTGCCTATGCCTGCACGAGGACTTCCTAGGAGGTAACTATCCTAGTACTACTCTCGCCCGAGTACACTTAACTATGGAGTTCTTACGGAATCCATAGCGACGCACGGTTTTAAAATACATCTTCTATGTTTGGAGGGGCGAGATTATATAAATAGCTTAGGATCTCCTTCTCTCCAGGAGATGTGGGGCTAACTCGTGACCTTAAGGGGCGTGACACTCATTGCCAGAGATGGAGCCATCTCCAGCAGCTCTAGTATGGGTTAGGGCTTCAATGGCAGTGGGGAAGATGAAGGAGGGGGGATGTGGCTTCGACGGTGGGCTTAACGAGCGCAACTGGTGGCAATGCAGAAGGAGGAGGAGGGGATATCGTCGCGTCTCCGACGGTGGCGTCGCCAATGGTGTGAAGGAGAGGAAGGAAGCAGATGGGTGGCAGGCCGAGTGGGGGATATGAGGTGGGAATTGATTTTTGAGAGTGTTACGAAGAGAGAGGGGAGAGAGAATAGGTTTGGGGAGAAAAACTCCTTATATTATCTCATCAATCTCATTGCTGTTACATAAGACTAGCTCTCTTTATATAGAGAGAGAACGCACACCATTACATTACCATAACCGAGGTAGGACTAATAGAATACTAACACACTACATCTAATAACCCCCGTCAAATTGATGTAAGATATAAACCGACATCCGTTTGCTTAATAAAAGAAAGAAGAAAGAAAAAAAATTATATCAAATAACCCTTTTTTTTATGTTGTAAAGTAAAGATAGTGCCAGGGCGACCTGCAAGCAAGTCGTCCTGAAAACCCGATTGACCTGCAAGCAGGACAACTGGTGAAACCCGGCCAACCTGTAAGCAGGTCAACCGGGGAATTGGCAATGATCACTAAGGATCGGAGCGGAGGAAGCCGACGGTGATGGAAGCCGGCAATAAAGAAGGCCGAAAGGAGAGAAATCGGCTAAGAAAAGGTGTGAATGCGTGAGACCTCATAGGAGGCAAGCACCCGGCCGAAGCAAGTACTTGACACCTCTTAGAAGATCTCAATCATCACACACAAAGAAGAAGGAGAGAATGTAGAGTCGTAGCTCTGATAGGGTTACATGACCAAGGAAAGAAAGAAGATCCGAAAGCCGGTGCAAGAATGACCGGAACAAGGGAGGATCCAAAAGCCGGTACAAGACAAGTGTGACCGGAACGAGAGAGGATCCAAAAGCCGGCACAAGACAAGTGTGACCGGAACTAGAGAGGATCCAAAAGCTAGCACAAGACAAGTGTGACCGGAACGAGAGAGGATCCAAAAGCTGGCACAAGACAAGTATGACCGGAATGAGAGAGGATCCAAAAGCCGGCACAAGACAAGTGTGACCGGAACGAGAGAGGATCCAAAAGCCGGCACAAGACAAGTGTGACCAGAACTAGAGAGGATCCAAAAACCGGCACAAGACAAGTGTGACCGGAAGGAGAGAGGATCCAAAAGCCGGCACACGACAAGTGTGACCGAAACGAGAGAGGATCCAAAAGCCGGCACAAGACAAGTGTGACCGAAACAAGAGAGGATCCAAACGCTAGCACAAGACAAGTTGACCGGAAAGAGAGGATTCGAAGGGTCAGCACAAATGTGACCGGGGAGAGAGAGGATCCAAGGTCACAAGAGTGACCGGAGAGATAGAGAGAGGATCGAAGGGTCAGCACAAATGTGACAGGAGAGAGAGAGGATCCAAGGGTGCAAGGCGGATCGGTAGGGCGCAGAGTGCATAAGTACCAAGGAAGCGCAAGGGCACAGAGCACGAGGCTAGAGGGTAGGCGAATCGACAAAGCGCAAGGGCATAGGGTGCAAGGAGGGCTGACATAGCACAAGGCGCAATGGACGGCGGGCGCGGGACGTCAAGGCGGCCGGATCAAACGGCTTAGGGCTCCGACAGCCAGCAAGACAAGAGCGGGCGAATAGAAGGGCCGGATCCGGGCGGCGCAAAGGTCCAGGTGAAAGAGGGCCGGATCGGGTGCAAGGGTCGTGTCGGGTCAGATCGGGTGTAGGGCATAGCGTAGAGTCACGAACTCAAAAAGGTTGATCGGGTTTTTAGGAGAGATCGGATCGGGTGTAAAGCATAGCTACAGCAAATCATAAAGCACAGCCATCCGATGCAAATAGGATGGCTATGATCAGTTATAAAGAGATAAGGGAATAAAAGAAAGAAAGTTAGGATGAGAGAGAGAGAGGAGATAAGGAAAGAGAAATCGAGAGAGAGACGAGAGCGAGAGAGTCGAAGACGGGAGAGAAATCTGGGCATCACGCGGGCGCAGGGTGGGCCGGCGTGAGCTCGAGGTTGGCGCGGAGAAGAGGCGGCCAGCGCGGAGGGAAGGAGGCGGTCGGTGCAGCGGCGACGGCAAGAGGCAGATCCGGCGAGGGCGCAGGGCATAGTCGGGCCGGCGGGGTTCGAATGTAGGCCGACAGGCGCGGGATCGTGCTCCGGTGGGGACGGCAGGTGAGCGCAGGCGCAGATCTGTGCGAAGGAGGGCACGGGCGTTGCGTAGGGAAACGGCCGGACTGGCGCAGGGCCGGCGGGCGCGGCGCAGGGCCAGGCCGGGATCGAATGCAGCGCCAGGCTCAGATGAGGAGGTGGCCTCGAGCTCAAGACGTAGAGCTGGGCCGACGGGCACATGACGTAGGCGAAGCCGGCAAGCGCGAGGACCGGGCTGCGCAGGGCGGAACCGGGGATGGAGGCGCAAGGCGTGTTTGCGGACGACAGGTTGGGAGCAGCCAGAGAGGGAATCCCCTCCCCTGAGTTCGTACACCGAGGACCTTCGCGAGCCGATCCCCACTGTCGGTGAGCCCTCTCTCCCTCCTTTTCCGTTACCATTGATCCATGCAACAACCCAGCAATCCGGTCGGGATCGGACGGCGGGCGAGGCGAGGGCATCAGCGACGGCGAAGGCATCAGCGACGGCGAGGGCCCCATGGTGAACGGGACGCTAAGAGGAGGCCGGCATGGCGAGGGGATGGCTGGGAGTGCCAGATCTGGCCCCCTGTGCTGCTATGCCGGAGACAGGACACGGGCGCAGGTCTCGAGCAGCGGCGAAGGCGGGGCGCTGGTGATCAGGCCGAACGGCGAGCAGCGGTGGAGTGACAATCGTACTAGATCGATAAGGTGGTCCGGAGAGAGAGAGACGGGGAAAAAACAATATTTTATTGTTCCTGGCCTCCTCGATGTCGTCGACGACGACCGAGGAGGCCAAGGCCGGAGAGGAGAGCGTCGAAACCCTAGGCCAAGAGGGTTGACTCTGATACCATGTTACGAAAAGAGAGGAGAGAGAGGATAGGTTTGGGGAGAAAAACTCCTTGTATTATCTCATCAATCTCATTGTTGTTACATAAGACTACATCTCTTTATATAGAGAGAGAACGCACATCATTACATTACCATAACCGAGGTGGGACTATTAGAATACTAACACACTACATCTGATAGAGAGAAAACGGGTTATGTGAAATACTCTTGGGGTACAAATATAATTTTCCTAACTAATTGAACCATATTAATAAATCATAATAGTGTTAACAACAAATATTTATAATATATTCTAGCAACATAATGTCATACTCGGCAACAACCATTATTTCGGGGATCTTAGAGCATCTCCAACGGACTTCTTAGGATTTCATACTTCCTTGTTGTATTGAAAGAAATGGAGAAAGAGAAAAAAAAAAGAGAGCTCCAACAGGCCCCACCAGATTTCTCTACTCTGATATTTTCCTGCTGCTCTCGCTAAGATGGGCGAGAGAAGTAGAGAAACCTATAAATAGAGACCCCAAGTTTGCATTGAATGAAAGTCTATTGACTTTGTTACTTTCCCGAATAGCCCTTGTAAAAGTTACTTTCATGGGTCCTAATCTGATCATTTTACAAAAAACATGGAGAGATTAAGGCGCCCGTTGGAGTGCTATTTATTTTTCACCCCATACTTTACCTACGTGGCAGTTTAGAACCCCAAGAATAGGGAAAGAACCCAGGAGCCCGTTGGAGAAGCTCTTGTATAGTCTCCACTAAAGGGGAAAAAAGGAAAACAAAAAAACTGTACAGTGGGGTGTATTCTGCACCCATCAAACGAAGAGCTTTCACACATAAATTTTGCAAAAATTCAGAAAATAAAAAAAATACCGTTTGATCTGAGAACAATATTAGACTGAGATTATTTACGGTTCTGATCCAAACCGGTTCAACCCGTTGGTCTGATCCAGATTTTAAAAGAGTACCGGATCCTCTGCGACTATAGTTTCTCGAGAAATGCAATTCAGCCTGAAGGCTTGTCCCGATTTTGCAGGCCCGATTGACATGGTAGCGTGCAACTGGCCGGTGGCTGAAATCCGTTAGCGATTTTAAAATCTTTAACCGCACCAGTTTCATGCTGCCACATCAATCGGGCCGGCAAAATCAGGTAAACCTTCGGGCTGAATAGCATCTCTAGTTTCTCAATCCCACTCCAACTTCACATAACCGTCACGCAAATCCCTTGCTAATTATTTTGTTGGAAAAGAATTATCCAACCTCATCCACGGGGGCGGACCCAGGAAGTGCAAATTTGAAAGATGTGGAAGAGCCAAGTGTAAAAGAAAATTAAAATTTTTAAACTATCAACTGGGGATTATAGGGTATTAAAAGTTCTTGCGGCGGCCGTGCCCCCCAGTCCCCATGTAAGTCCGCCTCTGTCATTCACGTGTCCGAGACCTTAATCATATTTACTATACAAAGAGAATTGGTTTTGATGACAAAAACCAAGCAATACCGGCCACTACCCTAGCCTTGAATTAAAACCGGTATTATACGTACAATGTATTAGGGGTATTTTGACTTTGGTCTTTATAATATAGTTTTTTGGTAGGTTTAGCCATAAGTCTTTTTAGGAAGTTCGTTTTTAGCTAAATGCCAGACAATGTTTCACTATTGCACCAAGTCCATCCCGAAAGACATTCTACAACAATTCTACCACCACAAATGTTGACTTTTTCAACTCTTTATAAATGGCAAAACTGTCCTTCCATTACCCATCCAGCAAAATTAACGATTCGTCCAGCAAAAAGAGTAACAATTTGTTGCTAAACGAGTATCAATTCGGGTGGTTGACACAACGCATGTACCAGCTGCTATAGTGATTTAAATATATCTACTATAGTAAAATCGTTGTCGCAAGAGTATCAATTCAGTTAATTCTTATTCTTACCAAACTGAATTGATACTCTTGCTATAGTGATTTAAATATATCAGCTATAGTTAAATCATCGTAGCAGTTGCTACATGCACTGTGTCAACCAACCGAATGGTTACTTTTACCGACGAATTGTTGCTCTTGTTGGACGAATTATTGCTCTTGTTGGATTGGTTCGACCGAATTGTAACTTTTGCTGGATGGGTAATGGAAGGGCAATTTTGTCATTAGAAGTGGTTGAAAAAGTTAACATTTGTGGTGGGTAGCAAGACTATCAATTTGGTTCATTCTTATTCTTACCAAACTGAATTGATAATCTTACTATAGTGATTTCACCATAGCAGCTACAGTGACATCACTGTAGCAACTGCTATATACACTGTGTCAACCAACCGAATTGTTACTCTTAACGACAAAGTGTTGCTCTTGTTGGACGGATTGTTACTCTTACTGGATTGGTTTGGCCTAATTGTTACTTTTGCTAGATGGTTACTGGAATAGTAGTTTTATCATTTGAAGAGGTTGAAAAAGTGTATCATTTGCGGTGGAAAAATTGTTGTAGAACATATTGAAGATGTGGCCCCAAACAAGCCGCTCCAAGGTTCTTGCAAGAAGTAACTATGAAAGACAGAGCATAAGGAGCGCAGGACAGTCTGCCAAGAAGATCATGCGCACGACCGTCCCAGGTCGTACGCATGACTTGCACTAGCAGATCGTGCGCATGACTCCCCAGGTCATGCGCACGATCGACTCTGGCAGGATGCAAGTCAGGTGGTTTGGCTTGCGTTTTTGTGTAGGATTTCTTCTCCGAGTCGGATACGAATGTGTGCCTATAAATAAAAGATCCTAGGACGAATCTAGGGCATCATGGACTCAATGATCTATAAAAGTACCACAAGAGATATTTAGAGGGTAGCTATCATCAAGGGACAGGAAAGAGAATCCATTAGAGACTAGAAGGCCTCGGAAAGAGTTTTCTTCGGTGTTCTTCAGGATGTAGGGTTGCGGGATCTATTCTCTTATGGGGGTATCTCTTTGTTGGGTGTATGAGGGATTGGTGAGAGACAAGCAAATGTGTACTCAGGTTTTTCCCATACTAGTGAATCTTTTGTTCATTGTGTCATAACTTCGTGGGTGTTTTGCTTGTGTTAATCTATTTGATTGGTCTTATTAGTGGTCGACTTCACTGTGGTGCTTTTATGCACGTTATGTTTCGCTATGCGAGGGTCTCAGATCGTAACATATTGATATCAAAGCAAAGGTTCGAGATGATACCAACAAATTGGTATGAGAGCTTCTTGTTGGTGGTCCGGAGGGCTCTAGTTCAATGGCGTAGAACATGGAAAACCGATCAAGAGGGACAAGACACACATGTGGCACGCGGTGCGACGGAGGAACCCAGAAGCCGACCCATGAAGGAAGCCGGAGATCTTAGGGGAGGTTGCGGTATAGCCCCTCACCTTCGGGGGATTGTAGCTATGATGTTTGGCACCCTGGTTGAAGGGCACAATGGGAAAAGACACACTCAAGTGCTCTATCTCCCCGAGTTGTTCGAGTCTTCAAAAGGGACTTCGAGAGGAAGGTTGTTGTCGAGAACCTCCTCCCTCGGGGTGATTCGAGACACCGGAGGTGTGGCCGGGAAGAGGGTGCAGCGTCTACTCCTCGGTTCGATGGATCACGGTGGCAAGTCGTGATAACACGGTATGTGCGGATTCCTAGATTGAGGGGTAGCACCTCGATGGCACAAAAGTCGTCGACAACATTGTGTTCAACCGCCGATGAACAACTGATATGGGTTGCCAACGAGTGATTGGTGGGTGTGCCAATAGGCACCGGTACGGATCGCAGACATATAATGTGGGCACTGACGGGCATAGTGGGGGCAAGCACGGCCGCGGGCACACGTATGATCTAGTAGCGTGTGGTGGCTATCAATGGATAGCAGAAAAAAAGCGACGACAGTCGTGGTGGCAACGAACTCGGCCGCGGGCACACCTGCGGTGTAGCAGGGTGCGAAAGATGTTCGAGCATTTATCAATAGGCAACAGTTTGGGAGCGATGGGTGTGAGCAGCATCGCAGAGCGAAACAAGGGACCGTGGCTTATGTTGGAAGTTAATCCGGGTCAGAGGCTCACAGCGGAAACGATTTGGCGGTCGAAAGACCGTTCATGGGGCACGTTACACGATTTAATTTTTCACAAAAACTAATCTACATATGTGTGCATGTGTATGCACGAGAATCGAAAACCCCTAACGGCAATCTAGCGTAATGATTAACTAGCATGGATGCAAATCATAATGCTCGCTAGATCTATATGTTAGATTACACATACCTTTCGTACGGATCTTTTAACCGCGGAGGATTGTCTTCTTTGTCGATGGAGACGGAAGATCGTTCGCGAAGATGCCGACGGTACGAATGGAGATGTTGCCTTCTTGTTCACCCGATCTCACACGATGCACGGAACGTCGCTCTCGGATCTCTGAGTGCCTCCGAAGAACGACCCTTCTCCTTCTTCAGAACTCCACGCGAGGAAGACGAAGTAGCAAGCGGGAAACGGGAGATGAAACGGGAGAGAACTCGAGAGATGAGAGAGAGGGGGTTCGGTTTTTCTAGTACATGGGGCCGGCGCCCCATAGGGCTTTATAGGGCCGGCCAACACCCCTTGGATAAGGATCCAAGGGGATATTAACCCCCTCTCATTATCTCTCCGCGTATTTATCCGTTTTCCCACTTTTTAGGGCTCGATTTTAACCGATTTATCGCCCCATCCCTATCCATATGGCCGGCCCTATAGATGAGGGATTCTTATCCCTACATCATAGGGCCGGCCCTAGTGAGGTGTCCCACCACTAGGTTCGGCCAACAGTGAGGTCCGGCAGAGTGAGGTTTTTACCAAAACGCCCCGACGCCTCATTTTGACCATTTCTAGCGTGCGATACCTAACGGCCATTACTTAAGTGATATCTACTAGTTACTTACTATTAACTGAGGCCACCGGAGGGTGCCTCTAGCATAGTCAACTAGTCAACTCGCAACATACCCCGGTGCATCGCACCTATGCAGCGAAGTTCACTTATGGCTAGGGATTACTACATACGACTCTGTACTAATCCCGGGCTCAACCCTTAGTACTCGTATGTAGTTACGCATCTACCGTGCTCTAGTGCCAAGCACACACGGAGCGTATACTTCTTTCTTCCTCCTGCTTATGGTGTTCCGAGGAGACGGTTCAAGAACCGTACATAATGTTGATAAGGTGGAACCATCAGGGACCGGGGTTCATGGCTTCCAACTCAAGCTCGATCGACACACTACCCGAGTGTACCATCGATCCTCTGAGCTCGAGTTAACCTGCGTAGCCACCCAGAGTGCGACGCAGGCTGCACTCCAATTCACCCAGACTTACTATGTTCTCCATCATACCCCTGCTCTCCGCTTAGTAGTGGTAAACCCGCTGTCCCTCCACTTGATGCCATGATTCACTTCGAGCGGTGAAGACTACCGTCAGACTCGAACGATCATATGACTTGGTTCCTTCCAGGTTGACCTATACATCATACCTCTGATTACCCCGTCGAGTAATCGAACCCGGTCAACAGTCAAACTGATGACCACCAGGCCTGGGTTTGGTACAGTGTAAGTCACACCAAGGAACGCACCTCCCATCAGGGGTGTAGATGGCCTGCAGGAGTGACACGCTAATGCAACGCCAGCCGGGTAACCCAGTACACCGTGGTTTTGGATCACTGCATATGGACCCTCACACATTGGTGCGCCAAAGCACCACGCAACTGGTTAGTCCATCAGTCGTGGTTCCTCAGGGTTTAGGACCGTTTTACCCTAAGCAGAAACACGGCTTAGTGTACCAGTGTCTGCTCACTGATCTGTACACCGTGTTAGTTCCGTTCAGCCACAGACACTGTGCCTGGTGATGACCATGGTGAAGATATCCCATGAACTGTCATCGCCAACAGCTTAACATGATGAGGCGACCAACCTGATCATAGCTGCGAACTTATTTAGGTTATACGGGACCAATCCACTTAGTCTTCAACTCAGTGGACTACCATATAACCATGGCTCTCTGTTCTCTAAAGAACACGTAACTATGTTACGCACCTATATGCATCTCATATATTAATAACTATCAATCTTTATTAGACCAAAACATAAAGTTTTACAAGCTTAGAACACATCAATCCTAACAGCTTACGGCAAGGTTGTCGACAGGCATTAGTAGGAACATCCATGATCATAAAGGGGTTCTCAGGTGGAGGCATATACATATTAGCCGGAAAAGCAGCAACATATGAATCGTGTACGGTGAAGAATAAGGGTGCAGGTGGAGCACACTTAGAAGTAAGGATGATCAGGAAGTGGGCTAAGTCGAAAGACTTGGACAATTACCAAGCTCGGTGATTGGGCTCCCAGTAAGGGGGCAAAGGCAGTGATGATGATCAAGAGATGAATTCACTTTTGTGTGTGAGGAGGTGCTCATATCTTGTTCGAAGCCAAGGTAGGGATTGTTGAAGATGTGTCCCCAAACAAGACGCATACAACTTCATGGTTCATGCGTGAAGGAACGGAGGAAGACAAAGCACAAGAAGCAAAGGACGGTTTGCCAGGAAGATTGTGTGCACGACTATCCCAGGTTGTGCGCACGACTTGCACTGGCAGATCATGTGCACAATCTCCCTAGGTCATGCAGATCGACTCTAGCAGGACACGAGTCAGGTGGTTCGGCCTGCGTTTTTGCATGTGATTCATTCTCCAAATCGGATACGAATGCGTGCCTATAAATAGAAGGTTGTAGGACGAACCTCCGGTGTCATGGATTCAAGGATCAACTACAGTACCATAAGAGAGGTTTAAAGGGTAGCCGTCATCAAGGAAACGAAAGAGAATTCATTGGAGACTGGAACGTCTCAGGAATGGTTTTTTTTCATGTTCTTCAGCGTGTAAAGCTGCGAACGAGATTTATTCTCTTGTTGGGTATCTCTTTGTTTGGTATATGAGTGATTGGTGAGAGACAAACAAACGTGTACTTAGATTTTCCCCATATTAGTAAATCCATTGATCGTTGTGTGTCATAATTTTTTGGATGTTTTGCTTGTATTTATCTATTTGCTTGGTCTTATCGGTGGTCGTCTTCATCGTGGTGCTTCTATGCACGTTGTGTTTCGTTGCGCAAGGATTCAAGAATCAACTAGAGTACCATAAGAGAGGTTTAAAGGGTAGCCGTCATCAAGGAGACAGAAGAGAATTCAGTGGAGACCGGAAGGTCTCAGGAATGGGTTTTTTTTCCGTGTTCTTCGGCGTGTAGGGCTGCACATTGGATTTATTCTCTTGTTGAAATATCTCTTTATTGGGTGTATGAGGGATTGGTGAGAGACAAACAAATGTGTACTAGGCCTTTTCCAATACTAGTAAATCCATTGATCATCGTGTGTCGTAATTTTTTGGGTGTTTTGTTTGTGTTTATCTATTTGTTTGGTCTTGTCGATGGTCGTCTTCATCGTGGTGCTTCTATACACATCGTGTTTCGTTACGCAAGGGTCTCGTATCACAACAGAACATGTCTTTCGGGAGAGAGCTTATACTAAATGTAATTGTTTCATGTCCTTTAGCTAGCAGAGCATCTGCTCCAGAAACCTATATCCACTTCACTCCACTTCTTCTTCTTCGCACACATATATGCATTGTCCGAGCACTCCCCTCGTTCTAACTCATGATATGTTGAACATCTAGGAATTATAGAATTATTACTAAGATCCATAAACACCCTCTCTCTCTCTCTCTCTCTCTCTCTCTCTCTCTCTCTCTCTCTCTCTCTCTCTCTCTCTCTCTCTCTCTCTCTCTCTCTCTCTCTCTCTCTCTCTCTCTCTCTCTCTCTCTCTCTCTCTCTCTCTCTCTCTCTCTCTCTCTCTCTCTCTCTGACCCCCCTTCGACTGTGTCAGCCATTTTACAGTTAAAATCAAATGTCATGATTCATGCTAAACTGGCAACAGTTTACTGAAACTTGACTGGGTTGATTGGATGGCCAATGATCGAGCACAGACATATCTATTCATAGGATGAGATAGAAGCAGAATACGTGCATGGCTGGAAACTTACCAGCAGCAGCAGACGGCCCCCGAGCCGATCGTGAGCCTGACGACGACGCGAAGCCCATCCTCTCCTTCCGCAGCCGGAGATCATCCAGCAGCTTCTGCGCGAAATCCGGCCGCTTCGCCATCGCGGTTGTCGTTCTTCAAGCTTTGCCAACTGCTAGCAAGTGCTTCTCCTCAGGCTTTCAAAGCTCAGATAGAAGAGAACAGAAGAGAGAGAAGGAGATGACCCTTGTCTCCATGGAGTAGGTACAGGTCTCTCTCTCTCTCTCTCTATCTCTCTCTCTCTCTCATTCTCATGGCTCTTGGTCATTGTGGTGGGAGGTGGTCTGTCGGTTCAAAGTGAGTCGGGTGGGCGTGGTATTCTTTCCTCCCGGGTGGGAAGTTTGACGTGAAAGATAGATCCATCCGGTCGCATGAGTGGCCTGGCGTCCACCCCATTCCAAGCAAACCCACAGGCTTTCATCCCACTCCTCCAGTTTTGGCATCATCCAGCTGAGCTTGAGTGGAGGGGTCCCATCCGCTGAGGATCTCTGAACAGGATACACGATGGGTGTGTGCGACCAACCCAACTGTCTCCCATCGTTCCCGAATCCCCCTATCTAAATCTTCTGTCCCATTTCTCTGTTCTATCCACAACCGTCCGTTGCACTCAGACCCAACCGGTGCATCACACCCAGCTCCAACCGACGAGGGGGCAGAAGATTTGGGTTCCCTTTATGGTGGAGAGTCCTGTTTGAGATAAAACGTCACCATGAGAGGAGGCAACATCGGACGAGACTAAGCATGTCATATACATGAGGGGGCAATAAGCCACGTCACATGGGAAATGCTCTTCAGGCATCCTGTTTTCCACCAGGATGTGGGGCATGGTGACGTGGCACAGGACCATTGCAGTCCGTTGCTCTCAACAGGTGAATCGCACTCAGCCCGACAGACAGGCAAAGGAATGGCAGGATGCGATGCCACATCATGATGGAAACCTCGATGGCTGAACAACATTACTCGAAACATAGCAACTTGGCTGAGATCGAGCACGGACCAACCCTGCTTTGTCTACTTTCAGTTCAGCTTCTCCTACTGGGTTAACTACAACATGTCTTGAGTGTAGGAGTGCCTTCGGTTCTTCAAGAAACTAAAGTTAATCCGGTTATTTTTTGAGTTTTTTTTTTGTGCATATTGACAATTACATGTGAAGTTGTGTATTTTTTTTTTTTTTTTGATGAATCCCTCTCAGAGAATGAGGGGGGGTTCGGCCTAGACCCCTACCTGTTTATTAAAGAAGAAAAAGAGTAGGATACAGTTCACGGGTTGCTGTTACAGAGGTTCAAAAGAAAACTCCTGACACCCAACGGGGCACAGGACGCCCATGGGTGGATCAACGACCTCGTCATGAAGATGACCGGCCCTATCCGACATCAAGGGCTTGCCCTAGAAGATCCTTCGGTTCCTCTCTAGCCAAATCGTCCACGAGATCCCAATGGCAATCATATCTCAGCCACGTCGATATGGACCCTTGAAACGTGAAGTTGTGCATATTCACCCCTTCAGTTTGCTACTATCTCGAAAGAGTTAATATACTTGGTTAGGTGTAAATGAGGAAGGTTGTCGGACCTCTAAGACGAGCGTGAAGGACTGGATGAGCATCGAGGGAACACCGGAGTGGCCGTAGGGGGTTAGGGTACTTGCACTAATTAGCTACTATTGAAAATTAATCATTCTAAACTAGCAATTTTAGAACTTAGTCAAATTCTTAATAGCAAAATATTTCTTAGATCAAATATTAATTTTTGCTAAGTAAACAATAAATTAGTAGGCAAAGACTAATCACGAATTTTTTTTAGAAATGGTTTGCTAAGGCAAGCGGGTTCTATGGAACTGTCATTCACCTTGCCGAACTTTTCTAAATGAGAGAAAAATCCTATCTAGATTATTTCTATTTATTTTGAGTTTTATATTAGATACAAATCGATTTGATTAGATCTAACAATAGAAAAAAATGAGAGTTAGAAACTCTAGCCAAATGGTCGAATTGCGCTAGCTGTCCCAAGAATCTTATTGCCCCCTCTTGTGCAGATCTCGTGGCGATTGATCTCGGAAATATGACGACCCCGATCATGTGACTTCCTTCCCATCAGCACAACTTCATGAAGAATATGCAAACCTCAAACAACTTTCAGGAACCCAGTGACTCGAAAGTAAAAAAATAATTTCTCTCGAAGCAAAAGGGCAGCACCGTAGCACAACTTTGATCAGAGAGACTGAGAGAGAGAGAGAGAGAGAGAGAGAGAGAGAGAGAGAGAGAGAGAGAGAGAGAGAGAGTGCAAGTGTTCGCTTGTACATAATTTCCTAAAAGAAGAAGAAAACACGCATAGTAAAAAGCCTATAAATCAAGGATAATCAACCCCCACCTCTTGCCCAATCTATGGCTGTAAAACCTATCCACACACAAAGAGAGCAAATCCAGAAAAGGCTAACACAGGGTCCGACCCCCGATAGCAAGCAAACACATATCCAGATTTATCTTATACTAGTGCCTACAAGCATGATACATAGAACAAGCAACATATACATATACATGATCTAAGCATAGGAACCCTGATGAAATCTCGCACTCACCATGTGTGCACATGATGATTTCATGAAAAACCATGAAATACACACTAGTACTAGTGTTGCTCTGATACCAATTGTTGAAAAAAATCCAATGGTAGAGGTTCACAATGGAAGCGATTTAGCGATCGGAAGACCGTGCATGGTGCGCGTTCCACGATTAAAACTTTTATTAAAACTAATCTACATGTGTGTGCACGTGTGTGTACTTGAATCGAACATCCTAAGGTTAATTTAGCAATACGAATATCTAGCGCGCATGTAATCCGAGTCTATGATAAATCTATATGTTAGAGTGTTGCATAACTTCATACAGATCTTTTAACCATGGAGAATTATCTTCTTAGTCGATGAAGACGGAAGAATGCCTGCGAAGAAGATCGGTGTTATGTGAGAGGATGAAGCTTTTTGTTCACCCAATCTCACACGATGCACGAAACATCATTCCCGGATCTCTAAGTGCCCCTGAGAAATGGCCATTCTTCTTCTTCGAATCACTACGCAAGAAAGTCCATATGTAGTTCGAAGCTGCACATGAAGAAGAGAGATGAGAGACAAGAGAGAAGAAGAGAGGGGGTTCAAACAACCACCTAGATGCTGGCCCCTTTCTTCTCCCCTTGCTCCTTATAGTGACTAGCCCCCCTCTCTTGTGTATGCAAGTTGCAAGGGGCTGACCCCCTAACTTCTCTCTTATTCTTGCATATGGCACGAGGCCATCCCCTTTGCCCCATGTGGCTGGCCCCTCCTTGGTCAAAACCTCCTATACCTGTCCCCCCTTTGCTTTTCCTAGAAGTTTGCAAGCAAACCCTAGAGACTAGGGAGGGGGCGGCCATGCATGTCTACTACTAGCTAGGGCCGGCCACCCTAGTGTATGGTGCTATTTTGGTTTTCCAAAATACCCCCATACCTCTAGTTGGTTGCCCTTCTCGCTTGGAAACTTGCATAACGCACCTATGTGGGTTATAACTAGTAATTTCACTATCACCAGGATGCCCTTAGTAAACACCTTGGGTGCCCATGATAAAGTCAACAAATCAACTCGCAACATGAACCAGTATACAGTACCCGTGTAGTGATTCCTGCTAAGGCTAAGTAAGGGAATGGCAATGTATGTCTCTATACTACTCCGAATTTGCATCCTAGCACACACACGCATATATACATCTACCGTGCACTAGTGCGATGCACACACGGAACATATTAGGATTGGACTGATTACTTCCTCTCACTGTGTTTCCTGAAACGAGTTGATTATTTGAGAACTATATATAATGTGGATATGGTGGAACCTTCAGGGATCAGAGTTCATGGCTTCCAACTTGGACTCGATCGACACACTACCCGAGTGTACCATCGATCCTCTGAGTCCGAGTTAATCTGCATAGCCACCCAGAGCGTGACGCAGGCTGCACTCTAATTTTCCCGGACTTACTATGTTCTTTTGCATACCCCTACTCTCCGCTTAGTAGTGGTAAACCCGCTATCCCTCCACTTTGTAACATGACGCGACTCGAGTGGCGAAGAATATCGTCAAAATCGAGTGCTCATATGACCCGGTTCCTTCCAAGTTGACCATGTATTTCATACCTTCGAATACCCCATTGAGTAATCGGATCTGGTCAATAGTCCAACCAATGACCACCAGGCCTGGGTTGAATACGACGTAAGTCAAACCAAAGAACGCACCTTCCGTTAGGGGTGTGGATAGCCAGCCGGGTAACCCAGCACACCGTGGTTTTCAATCACGTAACTAGACCCTCACACATTGGTGCGCCAAAGCACCACACAACTGGTTAGCCCACCAGTCAGTGCATCGGTGTCTACTCACCGATCTGTGCACTATGTTGGTTCCGTTCGGCCACAGACACTGTGCTTGGTGATGACCATGGTGAAGACACCCATAGACTATCATCCCAATAGCTTGTCATGATGAGACGACCAACCTGACCATAGTTGCGAACTTATTTATGTTACATAGGACCAATCCACTTAGTCTCTAACATAATGGACTACCATGAGTCACGGCTCTCTGTTCTAACAAGAACTTGTAACTGTGTTACGTACCAACATGCATCTTGTAGGTGCAAATTTTGGCCAACACCCCGCAACGAAACCCACCAGCCCTGCCTGGGGGTCCACAGAGGCGACAGCGGAACCCACCAGCCCTGCCTAGGGGTCCACAGAGACGACAACGAGACCCACTAGCCCTATCTAGGGGTCCACAGAGGCGGCAGCAGAACCCACCAACCCTGTGCTTGGGGGTCCACAGAGACGATAGCAGTACCCACCAGCCCTGCCTGGGGGTCCACAGAGATGACAACAAGACCCACCAACCTTGCCTGGGGGTCCACAGAGACGACAGCAGGACCCACCAACCCTGCCTGGGGGTCCACAGAGACGATAGCGGGACCCACCAGCATGCCTGGGGGTCCACAGAGACAACAGCGAAACCCACCAGCCCTATCTGGGGGTCCACAGAGACGACAATAGGACCCACCGGTCGTCCGCCATAACCTAGACGACAGCTGTAGAAAATTGCCTTTTACCTCGGTTCCCATCCAAAAGTTCTATAAATAGCAGACTCGACGAATGAAATGGATCGAATATCTTATTTCTGAATCAGACTTCCGAAAAATCCAGAGCTCTAATATCCCAACCTATCAATCTTCTTTTCGAAGAGAAACTAGTAACACTTAGCCTATCAAGGTCACTTCAGTTCAAGTGTTAGTCAATTCAGGTTGCTCCTTATAGCACGGAGACGTAGGCTTCCGCTGAACTCTGAGATCACACCTCGTGTCTATAATCTTTCAACCATTCATAAGTTCAACTCAAAGTCATCGATATCCAAAACTACAAACTAGACAAACGTCCGATCGGACTTTCAACTCGACTTGATTGACTGGTTGGGTAGAGTCTTCGGGTCGGCACGAAGATCATCCCCCACAGTTTTGCGTCGTCTGTGGGATCGATCGAGAAGCTCGTTTCGCTCTACGACAATATCGAATCGGTTGAGCAGACAACCAATCTTAATAATCATACTTCCCAGCCCCCTCGGTTGAGCAGACAACCGATCGGACACCGGCGATCTGGTTGCTTCCTCTGCTTTCTCTAAATGGCGAAGACAAGGCATCAGGATCATCCAGAGGGAAGTAATACTCAATGGAACCAACCTCATCCGGAAACTCGATCAATGAGTCAGCGACTCAACTTCGGGTTGCCTTTTACCCACCCCGATGCAACAACATATTCCGAAAATGGGAGATCGGTCGACTGATCGATCCCTCCGCCACTTCGATAATCAGTTGGGCAAATTACTCCCACGCCAACGGAAGATCCTCCGCCAACTTACGAGATCTCGGCGCTCGACTTCTAACTACTGCAGTTAGCAAAACATAACGCCACTCTCATTGCTGAAAGGGACGCTATCAAGAAGGCAGTCTCTGATGCTGGGGTTGTTCTTCTTATCCATTCTCTCAACGAAGGGGCCGATCCGCCTTGACGATCCATCCACCCTGAACAATAGAGATCAATAGGCAACGCAACTCAAGGGATTAGTCGCCGCGAGTCCACCCCCTCTGCAGCTCTACGGAAGCAGAGCGTTTGGGATCGTATCGACGACTAATCTCCATAATCGTCTTCGGGCCGCAACTGTGTTAGGCAGTCACAGTCGAAACTCAACCTGCGAGTGAGATATCGAACGAAAGAGACTGCGTCAAAAGATCGATTTTCTCCATCTCCCACTCCGTCAAGACTCCCAAATCAATCTTTGTCACCAGGGCCATCCGGCGATAATTCTAGGTGAAAACCAAGACCTCTCGATCTTGCCCCTGGACCAACGACAAAGTCAAGGACTCGGTCGCATGGAAGGATACTCTTCAGCCAGGCCTCTCCATCGAAGTCTATTTCAATCACCATTCCCAAAAAGTTGGAGAACTTCGACTCTGCCAAAATTCAATTGCCTAAAGGGAGATCCAACTCTTCATATTATGGCATTCAAGCAAGCATTGACGCCATACGAAGAGGTGACTAATGTACTATGCGGACCTTTACCGGTAGCCTCAATGAACCTTCTCTCGATTGGTATTACAATCTTTGGGCTGGATCGATCACCCAGTTTCGGAGTCCTTGCAAGTCATTTCATCCAGCACTATCAACTCAACCTTAAACCAGAGAAGAAGCTTGATTCTCTATATCGGCTGAGGATGGGAGCTGATGAGAGTCTTCGTAATTTCACGCAAAGATTCTGCAACGAGCATGCCGCCCTCTCCGGCCGACACCTTGACGACGAAGCCATTATGTTGGCCTTCCAAAATGCTCTCCGATTCGACATGCACATCTACAATGACTTTATCCGTAATCCTCCGCCTTCCCTCAGCGCAATGTTCGATCGGATCTAGTGAGAGATAGAAGTCGAGGATGATCAAATTGTCGGGAACGAACATGAGCCCAGGCGGTGACCTGCCGAAATAGAAGCGCCTAAGCATATGGCCAAGGCCCATAATGCAGAAGCACCGACACCCTCGCCAGCCAAACGACCAAGAGAAGACGGTCGCAGATCGCCTCCAAAGAAAATAACATTCATCGATTGGACCATTCCGATCAAGCAAATTCTTGATCAAATTCAACACAAAGGTTTCCTTAGGCGGCCGAACTCTCTGCAACCAGACACCAAACTCACTGCCGATAGATCTGCTTACTGTGACTTTTATCGCAGCCATGGTCATCCAACCAGTCGATGCTTTTGACTAAAGTATCACTTGGAAGACCTGTTGCATGAAGGCCATCTCCAAGAGTTCGTCAAGAACGGGCGGGACCAACACCAACCTTCCTTATCAAAAGAGAAGGAAGCCTGTTGGGTCCACTGTACCTCAACCTGTCACGTCCCCGAAATCTGGAACCGATCCCTGGGGTATGAGGTGAAAAAGACCAAGGGGATTTAGGGTTTAGTCAACTATCTATACCAAAAAGGTTTCTCACAGGACTGTGACTCTCTCATAAATAAAGAAGGAGGAGGGAGAAACAAAGAATATTTTAAAACTTGATTTTTGTAAAAAAAAAAAATTAAGAAAGTAGAGAGATAAAATTTTGCCGACAAAGTTAGAGTGATGACCAAGCTCGATCTTTAACAAGGTTATCCTCTCAGCATGTGTGACAAGTCGGCGCCACTATCTGCTGACAGGAGTCCCTCTAAGGGAGCACGAGGCTCAAGCCACTGACGGCAAGCTAGGAGTCTCACCCACTCCCTGACATTCAGTACACTAGTTTAGAGGTCCTATATACATGGCTAGTCAATTAGGCCATTTAGAGACTTATACTTTTATTGTGCGCTATCCTAGGCTTGTGGCATTGAGGAGAGACCTACCCAAAAGAATTCAGCTTGATTATCACTACTAACAGTCACAAAACACTGACTAGACTAAATAATCATTATTCCAATCCAATCGATTATATTGCTAGAATAAGAAAAACTACAAGACGATAAACTGAAGATAGAACACTATCATAATTCTAACTCCGCCTCGAGCCTCCCATGCTACTCCTGAACCTTCGTACCTGTAGGAGAGTCTACTCATGGAAAAGAGTAGCCCCCAATGAAAAATTAGAAGATTAGCCAAATTAATGGCTAGTGACATCCTAATAGTCTTTAATAATATGAGACAATATATTTAATTGAATTAAATTGCATTAGTAGTCTAAGTATTAATGAAGGTTAGCCTAAGCCTACCAGTAGTCTATGTTCACAGGCAATTCCTACTGTCACTAGGTTATCTACCTCACAGTCCATTCGATATTCTACAGTGCCTAATTATGAATTAAATAAGATTACAATGTAAGTCATCTATCCTAAAGTGAACCCTGGATATTTTGTTCATCCTGCCCCCGGTCGGGTATTACTATAGGGCCTTTTATTTCGATGTAGAGGGCCAACTCTCTCGTCGTGCATCCACCAACACCATGCACAAATCACCCAGATGATCATAAGGGGTTTCCCGTCTTTCATGGTAAAGCTCTACCGCCCAACTTGCTTTCTTTAGGGTCTTCAACTACCCTGGGACAGGAATTGCTAGGCCAATCCCTACTCGAGGGCACCTCCTATTGGCTTTACCACAATCCTTGCCCGTGACCCCCTAACCTACTGATCTTCAGCTGTGCGCCCAGAGTGGTTCACGGCCCTTGTGTGTACGAGATCCCAATCTTTTTACAAGATAGATTATCATATAAGCACACAGTGAATAATTACTTTTATATATATATATTGAAACAGATAAAAAGTATATATGATGATTAATGATTTTGAACAGTTTAACCCTGGCTCAGTACTGCTCTCACAACCCGTAACAACGCTACAGCTAAAGGTCACATCGCTCTTAAAGCGATTGGGCCTACACTCCCCCAAAACCAGTATATTAGGGTTGCCACTCCTTTTAGTAGGATGGGTCCTGATAATCATTATTTACTCAAATTATATTTTTATTTAAGGAAATACCTAATTACGGTGTCCATACAATAATTATGATTATTTTATTAATATTTTAAAGCATGCTTATTTTATGAATATTTTAAAACATGCGTCGTCGGACCTGCAACTCCGCATGCAAGGAGGGGTCCACGTGACCACATGCGACGATGTCCGGCGAGACCCGCATGCAGTATCGAGGACACCTAACCTAGTTGTTCTTATTTCCCACTATCAAATACCATGACAAGGGAAGTAGATGTCACCTGGTTGGTGGGCTTCTGCTAGGCGACCTCAGCTCCATCTCCGACTGGGTTAACACAGCCTTGAACTGCCAAACACGCACAGCGGGCCTATGGTCAATATTTGCTACCGAGTAATACGGGTTTAGGCCCGAGTTGGCCGAGTCGAGAAATTTAGGCGTTATCAGACGCCGGTCTACCAGCACGCAAAACAATGCCCCAATGGCACCATCTTGGTTAGTCGGCACTACCGACGCCAAAGGCCGTACTAGGGTATATTTGCACTAATCCGACGAAGCGGTTGTACCCGCATCGGTTGTTACCACTAACATGCAATCATGCTCCGAGGGGGCTTCCGCATCACCATCAAGGTGTGCATCGGTAGGGTCAGGTATAGACAAGGTTGGGGGTTCGATTCATCATCCGCCCAAGATAACTTCGGGCTAAATGCGGATTTAATTGATTAAGTCCCTTAAATGAGGGACTCACACGGGAATCGCACCGGTGGCCCACCTTGTACATTGTTGCCGTCAAGGGGTCGATCTCGTGCTCAAACGACTACACAAAGCGGTCGGACCCGCATCCGCATTATCAAATCCGAGCGAGCGTGGTTTGATGAGATCGGGCCCGCTAACCTCGAGTATGGCTCATGGGGCTAGATTAACATCATGGGGAGGTCGAGGGTTGGGGGTTGGTGTGCCAGGCTAGAGCTTGGCGTGAGATAATCGGGACTACCTGTCGCCGATCCACTGATTGTCAAGCAACTAGCAACGGTCGTAGTAGGGGCAAGGGAAAAGGGTTACTGCCTAGCTCGATCGGTACGTTGGTGACTGGACATGAGGTGGCCTCGAGCCGTGAGCGATCGAGTGCTATTTGTTGCCTGGCCGCCGACGGCGAGGCCGTCGGCAACCTTAACAACGAAAGCCAAAAGATAGGGGCAAAGCCTAGCTAGTCGAGCCGATCAGATGAGGTTTGGCTTGGTTTGGTTTGGTCGGTCTTGCCGACTGTACTGCCACCGGCCACTTGACCGGCAGCCATGGCTGTAACCAAAGCAAAGCTCACCGGGGGTTTGGGGTAGGCCGGATACACACACAAAAAAGAGAAGAAAAGCAGGGGGTTGTCAAGTTGGTCTCAACGGAACCAAAGGGGAAACGAGGGGCTGACTTGATGCTGGAGGGCCATCTGCTTCGGCTGCTCCGGCCGGCAGTTCTCCTCCGGCGTCGTGTGCAACGCACCACAAAGGGGGGAGAAGAGTCTAACCAGATTGGGGGCAGGGTTCGTCGGCTGCACAGTCACCGGCCACCTGGTCGGCAGCCATGGCCGCATCGAAGGCAAAGGCCATAGGGGGGCGGGGTTGGCCGCTACAAGAGAAGGGAAAAACAGGGGCAGGGGGTCTCAGCTGGTCTCCATAGAACAGAACAAGGGAAGGGGGAAAAGCCGATCTAGTGCCGGGGGTCGTCAACTCTTGCAACTCCTCCTCCGGCCGGTTGGCTCCTCTCCGGTGCTGGCTTTCCTTCTCCGGCGGCCGTGCGCAGCCCCCACAAGGATGTGGGGAGAGAGATCTAGAGAGATCAAAGGGGAAGGGAAAGATCGAAGGGGAGAGGTGAGAGATCGGAGAGAGATGAGGGGAGGGGGTCGGGTCTAGGGTTTTAAAAGGGGGGAGAGGGGGCAGCTGATAGGGGAGATGGGGGCGGTTGTGAGGAGAGGGGGCGGTGAGGGGTGATGGCGACGGGTCAGCTGGGCGGCGGTCAGATCCAGGCGAGAGAGATCCAAGAGGGAGATGAGAGAGATCCGAGAGAGAGAGAGAGAGAGAGATGAGATCGGGTGAGAGGAAGAGAGATCCGAGAGAGAGAGAGAGAGAGAGAGAGAGATCCGAGAGAGATGGATAGAGGGATCGGGTGAAAGGGGGGGGGGGGGGGGGGGGGGGGAGAGAGGGGAAAGGGTTGGGCTCGGGTTCATTGGGGAGATGAGAGAGAGAGAGAGAGAGAGAGAGGAAACGGGTTTGGGTTTTGGGGTTGGGTTGGGTTTTGTTTTTATTTTATTTTATTTTATTTTGTTATCATTATTATTATTATTATTTTATTTTATTTTTGAGTTGTTGCAGATACAGGGTTTGTGTTGCGCATCTCGTCCGTCGGATCAAAGTTTGATGTCCTAGGAAATAATTGGAAAAAAAATAAGGTGGTCCGATATGTTAGATCTTCAGCCAACGGCCAAGATCAAGAGGGAGATCGAGGTGGAGCCATGGTGTGCCGGCATATGGTCTCGGGATTCGAGATAACCTGATCGAATCAGATCAGTGCTTGGGTCATCACATCGGCCCTAGGTCGAACACCTGATTAGGTGTCGTGACATGCGTCGCACGACGGCGAGTCGCTAGAGGGTCACGCCATGGTCGGCAATATTAATACGATTAATAGTTAAATAAGTAAAGTGTTCTCACTTGTACACGTAACACTCGTGCGTACGCGAGCGCGTGCTGACACACCCACCCACATGCAAGAGCAATCTCACTGACATCACCATGTTGCCTTGCGACTTGGACCCAGGACCCAAGGTCCGGTCTAAATTCAAATCCAACAATGCATTACATTCTCCCCAATACCGTGCCAAAATACGACAATTAATATTATATAATCAAGGCTCCAAATATTAATACTAAAATCAAGTGTAAGCCTTAGCAAAAGTCAACTCTAAAGTATCGGGCATTACATCCTACCCATCTTATTAGAATTTTCGTCCCAAAAGTTTAATTACTAAACTGAGGATACTATCTCACCAACCTATTCTACCAAAGTAACGAAGGTGAATTCACAACTGGTACCATATTTTTTTTCTAATACTGCCCACGAGAAGTTAAATCAATACGCCAATTATACCAAAAAGAAAAAGACTCTGCCACTGGCGAGACTACTAACCAAACTTATACAATCGAGTCACATAATTATTAGGATAGGATTAGAACACTAGGCCCTCGTGGAGCTCACACAAGTCATAATGTTCAATCGTGGTCCTAACTGCTATGTACTAAGAAAAATTTCATGACTCTTGATAAGTAGCGTCCCCTTATTCAAAAGTGAGGTAGCAATCTGATTCACAAAACAAGATCACGAGATACTCATAACTAAAGGTACTAACACTAAAATGTATTCCTATAGAAAACTTATATACCTGAAGACGACAACTAGATGACTCAGACTTATACGTCTAGACTTAAGTCCTACAAGATTCCCTTCTGAAGCGAATACCTCTATTACCTACATAACCATTACTACCCTAATAGCACATAAGGAAGACACCACTATGATATGAATTGGACATCCCAACATACATACTGACTAACTTAGAAAATGTTGTGTCCAAGATAGCACAACTATGCCACAATCGAAGGAAAATAAGGAGGGAACAATGACGAATCGAAGAACACTGATACTCAATGGAATACCTAATACCAACACTCCTAACTATACTATTGTGACATGTCTCAAAAACCTTCAAAAGGGTATATTATGGTACACGAACCTGGTAAGGAAGGAAACTCACTACCCGAGTAAAGAACAATGAAATAAGAGGATAACTATCCTAGCGACAGAAATAAACCGAAAACTAGGATACAACATAACACACACTGTACGACTAGGTGATTAGTCCTAAACTAAAGCAACCTTGATTTAGTTGAAGAAGCCAGCCACTAGAAAACTAATGGCCCGCTAGCACCATCTAAGCATACCACAATAACCTGACTGTGAACGGGAGTAAAGGCAGTCACATTCCGTAGTTGAACTGCCCGATCGTAACGATCGTGCCCATTATCTTCTCCTTGCTAGCCACCTCCATGAAGACTGATCGTTTGTCAATCCCAAAGGTCGCCTATACACCTACGAGCGCAGAATGGTGAGAACCTTCAGTGAAGTAGCTCAACAATCTCTCCCGCTTCTCCCTCTTCGCGTTAGTAGGCTTTCTACCAATCCCGTACTCAAAGATGAGTTCCTCAGACAAAGGCCACAGATGCCTCAGAACGAACTCAGCTTTGGGGATATGCTCCGGCTTGGTGGGCGCAGAGGTGAACCCCATGCTGAGATGCCTCTTGCCAAGGGTGTCAAGGCTCCCTTAGCCTTGCCTTTCCCCGCTACTTCGGCGATGAAGCCTCAATGGTGGCCTTCCCCTTCTTCGATGGCCTCACCTTAGGCGGGACAATGTTCTTGGTGCAGCTCGCATATGCCATCGCGATCGAACGGAAGAGCAGGAAAGACATAAAGCAAGAACTCGGGAGCAAAAACAGAGAAGTCAGAAAATTTCTAACATCGTGAGAAAAAAAAAAACTCCGGGACGTGATTTATAGGACCCGAAAACCTTGGAGGGAAAATCTAAGTGACACGTCGCACCCCCAGACTGACGGATGACGAAACGACAAGTCAGACAAAACGACAGGCCAGACGAAGCGATGGGAAGACAAAAGACCAAACTCCATCTCACCCGATCGACAGGCAGATGATTGGGTGAAAATTCAAAGTTCGACTAAAAAGACTTCACCTAATTGACAGGCAGACGATCGGGTGAATTTCCAAATGATGGACAAAAAAATATAGTTTTTTACCCGATCACCCTAAGCTCGACCGGTTGAAAATGTTCGATCTGTTGAACCTAGTTATCCGATCGGACAAATTTAACTGATCGGCCAACAAGACTTCACCCAATCACCAGGTAGACAATTGGGTGAATTTCCAAAGGATCGGGCAAAAAACGTGGTTTTTTGCCCGATCGCCCCAAGCTCCACCGGTTGAATTTGACCGATCGGCCAAAAGACTTGCCCAATCGAGAGGCAGACGATCGGGTGATTTTCCAAAGGATCGGGCAAAAAACATAGTTTTTTGCCCGATCGCTCTGAACTCCACCAGTTGAAATTGATCGATCGGACAATTTTGACCGATCGCCAAAAGACTTCACCCGATCGACAGGCAGACGATTGAGTGATTTTCCAAAGGATCGAGCAAAAAACGTGGTTTTTTGCCCGATCGCCCCAAGCTCCATCGGTTCAAATTGACCGATCAGACAAACTTGATCGATCGGACAATTTTGACCAATCGCCCAAAAGACTTCACCCCATCGACAGGCAGATGATCGGGTGATTTTTCAAAGGATCGGGCAAAAAACATAATTTTTTGCCCGATCGCCCCAAGCTCCACCAGTTGAAATTGACCGATCAAAAAATTTTGACCGATCTCCCAAAAGACTTCACCTGATCGACATGCGGACGATCAGGTGATTTTTCAAAGGATCTAGCAAAAAACGTGGTTTTTTGCCTGATCGTCAAAAGCTTCATTGGTTGAAATTGACCGATCAGACAATTTTGACCGATCACCCAAAGACTTCACCCGATCGACAGATAGACGATCGGGTGATTTTCCAAAGGATTGGGCAAAAAACGTGATTTTTTGCCCGATCGTCCAAACTCCACCGATTGAAATTGATCGATCGGACAAATTTGACCGATCGGATAATTTTGACCGATATCTGATCAATCAATTTCAACCGATTGCCCAAAAAACTTCACCCGATCGACAGGCAGACGATCGGGTGATTTTCCAAAGGATTGGGCAAAAAATATGGTTTTTTGCCCGATCGCCCCAAGCTCTACTGCTTGAAATTGACCGATCGGACAAATTTGACCGATCGAACAATTTTGACCGATCGCCCAAAAGACTTCACCCGATCGACAAGCAGACAATCGGGTGATTTTCCAAAGGATCGGGCAAAAAATATGATTTTTTACCCGATCGCCCCTAGCTCCACCGGTTGAAATTGACCGATCGGACAAATTTGACCGATTAGATAATTTTGACCGATTGCCCAAAAGACTTCACCGCATCGATAGGCAGACGATCGGGTGATTTTCCAAAGGATCAGGTAAAAAATATGGTTTTTTGCCCGATCGCCCCAAGCTCCACCAGTTAAAATTGACCGATCGGACAAAATGAACCGATCGGACAATTTTGACCGATCACCCAAAGACTTCACCCGATCGACAAGCAGACGATCGGATGATTTTCCAAAGGATCGGGTAAAAAACGTGGCTTTTTGCCCGATCGCCCCAAGCTCCACCGGTTGAAATTGACCGATCGGATAATTTTGACCGATCGCTCAAAAGACTTCACCTGATCGACATACAGATAATCGGGTGATTTTCCAAAGGATCAGGTAGAAAAAATGGTTTTTTGTCCGATCGCCCCAAGCTCTACCGGTTGAATTTGACCGATCGAACAAATTTGGCCGATCGGACAAATTTGATCGATCGGGCAAATTTGACCGATTGAACAAATTTGTCCAATCGGGAAAATTTGACCGATCGGACAAATTTGTCTGATTGGACAAGTTTTTCTGATCATTCAAAGATGACCGATCGGAAATCCTTACTGATCGATCATCAAACAACCTATTGATGGGTTTTTGTTCGGTTGATCGTCGGTGCCCTATCAGCCAACACCGCTTAAATGAGAACTCGATGGCACCAACCCTTGGCAGGGGGTTGAATTTTGCACCTGGGTTCCAAGTCATCCAGATCAGCCTCTAGCTAACTTGGAGGGGTAATTGTGGGTGCAAATTGGGGGTCCACAGAGATGACAGCAGGACCCACCAGCCCTGCCTGGGGGTCCACGGAGACGACAGCGGGACCCACCAGTCCTGCCTGGGGGTTCACAAAGATGACAACATGACCCACCAACCCTGCCTGGGGGTCCACAGAGACGACAGCGGGACCCACCAGCCCTGCCTGGGGGTCCACAGAGACAACAGCGGGACTCACCAGCCCTGCCTAGGGGTCCACAGAGGCGACAGTAGGACCCACCAGTTGTCCGTCGAAACCTAGACGACAGCTATAGAAAACCGCCTTTTACCCTTGTTTTCGTCCAAAAGTTCTATAAATAGCAGACTTGACGAATGTAATAGATCGAATATCTGATTTCTGAATCAGACATCCGAAAAAACCAGAGCTCTGACATCCCAACCTATCGATCTTCTTTTCGAAGAGAAACCAGTGACACTCGGCCTGTCGAGATCACTTCAGTTCAAGTGTTAGTGAATTCAGGTTGCTCCTTATAGCACGGAGACGTAAGCTTCGACTGAACTCCGAGATCACACCTTGTGTCTATAATCTTTCGACCATTCAGAAGTTCAACTCAAAGACATCGATATCCGAAACTACAAACTAGACAAACGTCCGATCGGACTTTCGACTCGACTCGATTGATTGGTTGGGCAGAGTCTTCGGGTCGGCACAAACATCATCCCCCACACATCTCATATAATAATATTAATTATTATTAATAGATCAAAATATAGTTTTACAAGCTTAGAACACGCCAATTCCAACAAACGAGGATCTACGTGCTCACGTAGGATTGAGTTGTCAGCTCCTCATTGATTGACCCAATAAAGACTGACCGACTCTTATCTTCTAACACTTTCTAAGCGGTAGCTTATGTGCATACGAAGATCTACATGCGCACGTGGGTACGTGAGTATGAAGATCTTTGTGTACACGTAGCCTATACTTAGACACTCTAGAGAAATAGGTTTTTACCTAAGTTCTGATGAAGCAAACCGAGGTTCCGAGCAAGTAATGTGCACGATGAAAGTATGAAAAATTCAAAAAAAGTTGTTTATAAAACATTTAAAAGAGTAAACATTATGCAAAGTATTTGATAAGAACTTGGAGAGAGAAATGTGCTAGCAAGCTAGTTGTCCTGCGTGCTCTATGCAGACTAGTCGTTTATCCCAAAGATTAAAAATTTATACCTGAGCATGCCTAAGCATGTAGAAATTGATAGGTAGGGAAATCTTGGCCGCAACAGGATGTCTTCCAAGATACGAAGGTCAATTCTAGACTCTACCCTCTCGAATATATATCGCTTAAAAACAACATCAGTAAAATTAGGGTTTCAGTCGCTAAACTAATGGCAATACAGGAGACCTAACATATGGTGATATAATTGGGATGTATTTGGGTTTCACCTGGTAAATCTGAGGCGTGTTTGAGATGTCATTTCCTAAACCGGTCAGCGATGGGATGGGGTTGCTCGTCCCGAACCCACTATGTTGTCATTCCTACTATTCTCACTTGCTCCATCTTCCTTGCCAAAATCCTAACACTGCTTGAGATGTGTCGACACAATCGGCTGACATGGTATTAAACTCTTCACTTGCTATTCATCGAACAATTTCAAACTATGCTTGTGGCTATCGACTGGCACTGTTGTCAGTCGCAACCAACCGACATGATGGGAAACTGATTGGTGGTTCTCCACCGAACTATTGCACAACATGTCGACTAATTGTGATTGACATATCTCCAGTGCGTTAGGGTTTTGGCATGGAGGAAGGAGAAGGAAAAGAAATGGGGAGGAGGTGGAGGAAGGGGAAGGAAAAGGAGCGTAGATACTGCAGCAGCAGATAAGAATGGGAAGTAGGTTGGAAGGGAGGAAGAAGGGGAAGGAAAAATGAAGAGGATGATGGTGGCGGACTAAAATAATATTAAAATTTCATAGGAGAACAAGATGGAGTTCCCTCATCAAAAAGCTACCCCAATAATATCCCATATTAAGGTATGGGTGCCTGTGTCAAAATAGGGGCCCTTATCAAGAGGTTGGTGCAAATAATACAACCCAAGAAAAACGTTGGAAAAGCACAATTCGTATATGATAGTGATAGGGGAGCCCCACCATATAGGTCCCTTCAGTAGGCTCCTATAGGTAGCAAACATCCAGCGAACCAGCTTTCACTTTTGGAAAAGGTGGTAAATGACATATCGATATCTAAAATGTCCTCTTCTAATATGAAACAAGGCATCTAAATTTAATTTTAATTTTTTAAAAAATATTAAAATTTGTCACTATCAAATGTTTTAGGAGGGAATTACACAACTTAAAAAACTCATAACTTTAATTTTATATATCCGATCTTTACAAAATTAATATTTTTATAATTTTACTCATCGAGATCTTCAAAACTAGACGCATGATGACACTATCAAATTCTGAAAACCAAAATTGGATACAGAATTAAGTGATATTTATCGAAACAATAAATATCACCTAAAAACTGACAGACTTATGATTAATATTTATTAAATGCCATCTGACTGATAGATTAAATGACATTTTGAAAAAGCAACGGTCACTTAAACCGACAGTTATAAATTAAGTCGCATTTATCAACACTTGCGTAATAATCCATTTTCAAATGTCATATAAACTTAATAAATACCAACTAAAATTGACAGATAAAAGATCAAGTGACAATGAATGACAGATTATGTAACATTTGGTTCCAACCTGATATTTTGTATCTGAATTTTTTCTTGAGAATTTACTAGTCATCATGGGTCTAGTTTGGTAGAGCTCAATGAGTAGCGTCTAAAAATAATTAATTTTTTAAAATTTTGATATGTATAATGAAGGTAATGTAATTTTTTTAAATGGGTAACTACCTCCCCCAAAAATTAGGGGTGGGACTTGGGTAGACAAGGCCAGTTGAAGGTTCTGCCCATGCCCAATCTGACTTGCACACACATTAACCCGTTTTGCCCAGGAAACTCGGGGTAGCCGAGCCCATGCTTGCCCATTCAGGTTGCTCGGGACCTGCAAAAAAATGGGTTGGTTGCCTAATTAGAAATGCTTGTGAAACATATATAGTTGGGGAAAAAAATAACAAAATTAAGAGGTCAAAATCATCTGATTGAAAATGAAGCATACTAAGTTAGATCTATGTTAACTATTTGTTGAACTATGTGTTCAAACTTTAATAACTCAACTTATGTATAATCTTTGCTAGTAATACATCTATGTATTAAACAAAATCTTTTTTGAAATTGCAATGTCAATTCATCTAGATACATGAAAGTGCAAGGTTAAAGTACTTGAGAATTTAACAAAAAGATCATGTCATTACGCCTAAAAGGTGATATCAGATCAGAGGAGGGAAGGATAATGAGAGAAGGAAGAAAAGAGAGGAAGGAGAAGATGCGAAGAATGGAAAAAGGAGAAAGGAGAAGTGAAGAGAGAGGAGGGGAGAGAGGCTCAACGGAGGCAGAGGTTTGTCGGAAGTCGTCCAGGTCGCAAGTTAGCAAAGTCGCAACTCTATCTCTCCAGACTCTCCCACAGTTGTAGACGTTGCACAGGAATCGGGAACGAATCGGCAACGAAGGCAGAGGAAGGGATTCGAGGGTTTTATTTGGCACGAGATCAGAATGGTTAAAGCTAAAACTAATCATAACCGTCTGGTACAGTAAAATTGTTACAACTTTACATGCTTACTGCACTTTATGTTTTGGACTGGGCCCTACTGGGCCCCCATGGTGTTACAAAATCGGGTGCCCTAGGCTGCTGCCTAAGCCCTAGCCTGCTAGTGTTCCAACCTGGGTCGAGCCTGAATGGAAGTTGCCACTGTACTTGGGTTCCTTGGGTTGGGTAAGATTGGTGTCCAAATCCAATCAAATTGAAATCGGGATGATCTTTTTTTGTCCAAATTTGTCTAAGTTTTTAACCAGTTTTGTCCATGCTCGTCCATTTTTCGGGTTGTGTTTGGGTTCGGGTTGGACCTGCCTAAGTCTCAGCCCTATTAAAAATTGATCAAGTCGGGACACAATAGGAGTAGAAGAATCTTTAGATACAGTCCGCACCTTCGGTGAAATGAAGGCAAATCCTATAGTGCGAATTGTTTTGGTGTGGCCCCCACAAGTCACCAGTGGCATTCGTGTTAAGATGTGAACTCATGTTTAAGCGTAGGGCTGCAACTTGGCCTGGCCAATCCAAGCCCAACCCAAATTTGGGCGGGCTTGGGTTAAAACTTTACTTGTATGGGTTGGGCTTCGGTTGAAAATTCCCAACCAGATCTCAATTCGGGTTGGGTTTAGGCAGAGGCTTCGGACAACCCAAAACCCGACCATTTAGCAAATATTATTTAATATAATATAATATTGAATAGGTCCGATTAGAATCCATTTGTTGGATCATCCGTTGAATACAAATTGATATCGGATTGTAGTGAAACTTTGATAGATATTTATCCCGCTTCTAATGGTCATAATTAGATGAGTATTTATCCATCCAACAATAAACCATTACCTATATAAGAATGCAAATTACCATTATATGCTGATTATTTCTCCTCTACCATGTTGAAATTGATCAGCCCGACCGCACAACCTGGCCAACCCCGCGGATTAAGCTTGGGCTAAGAAAGTTCAACCTGATCTTGGTTTGGGTTGGATTTGGGTAAGGGATTCAACCTCTTAGGTTGCACATGGGTTGACCATTCAACCCGCCAGAGTTGCATGCTTACTTGCAGCCTTAATTACTCGTGACTTGTGGGTAGGGGTGGCAATGGGTCGGGTCGTGTCTAATTTCGGGTCGTATCCAAAACCCCTAGACCCAGACCCAGACCCGTTTAACTTATTGTGTCTAGATCCTAAACCCGTACCCGACCCGTTAGACCCGTACCCGACCCGACACGATATGTTGAATTTTAAACAGATCTTCCCAGGTCTACAGTGTCCAGACCCTAAACCCGGACCCGACCCGTTTATTAAACGGGTCTATCGTGTAGACCCGTTTACGACCGTTTAGCCCTGACGCAAACCCGCTAACTTCGTGTCGGGTCTGCCGTGTCGGATCCGGGTCTATCGTGTAGACCCGTTTACGACCGTTTAGCCCTGACGCAAACCCGCTAACTTCGTGTCGGGTCTGCCGTGTCGGATCCGAAATTGTCAGCCCTACTTGTGGGGCCGGCCCAATGGGAGCAATGGTAACATCCAGGCTGGGTGTACAATATCGCACTCCATGAAGACGGGCCCCACTCCATGTCGGATATGATTCATTCCCCTACCTGGGTTCTGGCTTTTGGGCTGTGCCACGAACCCAAAGACACACCAATAAGTGATGCTGTTTGAACACAGTGGAGGGACAAGCTGGCGCACAGTCTGCTAACACTCCACGTGAATAGGAGAGGTTGCAAGCTACTCATTGGCTGTGCTGTACTAGTACTACTATTGGCCATGAGATGATCAATAGAGAAAAAGTTTTACTTTGTTACTGTTTAGATTCAAAAAGTTTTACTTTGATGCTGTTTGTATTGGGTCAATGGGCTAACTAGTAAAGTAAAGTGAATAGAGAAAAAGTTTTACTTTGATGTTGTTTGGATTCAAAAAAGTATAGTAAAGTAAATGGCAGAAAATTTACTACTAGTAGCCAAAGAAATTTATTCTGAAAAAAACCAAGTACAATTTTAGATTTACTAGTAAAAGGCTCTATTGACCGTGCCACTTCAGCAATTACATGATCGAGAGAGTATCTTCCGATGGATTCAACTCCTTTCCACCGATGATCCCAGTTTCAACGGCCACGATTGATGGGCCATGGGATGAACCCTAGGGGGATGCCACCACCACCAGTTGCCATCGCTCCGCTGCACCACCAGCCGCCCCTGCACCGCCATCGACTACCACCATCCCTGCCAGCAGCCGCCCCGCCATCCACCACTTGCCGCCGACCACCCCCCCACCGCCCACAGTGCACCGCCGTTGTCGGCCACCACCCACACCGACCGCCGCCCCGTCATCCACCACCCGCCACCACTGCCGCCCACCACCCTTGCCGGCCATCGTGCACCACCATAGCCAACCACCACCCCCGTCAACCGTCGCTCCGTCGTCCACCACCAGTCGCCAGCCATTGGCGGGCGGTGATCGGCAGGGATGGTGGACGGGGCGGTGACCGATGAGCGACCGATAGATTTACTTTCTGATTTACTTTACTAGTCAATCCAAACAGATGTCCAGAAGTAATGATTTACTTTACTGGTCAATACAAACAGCAAGAAAGAAATTAGATTTACTAGTCGATCTACAAGGTTTACTAGCCCATATTTGTTTGGGTAGCAAATATTGGTGTGCTAATAGCAGCTCTCCCACATACCCCACAACCCCAATCAAAATTACCTCTGGAGTGCTTCAAATTACCACCTTGCCCTTTATCTGGGTATGTGGCGCAATGCCACTGGTACCATCGTAGTTCTGGATGTCACAACTGTTTGTCAAATTTTTCTCTACAATTACACGGGTACCATCGTAGATACGTATGACTTTAAATAGTCGCCCCGAACCACATAATCACTATTGTTCAGGGTCCAGCCATCGACACCTGTCCCCACCTGTTCGATCACTCGGCCCTTATGATGGGAGCCCCCTAGGGTTCACCTAGAGCCCTCTAGATCTCAACAATCCAAAACCGTCCTTTCAGACATAAATAACATGTGTAGATGGTTGGACCACGAGCCATAGTGAGACCGTGGTCCGAGACGACTAAGTTAAGGGGTTTATTTTTTTTTTTAATACAATGTGTACGATCTCAATTGACAAACAAACACATCGACAATCAGACCCACAAAAGTGCTGGTGGGGCCCAAAGGCCAAAGCTTGGTGTGTGTGCCGACACATTGAGCCCTGGGCCCCACAACCACTTCATGGGTCTAGTTTGTTGAAGTGTTTGTCCATGGAGATTGTCCAAATAGCATTATTCTTTGTCAATGTTACCACCCTTGCTTAATGGAAATATTCTTGGAAACTAGAAATCAATGAAGGTAAAAGAGTAGTGATTGTGCCCTGGTCCCCACCACCATTTATTGGGTCTGGTTTGTGCTTGTGATTGGTGATGGAGATAGTACAAATTGCTTTACTCAGACTAAAATATTGAAAGACTTGGTGAATAGTCCAAAACATAAGATCCTTTGATATATTTTAAAGTTTTATTTGCATGTCACTCTTCTCTAAACTAAATCAAAAATCTAAACCTAAAACCTAAGATCTACAAATCATGAGGTGACCCTTAGACTTAATTCTAAACCTAATCTGAACCGTAAAACCTATGATCTACATGTCATGGGATGAACCCATACAAAAGAGACGTATTTTGCCGACGAACTTTTTTTTATTGCCTTAGATATAATATTGATTTATACCGACAATAATTATAATATTCATTGGTATAATAAGTTCTATTTTTTATTTTTATTTTTTGATTTTAATTATCGACAGATAATAAATAGTCGTCGGTATAATAGTTTTGCCGACGGGTTATATGAAAGTCATAAGTAGATATTATATATTACCGACGGATTGGAACTTACCCGTCGGTATTCTAAATTGTTATATATAATAAATATTAAATATTATTTATCGACGGTTATAATTGTGCCGTCAGCAAATATATAATTATTTCCGATAGTATGAAACGGTTGTTGGTATTTAGTATATATTTACTGACGGAATTTATTATGTCCGTTGGTAAAAAGCCTGTGATTTAATTCAGAAAACCCAATTGCCTCCCTGTCTTAACTATTATCGATCGAGAGAGGTGACTGGTAACCTGATCCTCCTCCTCCTCCCAGTGGTAGCCCACCCCACCACCTCGATCTCCGATGAGTCCTTGCGCAATCCCTTCTCTTCCCCTCCTCTGATCCCTTCTCTCCTCCTCTTCTTCCTCCGATCCTTTTTCTCTGGTTGGCCTCCTCTCCAATCCTCCCTTATTTTCTTTCCTTCCTCCTCCTCTCTTTCCCTTTATCTTCTTCCCTCTCAACGATGCAGCTCCCTGCCCGGCCCCCTTGTATTGGAATTGATGAAGTCTACAGCTCCTAAAAACTTATAATTTAACTGTATGTGGTTGATAGCTTAAGATTTTATCTTGATACATACCATGGTATGTGTTCTGATTACATAACAGAGGTCCATGGTTGCATGGTAATCCACTTGAGTGGGATACTCAATGGACTGGTCCCATGTAACCTAAATTCGTACACAGATCTGATTAAGGTTGGTCGCCCTATTAGAATTAGCTATTGATATGTCAGAACATGGGCATCTCCACCACGGTCATTACTAAGCACAGTGGCAATGGTCGAATAAAACCAACACGGTGCACAGATTGGTGAGCAGACACCAGTGTACTAAGCCATACTTCTGCTTAGGATAAAACAGTCATAAACCTTGAGGAACCACGACTGGTTGGCTAACCAGCTGTGTGGTGCTTTAGCACACCAATATGTGACGGTCCCGTTATATGATCCAAAAACATGATGTACTAGGTAACCTGGTTGACGTCGCATCGGTATGCCACTCCTACAGACGAGTCACACCCTAATGGGAGGTGCGTTCCTTGGTCTAACTTACATCATATTAAACCCAGGACTAGTGGTCATCAGTTAGACTGTTGACCAGATCCGATTACTCTGCAAGATAATCGGAGGTACTGTTTAAAATAATCCTATGGTAGAGCTCCGCAGTGGAAGCAAAGGATAGGTCCGAAGACCGTGGGTGGTGTGCGTTACATATCAAAATTTTCATCGAAACTATTTATAGATGCATGTATGAATGTAGCATGGTGATTACTCGACCCCCTACAATTTAGCATGTATGCATGTTCTATTTACACTAGATCTACAAGTTAGAAGTCATACCTCTATGCGGATTCTTTCACCTCGATAAATTTCTTATTTGTCGATGGAGACTGTGTAGGATCTACTCAGATAACTTCGATGCAACGGTCATAACTTTTGATCCCAAACTCTGATTATGTTGAAATTTGGATTGCAGGTACAGGACCTCAAGACGCAACTTTTCCATCTAGTATGAGGTCGTTTGAGTTTTGTAGATCCTGTAGCAATAGAAATATTGTTGATCTTCTACAGAAAATATGGACAATAAAAGATTACATGAAGCGCCTTCTAGTTCACCCGATCTTACATGATGCATGACACCTCGTCAATGGATTTCTAAGTATCTCCATGTGACGAGCCTTCACAATTTTCGATTTACCACGCAAGGAAGAAGATCCGCGTTAGAACTAACATGCACATGCGAGAAACGAGAGAGAGGAGAAGAGACGAGAGGGGGTTACAACGGCTAGGGTTTTATCAAGGCCACCTCCTTTCTCGTCCCTTGCTCATATATAGGGCCGGTCCCCCTAGATTGCATAAGCCAGTTGCTAAGGACAGCCCCCTAATTTCTCTCTCTTCTTATGTAGAGCACTAGGTCGCCTTAAAGTCAAACCTCTTTAATTAAGCCCCCTTCCCCATACTTTGCTTGCAACTTCTATAAGCTAGGGGAGGGGTCGGCCATGCACATGCCCTGATATATAGGGTCGGCCCCCCTTAGTCCATGGTGGGATTTTGGTATTTCAAAATACCCCCATAGCACTAGTTGCCCGACCCCCTTACAAGAGGACTCTCATGGCGCACTTCTGTTGGGTATGAATAGTGATTTCACTATCACAAGGGTTCCCTTAGCAAACACCAAGGGTGCTGTAACGATCAGTATTAAAAAAAAAAAAAAACTAAACAAAAACCCACTACCCTACCCAACCCATTACCCTACCCAACCCACTACCCAACCAACCCAAAACCTAACCCACTATGCAACCCAAACCCCCTTACCCGAACCTGACCCCAGCCCAACCCAAACCCACCCACCAGCCCGACCCTCTCTCTCTCTCTCTCTCTCTCTCTCTATCTATCTATTTATCTCTCTCTCTCTGTGTGTGTTCCTCCCTCTCTCGGATCTCTCTCACCCTCTCACTCGAGCTCTCTCTTCTCTCTCGGATCTCTCCTTTCCTCTCTCTCGGATTTCCCCCTCCTCTCTCAGACCCGATCCGACCCGGCCCTCCCCCCAAAGCCATTGCCCGAGCCACCCCTCCCCTCATCCTGAGCCGCAAAATCCGGCCCGGATTCTCGCCGACCATCGCCCCCCCGACCCTGCAGTCGCCGCCCCCCTACCCAGCCGGCCGTCGCCCCTACCCTACCGCCTTACCCGCCGCCCCTTTCCCCCTTTAAAACCCCTGCCCCTCTCCCCCTTTTTCCTCCTTCAGCCCTTATCCCCTCTTCCACAGTCCGAACCCTCACCCCCTATCCAATCCCCCTCTTCCCCTTCTTCGAGCCCTATTTTCCCGTCCGATCTCTCTCTCTCCTCTCCCTCTTGCTGTGTGTGTGGCACGTGGCAGCCGGAGCGCTGTCGGCTGGAGGAGGAACCGCCGCCGGAGCATACCGGCGTCGGGGAGGAGGATGCACCAGAGCCGGGAGGAGCCGCAGCCGGGAGGGGTTATCAAAGCCGACGACCCCGGCACTAGGTCGGCCCTTTCCCCCTTCTTTTTTTCTTTTGTGTGTGTGTGTTGTGGACTAACCGACCATAGCCACCCCCCGTTCGCCTCATGCCACGGCCATGGCCGCCGGCCTGGTGGCCGGCGACTGTACAACTACTGAGACCCCTCCCCCATGGTGATTTGTGCGACCATGGCCATCGACCATGTGACCGGTAGCCGGCGAAGCCGACCCGGTGGCTGGCGATTGTGCAACCAAACGAGCCCGACCAAGCCCGGCCAAACATCCGATGGCATCCGACCATCTTTGAGCCGCTATTGGGGCAACCATTGCCGGTCGGCCAGGTGGCCGGCGGCTATGCAATCGGTCTAGAGCCGACATAGGGCAAACCTTGTCCCGGCGTAGCCTAGTGCATGCCATCGAACCTTACTTGAGCCAGGCGGAAATCCGACGATTGGATAGCCGGCAATGCCAAGCTAGACGGTAGCCATTTTTCCCTTGCCCCTGCTACGACCATTGCCGGTTGCTTGACGACCGATGGACCGGTGGCAGGGAGCCCCGATCATCTCACACCAAGCTTTGTCTTGGCACACCAAACCCCAACCCTCGACCTCCCCACAATGTTGATCAAGCCCTTTGGACCCACACTCATGGTTAGCAGGTCCGATCTCCTCGGGTCACGCTCGTATCAAGTTGATGATACCGATGCGTGCCAAACCACCTCGCATAGCTTTTTGTGCACGAGACCGACCTTCAACACCTAAGCCCGACCGTGATCGACTTTGGTGATTTTACCATCGACCGACACGGTTACGACCGTTTTGTCGAAATAGCACCATTGAACCCTAAAAAGACTTCTAGCATTGACAATGTCGACTAACCGGGACGATACCCTTGGAGCATCGATTTGTGTGCCAGTAGACCAGCGTCCGACGATGCTACCTTTGGTATATCGGGTTATATGCCAGTAGACCGGCATTTGATGATGCTACCTTTGGTGCATCGGTTTGCGTGCCAGTAGACCAACATCCGATGACACATAAATTCTCGACTCGGCCAATCAGGGCCTAAGCCAGCGATATTTTAGTAGCACATAATGACCATAGGCCCGCTGGTATGTTTGGCAGTTAGTGGACGCATGGACCAAGTCGGAAACGGAGCGGAGGACGCCTAGCAGTATCAGCCCAAGCACACTTTCCAGGTGACACTGCACGCTATTTAGATAATTAATTGTGTTGTTATAGAAATTAAGGGTAGGTGTCCATAACGTTGCATGCGGGTCCTGCCAGACATTGTCGCATGTGGTCGAGTGGACCCCGCCTTGCATGCGGAGTCGCGAGTCCGGCGACGCATGCTAAATAATAAAATTTAATAATAAATTTTTTGATTGGTTGGACACCGTAAGTAGGAATTCCCTTCATGTTAGAAATTAATAATTAACTAATAATTATCGAGCTCACTCTCCTGGATGGAGTGTGGAGACCCGGGCACACGGGAATATGGGAGAGAGTAATTTAGGTTTATTGTAATACATGGGTTGTGAGCGCGGTGCGAATCCTGGGGTAAAACATCGAAATCACTTTGTTATCATAATTGTGTGATATTCTATCCTGTGGAAAGATTCGGACCCCGTGCGCGCAAGGGCCGTGAACCACCCTGCGTGCACAACCGAAGATCAGTAGGCTAGGGGGTCACGGGCAAGGGTTGTGGTAAAGCCAATAAGTAGTGCCCTAGAAGAGGGATTGGCTTAGCAATCCTGTCCCAGGATAGTTGAAGCCCCCAAGGAAAGCAAGTTGGGCGGTAGAGCTCCACCGTGAAAGACAGAAAACCCCTTATGATCATATGGATGACTTTGCGCATGGTGTCAGAGTATGTGCGACGAGAAAGTTGGCCCTCTACATCGAAATAAAAGGCCCTATAGTAATGCCCAACCGGGGGCAGGATGAACAAAATATCCGGGGTTCACATTGTGTGTGTTTAATTTTATTAATTATAAAATGGTACTCTCGATAACCTAGTGACAGTAGGAATTGCATGCGAATATAGACAAATGTATGGACACTAAGGGCGTGATTGAGAACTTAGTGGACAACTAGGCTAATCAGTAAACAGTGTATAAAATACGGGCGTCATTAATTACCTAGGCAGTTTAGCTTGTCACTAGCCATTTATTTGGCTAATCTCCTAATTCATTTTGGGGGCTACTCATTCCTACGAGTAGGCTCTTCTGCAGGTACAAAGACTCAGGGGTAGCCGCAGCACGAGGCCAGCGACGAATTTAGGACGGTGGTGGAGTTTTAGATTACAATATGTCGTGTAGCAGTATTGTTTCCTTCTAGCAGTGTAATCGTACTAGATTTGGTTTAGTGTCTGTTATCAGTGGTAATGATACAGCTGTATTCTTTTTGGGTAGGCCTCTCCTCAAGGCCCCAAGCTTAGGGTAGCTCACTATGAAAATATAAGTTATAAAGTGAACTAATTGACTAGCCCATTAGATAGGATATGTGAACTAGTGCCCGAGAGCTAGAGAGCGGGCGAGGCTACTCGGCTCGCCGTTAGAGGCTTGAGCCTCGTGCTCCCTTCAGAGGGACTTCTGTCAGCATGTGGGGCACTGGCAGGCCGCACATGCTGAGAGGATAGCCCAGTTGAGGGTCGAGCGTGAACATCTCCCTGTCGATGAAACTGTATCTTTATATTTTCTTTCAAAATAAAAATCTTTTTATAAAAAGTAAGTTTTAAAATATTCCTTGAGAGAGTAGAAGCCCTGTGAGAAACCCTAATTGGAGTAGACAGTTGACCAAACCCTAAAACCCTTGGTTTTTTTCAATTCACACCCTAGGAGTCGATTTCAGATTTCTGGGGCATGACAGTTGCCCCTAGTAAAGTCAACTAGTGAACTCACAACACGAATCGGTGCATCGCACCCATGTAGCGAAGCCCATTTAAGATAAAGGGATGACTATATATGTCTCTGTACTACTTCAAGGTTGCCCCCTTAGCACACACATGCACATACGCATCTATCGTGCTCTCGTACGATGCACGCACAGAGCATATTAGGATTGTACTGATTACTTACTCTAACTGTGTTTCATGAAGCAAGAAGATGGTTCAAGAACCAAACATAATGTTAATAATTAAAGGTGGAACCTTCAGGGATTATAAAACCTCTAGGTCCCTTAAATTTTTTTGTTGGGCAAGATAAGCATGACCGGCGTTTGAGCCGTACTCTGTGTGTGTGTGTGTGTGTGTGTGTGTGTGTGTGTGTGTCTATATATATATATATATATATATATATATATATATATAAAATAAGGGACAACGGTTGTGGGGGGGACAAATGAACTGAGACAAAGCAGCGACTGAGATTTATGCGGAGGAGGGGGATAAACAAGGAGACTCGATCACAGTCGTCCATTTCACCCTGACCTAGCCCCCACCAACAAATACCACTCAGCCATCCCCAACTCAATCACAGTCGTCCGTTTCCTAACCCCGACCAACAAATCCCACTTAGCCTATTAAATCCCCCTCTGAAATCACCCCCCCCCCCCCTCTCTTTCCCGAAAGCCAACCCCCCTCCTCTTTTTCCCCCTCTCTCTCTCTGAAGCTGGCCCAACCTCTCTCTCTCAAGCTGAACCAACCCATCACAATAATACTTGCACCAGCCTTTATGGGAATGTGTGCCCATATCCTTTCAAATTTGATCTGAGTCAGCATACGTAGCCACTGCCATCCGATAAGATAAGTCACACTCACCCAAAAGCCACATCAACCCTTCTCCCTCTCTCTTATTAAATCCCCACCTACCCCCCTCTCTCTCAATCTCATTAAATTCCCCACCTATCCCTCTCTCTCTCTTGGGAAACCCTCCCGTATTCTGCAGGCCCTTTATGAGATGAAAAATACCGTGCAAGGCCACAACCCATCACACCTCTCCCTTCCCCTTCCTATCCCCTACATTCCCCCCCCCCCCCCCCCCCCCCGAGTGGAGAAGGCGCCGATATGGAGGCCATGCTCGATCGCCGTCGCCCGTCGCCCCTTGCCCGGATCAGACCCCGGTCGACATCGTCGTAGCTCTGATCCAGCATTGACCGACAGTGGCCACTGGTGTCCATCCCAGAGATCCGCCCCCTCGGCCTTTGCCTGCCCTCTACCGTAGTCCAACGTCCCCCCTCTCCGGCATCGACCAACAGCGACCACCGGTGCCAATCTCGACGATCTACCCCCTCCGCCCCTCCGCCTCTGCCTTCTACCGCAGCCCAACGTCCACCCCTCTGGGATCGGTCTCTCTCTCTCTCTCTCAACATCAGTTTTTTTTTATTATAGGCCTCTTCCATCACAGGTAGCGTCGGGGTCATCGCCGGTGATAGATTACATCATCATGTTAAGCCTTAAAGTTCTATGTTTTTTTTTCTTTACTCTTCCTTTGATCTCTCTTTCTTTTCTTTTCTTTCTTTGTTACATACCACAACAACAATAAGGCCATGCTCGATCGCCGTCGCCCGTCGCCCCTTGCCCCGATCAGATCCCGGTCGACATCGTCGTAGCTCCGATCTAGGATCGGCCGACAGTGGCCACCGGTGTCCATCCTAGAGATCCGCCCCCTCGGCTTTTGCCTACCCTCTACCGCAGTCCAATGCCCCCCCTCTCCGGCATCGACCAACAGTGGCCACCGGTACAAATCCCAAAGATCTGAACCCTCCGCCTCTGCCTTCTACCGCAGCCCAACGTCCACCCCTCCGGGATCGGTCTCTCTCTCTCTCTCTCTCTCTCTCTCTATCTATCTCAACATCAGTTTTTTTTATTATAGGCCTCTTCCGTCGCCGGTAGCATCGGGGTCGTCACCGGTGATAGATTATATCATCATGTTATGCCTTGAAGTTCTATGTTTTTTTTTTCTTTACTCCTTCCTTTGATCTCTCTTTCTTTTCTTTTTTTTTTCTTTGTTACATACCACAACAGCAATGAGGCCTTTTACTCTGATTGAGGGGAATCTATATACTTTGGACATGAGAAAGAAGCTTGACGACATTGCTGCTTTTAACAACTTTAAGAAGTATGATCGCTTTTTTTCTTTATAAGCTGCACAATTTTATTCAAAGTGCCATCGTTAGCAAGTTGATCATATGTGTTCTAATTATAGACTTACGTGGAAACATCTCATAGTGTTTCGTGCCCTTATTATGTGCAGGTGGGGTGATAGTGGGTTTCCATTGCCATTTGGTCCAGTCATGAGTTCTACTAAAAGTTTAATTCCTGGACTTGATGAAAAGGTACATAAAATGCTCTTAAATTTCTAAAATGAATCCAATCTAGGATTTATTGAAATGAATGTGATTTTTCGGCTGATTAGTTGGATTACATCTCTTTCTCTTTTTTTAGGAATAATTGCTTGATGTTTTTTTTTAAAAAAATCTGATTAGTTTGTTAGCTCGACGAGTTGAGTTTCTATCTTTTCTATATTCCATAATTTTTATTGTGTATTTTTTGTTTTGCAAGTAACATCTTGATATATTTTTTTGAATTGTTTCCTTTAGACCACTTCGAATTATTGCTAAATTGCCTTGCCCAAGTCTAAAAGGAGCTCAAGAAATTCATTATAGAAACAATCATCATGTGTACATTAGCTTATGCAAATATAACTACAAATCTGAATTTTGAAACAGTAAAAGATTTTTCTGCACAATTTGCTTTGTGCATAGTGCTTTGTGCAGAAATTTTAATTCCTAGTTTGCTAAATAAAATTTTATGCACTATGCACAAACATATTTCATAATATCCTTAGGAATTCTGATTTTGAGAACAAAACTCTATTTTGCTGTTTCAAAATTCAGCAAAAATTCTATTTAGTATGCTTTGTGCATAGTGTTATATCTCAAACTGAGTGCTTTGTGCAGAATTCTTAATTCCTAAAGATATTGTGAAACAAACTTCTTAAAGGCCAGTAGGAATTTAATAGCATGCTAATTAGAAGAAGCAAAAAGAACCGAGTGCTTTGTGCAGAATTCGGAATTCAAATTTTAAAGCATCCAAATTGCTGATTTTAAAGCATCCAAATTTTTTTTTTCTTTCTTTTGCTTCATGTCTCTGTTCTTACTATCATCTCCCACTTTAATGTTATCTCTGTTCTTTTTTTAGCCTGCCATCGAGATTGTCGACACCCCGACCCTTGGGCAGGATATCCCGGCACTGTCTGCAAGTCCGGTAAGACTTATTCTCGCTTAATGATTTTTCTTTTAATGAATCGAAATGTTTGATCATTGTTTGATTGAACATCTTGATCTGATTTGATGTTTTCTCTTGCCATGGGTCAAATCATGTTCTACAAAATGGGATGTATTAAATCCTAAGCGAGCATAATCAAAATCAGATGTGCTGGTTGGTTTTCAAAAAAAAAGAAAAAAAAGGACAAATCAAGCTTGAATACACCGTTCAAACCTCGACTAGACCCGAATAAGAAGAATCAAACTTTAATTAGACCCGTATTAGCCCAATTAGGAGAGTCAAACTTTTTTGAGAACCCATCAGCACATCTGATTTATATTCTGCTTGCTTAGGATTTAATGAAAGGAAGACGGATATTTTTTTACTTAGCCTATGTGTATATTATATATAGTATATATGCTTAATCTCTAGAGACAATCTCTTTAAATTTTTATGGTATAAAATAATTGAATCTTGGTGGCTATTTCAAAGTTCGTATAAGAGAATGAGAGAACCTGTCCCATAATGTCCAATGGATAATCACTTGCTGAATTTTTTTTCTTTTTCTTTTTTTCCTTTTTCTTTTTTTTTTGACGGGTAAAAAACGAATAAATTAATAGGTACAGAATACAAAACACGACTTACTCAAAGTGAGTAAGTAGAGTCCAAAGATGTCAGATCCTTATAGTAGTCAGACCAACATGGTAGCTACCAAAGGTATCTGAACCCAAAGGAAAAAGCAGCTAATCAAAATGAAGCAACAAAGTAGCAAGACTAGTACGAGCGAGCTATCTCCTCCCCTTCAGACTCTCGAGGATCAAGAAGGGCTTGGGCCCTCCAAAAAATACTTCAAAGCAATCTTCACTCCAGCCTAACCTCCTCACTGGCTCCGAACAATCGATCTCTTTTGGATTCCACAGGCAACAGCCCAATCACAACCAACGGTTTGCATCCCCTCAAACGTGAATCCGAGGATCTAGAAGGGCTTGGGCCCTCCATAAGCTCTCTACATAGAACCACTACTTCGAAACAAACCTCGCCACACTCCAATTTTGGAAGCCCACCAAGAAATGGATATCAGTAGATATTGGAGCAAGTAGTAGCCAATGTAAGTTTCCCCAAGGTAAGTTTCCCCAAGGTAAAGTTTCCCCATGGTAAGTTTCCCCAAAGGTAAGTTTCCCCAAGTAAGTTTCCCCAGCCAAATAACTCTCCCCTCAAGGGGCTAACAACCTGAAGCCTAGCCTTCACCACCAGAATCCCTCATAGGCTCCGTCCCCTCCCGTTCAGAAGCAGAGCCACTTGGAAGAATGAAAGGGGTCCACTCCTCGCTAATAGCTTCAGCAGACTGCAGCACATCTAGATTAGTACTGTTTTACACAATCTCAATAAACCGAGCTGCAATTTTGGACAGGATTATCGATTTGGTACTAGCTTTATCATCAAAAACCCTACTATTCCGTTCTACCCATAGTGAGAACACAGTGGTAGTAAGAAGGGTCTTTGCCACCATTTTGTTTGGCCCACCAGGAATAGTCTTAATGAACAGGCAACATTTTTTAATAGAGAGCCCCACTGCCCCTATAGGCCATTTCATGATGTGGCAACATTTGCCCCAAATTGCATCCGATAGTGGGCATTTGAAAAACAAGTGTTTAACATCCTCCGCTGCCCTCTCACAGAGAAAGCACCTATTGCCAAGAGAAATACCTCTCTTTTGAATCCACGGAATTGTTGGCAATCGATCACGAACCGCTCGCCAGGTACAGAAGCTGTGATTAGGAGGAGATAGCGGATTCCATATAACCTTAGCCCAATCCTTCAAGGGTCCAGAATTCCTAATGGAGTCCCAAGCAAATTTGAGTGAAAATAAACCATTGCCAGATTTGTTCCAATAAAGAGCATCCACGTTCGCCTCTGGATTGATATGAATTTCATGAACCAAACTAAACAGATGCAGAAGCGCTGAATTTGCAGGATTGGGAAGCTGCCACGCATGATCAACAATCCAATCACTAAGGTTCGGCCACCCCAAATGCACATCCGGAATAGAATGGAGTCCAACAATTTGAATCGGACTCCTTCCATCAATCCAAGGGTCCCTCCAACGGTCTATACCTCTACCATTAGCCACACCGAAAGTAAGATTTGGTGCCAAGTCCAGCCGACTCTGAAGGATACCATGCCATATACTAGAAGAAGATTGACTAGGGGCCACCTCCCAAAAAGAGTGACTGCCAAGGTATCTGTCCCTCATCCATCGAGACCAGATATTCTCTGGTTCCTGTAATAGCTTCCAACCAAGTTTCATGTAGCAGGCTTTGCTAATATCATCGATTCTCCTAATCCCTAGTCCACCTTCAGAAAATGGTTTGCAAACTTCCGACCATTTTACATGAATCGTAGCAGATCCCCACAAAAATTTCCGCATCCATCGCTCGAGTAAATTCCGAATGTAAGTGGGAATAACAAACACAGCAGCCCAATAGTAGAGATAAGCATACAATACTGACTTGATAAGCTGCAGCCGACCTCCAAAGGAGAGTTTTGAAGATTCCCAAGAAGCTAGTTTGGTCCGGAATTTTTCTACCAATGGATAAAATAGACAAAGAATCTTACGTGCCGGGAACAACGGAAGCCCCAAATAGCGAACCGGTAAAGATCCAATAGATAATCCCAGATCCTCCACCAAATCCCCACCATTAGTCACGGCCTGAGACAGGTAAACAGTGCTTTTGGCTTTACTAACTTGAAGCCCAGACTCTTGACCAAACTCCTTCAAAAGATGGGCAATTCCAGAAAAAAACTGCTTAGAAGCTTTTGAGAAAATCATAATGTCATCTGCAAATAGGAGATGTGAGACGCAAGGAGCGGATCCCACACGAAAACTGCTCCACATCTGATTCGCCAAACCATCTTCCAGGAATAAAGACAAGCCCTCCATCACAATAGCAAACAGATACGGAGAAATGGGGTCACCTTGTCTCAATCCTCTGTTGGATTTAATAAACCCAGTTGGAGTCCCATTCACTAACACCGAAAAAGTGGCAGAAAAAATGCACTCTCTGATCCAACCAATCCATTTTCTAGGGAATCCAAGGCAATGTAAAGCATGCAGAATAAAAGGCCGGCTCACCTTATCATAAGCTTTTGCGATGTCAATTTTCAAACAAGCACGTTTCGGACTCCTCTTCACATCAAATCCTCTGACCAACTCATGAGCAAGAAGGATATTATCTGTGATGCTTCGACCCGGTATAAAAGCCGACTGATAGGGAGAGATAATTTCCTTCATAAATACTTGGAGTCGATTGGCTAATATCTTTGCAATATACTTGTAAACGGAATTGCATAGCGAAATAGGGCGATAATCCTTCAACTGGCAGCAATTGGGGAGTTTCGGGATTAGAGCAATAAATGTATGATTAAGTTCCTTCAGCAACTGTCCAGACTCAAAAAAATTCGACACTGCCTCCCAAACATCATCTTTAACTAAGTGCCAACAGGTTTTAAAGAAATGACCTGAAAATCCATCCGGACCCGGAGCCTTATCTCCATCAGACTTAAAAACCACAAAGTCCAGTTCCTGTCGAGTAATAGGACTCACAACCCAAGCAGTAGCCTCCACTGAAAGCACCCTCTTAAAAGGTATATTCTTGAAGGTAAACACTTCTTCCTCATAAGTAAAGAGTTCTGTAAAGAATCGGCAAGCTTCCTCTTGTATTGCAGAGGGGCTAGTAAGAACAATCCCCTGTGGATTCACCAAAGAAGAAATGTTGTTAAGATTAAAATTGGAATTGACACGAGAGTGGAAGAACCTGGTGTTCCGATCACCTAATTTCACCCATTGAACTCTAGCTTTCTGTCTCGCATTGGATTCTTCTTCCTCTAGAAGAATAGTATATTCATTCATCAGACTTTTCTCCTGCCGAGCTAGATCCACAGAAAACGGTTCGTTTTGAATACGTGCCTGAATGTCATCCAACTCCTATTTAACCACTCTTGCTCGATCGGGGGTATTACTTTCACCATGCAAGCAAAGCTGGTTCCACTCCCGAAGTCCCTATTTTAGAGACTTGAGCTTGGTAGCCAAGCAATACTGAGGCACCCCATATGGTCTAAAGCCCCAAATCTTACTGACAGTCGTCAGAAAATCCTCCCGAGAACTCCAACTGTTGAAGAATTTAAAAGGCTTCGGGCCCCAACTAGACAAACTATCCTAGTGACAGATAATAGGAGAATGATCACTCGAGCCAGTAGGCAAAACTGAAATAAAGGAGTTCGGATACTTATTTATCCAGTTGGCATTAGCAAGACCCCTATCCAATCTTCCCAGAATACGATTGCCCCCTTCTTGACGATTGGACCAAGAAAAAAGAAATCCGGAAGCTTTAAGGTCAGTAAGATGAGCCACCTCAATCGCTTCATTGAATCTCTGAAGATACTAGATAGGGACCGAGCGACCTCCAATCTTTTCATCAAGGAATCGAACAGAGTTGAAATCGCCCATCAGCACCCAGGGTTTATCTACGCAAGAGCTACCCAATCTAGCTAATTCCTGCCATAGCTCCTGTCGCTCTACCTCCATATTAGCTCCATAGATGAACGATATGGTAATCCCTTGACCCGTTCTAAGAAACTGGCCTTCACAAGTAACATGCTGCTGATGAATGCTGAAATTCTCAAGTTTCCACCATTTTTTATTCCAAAGAACGAGAATCCGATGCCTCATCTCCCCTACCCCGTTACCTTGCCATCCCCACCCTCGTGGAATCAAATGCTTCAGAAGCTTAACATTATTGCCTTTGATTTTAGTTTCAATTAGACCACAACAATCCGTAGATTGTTTATGAAATAATTTCAAAAGTTCTCCTTGCTTGCCCCGCTTGCTAATACCTCGGACATTCCAACTCATAATCGTCATGGAGTAAACTATTTAGGCTTAGCATGGGCTTCACCTGACCCAATAGAATTACTCCTTGTATGTATACCCGATCTTGTAACTATTGCAGCCTTCCTCCTACCACATTTATTCGAGTGATCAGCTTCCACGGTGAGTGTGTTCGGAAGATTGCTGAATATATCAGGACTTGGAACCGTAATACCTTCCCCTCTACTTACTACCATCCCCTGATTACCTGTCCTCTCTTCTATCGGAACGCTGCCTATCTGCGCTGAAAACTCCTCTTGAAGATCTCCGAAGACTTTGCCCATAACTTCATCTGAAGCCAAAGAACCACTCTCCTCCATAAAAGCTGATCGGATTCCATGTTTAGCATCAGAATTTGTTGCAGAAAACGAACGATTAGCACTCCTAAGCTTCTCCAAACTGGGTATCTGCAGACCTTTATGTTTAGCCATAGTTACTACCGAAGCTCTCCCCTTTACCTCTACCGGATTATCCTCCCCAATACTAATAGATTCCTGCATCTCCTTAACAGCACTAGTACCCTGCCCATTCGCAAAAATACCTTCTTCCTCTTGGTCATTCCCAGCATCGAGCCCATTGTCTTCACCGCCCCCTCTATTTTGGTCCCTCTCCTCAATCAGAGTATCACCTTCCAGGTCTACCGGAATCTCATCAACAGCTTGGCTATTGAAAGCACAAACAGGCTCAACTATCCTTTCAACTTGTTCCCGAAGGACTTCAAAGGGGTTTGACAATTCAGTACCTTCTAGTGCCTTACCTTTGCCTCGATCCTTCCTCGTAGCACCCCCAACTTGCTCCCAGCCTTGCTCAACATCTGATGAAGGTATTCCTTGTACCCCAGCTAGCATTGTCGCAGGATTATCAGGCCCTCTTGACCCCTTGGATATAGGTCGCCACTGATATCGGTTCCCCTGTTGGACATCTAACACTTGCCCTCTCCCTAGCTTCTTCCAATTCTCCCCAAGCTTGGGATGTTTATGACACATACCTTCCGAATGATCAAACGATCTACAGGCCCGACATCTCTGAGGAACCCAATCGTACAAAACAGGTTGGATGGACAAAAGGTTACCTTTATTATCCCGGGCTTCAACTACTTTAGGTAGGGAGTCCTCCACATTTATCTCCACACAAAACCGAGCATAGCTTACCCGAGATTGTGCCGTGGTCGCTTGATCCATATACAAAGGTATCCCAATGATACTTCCCATTCGGCTAAGAATCTCTTCAGACCATAGGTCAACCAATAGATTTGGAAATCGAACCCAAATTGGAACTTTGGTAACAAGATCTCGCTCGCAATTCATACCTTTTACCCATTTTTTCAAAACCAGGGGTCTACCTTCAATATGCCAAGGTCCTCCTTCCAAGGCTTTCACATAATCCTCTTCAAGCCCAAACTTAAATAAGAACACTCCATTCTCCCTAGAGTACAGCTCCAGATTGCCTACCGGCTTCCATTTCTGCATTAGTTGTGTTTTCAGATGCAAATAATACGGCCTTCTACCCAAGACATATCCAACCAGAGCTAAATCCCACTGTTTCTGATTTTTTTCCACTTCTTCTACAGGGCATACAGCCACTTTTTTCGTCCCCAGCAACGTCGGAGCAATAAATCTAAGCACAGGGCTTCTTGTGTTTTTAGGTGATACTCCTACAGCATTCCAAGCTGCTTTCAACCCACTACTCAATCCAGCATTACCACCAGCTATAGAATTTGGTCTTTGACTACATCCCTCAATTCCTGATCCGGAATTAGATCCTTGCTGCACAATCCCACTACCACCAATACCCCCAGAATGATCTCCCTCCAGCGCTGTCGGCCGTTCCTCCCTCTGAACCTTTCCTTGTGATTGCAAGTTTGGAAATTCTGTAGGATTATCTAGAGCAACACCCTGCATCCTCTGTTTACCGCTGTTAGTATTCAACTCACCCAGACTTCCTGCCGAGCATCTGGTATGCAAGGGAGGTACATCACAGTGGTGACCCCATGCAGCCCTATCAATAAACTCAGCTATCTTCGGAGCAGCTGGTGGTGAGTACCTCCTTACAAGATCCGCATCAGCCTCAAGCCCTCCTTGTTCAATCCCTTCAATCGCCCCAACCATCGGTGAGAATCCACAATGGGTAACGGCCTCCCCTGTTTTAGCCTCCCCTGTTTTATAAATCTCAGACCCAGCAGAGTTAGAAAACTGCTCCCCCTCTACCGGTATGATCCCTCCTTGCTTGATCACCTTATCAGCACTCAGATTACCCTTCTTCCCTGCAGAAATCTGATCATTCCCCATCAGCTCCAGCTTCGCCTTAGCTCCAGCTCCATCCGAACCCGCTGGTCCTGCACCTACAGCCATATTGCCATCTTGCTTTCTTGCACCTTGATCTCCAGCTCTATCCGAAGTCGTTGTTCCTGCACCTTGGTCACCCGCTGATCCATCACCTTGATCTACAGCCATCTTCCCATCTTGCTTTCTTGCACCTTGATCTCCAGCTCTAACCGAAGTCGATGTTCCAGCTCCTTGATCTACAGCCATCTTGCCTTCTTGCCCTTCTGAAATCTCAAAGACAAGAGGCTCCTTGATCTCCAGCTCTAACCGAATTTTTTTTCTTTTTGCTGATTTTGATTTTGGAAGACAAGCAAAATCAAATTTTGTGGGATGTAATTTGATTCTAAAAGACTAAAATCAATTTTGATTCTAAAAGGCATACATAGAAGTTGATTTTTTGTGGATTGTGAATCCTTTTCTTTTGTGGATTGTCATAGGCTTGCTTGGGATGGGAATCGGATTGGACCCTGAATATTGTATTTTTTCGTGAATACTGTATTTTTTCCTTCTCTACCATATTTCTTCTACGATGGTGTACCGTTATCGATGTTTTTTTAATTGGACATGAATGATATTTTTCTGAATTATTTTTTTTTATTTCGCTTCTCAGGTTGTGAATGCCTACGAGTGCCTGAAACTACAGGATTCAGAGTTGAGTTACAGTTTCGAGGGAGCAGTGAAGGTGCATGGCACTGAACAAATTAACACCTACAATAGAACTTCGACCAGAGTGTCATTAACATGTTGCTTAGTGTTAAAAATTCACAGGAATCTGTTCAAGTTCTAACGCAATTTAGAGGGGGTTGTATTGACAATTTTTGTTTATCACGGATGTGGTTGGTTCGATTGCAATAGATATTGGTTAAAGTGGCGACCACCTTTCAAAAAATTTAAGAATTTGCATTCTCTTGATGTGCTCGACATAAGCTGCAGTTTACTTCTACATTTGGGATGATGACAATTTTATTGTACTTGAATCTTTCAACTGATTAGCTAAGTGATGCCAACTTGAAGTGGTACAATCACAGCCATCCGTTCCATACCGGTGAAGAAACCATGGTTTCTCAGATTTATCGTGAGTTGAATATATCCTCCTACTCATTCTGAATACTGTCATCAATACTTAGTATTGTGTTATTATATATGGTTTTTTTATTATAGAGATTTAATTTGTAAAAAAATAAAAAAAAAATAAAAGTTTCATCTTAGTTTTATATCATGTCTGCATTGCAATTGTGTGACGTGATGCACCACTCCGCCATGGATGTTTGTACGAGTCTTCTGCAGGAGGCGCCACGCCACTCCCGTCGTGTACAAGCATGTTATTTATTCGAAGCCTGCTATTTATTTGAGGCGTCACGCCGCCACTGCTTTGTGTACGAGCCTGCTGTTGGAGGCACCATGCCACCATCGCTGTCTGTACGAGCTTGCTGCTGGAGGCAGCACGGAGGGATTCTGTGCCATTGGGCAGTGGTGGAAGTATATTTTTTGTGGCTTGAAGTGTATTTTTTTTTATCTAAATGGACACCGTTTAGACGTGACGAATGAATACACTATACTATAGGCTTATTTTTCCAACTGATCATTTTTCAAGTATAAGTATGGATAAAAGTGCAGTGTATTATTTTGGGGTGGATTTTCTATTATTCGTGGCAGTTTTTTAAGAAATTTTAGTGCGCCACATCGATTTTAGTATAGGTGTGGATCATGCATTTTGGTGTGCACAAAATTGTTACCAAGCTTCTACATCTTCTCAATTTGATTCATTTGTACTCATCACCTTATCCGATACTGTAATATTAGTGTTGGAAGAGTGGGGACGTGAGGTGGATGGCATGGGGTGCGATCAAGGATTCCGAGAGATGGTGCTGGGTTAAAGACAGCAAGAGAGCAGCTATGATGGAAGAAAGGGAGTACTCCCACATTCAAACCGATGACAGTTTACTGGTATAGGTGGATATCAAGTCGGGGACAGCTACTATCTTGATAGGTTTTGCTTGAAAATCAATGGGTTGAGTCGGGTCGGGTTTACCTAGCATCCATTCACAGTCTGTGATGGGTTCAATAGATGGCTATGATCAGGACACCTATGAAAGTGAGTTGCAACGTAATAAAAAATTTAAAAATAAAGAATAAATATTTAAACGAATCTGATTGAGTCTTAGCGGTTGTTTTCCCATTGACCCATTGACGGTCCTGATATGGTTTGGACCCTCCGATATAGTAAGTTGAAATAGTTGCTGATTAAGAGGAGATCGGCTTAACCTCGACATGGACGTGTGTTGATAAAGTTCGAAGAGGAGAAGCACTAGACAATATTAAAATATTGTAACCTCTCGAGATATTGTCACCGGCCTTAAAATATTTTGTATAGCCCTTGAATTATTGTCACCTCCCATGAAATATTATTGTCACCCTCAAAATAATTTTCGCCGCTCTCGAAATCTTTTTCGTGACCTCGGGCACGGGGTTTTCACTAGTGTATATATATATATATATATATATATATATATATATATATAGAGAGAGAGAGAGAGATAGAGAGTAGTGATACATTGCAGCCGGTAACGTGCGGGCTTAACGTGCGGCACCCCCTTCGGGGGTATTTTTGGATTTTTTTTTTTTTGGGGATTGATCACCTACCCTTGGATTGGACACACAAAAAAGTTCACCCCGATCCAAGACCTGTAGGCCCTCCAAATGTGTTGATCAAAATGGCAAAAAAAAATGAACAACCGATAAAAGACCAACACATTTGGATGGCCTACAAGTCTTGGATCGGGCTGAAATTTTTTGTGTGTCCAATCCAAGGGTGAGTGATCAATCCCCCCCAAATAAATTCAAAATACCCCCAAAGGGGGTGGCTGCACGTTAGCCGGCCGCAATATATCACTACTCTCTCTCTCTCTCTCTCTATATATATATATATATATATATATATATATATATATATATATATATATATATATATATATATATATATATATATATATATATATATATAGGGAAAAGGGATGATGGACCTGAGGTGCAGTGTCGTTGCAGCACCTAAGGCATTGTTTGATCATCCTAGAAGTTTTGGAATTTGATGAAATTTAGTGAGGGTGTGTCTAGGGTAAGATGATCATCCTTACGAATTTTCATCACATTCCAAAACTTCTAAGGGGTTCAAATGGTCGAAGCAAAATCAGTCATCCGCAGTCACCATTAAAATATGCAGATTTTGCTTCGACTATTTGACCCCCCTAGAAGTTTTCGAATTTGATGAAAATTGGTAAGGATGATCATGTTACCCTAGACAACACCCTTACCAAATTTTATCAAATTCCAAAACTTGTAGGGGGTTAAACAAGCGAGAGATACAACAAAGATGCTATATATATATATATATATATATATATATATATATATATATATATATATATATATATATATATATATATATATATATATATATATATATATAGAGAGAGAGAGAGAGAGAGAGAGAGAGAGAGAGAGAGAGAGAGAGGATACGGGGTATAGGCTGGCGGCCTATTTCGACGAAATGGGCTGATTTTTATTGAGCATATGCATCTTACCTTAGATAGCACACCCACAAAAAATCAACACTTTCTAAAACTTTTAGGGGCATCAAATGTTATATTTCAGATTAACGATAAGAACGGACGTTCGATAAAAATCAGCACATTCTAAAATGTAGGTGTTCTATCTACGATAAGGTGCTTATGCTCAAAAAAAATCTACGATAAGGTGCTTATGCTCATAAAAAATCAGCACATTCTAAAACTCCAAAAGGCTTCAAATAGGAGGCTGCCTATTTCGTCAAAATGGGCTGGCAGCTCATTTCCCGTTTCCTCTCTCTCTCTCTCTCTCTCTCTCTCTCTATATATATATATATATATATATATATATATATATATATATATATATATATATATATATATATATATATATATATATATATATATATATATACATTGCGGCCGGCTAATATGCGGCCACCCCCTTCGGGGGTATTTTTGGAATTTTTTTTGGGGGGATTGATCGTCCACCCTTGGATTGGACACACAAAAAATTTTAGCCCGATCCAAGACTTGTAGGTCGTCCAAATGTGCTGATCTTTTATCGGTCGTTCATTTTTTTTGCCATTTAGATCAATACATTTGGACGGCCTACAGGTCTTGGATCGGGCTGAAATTTTTTGTGTGTCCAATCCAAGGGTAGGTGATCAATCCCCAAAAAAAAAAATTCTGAAAATACCCCCGAAGGGGGTGCCGTACGTTAAGCCCGCACGTTACCGGCCGCAATGTATCACTACTCTCTTTCTTTCTCTCTCTCTCTCTCTCTCTATATATATATATATATATATATATATATATATATATATATATATATATATATATATATATATATATAGAGAGAGAGAGAGAGAGAGAGAGAGTAGTGATACATTGCAGCCGGGGTTAACGTGTGGCTTCCGTGCGGCGGGCCGACGGGCGTACGGTCCGTCCGATCCCGTGCAGCGCACCCCCCCCCCCCCCCCGTCGGATCCCGTGCATCGCACCCCCCCGTCTGATCACGTGCAGCGCACACCCCCCCCCCCCCCCGTCGGATCCCGTGCAGCGCACCCCCCCCCCCCCCGCCCGGCGTTTGTGTGTTCAGTTCGATTCCCATCCGTTGCATTGATGGGAATCGAACGGACAAAATTCATTTTCGCTGTTACTGTAGCCGCTACAGTAACAACGAAAAAGAATTTTGTCCGTTAGATTCGCATCGATCCAACGGATGGGAATCGAACCGAACACACAAACGTCGGGTGGAGGGGTGCGCTGCACGAGATCGGACGGGGGGGGTGCACTGCATGGGATTAGACGGGGGGGTGCACTGTACTGGATCAGACGGGGGGGGGGGGGGGGGGGGTGCACTGCACGGGATCGGACAGACTGTACGCTCCCCGGCCCGCCGCACATTAACCCCGGTCGTAATGTATTACTACTCTCTCTCTCTCTCTCTCTCTCTCTCTCTCTATATATATATATATATATATATATATATATATATATATATATATATATATATATATATATATATATATATATATATATATATATATATATATATATATATATATATGAGGAATGGGATGCTGCCTATAAAAACAGCATTTTTGCTGCTTTGAGACATTGTTTGACCATCCTAGAAGTTTTGGAATTTGATGAAATTTGGTGAGGGTGTTGTCTGGGGTAAGATGATCATCCTCACAAATTTTCATCAAATTCCAAAACTTCTAAGAGGGTCAAATGGTCGAAACAAAATGCTGCAGATTTTAACGGTGACTGCAGACGACTGATTTTGCTTCGACCATTTGAACCCCCTAGAAGTTTTGGAATTTGATGAAAATTTGTGAGTATGATCATCTTACCCTAGACAACACCCTCACCAAATTTCATCAAATTCCAAAACTTCTAGGATGGTCAAACAATGTCTCAAAGCAGCAAAAAATGCTGTTTTGATAGGCAGCATCCCATTCCTCTATATATATATATATATATATATATAGGGGTGGGATCCGTTGACAACCCAAAATGGGAGGTAAATTTACCTCCCACTTATAACTCGCCATAATCGTTGGATAGAGGTTTTCAAATTTGCTGATTTTTTGTGAGGATGATCAACATGACAAGTTGATCATCCTCACAAAAAATCAGCAAATTCTGAAACTTATAAGGGTGTCAAATGTGTAATTCAAATTAACGGTTCAAATAGACGGTTCATAAAAGCTTGATTCAATCGGTGCCCTTAGAAGTTTCAGATTTTGTTGATTTTTTATGAGGATGATCAACTTGCCATAGTGATTATCCGATCCTCACAAAAAATCAACAAAATCTGAAGCTTCTAAGGGCGCCGATTGAATCAAGTTTTTCTGAACCGTCTATTTGAACCATTAATTTGAATAACACATTTGACGCCCTTATAAGTTTCCGAATTTGCTGATTTTTTGTGAGGATGATCAACTTGCCATGTTGATCATCCCCACAAAAAATCAACAAATTCGGAAACCTCTATCCACCGATTGAATCAAGTTTAAAATGGGAGATAAATTTACCTCCCATTTTGGGTTGTCAACGGATCTCAGTCCATATATATATATATATATATATATATATATATATATATATATATATATATATATATATATATATATATATATATATATATATATATATCTATATATATATATATATATAATATTTCACAAGGAATGGATAAAGAGAACCCTTCGATACAAACATAAGAGGCGGTTAGAGAATTTGATGGCCAAGATCGTTTTGGAAATTTGCAAGGACTATCTGCCTGTTGGGTAGTTATGCACAACACATGATCCTAATTATAGCCGTAACTTTCTGTCTAAACCTTGAATCGTCCCATCGTGGCAAATGGATGTTGTGATCGTATGCCACGTCAACCACGATCTCAGGTGATCTTTTGATCTACACTGGTGAATCGCATTCCACCAAACAAATGGATGCTGTGATCACCCCATTCCGATTACACGTCTCTCTTTCTCTCTCTCTAAAACGCTCACCGTTCGGATTCACCTCTGTGTTCCTCTCTCTCTCTCTCCCACCTGATCTCCATAACCCTCTCTCTCTCTCTACCGGCCCGTCCCTCTCTCTCTCTCTACCGCCATATCCGCCGAGCTTCCCACCCGATCTCCACATCCCTCTCCCCACCAGATCTCCACGTCCCCCCCTCTCTCTCTCTACCGCCACATCTCTCTCCCCACGATCCCTCTCATCGGATCTCTACACCGGTGAATCGCATTCCACCTCTGTGTTCCTGTTTCTCTCTCTCTAAAACATTCCAGACCGTTCGGATTCACCTCTGTGTTCCTCTATTTCTCTCCTCCCACCTGATCTCCACATCCCTCTCTCTCTCTCTCTACCAGCCCGTCCCTCTCTCTCTCTCTCTCTACCCGATCTCCACATCCCTCTCCCTCTCTACCGGCCCGTCCCTCTCTCTCTCTCTCTACTGCCATATCGCATTCCTCTCCCCACCCGATCTCCACATCCCCCCCTCTCTCTCTCTACCGCCACATCTCTCTCCCCACGATCCATCTCACCGGATCTCCCATCTCCACGATCCCTCTCTCTCTCTCTCTCTCTCTCTCTCTCTCTCTCTCTCTCTTAATCTCCACGATCTCGATGATCCCGATGTCGACATTGCAGTCATCCACGATCTCCACGATCCCGATCCCACCCGATCTCTACGATCCCTCTCGCCACAAAATCCCTCATCTGAAACCCCCAAATCCCAATTCTTACTCTAACTACGTTTGCAGCAACGTGGAGATATCTGATCCATGGCACAAAGAGAGGAGCTGATCTCCAGAGAGGAGCCGATCGCCATTCGTATTGCCACCCGCAGTGCTTCCCGCAGTCCCTCCGTCCATCAAGGTTCCTCAGATCATTCATCAATGGAACAACAACGAAGAGACAGGTTTCAGATAATTTTGTTTTCCATATTTTGTATCCCTGTTGGAACTTGGAACCCTCTCTCTCTCTCTCTCTCTCTCTCTCTCTTTTTCATTCTTGAAAAAACTAGATGCTGATTTTTGTTTAACTGTTGGAACCCCCTCCCTCTCTCTCTCTCTCTCTCTCTCTCTCTCTTTGTCTCTTTCTAAGCAGATTTTTTTTTTAATTCTTGAAGAAACTGAAAGCTTTTTTTTTTTTTAATTTTGTATCACAGTGCCACCCTCAGTGCCTCCGTCCATCAAGAGCAGCAACGAAGAGATAGGTTCATCAGATCATTCATCACTTTGTTCTTTGTTCAAAAATTGAAGCTAATTTTGTTTTCCATATTTTGTATCCCTGTTTTTTTTAAAAAAAAATATTGTATCACTGTTGGAACTTGGAACCCCCCTCTCTCTCTTGCTAACCAGATTTTTTTTTTCATTCTTGAAGAAACTGGAAGCTTTGTTTAAATTTTTTTTTGGTATCACTGTTGGAACCCCCCTCCCTCCCTCTCTCTCTCTCTCTATCTCTTTCAGATCATTCATCACTGTGTTAAATTTTGAAGCTGAATTTTTTTTCTTCACTGATAGAGAGAGAGAGAGAATCTGCTAAAACTGAAAAAAAGAAATTTTAGCCTGAATTTTCTAAAGCTGAATCTGCTAAAATTCAGGCTAAAGTACTGATTTTTCTTCTTCAGTGAAGAGAAGAGAAGAGATTTCTTTCTTCAGTTTTAGCCTGATTCTCTCTCTTTCACTGTTTCAGTGATTTTTTTTCTTTTTCAGTGATTTTTCTTCAGATTTTTCGGAGAAGAGAATCTGCTAAAACTGAAAACTGAAACAATGCATTGTTACTGATTGCAATGGTCTATACAATGCTGAAACTGAAACTGTGCATTTCAGAAACTGTTTTCAGAAACAGCTGACAGTTGGGAAAAAAATCAAAAGCTGAAAAATGCATTGTTACTGACAGTGAAGAGAAGAGATTTCTTTCTTCAGTTTTAGCCTGATTCTCTCTCTTTCACTGTTTCAGTGATTTTTTTTCTTTTTCAGTGATTTTTCTTCAGATTTTTCGGAGAAGAGAATCTGCTAAAACTGAAAACTGAAACAATGCATTGTTACTGATTGCAATGGTCTATACAATGCTGAAACTGAAACTGTGCATTTCAAAAACAGCTGACAGTTGGGAAAAAATCAAAAGCTAAAAAATGCATTGTTACTGACAGTTTCTGAAACAATGCTGACAGTTTCTAAAGCTAAAATTCAGCTTTAGCAGCTAAAATTCAGCTAAAATTCAGCTAAAGCTGCTAAAATTTTAGAAACTGTTTAAGCTACAAAGCTAAAATTCAGGCTTTAGCAGCTAAAATTTCAACAATTAAAATTCAGGCTTTTATTTCAACTAAATTCAGGCTTTTATTTCAACTAAAATTCAGCAGCTGAAATTTCAACAGTTAAAATTTTAGCAGCTAAAATTTCAACAGTTAAAATTTTAGCTAAAATTTCAACAGTTATAATTTTAGCAGTTAAAATTCAGGCTTCAGCAGCTAAAATTTTAGAAACTGTTTTAGCTAAAAAGCTGTTTTTTGTTTAACTGTTTAACTATTGAAAAATCAGTTTCTAAACAATGCTGACAGTTTCTAAAGCGATAGTTTCTAAAGGTGCTAAAGCTGAATTCAGGCGTTCATACTTAGCCTGAATTGTTACTGATAGTTTCTAAACAATGCTGACAGTTTCTAAAGCTGCTAAAGCTGAATTTTCTAAAGCTGAATTTTAGCCTGAATTTTAGCCTGAGAATCTGCTAAAGCTGAATTTTAGCCTGAATTTTCTTTCTTCACTGTTTTAGCCTGATTGCAGATTTCTTTCTTCAGTTTTAGCAGATTTCTCTCTCTCTCTGTCTCTTTCTAAGCAAATTACTATTTTTTTTTCAGTCTTAAAGAAACTGGAAAGACGAGCGGATCGATTCCTGCAACCCGATTGACGCCTATAGCCCGTCCGTCCACCCAAGTATGAACGCCTGAAACCCCAGTACTAATGCATATGGTATTGAGACATGAAATTAAAAAAAAAAGTTTTAGGGTTATAGTATGTTTGTATTTTTCTCTTACTTTCGCATCTAATGTTTTCAGTTTTTCAATCAAAAAATTTCTTTGTCGATTTGACTGATGTTTCAATGTTGTTTTATTGTCTGCGCGGACGCTATATGGATGGCCTTGGTTTTTAAACATGTTTAAATATGTGCATTTTGTCAACATGTGCATATTAGTGTTTTTGAGGTAAACTTTATTAGTTGATCATGGATAGAGAGAGATTGTTTAGCTCAAAACCTTTGAAGTAAACAATGCAATCAGGCTGATAAATGTGAATGTTGATTAAAATCTGATTAAACATCCTGATAGAACATTTAGTTTTGGGGGGATTAAAGTCTAATTAATAAAAATATGGAGAGTAAAGTATATTACAATGCAAATTTTGTGGGGCAAAGTTAAATAACACTCTTTTTCCTGCATTCCAGTTTGAACCCAAGAACCCAACCCATAAGCTTTCTTATTAGCTATGGCAGTAGACATTGCACAAAGACTAATAACACGGTCAGTTCACACGCCAAACGTTTCTTTCTTCTCCTTTACTTTACTCTTTCTCTTAGATGGCTAGCCGATAGAACTCTTAGTTTTGGGGGGATAAAGTCTAATTAATCAAAATATGGACAGTAAAGTCTAATACAATGCAAATTTTGTGGGGCAAAGTTAAATAACAATTTTTTTTTATGCGTTCTAGGATGTACCCAATAACCCAACCCATTAGCGTTCTTATCAGCTATGGCAATAGATATTGCATAAAGTCTCAATCTATCATGTAGTTCTAGCCGTCTAAACTCCCAAGGACCTTCTTATTTGTGGTTTCATATTTATTCTTTCTGTACATTGATTGCATTATCTGTATTTAGTTCATGATTGTCTATTATGTGACTTTGGTATCTAATAATTGCCCAACAAATTTTCGATTAAATATGCTTGAAAGATGAGATGACTTAAAGGAGTGTGTCAGGTTTTTCTTAGTTATAGTTCATCATTGTCCATTATGTTACTTCGGTGTCTGATTTTCGCCTAGAAGATGCTCGATTAAATGGTTGAAAGAGAATATTAATTAAATAAATGTGGTCAGGTTTGTAGTGCATTATCTGAGTCATAGTTCATGATTGACTATTGCCAGTAGTTCTGGATGACAGTGGCCGGCGAGAGGCCAAAGTCTCTAATTCTTTTTCTTTCTCTTTCACTCACGTCAATTGTCCACCTAGGCTTAAATGAGTGATTGGTAATATGACATCCAGAGGCATTCTGATTTGAGACTAATGCATATTTACAGTGGCGGCCAGAAATTTTCCCTCATTCTGTTTCAGTTTTAAAATTAATTGTATTGTAAAATCCATATTTTTTGTTGTCGGATTGTTCTGCTGTAGTAAGGGAAGATCAGCCTCTGTTATGTGTATCCATGTTGCACTTCCAATGAGGTAAGAGCTCCTTTTTTTCAATTTGATCTATCTTGCAATATGCAATGTGTGCCAATAATGACCCCGGTTTCTTTTCTTTCTTCTTTGTTGAGGAGCGATGTCGTCAAGAGTTGAGCGACAAGTGACAACAACAATGGTCGACGATGGTTGGCTATTGAAACTAGAGACGAATGGTCGTGGTGGCAGATGGCAACACCTGCAGCCTGACAACATCGCAAGGCAACACCGGCGACCCACCTTCTCTTCCCTCTCACCGGTGACATCTCGGATAAGTAATGATAACCCACCGTACAACGCCAACGCAGTGTCCTCTTCCCTCTCACGGGCAGCATCCTAAAGGAGTCCCGGCGTCCCGACCAGGCTTTCTCCCTCTCTTTTTTCACCGCCTCCTCCTTCCTCCTCTCTGTTGGACACTGAGTTTTGTGGGAGGGCTTGATTGGCTAGAAAGTTGGAAATTTGAGTTTCTTTTCTGATGTAGATGTGTTCATTCAGTAAACTCTCATTAAGATGATGTTTAAGTGGAATTATTTTCAAGGATGATGAATTTGTGGGATCTATTATTTGATTGGATGCAACATTAAAAATGTGGAATACTTACACACCCTTTAGTAGAATCATAGAATCAAGTGGACATGACTTGATGTGATTTGCAAAAGTGATTGTGCCAAATATATAAACTTGATTTGTCACGTTAGGTTTACTAATGTGAAGTCATCAATATTGGCAAATGTGACCTGCAAACAATAGTAGCCAAAGAGGTACTGCTCTCCATCCCCCCTCCCTCCTCAAAGAGAGGAAACTGTGGAAAAATTGGGGAAGGCTAATATTTTGACTTGCTTCTGATAATTGAGAATGAATTCAAGGTTCATAGTGTTTTGTGGAGGGCTTGATCGGATACAAAGATGGAAATTTGAGTTTTTTTTTCTAATGTAGTTGGTTTCTCTAACATTAGGACTTATGATTTATATAATGGATTTAGGAAACTCATCAAAGAATCTGTCAAAGCCTGAAGCCATGTTGGACCTATGTAGAACTTGCAATGCCTGAGATGAAGGTCTTGAAGATTGTTTCATGATGTGTTTTGATATATTTGAATTGCGTCAACATGCCAAAGCTGAATAAATCAAAATGTTTAATATCTAAGCTTGGGTTTTGAATGAATAATTCAAAACTGGTGTCAAAAATATTTGAAGCTAAGTAAAAACTGGTGTCATCATTGGTCCAGGGGCCATCATAGCTTGAGGCAAAGTTAAGTAGCTCTTCCCAAACTGCTATCCTCTTTGATCTGTATGGGGCCACGTAAACACAAACAAGGAACCAAGCTAAGCAATTAGAGGTTTTTTCAATATTGGTTATAATCAAGTTACTTACTAAAGAATTTGAATACTTCTAATTTAACACAATCCATCCATGCCAGCCATAATCTCCTGATAATCTCACCGATGGAACAATGTGGTAGTATATTGCATATTCATAGATTTCAAAATCCGAGTAGATTTCTATTCATTACATTTAGTTTCATATATAAAGAAAATACCCGATTAAATCGTTGTGAGGAGGGATTTGAGGTGGCAAACTGTCGAGGCCCCTCCCTCGCCTCGACAATTCCACAAGATAATGGCCCTAGAAATCTTTTGTGAGCCTTGAAATATTGATCTCGCCCTAGAAATATTGTCAACTCTCGAAATATTATTGCCACACTCAAAATATTTTGTTTCCACCCTTGAAATATAGTCACCTCCTTCACTTTTAAATTATTATTGCCACCTTTAAAATATTGCCTCTTCCCTCAAAATTTTATCACGCCCTCAAAATATTTTTGTCGCCCTCAAAATCTTTTGCGTGCCGACAGGCACGGGCTTTACTAGTATATATATATATATATAACAAGGGACGGCGGTTTTGTGCCGACTAGACAAAAAGGAACCAAATGCTGACTAGACAAAACTTTCTCCCTATATTTTCTCTCTCTTCCTGATTTTCTCTCTCTGTCTCTCTCTCTCTCTCCGTCCATCTTACTCTCTCCGATCTGTCTCTCTTTCTCTCTCTCCGTCCGTCTCTCTCTGATCTCTCTCGCTTTCTCGTTCCATGTCTCTCTCTCTTCCCGATCTCTCTCTCTCTCTCTCTCTCTCTCTCTCTTTCTCCACGATCTCATTCTCTCTCTCTGTTTCTCTCTTCCCGATTTTCTCTCTCTCTCTCCGATTTCTATCTCTCTTTCTCTCTCTCTCTCTCTTCGATCTCTCTCCCTCTCTCTTTCTGTCACTCTCTCTTTCTCTCTCCATGTCTCTCTCTCTCTCTTCGTGTCTCCGTTCCACTCTCTCTCTCCCATCTTTATCTCTCTTTCTCAGTCTCTCCCTTCCCCATGATCTCTCTCTGTGTTTTTTCAAAACCGGACTGTAAGGTGAACCAAAAAGCCATCTGGTTTGGCCCAAATTTGTTCAAACTGGTGGTTCAACCATTTGAACCAAATGAAAATATGTTTTTTAAAATAGATATATAATATATTCTTCAATGGCAAGGTTTGATTCCTAGGTTAATATACAAACCGATTTATTCAAAGGCTGAACTGAAACATGTTCCGGACCAAACCGGTTCAACCGCCCAGTCCGATCATACAAATCGTTTATTCAAACACTAAACTGAAACATGTTCCAGTTCCGGTCCAAACTGGTTGAACTGTCCGTCGGGTCCGATTTTCAAAACACTACTCTCTCCACCTCTCTCTCTCACCTTGGTGGTACAAAACATTGTTATAACCATGATACTATTTTAGCTGGCATCACGAATCAATCAGAAATGCTAGAGCCAACACCTCTCTTCACAATAGTCATTTAAATCAGAGAAGCCGACGGGTGCGGTTCGGGCTGAGTGCAATGAATCTGTCATGGTGACTGCCATTGTGTGGCTATGATGCACCCCGAGAGATTCTCAAGCATTTGTTATTGATCCGTGATGACAACTAAGTGATATCATGGTTATATGAAAGATTGGGACAAATTTTTCTATTGCATTACTCTTCCCCATCGTTTGCCCCCGAAATCATAGTCATCTGTTGCACCCAAACCCGACCAGTACATCGCACTCATCCCAACAAGTAGGCAAAGGGATGACAGTAATCAGGTACAACCTGGAGCATATGTCGAGGGGCCAATCACATCTGTTTCTTTACCTGCCGGTTTTGACTGAGTGCGATACACGAGTCGGATATGGATGCAACGAACGACTGTGACTTGGGGGGCAGATGATTTGGGTTCAGGGGTTGAAGGGGGTGGGGCGGGCGGTGGTTGTCCGCTTCGTGCCAATCGGGGGGTGTCTTGCCACCGAAGGCGGCCAGTTGCATTGCCGACAGGTGTGTTGCCGTTGAAGGCGACCCACTGCAGTGCCGACAGGCACGGGAATGCACTAGTATATATACAAACCGGGTATACGAAATATTTAGAAAAACTAGTGCATGCCCGTGCCGATTGGCACGAAGCGGACACCTTCGTCGTGACCTTCCCCGACCAAACCCCCCCTCCTCCCGCCCCCCTTCCTCCCCCTGCCCCCCCACAGAAAGAGAGAAAGATCATTGTGAAGAGCGAGAGAGAGAGAGAGATCGGGGGAAGACACACACACACACACACATATACACACACACACACACACAGAGAAAGAGATCGGAGGAAAAGATAGATAGAGATAGGGATGGCAATTTTGGACCCGACACGACAGACCCGATACAAAATTAGTGGGTCTGGGTTTAACGGGTTTGGGTCGTAAATGGGTCGACACGACTAACTCGTCTAGTAAACGAGTCGGGTCCGGGTTTTATCTCCAACCTGTTTAACCCGTTTAAGGCCATTTTAGAAATCAATGGGTCAGGTCATGGCTGCGATGGCTTCAATGGACGGCTTCAATGGGTCAGGTTGGGTCTACGATGGCTTTAATGGACAGTTGTGATGAAGAAAGAGAGAGATCGGGGGAGGAGAGAGAGAGACACAGATAGAGAGAGATCGAGGAAAGATAAAGAGAGACGGAGAAAAATAAAGATTGGGGGCAGAGAGAGAGACGGAGAGAGATAGAGAGATCGGGGGAATAGAGAGAGAAAGATAGAGAGAGAGAAAGAAAAAGAGAGAGAGAAAGTAAGAGAGAGATTGGGGAAAGAAAGGACATATGCGATGGTTGGGTCGGGTTTGCGAAGGCTTCAACAGATGGTTGTGATCAAGAGAGTGAGAGATTAGGGGAAAAAAGAGAGAGGGAGAAAGAGAGAGATCGAGGGAAGAGAGAGAGACGGAGAGAAAGGGAGAGATCGAGGAAAGAGAGAGAGATCAGGGGAAAAAGAGAGAGAGAGATCGGGGGAAGAGAGAGATATGGAGAGAGAGAAAGAGAGAAAAAGAGAGATCGGGGGAAGAGAGAGAGACAAGGGGAGAGAGAGAGAGAGAAAGAGATAGATTGGGGGAAGAGAGAGATGGACCGAGTGCAATTATGAGGGAAAGAGGACCACGTATTGGTGGCAGCCCTAGGAAATTAGCCATTGGTAGGAAAAACGCATGAACAATAGGTTTAATACATAATGTGTCCTTAATTTTTTACATCAAAACCCTCCAATATATTATAAAGTTTTATTTGTTTACAATATGATCATTCATTCATTTAATTCTTCTTCTCCTCAATCCCACGCCTCCATCATAATTCCATTCAGTCTCATCCGTTCCCCCATATCCAAATGAATTGCACTCACCCTTACATCAACATACTCATTTTTATCTCAGCCTTTGTATATATGGTTAGATGGTTTAAAATATCTATGTCATAGTGGCGCGCTTATAAATAAAACGAATGATCTATAATATATATCTATATATATATATATAACAAGGGACGTCGGTTTTGTGCTGACTAGACAAAATAGAAAAAAAAAAAGCTGACTAGGACAAGTTGACTAGACAAAAATGAACCGTATAGATCTAACCATTCATTCAAAAATTAATATTTCTATTTCCTCGTCAACCAACTCCCTCCCCTTGGTTTCAAATCCCAATCCATTTAAATTGCACTAAACCCTTAAAATCCCGGCCCATTTAAACTACACTAAACATGACCGTTCATCTCGTGATCGTTGTTAGCATTAACGGCAATAAACTAGCCTGCTAAAATTTTGGCCGCCCCTAACCATCGAGTCGATCTCAAGGAATCTGTTCGAACAGAGATAGCTATAATTGATCGCTTATAGGGGGAGGGGGAGTTGATTGTGTCGATGGCGCTTTCCAATCGGCATGTACGAGGAAATGGGTGTCCCTATGAATGTCGGTATTGTCATCGAAAGTATTTTGCTGCCAAAGGCATTCATGTGTGTTGCCGTCGAAGGCGGCCTGCTGTAGTACCGATAGGCACAGACATGTACTAGTTATAGATATAATATAGTGGTTATGGTTTCTGTAAATCCCTTGAGATTGAGCCTTCAAACCCTACTATGTACATTAATTTTTTTAGTAAAAATTATATTTTTAGCCCAAACCCTGCCTGGTATGCCCGAAGTAATTTAGGCCGGCCGTTTTACACCCCTACCTTTCATGAGTCATCACATTTGAGTTCCCCCCCATGTGCTGGTACTAGGGGTGCAAGTTTGAATGGAAATTCCGATTCTGTCTGAAACCGATCCAAAAAATTCCGATTTTGGCACCATATAATTAAATCCGAATTTTGAAATTCCAATTTCTGAAAATTCCAAAAAAAATCAGATCGGAATTGGAAGGGTGCGGAGTATTTCGAAAATTCCGATTTCCAATCCGAAATTTCCGAAAAACATCCGATCCGAAAAATTTCGATGTTTTATTCCGACCTGACTTGACCCAGACTCATTCAAAGCAACATGTGTTGTGCATTATTGGCCCTTGGGCAAAGCCACCAAAGCCGTTGCTTTGGACCTCACCCAAGAGCAAGACACCAAATATATATATATATATATATATATATATATATATATATATATATATATATATATATATATATATATATATATATATATATATATATATATATATATATATATATATATATATATATATATATATATATATATATATATATATAGAGAGAGAGAGAGAGAGAGAGAGAGAGAGAGGTATGCTTGGTTGCGCTGTGCGCTGCCGAACCCAAAGTGCGCTGCACACAGCAGCCGTCCGTTCCGGTTGGATCAAACGGTCCGGAGTGATTCCCGCTCCCGCACCCGCACTGCACCGCAGCCTGCACCGCACCGCACATCCGATCCCGCACCGCAACACAGCAACCGTCCGATCGTGCCCACCCATCCGATCGAGCGGCCGCTACACATTTCGCTGTTACTATAGCGGCTACAGTAACAGCGAAAAGTGTTTCGGGCCGTTCGATCGAAGGTATTGATGGGAATCGAGCGGCCAGAAACACATTTCGCTGTTACTGTAGCCGCTACAGTAACAGCGAAATGTGTAGCGGCCGCTCGATCTCAAATCAAAACCCCATCGGACGGTTGCTGTGTTGCGGTGCGGGATCAGATGTGCGGTGCGGTGCAGTGCGGGTGCGGGAGCGGGAATCACTCCGGACCGTTTGATCCAACCGGAACGGACGGCTGCTGTGCGCAGCGCACTTTGGGTTCGGCAGCGCACATCGCAACCAAGCATACCTATATATATATATATATATATATATATATATATATATATATATATATATATATATATATATATATATATATATATATATATATATATATATATATATATATATATATATATATATATATACTTAAAATGGGTTTATCTCAACACCAACAGGCAATAACCTGCGATGCACCGCATATAAAACTCAAAAATCATAAATCCCAACCAAATCATATTCTACCGTCTCCACCCTTTGCCCGACCCGACCCGACCCAACCCAACCCAACCAAGACTCATCTGAAGCAGGATGTGCCGTGCAATTCCGAAATTTTCAAAATTCTGTCAAAATTGAAAATTCCAAAAAAAATCCAATAAACTACCAAAATAGGAGAATTCCCGAAAAATTCCTAAAATGCAACATTCGAAAAAATTCCGAAGATTCCGATAATTTTGAATAGGAATTGGATTTTTGAAATTCTGAAATTTCAGAATCGGAATCGGAATACCATTTGTGATTTTAAAATTTTTTCGAACACCTTTTTTCCAATCTGATTCATCCGAAAATCAGCGCCTAGCTGGTACCACTGCCCGTGTCTTTGGCCCTGAGGTTGTACGGTAGTGCAGAAACTTTTCATCCAGCGGGCCCAGAGGCGGAGCCAACTATGGCCCAGTGGGGGCACCTGCCCCCACTGCGATTTGAAATGGTAAAGGTCAATTATCCTTTGCCCCCCTAAAGTTTATCTCAAAAAACATTCAACCCCTTGTAGTTAATTTTTTTCCAAATCGCTTCCCAAAGTTTGAAATATTAGCACATTACCCCTTTTGTCAACTACTTAATTTTCTCATTTGGTAGCACTCATTTGGTACCGCTAAAAAAAAAACCCCTTATTTGGTAATGTTTATCTGATCAAAAACTGAATTGATGGGTGAAAATTGTAGTTTTTTTAACTATAGTGGGGTTAAGGTTTTTTGAGCTAAATTTAGGGGGCAAAGTGTAATTTATCCAAAGTTTATATCCCTTAGAGGCATGTGTCAGTCCAGCCCTATGGAACCCCCACCTCACTAAAATCTAAAACCAAGAATGGCCGCCAAATACAATTAGTGCATCTGAAGAAAAAATAATAATAATTCATCTCCAGTAACCAACCTCGACGACGACCTCGAAGTGCTTGCTGCTCACAAGTCGCAGCCTCGCAAGGGTCACACCGGCGCAGCACACGGTCTGCTACTTTGCTAAACTAACTCATGGGCATCGATTCCCCCTGTTTGACTGCATCCAATGTCCCTTAAAACAATAGCTTGTTAAGTTCTACCCACGCTTATACTATGAAAAGAGATAACTTTTAGGGTTTAAATTTTTTTGCTCCCACTAGAGTAAAATCCTGGCTCCGACACTGAACGGGCCCCACCATCGGGGCATCGGCCGCATGGGTCTGGATGTCCAAATTTCTGTCCATGCAGATTGTTCAAAGAGAATAACTCTTAACCCAAATATATATTCAAAACATCACGTGAGGGGGGAAGTGTTCAGTAGCCTTATTTTATCGGGAGCGGTTGCCATTGTTTGGACCGCGACAAAATCATAAAGGAGTTCTTGTACTATTTTCCTGATGCCGTTCTGGATCCACTCCTTTTTTTATTCATTACTATATATAAAAAAAAATACATAGTTAAGTGTAGCGTGGTACACGCAGCGGAGAAGAGGGGTGTGGTCACCACTACAGTGGAAGAGGTAAGGCCTGGTTGGGTGAAGCGGTACGCTCACCTCCCCGTTAGCTTCGACCGCGAGTTCACATTGGAAACCGACGTTTAAAGGTTTTTGTTTTTCGATCAAAAGAAAGAAACAAAAAGTTTTTGTTTTAACTATTGCATAATCCTCCCTTCAATTCAAATCTCACATGGTAATTTTTAATCAGAATTAGAAATTGATTAAAATGGATTCATTCTTTCTAACAATAATTATGAAGAAAAAAAATACCAAGTGATATTTTTAGATTAATTATAGCAATGAGGATTTTTATGTGAGAGTTTACTTTAAATTTGTTGGGAGTTGATCGGATTGTTTTAAGAATTTTTTTTTAAATTTTTTTTAATAATGATCCGAGTAGAGTAGATTGATCATCCATTAAAAAAAATATAAAATTGTTTTTTAGTGTTTTCACCACAATCAAACGATTAATTGGTATTTGGTCCTTAAAAATCTATAGTTAAACATCAAGGACCGCTCAAATTTATATTCATCGTTCAGTCCCCTATTTGGATTGTTATTAATTTTTGTTTGTTCTTGAGATTCTTTATACAACTTGGAGTAAATATCTCTTTAATTTATTAAATTAAAATAAACCAAAATTTATAAAAAAATATGTGATAGATAAATAAATAATAAATATTTATCAATAAATATTAATAATTATATGGGTCACTTGTGGAGCACCTAACCCCCAAATAGGGATGCAACGGAGTGGTTTAAAATAAAAAACCGAAATAAATCGCATAGTATAGTGTAGTTTTAGTTTGCCAAAATATAAAAATGTCGCGGTGCGGTGCGGTTTCGATTTTTTGTTTCGGTGTAATAGTGTGGTTTCGGTTTTGACCAAAACCGCATAAAAACGTACTGTTTAGACCATTCTAGTGATAAACCGTGGTGCACCGCACCGCATGATGCGGTTTCGATTTTACATAATGGCACAGCATCACTGTGCAAGTACGATTTCGTTGTGGCAATTCGGTGTTGCGGTGCAGTTTCAATGTTGCCCAAAATCGCGCCGTTGCTATTCCTACCCCCAAATTAGAAGCCACGTGTACAAACTCTTACAGTTGCAACTCCTTCGTCCACCACTGACCACCACCCCTCGTTGTCAGCCACCTGGTGTGACTAACCACCACCTGTCGCCTCGCCGAGTGGCCGACCACCACCACTACCACCGCCTTGTCGGTCACATACTATCGCCCACCACCATCAACCGCCATCACCTTTGTCACCGAAACCACCACTGCAGGTCGCCATCTTCTCCTACCACTGCTACCACTGGCCACCACCACAGATGCAGTGCATTGTGGGCTACCATCGCTAGCCAACAAGTCACCACTGGCGACCAACATAGATACTGAGCACCACTTAGTACCAGCCACTGGTTATCCACACAACCACCCACCATCACTTTCTACTACCATAAAAACAACCAAACAATGGGATGAGGTTGCAACTACGTGGTTGTTGCAACTCATGCTTTTCAAAATGCATGAGTTTCAAATCATGCTTTTTCGGTTGGGAGGAGTTGCAACTTCACCAAATAACTGTAACTCCTCCCAACCCAACGAGATCGTGCTTATTCCAGAAAAATCCAACTTGTTTTTTACTCACATATGTATCAATTGACTTTTTTTTTTTAATTAAAATGATCTGAGGTCTAGTAGTCTATCATCAAATGAGTAAATTTCTATTAATTTTAAAATATAATATTTATTTAATATATTAGGTAAGTAATAAAGGATGGATACACATAATCTAATTAATTGAGGAGGTCGTTATGTGAAACTACATATGATTAGGGGTTATGTGCAAAAACTCCTTTAACAAGTAAATATACACGCTAGCTCGCCTACCCAGGGACCACTATTGAAAGGCTTAATACAGTCCAGACTGTCCAGTCCTCCTCCACACTCTCACCTCAACACATAGAGAGAGAGAGAGAGAGAGAGAGAGAGTAGAGTAGAGAGAAGGTTCTGCAGAGGGTGCTCCTACCATGGCTATGGAGCTCCTCCTGGTTCTTTCTCCGTTGATCGTTGCCCTCATCATCTTCTTCAGCTTCAAGAACAACGGGAAGGCGGAGAGCAAATCGCCGAAGCTCCCCCCGGGGCAAATGGGCTGGCCGTTCATCGGCCAAACCATCCCCTTCATGCAACCCCATTCCTCCGCCTCACTCGGCCTCTTCATGGACCAGAACATAGCCAAGTCTGTGAAACCCACGACGCTCATCGATGTACCAAAACCCCGCTGCTCCTCCCTAAGATTCTGACACCGATTCCATGTTTGGCTAGGTACGGGACGATCTTCCGGATGAACCTGCTGATGAAGCCGACGATCGTGTCGGCGGACCCGGACTTCAACCGGTACATCCTGCAGAACGAGGGGCGGCTGTTCGAGAACAGCTGCCCGACGAGCATCGCCGAGATCATGGGCCGCTGGTCCATGCTGGCCCTCGTCGGCGACATCCACCGCGAGATGCGCTCCATCGCCGTCAACTTCATGAGCAACGTCAAGCTCCGGACCTACTTCCTCGCCGACATCGAGCAGCAGGCCCTCAAGGTCCTCGCCTCCTGGAAGGACTCCCCCGCCGCCTTCTCCGCTCAAGAACAAGGCAAGAAGGTAACCAACATCTCTCTCTCTCTCTCTCTCTCTCTCTAGATCTCCTTCTCTCTCTCTCTCTCTCTAAAAGGTTTGATGGGTGTGGGTGCAGTTTGCGTTCAATCTGATGGTGAAGCACCTGATGAGCATGGATCCGGGGATGCCGGAGACGGAGCAGCTGAGGGGAGAGTACCACGCATTCATGAAGGGAATGGCGTCGATTCCTCTGAACCTCCCGGGAACGGCATACCGGAAGGCCTTGCAGGTTCTAGACTCACCAACCTCTGAGATCACGACCGTTCATTTACTGTTCTGGGCTCGGCCTGACCGGATCCACTGAGGTTACGACCGTCCATTTCTTTGTTCGGGGCTTGGCCTGACCGGATCCTCTGAGGGTACGACCGTCCATTTACACCCCGCCCCTGCGGCTGAATCGCGCTTGGCTTCAGCCGATCTCGTAAATTGCGGTAGTTTTTTCGGCCATAGAGCGTACAAACAGTTGTTTTTCTGTGGCGATCATAAAGCCAGGGTGTTCGGATCTCCTCCAGTCGGTCGGCCCCGGTCGGTGGGCCCGGCGCGCATCACAGCCGGCGGTAGTAAGATTCACTTCCGGGTTGCCTGCCATCGTGTGGCTTTGATGCGCGTGGGCCCACCGACCGACTGGAGAAGATTTGAACTCGAAGTCAGGGTTCGATTTTTGCTCCCGTGATGAAAATCACCGGTGATAGGCCGGTAACGATCTCAGCCGTGCGATGGTATTTTTGGCAGGACATACATCTTGGCCGTTGCTTCCGCATCGCACGGCTGGGGTTGTTACCTGCCCATCACCGTCCATTTTGATCAAACTAGATGGGATGACCGATGGAAAAAGGCTATTCTGACAAACCTACTTTGCCAACCTGGCATGGCACAATTAGAGCTGACTGTTTCACCCAGCCCCATCAGGTCAACTTACTAGTAAATAGCCTGCTCTAATAGGGTGCCATGTTAGGTTTGTCAGTAACACTTGGAGAATTGAAATTTCTAAACTTGTTGTAAGATGGAAGAGATACAAAAAAACCGCGTCCCCATCCTTTGGGTCGTACATTATTTATAGGGTGAATAAACTTAGGGTCCAAGTAACCATGAAAAACCCTGATTCTATGAGGGGATCGGATGGTGGAGAGCCGTACATAAAGTAGATTTCATAACACTCCCCTTGGATGTTCACCAATTAGAATGTTCTACAAGAATAATGATGAACACGCATCATGCTGCCTCGTTTAAACCTGTTGGTAGGAAAATCCAGTCCAATAAGAAAAAAAATATATATCGCGTTTAACATATTTTAAAATGCTAGTATACTTCAGGATGCTTGACATACTTTAAGATATTGGACATAGAATTACCCTTCCCCTGATTACATTGTTCAAATAAAGAAAAACTCCCCATGTTAATTATATCATTTAACAATTTGCTTGAAAAAGTCTTCGAAGTTTAATGTTATGTACCAACTTTAGAAAGTTAACTTTGATAATAACTTGGTGAAGAGGTCTGCAAGGTTGTCACTGGATTATTCTTGCTCCACTTTGATTTTCTGCTACTTTCGTGTAATGACAGAATTTCTGAATAATTTGAGGAGGTTGCTACTATAATTTGTTTCATAAAACACCAAAATAGCTGCATTATCATTCATAAAACATAACATATTTATAATTGACCCTAATGTGAGTTAGAAATATAACATGAATCTGCATATCCAATCAGGTTAATTTGATCACAAGAATAAAATCCTAAGTCAATAGTTCTATGAAGATATCTCAATATTTATTTAATTTTATTCAGTTTCTACAAATAGGTGCAAAACAATATCTAGCGAGTACAATTACAAAAAAAAATTATATTAGGTCTAGTGTATTGTGCTAAATATAGTAATGCCCCAATGACATTTAAATATGATACTGCAAGACCAAATATATTTTCATTTTCATCTATTGGTCTAAATGAATCTCTTTCAATATCCAAATCTCGAACGACTATAGGTGTACTTAATGGATGATATTTATCCATATTAAATCTCTTTAAGAGCTTCTCAGTATAATTGGATTGATGGAACAAAATCCCATTCTCCATGTGCTCGATCTACAGGCCGAGATAAAACTTAGTTTTACCTAGATCTTTCATTTTAAATACTTAGCAGCCTTTTTGAGCTCTTCCAGAGTCTTAATTATGTTGGTGCCATCAACATACACTACTAGTATGGAAAATCCATTCAGGGATTTTTTTATAAGCACACAAGGTCATATTGGATCGTTTTTATAATATTATCTAGATAGATATTCACTCAGACAGTTGTATTACAGTCTTCCAAACTGTTTTATCCCGTACAATGCATATCTTAATCAAATTGAGTGTACTTCTGGACTTTACTTCTAACAACTTAAGTCTTCCAAAGATCTTCATATATATTTCAGTGTTTAGTTCTTCGTATACAATCATTATGTCTATTAGTTTCATCTGAAGTTTTTCATATACTTTTGAGATCTTGATTTCATGTTAATTGACTAAATGTCACTTACAAAAGCAAATGTTATATAAAACTGATAGTTGCAATCAAGAGACATTTTATCAAATACAAATTGCTGATAAAAGTGTCTTAATTTTACAACTATCAATTTATGTGATATTTGATTTTAAAAAGTGATATTTAGTCAGTTTAGATTATAAGTTGATTTTGAAGGTAAAATTTTTCGTTTATTTGTAACTATCAGTAAATGTCGCTTAATTCGATAAAATATCACTTAATTATAATTTACCTGTATTCGGATTTTTTCCCCGGAATTTCATTGTCTAAATGAGTCTAGTTTGGTAGAGCTCGATTAGTAGATAGATTCAAAAAATATAATTTTTTCATAGTTTCGATGAGTATATAAAAAAATATGGATTTTTTAAAATAAAAAATACAACTCCCAAAGCTCATTCTTTAATCCTTTTAACAATGTTTTAAAAAGCGCTAGGCGCTAGTCGGGCGGTGGGGGACCTTCTAGCGTCTAGGCCGTGCCTAGGCATTTTTGCTTTTTATTAATTATTTTGATATTATATATAATATATATATATATATATATATATTAACTTACTATAAATTCAAGATTAACAAAAGCAAGCATGATATTATCTTAGATAATATCATAATATCCATAATTTTAGTATATTCGAAATTATAAATTTATGATTTTCAATAATAGAATAGCATCTATACACGTTCTAGTGCCTAGGTCCTCCTAGGCTACCGCCTAGACCGGCCTAGGCGGCCGTCTAGCCCCGCATAGAGGTCTGGGTCGCTTTTTTGCACCGCCTAGGACTAGGGTAGGCAGTGGGGGGCCTTCTAGCGCCTAGGCGGCCGCCTAAGCCGCTTTTTAGAACACTATCTTTAAAAAATGAAAGTAAGTTAAACAAAGGATGGAACAACCATCAAATAAATCGGTTTGGACTGCCAAGTCATGGAGCTTGCAGGGGGCCTATAGATAGTGAGACCCGAATCATTTTTCTTTTCTTTTTGGGCCGTGCAACCAGCCAACTTGTAGTCTTGCGCTAAGGGATTTTTAAAAAAGAAAAACACAGATAATGTGTGAGTGGTTCCCAACAACAGATCGTTTCGATGAATAGAACCCGCTAAAGTTACATTTTGCCTAAGGTCCCCGACTATTCTTCAAAAACTTGAAAGCATCCTCACTTGCACTCCTAAGTCTAGAGTTCATCCCACGGCCTGTAAATCTAAGGTTTAGGATTAGGTTCGGTAGCAGTGAGCAGCTTCGACAGCGACAAGCAGATGAGGCGAGGAGCTACGGCCGTGAAGGTTTGGTTAGGTTTGAGTAGGTTCAGCCACTTTAGATGGTATTCAAGTGAAAATTTGAAATGTTGTACAAGGCATTTTTTGTCCACAGTAGCTAAAACAGATCTTATGTCGGGGATTATTCACTAATCCCCCCCCCCCCCCCCTAAAAAAAAAAGCGACATGCGCTAAAAGACAAACACTATAAACATCGTGGCCCATGATATTCATAATGTTTGTCTTTTAGTGCATTTGTCTTTTAGTGCATGTCCTTTTTGGGAATTAGCAAATGGTCCCTAACATAGGATCCATTTTAGCTAATTCACATTGAAATACTTTGGACAAAAATGCCCTGTACAGCATTTCAAATTTTCACTTGAATGCCATCTAAGACCATTCTGCATGCTGTTTCGTGTGTTAATGTGGGCTCCACCTTTAGTCATCAAACCCTAACAACACCTCAGTTGTGCTTGTGATTCTTCCATGCTTCATGGGTTTGCATGTACTGTTCATACCCATATTAGTCCGATAATTCTATGTTATGAACTGTCACACTGACCGATCGACTCTGTGATGAACAGTCAAGGTCTATAATCCTCAAGATCATGGGGCAGAAGCTCGACGAGAGGATCCAGAAAGTCCGCGACGGCTGCGAGGGCCTCGAGCAGGACGACCTCCTCGCCTCTGTCTCCAAGAACCCCAACCTCACCAAAGAGCAGATCCTCGATCTCATTCTCAGCATGCTCTTCGCCGGCCACGAGACCTCCTCCGCCGCCATTGCCCTCGCCATCTACTTCCTCGAGTCCTGCCCTAAAGCTGCCAACCAATTGCGTGTACGAACCCCGCCCTTGCAACATATCAGTATTGATCCAGTACATAGCTTGCTCATCATCGATCACAGTCGTCCATGATGATCAGTTGTAGAATTGTGCATATACCTAAATCATCATGGACGACTTTGATCGATGGTGAGCATCTTATCATTCGATTGTAATTTTCCACCATTGATGATTAGGAGGAGCACACTGAGATCGCGAGACAGAAGAAGGAGCGAGGGGAAACCGGGCTCAACTGGGACGACTACAAGCAAATGGAGTTCACCCATTGTGTAAGCAGGCTGATATGAATAGGATGTAAGGATTTCTAGGGCAAAGTAAGATTTGAAGGCATAACCCTAACTTTGAATTAAATGTTCTGTCTGTGAAGGTCATCAATGAAACCCTAAGGTTGGGGAACATAGTCAAGTTCTTGCACCGGAGGACCATTAAAGATGTACAATTTAAGGGTGAGGCCATGTTCCTGTGTGTTTTTTTTTTAAAGTAGTCCTTTTTATTTTATTTTTGGTTTTAGCTCATTAAACAGTATTGTCTTGTTTTTATGAAGGGTATGAAATTCCATGTGGGTGGGAAGTTGTGCCGATCATCTCGGCCGCTCATCTGGATCCTTTGATATACGATGATCCGCAGCTTTACAATCCATGGAGATGGCAGGTTAGCATCCGATCTGAAGCCCATGTGCACTCTTGGCTTTTTTTAAAATTAAAAATAGGATGTGTACTTAAAAAAAAAAAAGGGTAAATTACACATACCCCCTGTAGTTTGACTTGATTATCACTTACACCCATTCATGTTTAAAGCCCCCTATAGTTTGAAAAAGCATACTCTATAGTTTAATAAAAAAGGGTGCAAGTGATGTCTTTTTCAAACTATAGGGGGGGCATTTGTTGGGTTTTAAACATGAGGCGTCTAAGTGATAATCAGTCAAACTACAGGATTCTGTGTAATTTACCCAAAAAAATTCAGCTGCTTGGGCTTAAACGGAGAACAGGCTATCAATAAGACTCAGACCGTCCGTTCTTGATCGGACTGCCTATGAGTGATAGTGGGTTCCAACCTCATGTGACCAACACTGGTGTGATATGAGATTTGGGCGGCTGAGATCTCGTTTCCTGTGTGTACAGATAATTAGTCCAAAAAATGTTACGATTTTTTCTAGGACCACACCTGGTAGGTGAGTGTATGGTTAGGCTTTAATACCATGTGAAATTTTGTCTATCCCAAAACCAAGGTATTGAGATGAAGTCCCATCATACATATAAGGATTGTTTTTGTCCTCTACTTTACTGAGGTGAGACTAATCTTCCAACAGCACATGGGGGCAGTGGCCTGTGCCCCCCTCCCTAGCCCTCAGCGTGCTGCTGAAGGGGTCTGGTGTAGGGATGGCAACGGGTCGGCCCTATCCCAAACTATCGGGGATCCGTGCAACTAACGGCGATGTTCGTGCCATGTCAAGTTGGCCACGGGCGGCGCTACATATGGGTGAGTGGGGTCAATTACACACTCAAATCTATTAAAAAATATATTAAAATTTTATTTTTATTATAATTTATTTAGTTTTGACTATTGGTTTGACCCCACTCCATTGATTCACAAACCATATTTCATGGTGTCATGTGAAAAATAGTTTTTAATGTAATTTTTGACTCAACTGATAAAAATTTCTTGAGCCGCCACTGAAGTTGGCGACGAGAAGTTGGCAAACAAGTTGACTATATAAAGCCCTTTTAAGCATAGAACCACACTCAAATCAAATTGAAGCAGTCCACATGGTTCTGCATGACATCGCATGTGGGTACTCCTGAGTTTGATGGAGCCCAACACCATAGTTTATGATTAAAATATTCGCATCATTGACCCAAATTGTCCCCATGGCTCTAATTTACCAAGAATAAAGATTCAAATATATATTCAAAAGTCAAATCTCCCATCCTGGGCTTTTATGTAAAAACACATAAAAAAAGATCCTCAATCACCGTCATCACGGGATGGGTGTGTGTTGCCCTTGAGCTTGTTTGGTTTCGTGCAGTTGGCACTATACGGTGCAGTGGGGACACAACTTGTGACGTTGGAACACGTAGCGATCCAAACCCAGCTTTTTACTGCATGTTCCAATTATACTTTTTTTTGTATAAGATTTTGTAGGAGTTGGAACTGCGGTTTTCAAAAACTACTGCGAACGAAACAACGTGCGTCGCATAGTGTTGACTCCCGCGTTCCAACTGAAATGAACCAAACAGGGCCTTAGGGGGTACCAATTGGAAAATGCGGGCCACTCCAACATCGAGCATATGGGGTATTTTTTAATTACCCCAATATCTTGGGGGGGCAAGGTCAATAATCCAATATAAATTTGATATTAGTATGGTATTAGACAATCCTCCATCAATCTTAGTTGGGACAATTGGGTAATGATCCTATAGCTACAACTGTTAATCACTAGCAATTGTTGTGAACTGCAGACTATCTCGGCCGCCACGTCGAAGAACAGTAACGTGATGTCCTTCAGCGGAGGGCCACGCCTGTGCCCCGGTGCGGAGCTCGCGAAGCTCGAGGTTGCGGTTTTCCTTCACTACCTCATCCAGAAGTACCACTGGGAGCTGGCGGAGCACGACTACCCCGTCTCCTTCCCCTTCCTTGGATTCCCCAAGGGCCTGCCGATCAAGGTCCGCCCCCTCGATCAACCGGCGGCCTGAGAGCTCATGGACTCCATCTCTTACTTGGAGGATCACATATTTGGCTTGGATTACCTTGCAAAGGTTTGGAGGACTCTGTGTTTAGAGTGTGGTTCGGAGCTTTGTTATGAGTGGTGGACCTGGCACTCCAAGTAAAAATTTTAGGGTTTCTGAATAATAAAAGGTTGGGAGAAGTTGGTTTTCGATCCTTTATTTTGGTGTTTTAGTTGGAAATAATGATGGAGCGAATTGCAAGAACTGAAATATATAGTTAACCTTGGAGTTTCTAGGGGTTATATATAGTTAACTTAGTTTCCAGGGTGCTATATACAAAAAAATTCTAATTTTAATAAGCAAGATCTAAAAGTGTGACGGTGCGGTATAATCAAATCAAATTGAAGCAGTCCACATGGCTTTTGAGTTTAAAATAGAATAAACATTTCCTTAGAGGTCGATTTTAGTGATAAAGACAGGACATATGGGTAATTAGCGTAGGGTCCTCACAATAGAAAAATATTTATTTTACCCCTACAATCAACTGTACACGTGAGTAAGAATCTTACGGACAACTAGCTGTACATGTGGGCCCCAAAAAGAATAACAATCTTAGAAAATTTACTATTGCTATAGTGAAATCACTGTAGCAATTTTTTTTGGTGAAATCTTGTCAAATTTTTTTAAAAAGAGTAACAATTCGGACAGATTGGTTAACAATTTGTGCAAATTGTTACTCTTTTGCTACGATTTTTTTGCTACAGTAAAATCACTGTAGTAAAAGAATAACAATCTTTGTAGAGTAACAATTTGCATGGATTGTTACTCTTTTGCTACAGTAAAATAACTGTAGCAATTAATTTTTTTTGTTAAATTGTGTCCCAAAAAAAAAATTGCTATAGTGAAATCACTGTAGCAAATCAGTGGGTTGAGTCCTGTAGCAGCAAGGATGGAGGGGCATGCACTAAACGATAGTTTGGTATTTAAAAAGGGATAATAGTCACATGTGGGACATGCTCTAGCCACATCTTTTTCGGGAGGGACCTGATGCAACATCATCTTGTTAGCTGTCCTTCCCGTTAAACTGATATCTTGCAAGGGGCCTCTCACTAAGTCCCCCATAAGTTTATTATAATTTTTTTTTCTTTTTTCAAAAGTCGAATCTCCCACATTGGGCTTTTCTATAAAAACACCCATAAAAAGATCCTCACTCACCGTCAACACGTGATAGGTGTGCATTTTCCTTAGAGCTTGTTTGGTTCCGTGCAGTTGGCATTACACGGTGCAGTGAGGACGCAACTCGTGAAGTTGGAATAGGCAACAATCCAACGCAGGATGTTGCTGTGTGTTCCAATTACACATTTTTGTCCAAGATTTTGCATATTTTCTTTTTCTTTTTTCAAGAGTCGAATCTCCCACGCTGAGCTTTTCTATAAAAACACCCATGAAAAGATAGTCAATTAACGTGAGAGGGGCGCATTTTCCTTAGAGCTGGTTTGCTTCCGTGCAGTTGGCATTACACGATGCAGTGGGGACGCAACTCGTGAAGTTGGAATAGGCAACAATCCAACGCAGGATGTTGCTGTGTGTTCCAATTGCGCATTTTTGTACAAGATTTTGCATATTTTATTTTTCTTTTTTCAAGAGTTGAATCTCCTAGGCTGGGCTTTTCTATAAAAACACCCATAAAAATATCCTCAATCGCCATCAACACGTGAGAGGTGTGTATTTTCCTTAGAGCCGGTTTGGTTCGGTGCAGTTGGCATTACACGGTGCAGTGGGGACTCAACTCGTGAAGTTGGAATAGGCAACAATCCAACGCAAGATGTTGCTGTGTGTTCCAATTACGCATTTTTGTACAAGATTTTGCAAGGGTGGGAGTTGGAATTACTGTGGTTTTCAAAAACTACAGCGAAACAAAACAGCCAGCGACGCGTAGTGTTGGCTCCCGAGTTTTAACTGCAGCGAACCGAACAGGGCCTTAGGGTGTTCGAGGTCCACGTGTCTAGTCCTATTGTATGACAAATGGAAAATTCGCATCACTCCAACATCGAGCATGCACATCGGTCAGGAGCATCCCGACGGAACACGGTATTACAGCCTCCCACGCCCGATCGGTGAATCACACTCACCCTGTCCGTTAACAGGCATCAAATGGCTGTCAGGTCAAGATGTTCCTGAACGATGTGTATTATCGATGTTGGAATAGCATTGCTCATCCCGTATATGAGACTTTCTCATCATCATATCGCGTCCAATGTGCTGAAAATTTTTCCCGTCGAAATAGGTTTGCTTCGGTGTGGACCCCAACCAATTTATTAGGTCTAAAAAGGAGTTACAAGGTTATGAAGCTGAGATGATTTACAATACTCTCTCTCAAGGGGCCCTGGGTGGCTGCTGACCAAATATTAATAGTGCTCATTGCCCTCCTGATGACCTCTGCTTGGGAGCTGTACTTCTTACTGTTGAGTACTCTCTGATTCCTCTCAAGCCACAGATTCCAAATTATAGCAATTGAGAAAATGTCCCAGCCAATAGCAATAGTGGACCTCCTCTTACGATCCGGGTTTTCGAGTGTGAGGATATCTATGGGTATTATGGTGTTAAATGAAAATATCATAACCAAATTACATGTGATTTTTCATTATAATGCAATTAATTACAAGTTAATTCCTAGCGATTGTTATTAACTGCAGACTATCACGACCGCCACATCGAAGAACAACAACGTGATGCCCTTTGGCGGCGGGCTGGAGGTTGTGGTTTTCCTTCACGACTTCGTCCAGAAGTACCATTGGGAGCTGGCAGAGCACGACTGCCCTGCTTCCTTCCCCTTCCTTGGATTCCCCAAGGGTCTGCCAATCAAGATCCGCCCCCTAGACCGGAGGCCTGAGAGCTCATGGAGTCGTCTCTTACTCAGAGGATCATATGGTTGGCATGGATTGCCTTGCAAAGGCTTGGAGGGCTCTGTGTCTATAACGGTGACTTAGTTGAAAGCATGTAAAACCTCAACTCCATTTGATAATTGACGAAAGAGGTCAATCCTGTTCGGGAGACGCATGACGTTGGGGATTTAGCACATAGGTTTGGCCCGGTGCTGGTTGTGCAGAGAAAATAACCGATTGCTTTGAGTGTAAGCCAAGCAACCCGATTAGCCTCTATAAATAGAGGAGGGCTCTCTCAGATCTGTATCACCCGCTGAAGATGACGACAACAAGGGCCAGAGAAAACCCTGAGAGCTCATGGAGTCGTCTCTTACTCGGAGGATCATATGGTTGGCTTGGAGGACTCTGTGTTTAGAGTGTGGTTCGGATCAGCTTTGTTATGAGTGGAGGACCCAAAAAAATCACAACTCAATTGGTGGTTTTGCAACTTAAGAAGGTAAAAGATCCAACAATCTTCCCTCTCCAAAATTTGTCCCATCAATCCAGTTCTTCATTCCTAACCAAATCTATACTATATACTAAAACGGAAGCCTCTTTCCCATGTTGTGACACGTGGACATCTTTTAAAGAACCATAATCATTCTTCCATGTGTAAACACGGCTCAGTTTTAAATCCTATTAAAAACCTACCATAAAGATAATAAAACACTCATTCAATGGTATTTAATTATCATTTGATGTTAATCTCTCTCCCTCTCTCTTTCTCTAACAAGTGAATCACACTCACTTTAGATTGCATACTTCTTTAAACAGTTGTAATGTTATCTGTGCTAAATGGCTGTGCATCAGGCTCATCTGGGCATTGCCCGGGTTTCTTACTAGTATAATAGTATAATACTAAAATGGAGCCCTCTCCGATATTGTGACACGTGGACCTATTTTGAAGAGGCAAAATCCTCCTTCCGTGTGTAAACAGCTCTTTCTTATAAATCCTATTAAAACTCAAGATGATAAATACCAATTCAATGGTATTTAATGGTCATTTGATTTAATTAGAAAAATCATTAGTACTATATATCACTCTCTAACAAGTGACAAGTGAATCATGTTGGAAATAAATCCATGGTAGAGGCCCGCAGCGGAAGCAAAGTGAAGGTCCGAGGACCGTGAGCGGTGTGCGTTACATATCAAAATTTTCATCGAAACGATCTACATATGCGTGTATGAATCTAGCATGGCAACTACGCGAACCCCTAACGATGATCTAACGCGAAAGAACAAACTAGCATGAATGCATGTTCTAATTATGTTAGATCTACTTGTTAGAGGTCATACCTGCGTGCGGAATCTTTCACCGCGACAAATTTCTTCTTTGTCGATGGAGACGGGCTACGGATCTGCTCGACATAGCTTCGGTGCGATGGCCATAACTTTATGCTCCGAACTACGATTGGGCTGAAATTTGGACTGCAGGTAGCCAACTTCGAGACGCAACTTTTCCAACAAGTTTCACGTCGTTTGGACTTTTGTAGCTCCCGGAATCGCAGAAACAACGTTGATTTTCTGTGCAGATTCTGGACAGAAAAAGGTTGCGGGAGACGCCTTCTAGTTCACCCGATCTCACACGATGCACGGCACCTCGTCGATGGATCTCTGAGTGCCTCCATACGACGAGCCTTCTCCTTCTACAAAACACCACGTGAGGAAGACGAGTCGCCATCCAATGGCGCAAGCGAGGGGGAGAGAGACGAGAGAGGAGATGCGAAGAGAGGAGAGGGGGCGGCTAGGGTTTCCCCATGCCATGGCCGGCCCTAGGGCTTGCATGGCTCTATTAATTTCGTGCACCCTCTCTCTCCTTCTCATATATAGGGCCGGCCTATCCATATGGATAAGGACAGTATGGATAAGGATGATTGATTCAAAACTTATCCCTATATATCTCTTCTTTATCTCTATCCTTTCCTTGTTTTCGAAAACGGTCAAAACCAGCCCGTTTTCTGCGCCTCATAACCGGCCCCTTCATCGGAGGCAACAACCTCCCGAAACTAATGGGGCCGGCCTTGATCAGTCTCTCAACACTTAGGGCCGGCCCCCTTAGTGCATAGTGGCGCATGGTATGACCAAAACGCCCTTATGCCACTAGTTGGCCGTTCCTCGTGTACGAGACTTTGCAAGGCACACATAAGTGAAGTACACCAGTGATTTCACTATTCTCTGAGGTTCCCGTAGGGTGCCCCTAGTGAAGTCAACTAGTCAACTCGCAACATGTCCCGGTGCATCGCACCCATGTGGCAAAGTCCACTTATGGCAAGGAATTGCTACATGCGTCTCTGCACTAACCTAGGGTTTCCCCTTAGTGCACACACGTAGCTACGCATCTACCGTGCACTAGTGCGAAGCACTCACGGAGCGTATGCTTGGACTTCTCGCTTCCTTTAACTACGTTCTGTGTTTCGAGGAGATGGTATAAGAACCGTACATAATGTCGATAAGGTGGAACCTTCAGGGACCAGGGTTCATGGCTTCCAACTCAGACTCGATCGACACACTACCCGAGTGTACCATCGATCCTCTGAGTCCGAGTTAACCTGCGTAGCCACCCAGACTGCGACGCAGGCTGCACTCCAATTCCCCCGGACTTACTATGTTCTCTCTCATACCCCTGCTCTCCGCTTAGTATGGTAAACTCGCTGTCCCTCCACTGGTGCCATGATGCAACTCGAGCGGTGGAGAATACCGTCAGACTCGAGTGCTCATATGACTCGGTTCCTTCCAGGTTGACCACATACATCATACCTCCGATTACTCTGACGAGCAACCGGATCCGTCATCAGTCCAACTGATGACCACCTGGCCAGGGTTTAATACGACGTAGGTCAGACCAAGGAACGCACCTCCCCGTTAGGGGTGTGAATAGCCTGCAGGAGCGACATGCTGATGCAACGCCAGCCGGGTAACCCAGTACACCGTGGTTTTGGATCACTGCATCCGGATCCTCACACATTGGTGCGCCAAAGCACCACACAACTGGTTAGTCCACCAGACATGGCTCCTCAGGGTTTAGGACCGTTTTACCCTAAGCAGAAACACGGTTTAGTGCACCGGTGTCTGCTCACCGATCTGTGCACCGTGTTGGTTCCGTTCGGCCACAGACACTGTGCCTGGTAATGACCGTGGTGGAGACACCCACGCTCTGTCATCCCAACAGCTTAACCTGATAGGGCGACCAACCCTAATCAGAGCTGCGAACGTATTTAGGTTACATGGGACCAGTCCCTTGAGTCTCCCACTCAAGAGGATTACCATGTAGCCATGGCTCTCTGTTCTGTAATCAGAACACGTACTAAGGTACGTACCTAGATGCAATCTTATACTATCAACCATACATAGCTAAACTATAGGTTTTTACGAGCTATAGACCTCACCAATTCTAACAATCTCCCACTAGGTCTAACGAGGAATAACGGTGTTGAGCTCTGTAGCTTCTACATGCTACCCAAAAGCCTTTGCAGGAATTCCCTAATGGAATTGGCAACATTGTCTGTAGATTCCACCTCAGTACCGCTACTTGCATTTCCTCCTATAACTGTCAGATCAAGTGAAGTTTGTACTTGATGGGTTTCCCCTCACGGTGGTGCCTAGTCTCCTTGGACCTTGCTTACCGCTCTTCTGTTGCAACAACAGATAACTAAGCTTTTGGTACGCGTCCCAAGTTCTCTAAGAACTTTCTAAGCCTTACCACCTGATATACTACTTCGCACGCAACAACGTGCTAAGCATCTGTGGTAGAGTCTGTGATGCACTTGCTTCACACTCTACCAACTACCGCTTCTAATCCCAAGATAAAAATAATCCCTGAAATCGATTTTCTGGTACACACATCTGACACCAAAGTCAGATCCTGTGTGTCCAATCGATATCAGGACCTGTGAAGTGCAAGCTAACTCACAATCCTTACTTAATGAGGATTTCTGAGTATACCCTTCACATCGGTCCAGAGATCTGGACCCGGGTTCGACTGAAACCGACCCATCTTCCTGCTGTGCAATAGATATCTAGCCTCGTAAACCAAATCTGGCTAGAATCTTATCTTCATGCGTAGCCTGTGACAGCAAGAGAATCTTGCTCTGGTTATCTCGAGTTACCTTGATTCCCAGAGCATAACTCGCCTCACTAGGGTCTTTCACATCGAATTGTGATGACTACAAACCTTTATCGTAAACAATATTCCTACATCATTTTCAATCAGTAGAATATCGTTAACGTAAAGTACTAAATATACCCTTGTAGCTATTTCACCTTTCCTGTACCATCTTGGTTTATCCTCATTCTGATCAAATCCGTATGAGCGGATTCCCTTGATCAAAATAGATATTCCAACTTGGATGCTTGCATCAGTCCATAAATGGACCGTTGCAACTTGCATTCCATATCTTCCTAACCTACTGACACAAAGCCTGGGGCTACTCATCCATATGTCCTTTCCAAATTCCCGTTAGGGAATAACTGTCTTGACATCCATCAACCAGATCTCCCAACTATAATGGGCTGCGATGGATTAAGAGGATCCGAAATAGACTTAGGCATAGCTACCAGTGAGATGGTTTTGACATAGTCAATCCCTTCTCTTTTGGCAACTAATCTAGCCACTTAAGTCTTAATCGGGTGCTCTTCTAATACACCTTCTACACCCTGAAGGGTGATAGTGCTATAAGTGTCAAGACTGTTTCAAGGGACATTGATGCAAATTTGTCTCCATGGTCTTTTGTCAGTAAGAGCTGTCGGAAGCTCCCACTACTTCTTCGTAGCTCTAGGGGTCATCCTCCTGAAACTCTGGATTAACTATCAAAGTCTCTCCATAGTATCTTTCAGGAGCTCTGAGGGTCCCACAACGATGAGGTGGTGGTGGTTCAAAGGAAGCTCCTACTACTTCTTCGTAGCTCTAAGGATCATCCTCCTGAAACTCTGGATTAACTATCAAAGTTTCTCCATAGCATCTTTCAGGAGCTCTGATGGTCCCACAACGACGAAGTGGTGGTGGTACAAAAGTGAATTGTTTCTACAATACCTGGTATACTAGTTTCTTGTATCATCTACTCCCACTACGTTTTTCAGATGCGCACTCTCTACCAGTACCCAGTAGTTCACCCAGAACTACCTTACCGGCAAACTTATGGTCTATAATATAATCCTGGTCTAGGTAGATGGTATTCGTAGAAACGATTACCTTCCTAACCTCAAGATCATAAAACAGTCCACCTTATGCCTCCTAAGGGTAACCTACAAACAGATATACCTGAAACTATATCTCCATCTCATCCCTCTTGTCCTTTTGCACAAGTGCAGGACAACCCTATATCTCGAGACACTATAGTGTCAGCTTTCGCTTAGACCATAGCTCTCTATAGGTCTGAGGCACTGATTTAGATAAGAGATAGTTTCAGATATAAGCTACTGTTTTAAGGTACAACCCCACCAAAAGGTGGGTAGTACACTTGGCAATATTCATCATACTACGGACTATGTCAAACAGGGTCCGATTCCTTCTCTCGGAGACTTTATTCTGACGTGTCATCCTTGGAGCATTTAACTGGGAGCTAATCCCATGCTCCCTCAGGATCCTATGGAACCCATCCGATAGGTTTTTATTTCCTCGATAAGTCGAAGAGACTCCTTCGTCTGGACGCTCTTGGAACCATAGACGTCAAAATTAACTAACTCCCATACCTTCATGGCCCTTTTAGTTATTCTGCCGTCCAGATTACACTCATAGGTTAGAAGGATCTCCGATGATTCTGTGAATAGAAAATCGGCCTTCTTTTACCTCTGAATTTATCTGAGGAAGAATATCTAAATCAGAGGGGTCACAAATGGGATAGCTTCTCCGAAGGATTTAGATGAATTTTAGTTAGACGCTACAGCTGTCATGAAATCTATTTCCGAATTAGGATTAAATACAAAGAGATTATTCTGATCTATTCCTCTAGTAATGAAGCTATCTATTCAGTTTAAGATACACACCAACGGTGCTGTCTAAAACTAAAAATTTCATTTACCAAGGAGGAAACAGAACTACATCTCTAAAGATCAAAATCCGTGTTTCGGAAAAACTAAGACAATCATATCTAACAGCTTCCGCAGCGGCTTATGGCATCAGTACCTATGTTAGGATTCCTTCACTATAAAGTAGCCTTCTGCTTTCCTTGAATCTCTGTAGACCCGAAGTCTACATTCCAAGAAGCATAAGAACTGCTACTAGATAGCGACTCAACTCCTAACATCCTGAGGCCATACTCAATCTTCAAATACCCCCTATGCTCACCACAGCGGAAATACTTCCGTCCTTGGCGTTACCAGACTTAGGATTCCACACCAGTTTCTGCACTAGAATAGTTTTCGATCTCTTATAAGTTATTCCCTTATGTTCTTCTAAAGAAGACCTAGGTTAAGCACTAAAGGCATTGCCTTTAATCTTGATCTCATCCTTTGTCTCTTGGAAATCTCCTTAGAAGTTCTGCGTTTATCATCTCTAACTTGTTAAAGCTAAAGTCTCTGATAACGCCTTCGAAGGTTCCAGACAGGGATGCAAGATAGACGTCTTCCACCACCTCGTCATCTGGTACTATGTCTTTGGAATCTAGTTCGATCTGGAACTCAAGGATGTGTTCCCGAACAAGCATTCCCTCTGACATCTTGGTACCGACAAGTATCTTGGTGGATAAGCGATGAGTCTACTGACTTCGCCTAGCAGATATCTTATGCAAGTAAAACTTTATTAGAGAAGACCCGGCATATCTCTGACTCGCTTCTAAAGAGTTGTCCGCAAGTCTGCTATAACATAGCACTTGCACATCTCCTTAGACTCTTGCTAGTCGTTATATGCCCTAGTTAGTGCCCTAGTAATATCTGGACCCATTAGGTCTAATACAGGGATATTTAGATTGCATGCCAATGTACATTTACTACCCTAAGCATAAGCTAAAGATTGCGCTTCCACTCTACGTAGTTAGAGACCCGATAACTGGTTCTCTTATGGGATAGCGGATAGGGGAACTATATGGTTGAATGAAAATGAATGCAAGAAAACTTATTTTATGGATTTTGAAAATAAGCTAATTATATCCAAATGTCAGCGCTACCCTCACAGCGAAGACACCTCTATGGATTAATTAACCATGTATGTAAGATCTCGGAATCGACTACACCTGCCCTAGGGGGCATCATGCAGCGTCAATCCGCTTACACGGGCCTTTCCTTGACCCAGTCCAAATCTGCCAACTAAGGGCTTTGATGGACCATGGTTATCTTTTGGCCAGTGCCACGTGATCACCGTTGTCTTCGCAACGAATACCTCACGTGCACTTAGGATGCTTACCCACGAGCCTAAACAATTATGACACGGGAGTTCATGCGGCCCCCACTAGGGTGGGATGAAAAGCCCTTCTCTCCTGGCCTCGTAATCGCCATATCCTTAGGGAGGTCATTAAGTAATTTGGCATGGAAACACACAGCTCCCACCCTAGGGGGTGTGAAGTTATGCATCCCCACCCAAACACAAAACGACTGGCCGTGGAGGCCAGAGGATCTCTAAAAGTCCTCTCTTACATCCCTTATTAAAGTTGAGGGTTATTTAATGCAAGTATGAGTGTACACTAAGGTCACGACAACCTATACACTAGACCCTGGTCATACCGTGCTCCCACTAGCATTCAAGCCTTTCGCGAAGCATTAATCGATCTTGGAATATCATAGTCCCTGCCTCGAGTGGATTTCTCCACTCAAGGGTCACATTACATATCCCAAGAACATTGATGCTTTGCAAACTTGGCTATCACGCTAATGCCCTGGAGCCTAGCCTAAGGTCAGACTGACAGGAAAGGTCTTCCACTACCATGGCGCCTTGCTTATAAATTTGACGAATGATGTCATAGTAGAATTCCAACTCATTCTAGGTTTCGATGCTTGCCAAATAGGCACACCCGACTAATCGAGTGTTGACCTAATGGGGGCATAACCAAATGTGAGGAATTCATACTATCATCAAGGGTCAATTAAATAATAGGCGTCACTAGTGGAATCCAATCCTAATAAGGTCGCTAGGACCCGAGGGGAAAGGGCATCCCTCTGACACAGATAATCAAATTATCGCATCGGGGTTCTCTACAGAAAAATAAAGAACTACTGAAAGAAATAAGCACACAACTGAATCAAGTTCAGGGTCCGACCCCTGAACCTGACTGGCACAGCGCAGGCTCTCTGTCTCCTTCACAAGGCTCCTCGATCCCGTGCAAGCCTCTGTATACGATCTTCTGACGCTTTATGCCCTTTGCCGTCATCGTGTACGCTTCGCCGGATCGCCATCGTCCTCCAAGGTTCCGCTCATCTTCTCAGTGGTGGATCTCCACGGTAAGTCCTCCTCTTCAATCTGTAACCGAAAAAGATCTAGTACGCTTCGAGCAAGTGCTCGCTCGTACACAATTTCCTAGAAAGAAAAGGAAAACAAACCTAGCAAAAGCCTGGGAATCAAGGGTGGTAAATCTTCACCTCTTGCCCGACTATGGCTCTAAAATCTATCCACACACAGAAGAAAAAACATCCAGACAAAATCGCTAACACGGGGTCCGACCCCCGATAGCAAGAAATCACATATCCAGAATAATTTTAGAAGCGGCGCCCTGCAAGAACGATTCATAGAACATACAAAATCTACTATGCATGATCTACTCGTAGAACCCCGATGGCGGCACATACTATTCATGCGCGCACATGACGGTTTCATGAAAAAAAACATGAAACGCACACCACTAGCGTGCTCTGATACCAATTGTTGGAAATAAATCCATGGTAGAGGCCCGCAGCGGAAGCAAAGTGAAGGTCCGAGGACCGTGAGCGGTGTGCGTTACATATCAAAATTTTCATCGAAACGATCTACATATGCGTGTATGAATCTAGCATGGCAACTACGCGAACCCCTAACGATGATCTAACGCGAAAGAACAAACTAGCATGAATGCATGTTCTAATTATGTTAGATCTACTTGTTAGAGGTCATACCTGCGTGCGGAATCTTTCACCGCGACAAATTTCTTCTTTGTCGATGGAGACGGGCTACGGATCTGCTCGACATAGCTTCGGTGCGACGGCCATAACTTTATGCTCCGAACTACGATTGGGCTGAAATTTGGACTGCAGGTAGCCAACTTCAAGACGCAACTTTTCCAACAAGTTTCACGTCGTTTGGACTTCTGTAGCTCCCGGAATCGCAGAAACAACGTTGCTTTTCTGTGCAGATTCTGGACAGAAAAAGGTTGCGGGAGACGCCTTCTAGTTCACCCGATCTCACACGATGCACGGCACCTCGTCGATGGATCTCTGAGTGCCTCCATACGACGAGCCTTCTCCTTCTACAAAACACCACGTGAGGAAGACGAGTCGCCATCCAATGGCGCAAGCGAGGGAGAGAGAGACGAGAGAGGAGATGCGAAGAGAGGAGAGGGGGCGGCTAGGGTTTCCCCATGCCATGGCCGGCCCTAGGGCTTGCATGGCTCTATTAATTTCGTGCACCCTCTCTCTCCTTCTCATATATAGGGCCGGCCTATCCATATGGATAAGGACAGTATGGATAAGGATGATTGATTCAAAACTTATCCCTATATATCTCTTCTTTATCTCTATCCTTTCCTTGTTTTCGAAAACGGTCAAAACCAGCCCGTTTTCTGCGCCTCATAACCGGCCCCTTCATCGGAGGCAACAACCTCCCGAAACTAATGGGGCCGGCCTTGATCAGTCTCTCAACACTTAGGGCCGGCCCCCTTAGTGCATAGTGGCGCATGGTATGACCAAAACGCCCTTATGCCACTAGTTGGCCGTTCCTCGTGTACGAGACTTTGCAAGGCACACATAAGTGAAGTACACCAGTGATTTCACTATTCTCTGAGGTTCCCGTAGGGTGCCCCTAGTGAAGTCAACTAGTCAACTCGCAACATGTCCCGGTGCATCGCACCCATGTGGCAAAGTCCACTTATGGCAAGGAATTGCTACATGCGTCTCTGCACTAACCTAGGGTTTCCCCTTAGTGCACACACGTAGCTACGCATCTACCGTGCACTAGTGCGAAGCACTCACGGAGCGTATGCTTGGACTTCTCGCTTCCTTTAACTACGTTCTGTGTTTCGAGGAGATGGTATAAGAACCGTACATAATGTCGATAAGGTGGAACCTTCAGGGACCAGGGTTCATGGCTTCCAACTCAGACTCGATCGACACACTACCCGAGTGTACCATCGATCCTCTGAGTCCGAGTTAACCTGCGTAGCCACCCAGACTGCGACGCAGGCTGCACTCCAATTCCCCCGGACTTACTATGTTCTCTCTCATACCCCTGCTCTCCGCTTAGTATGGTAAACTCGCTGTCCCTCCACTGGTGCCATGATGCAACTCGAGCGGTGGAGAATACCGTCAGACTCGAGTGCTCATATGACTCGGTTCCTTCCAGGTTGACCACATATATCGTACCTCCGATTACTCTGACGAGCAACCGGATCCGTCATCAGTCCAACTGATGACCACCTGGCCAGGGTTTAATACGACGTAGGTCAGACCAAGGAACGCACCTCCCGTTAGGGGTATGGATAGCCTGCAGGAGTGACATGCTGATGCAACGCCAGCCGGGTAACCCAGTACACCGTGGTTTTGGATCACTGCATCCGGATCCTCACACATTGGTGCGCCAAAGCACCACACAACTGGTTAGTCCACCAGACATGGCTCCTCAGGGTTTAGGACCGTTTTACCCTAAGCAGAAACACGGTTTAGTGCACCGGTGTCTGCTCACCGATCTGTGCACCGTGTTGGTTCCGTTCGGCCACAGACACTGTGCCTGGTAATGACCGTGGTGCAGACACCCACGCTCTGTCATCCCAACAGCTTAACCTGATAGGGCGACCAACCCTAATCAGAGCTGCGAACGTATTTAGGTTACATGGGACCAGTCCCTTGAGTCTCCCACTCAAGAGGATTACCATGTAGCCATGGCTCTCTGTTCTGTAATCAGAACACGTACTAAGGTACGTACCTAGATGCAATCTTATACTATCAACCATACATAGCTAAACTATATGTTTTTACGAGCTATAGACCTTACCAATTCTAACAAATCACACTAACTCAAGATTGCACATTTCTTCGAATGGCTGTGATATCGTCTGTGCCAAGTGATATGCATCAAGTTCATCCGGGCATTGTCCGGGTTTCTTACTAAAATAGAGCCCTTTCCTATGTTTGGAGTCTTGTGACCATGGATCACTTTTGAAAAACCAGAATCCTTCTCCCGTGTATGAACGTGGCTCTCACACATCAATCCTTTTAACAATGTTTTAAAAAGCACTAGGCGCTAGTCGGGCGGTGGGGGACCTTCTAGCGTCTAGGCCGCGCCTAGGCATTTTTGCTTTTTATTAATTATTTTGATATTATATATAATATATATATATTTTAACTTACTATAAATTCAAGATTAACAAAAGCAAGCATGATATTATCTTAGATAATATCATAATATCCATAATTTTAGTATATTCGAAATTATAAATTTATGATTTTCAATAATAGAATAGCATCTATACACGTTCTAGTGCCTAGGTCCGCCTAGGCTACCGCCTAGACCGGCCTAGGCGGCCGTCTAGCCCCGCATAGAGGTCTGGGTCGCTTTTTTGCACCGCCTAGGACTAGGGTAGGCAGTGGAGGGCCTTCTAGCGCCTAGGCGATCGCCTAAGCCGCTTTTTAGAACACTGTCTTTAAAAAATGAAAGTAAGTTAAACAAAGGATGGAACAACCATCAAATAAATCGGTTTGGACTGCCAAGTCATGGAGCTTGCAGGGGGCCTATAGATAGTGAGACCCGAATCATTTTTCTTTTCTTTTTGGGCCGTGCAACCAGCCAACTTGTAGTCTTGCGCTAAGGGATTTTTAAAAAAGAAAAACACAGATAATGTGTGAGTGGTTCCCAACAACAGATCGTTTCGATGAATAGAACCCGCTAAAGTTACATTTTGCCTAAGGTCCCCGACTATTCTTCAAAAACTTGAAAGCATCCTCACTTGCACTCCTAAGTCTAGAGTTCATCCCACGGCCTGTAAATCTAAGGTTTAGGATTAGGTTCGGTAGCAGTGAGCAGCTTCGACAGCGACAAGCAGATGAGGCGAGGAGCTACGGCCGTGAAGGTTTGGTTAGGTTTGAGTAGGTTCAGCCACTTTAGATGGTATTCAAGTGAAAATTTGAAATGTTGTACAAGGCATTTTTTGTCCACAGTAGCTAAAACAGATCTTATGTCGGGGATTATTCACTAATCCCCCCCCCCCCCCCCTAAAAAAAAAAGCGACATGCGCTAAAAGACAAACACTATAAACATCGTGGCCCATGATATTCATAATGTTTGTCTTTTAGTGCATTTGTCTTTTAGTGCATGTCCTTTTTGGGAATTAGCAAATGGTCCCTAACATAGGATCCATTTTAGCTAATTCACATTGAAATACTTTGGACAAAAATGCCCTGTACAGCATTTCAAATTTTCACTTGAATGCCATCTAAGACCATTCTGCATGCTGTTTCGTGTGTTAATGTGGGCTCCACCTTTAGTCATCAAACCCTAACAACACCTCAGTTGTGCTTGTGATTCTTCCATGCTTCATGGGTTTGCATGTACTGTTCATACCCATATTAGTCCGATAATTCTATGTTATGAACTGTCACACTGACCGATCGACTCTGTGATGAACAGTCAAGGTCTATAATCCTCAAGATCATGGGGCAGAAGCTCGACGAGAGGATCCAGAAAGTCCGCGACGGCTGCGAGGGCCTCGAGCAGGACGACCTCCTCGCCTCTGTCTCCAAGAACCCCAACCTCACCAAAGAGCAGATCCTCGATCTCATTCTCAGCATGCTCTTCGCCGGCCACGAGACCTCCTCCGCCGCCATTGCCCTCGCCATCTACTTCCTCGAGTCCTGCCCTAAAGCTGCCAACCAATTGCGTGTACGAACCCCGCCCTTGCAACATATCAGTATTGATCCAGTACATAGCTTGCTCATCATCGATCACAGTCGTCCATGATGATCAGTTGTAGAATTGTGCATATACCTAAATCATCATGGACGACTTTGATCGATGGTGAGCATCTTATCATTCGATTGTAATTTTCCACCATTGATGATTAGGAGGAGCACACTGAGATCGCGAGACAGAAGAAGGAGCGAGGGGAAACCGGGCTCAACTGGGACGACTACAAGCAAATGGAGTTCACCCATTGTGTAAGCAGGCTGATATGAATAGGATGTTATGATTTCTAGGGCAAAGTAAGATTTGAAGGCATAACCCTAACTTTGAATTAAATGTTCTGTCTGTGAAGGTCATCAATGAAACCCTAAGGTTGGGGAACATAGTCAAGTTCTTGCACCGGCGGACCATTAAAGATGTACAATTTAAGGGTGAGGCCATGTTCCCGTGTGTTTTTTTTTTTAAATTAGTCCTTTTTATTTTATTTTTGGTTTTAGCTCATTAAACAGTATTGTCTTGTTTTTATGAAGGGTATGAAATTCCATGTGGGTGGGAAGTTGTGCCGATCATCTCGGCCGCTCATCTGGATCCTTTGATATACGATGATCCGCAGCTTTACAATCCATGGAGATGGCAGGTTAGCATCCGATCTGAAGCCCATGTGCACTCTTGGCTTTTTTTAAAATTAAAAGTAGGATGTGTACTTAAAAAAAAAAAAAGGGTAAATTACTCCCTCTCAGGTGTTTGCTAATCTTTTGTGGTCCTGATCACGTGGTTGATAAATGTGTGGGGACCACACCTGGTAGGTGAGTGTATGGTTAGGCTTTAATACCATGTGAAATTTTGTCTGGCCCAAAACCAAGGTATTGAGATGAAGTCCCATCATACATATAAGGATTGTTTTTGTCCTCTACTTTACTGAGGTGAGACTAATCTTCCAACAGCACATGGGGGCAGTGGCCTGTGCCCCCCTCCCTAGCCCTCAGCGTGCTGCTGAAGGGGTCTGGTGTGGGGATGGCAACGGGTCGGCCCTATCCCAAACCCGACCATTGTTTCCTTTAGCTCGGCCCTAGTTGGGACCGAGTGAGAATTCATCTATCGGGGATCTGTGCAACTAACGGCGATGTTCGTGCCATGTCAAGTTAGCCACTGGCGGCGCTACATATGGGTGAGTGGGGTCAATTATACACTCAAATCTATTAAAAAATATTTAAAATTTTATTTTTATTATAATTTATTTAGTTTTGACTATTGGTTTGATCCCACTCCATTGATTCACAAACCATACTTCATGATGTCATGTGAAAAATAGTTTTTAATGCAATTTTTGACTCCACTGATAAAAATTTCTGGAGCCGCCACTGAAGTTGGCGACGAGAAGTTGGCAAACAAGTTGACTATATAAAGCCCTTTTAAGCATAGACTGTGGTGTTGGGCCCTAAATAAAGAAGTGAAACCCACTAGACAAGTGGTATCTCTGAATATACTCAAATCAAATTAAAATATTTGCATCATTGACCCAAATTGTCCCCATGGCTCTAATTTACCAAGAATAAAGATTCAAATAATGTTCAAAAGTCAAATATCCCATCCTGGGCTTTTATGTAAAAACACACATAAAAAGATCCTCAATCACCGTCATCACGGGATGGGTGTGCGTTGCCCTTAGAGCTTGTTTGGTTTCGTGTAGTTGGCACTATACGGTGCAGTGAAGACGCAACTTGTGACGTTGGAACACATAGCGATCCAAACGCAGCTTTTTACTGCGTGTTCCAATTATACTTTTTTTTGTATAAGATTTTGTAGGAGTTGAACTGCTGCGGTTTTCAAAAACTACTGCGAACGAAACAACGTGCGTCGCATAGTGTTGACTCCCGCGTTCCAACTGAAATGAACCAAACAGGGCCTTAGGGGGTACCAATTGGAAAATGCGGGCCACTCCAACATCGAGCATATGGGGTATTTTTTAATTACCCCAATATCCTGGGGGGCAAGGTCAATAATCCAATATAAATTTGATATTAGTATGGTATTAGACAATCCTCCATCAATCTTAGTTGGGACAATTGGGTAATGATCCTATAGCTACAACTGTTAATCACTAGCAATTGTTGTGAACTGCAGACTATCTCGGCCGCCACGTCGAAGAACAGTAACGTCATGTCCTTCAGCGGAGGGCCGCGCCTGTGCCCCGGTGCGGAGCTCGCGAAGCTCGAGGTTGCGGTTTTCCTTCACTACCTCATCCAGAAGTACCACTGGGAGCTGGCGGAGCACGACTACCCCGTCTCCTTCCCCTTCCTTGGATTCCCCAAGGGCCTGCCGATCAAGGTCCGCCCCCTCGATCAACCGGCAGCCTGAGATCGAGCTCATGGACTCCATCTCTTACTTGGAGGATCACATATTTGGCTTGGATTACCTTGCAAAGGTTTGGAGGACTCTGTGTTTAGAGTGTGGTTCGGAGCTTTGTTATGAGTGGTGGACCTGGCACTCCAAGTAAAAATTTTAGGGTTTCTGAATAATAAAAGGTTGGGAGAAGTTGGTTTCCGATCCTTTATTTTGGTGTTTTAGTTGGAAATAATGATGGAGCGAATTGCAAGAACTGAAATATATCGTTAACCTTGGAGTTTATTTGCACAAACAACCTAGTTTCTAGGAGTTATATATAGTTAACTTAGTTTCCAGGGTGCTATATACAAAAAAGTTCTAATTTTAATAAGCAAGATCTAAAAGTGTGACGGTGCGGTATAATCAAATCAAATTGAAGCAGTCCACATGGCTCTTGAGTTTAAAATAGAATAAACATTCAAATGGTCGTTAGAGATCGATTTTAGTGATAAAGACAGGACATATGGGTAATTAGAGTAGGGTCCTCACGATAGAAAAATATTTATTTTACCCCTACAGTCAGTTGTACACGTGAGTAAGAATCTTACGGACAGCTAGCTGTACATGTGGGCCCAAAAAGAATAACAATCTTAGAAAATTTACTCTTGCTATAGTGAAATTACTGTAGTAATTTTTTTGGTGAAATCTCGTCAAATTTTTTTGAAAAGAGTAACAATTCGGACAGATTGAGTAACAATTTGTACAAATTGTTACTTTTTCGCTACAGCGAAATCATTGTAGCAAATTTTTTCCAGGGTGCTATATACAAAAAAATTCTAATTTTAATAAGCAAGATCTAAAAGTGTGACAGTGTAATATAATCAAATCAAATTGAAGCAGTCCACATGGCTTTTGAGTTTAAAATAGAATAAACATTTCCTTAGAGATCGATTTTAGTGATAAAGACAGGACATATGGGTTATTAGCGTAGGGTCCTCACGATAGAAAAATATTTATTTTACCCCTACAGTCAACTGTACACGTGAGTAAGACTCTTACGGACAGCTAGCTGTACATGTGGGCCCCAAAAAGAATAACAATCTTAGAAAATTTGCTATTGCTATAGTGAAATCTCTGTAGCAATTTTTTTGGTGAAATCTTGTCAAATTTTTTTAAAAAGAGTAACAATTCGGACAGATTGGGTAACAATTTGTGCAAATTGTTACTCTTTTGCTACGATTTTTTTTGCTACAGTAAAATCACTGTAGTAAAAGAATAACAATCTTTGTAGAGTAACAATTTGCATGGATTGTTACTCTTTTGCTACAGTAAAATAACTGTAGCAATTATTTTTTTTGTTAAATTGTGTCCCCAAAAAAAAATTGCTATTGTGAAATCACTGTAGCAAATCAGTGGGTTGAGTCCTGTAGCAGCAAGGATGGAGGGGCATGCACTAAACGATAGTTTGGTATTTAAAAAGGGATAATAGTCACATGTGGGACATGCTCTAGCCACATCTTTTTCGGGAGGGACCTGATGCAACATCATCTTGTTAGCTGTCCTTCCCGTTAAACTGATATCTTGCAAGGGGCCTCTCACTAAGTCCCCCATAAGTTTATTATAATTTTTTTTTCTTTTTTCAAAAGTCGAATCTCCCACATTGGGCTTTGCTATAAAAACACCCATAAAAAGATCCTCAATCACCGTCAACACGTGATAGGTGTGCATTTTCCTTAGAGCTTGTTTGGTTCCGTGCAGTTGGCATTACACGGTGCAGTGAGGACGCAACTCATGATGTTGGAATAGGCAACAATCCAACGCAGGATGTTGCTGTGTGTTTCAATTACACATTTTTGTCCAAGATTTTGCATATTTTCTTTTTCTTTTTTCAAGAGTCGAATCTCCCACGCTGAGCTTTTCTATAAAAACACTCATAAAAAGATAGTCAATTACCGTGAGAGGTGTGCATTTTCCTTAGAGCTGGTTTGCTTCCGTGCAGTTGGCATTACACGATGCAATGGAGACGCAACTCGTGAAGTTGGAATAGGCAACAATCCAACGCAGGATGTTGCTGCGTGTTCCAATTGCGCATTTTTTTACAAGATTTTGCATATTTTATTTTTCTTTTTTCAAGAGTCGAATCTCCTAGGCTGGGCTTTTCTATAAAAACACCCATAAAAATATCCTCAATCACCGTCAACACGTGAGAGGTGTGCATTTTCCTTAGAGCTGGTTTGGTTCGGTGCAGTTGGCATTACACAGTGCAGTGGGGACGCAACTCGTGAAGTTGGAATAGGCAACAATCCAACGCAAGATGTTGTTGTGTGTTCCAATTACGCATTTTTGTACAAGATTTTGCAAGGGTGGGAGTTGGAATTACTGTGGTTTTCAAAAACTACAGCGAAACAAAACAGCCAGCGACACGTAGTGTTGGCTCCCGAGTTCCAACTGCAGTGAACCGAACAGGGCCTTAGGGTGTTCGAGGTCCACGTGTCTAGTCCTATTGTATGACAAATGGAAAATTCGCATCACTCCAACATCGAGCATGCACATCGGTCAGGAGCATCCCGACGGAACATGGTATTACAGCCTCCCACGCCCGATCGGTGAATCACACTCACCCTGTCCGTCAACAGGCATCAAATGGCTGTCAGGTCAAGATGTTCCTGAACGATGTGTATGATCGATGTTGGAATAGCATTGCTCATCCCGTATATGAGACTTTCTCATCATCATATCGCGTCCAATGTGCTGAAAATTTTCCCCGTCGAAATAGGTTTGGGGTTCGGTGTGGACCCCAACCAATTTATTAGGTCTAAAAAGGAGTTACAAGGTTATGAAGCAAGATGATTTACAATACTTGTGGGGGTTTTGAATCGAACCGGGCGGTTCGGGTGGCGAGCACAATCCAACAAGCCAAATAAAGACAGACCGGGAATTACGTGGAAAACCCCTTCTCAACGACGAAGGGGAAAAAAACCACAGGTGGGGCGAGAATGCACTAAGACTATTCTTTCGGTTACAATCTCTTACCTTAACCCCAATTACATACCTTGAGGACCGGTCTCCCAAACTACCGACCTCTGCAATTTCACTCAGACTACCGACCGCTGCAGACAGCGTCTGTCTGCAGGTCGCTTGCAAACAGTGTCTGGCTGCCGACCGACCGACCTCCGCAGACAGCCTCTTGGTGCAGACCGACCGACCTCCGCAGACAGCCTCTGGGTGCAGACCGACCGATCTCCGCAGCTCCGCAAATTCCGGGACGAAGTGGGCAGCGTCTCCTCCAGAATTCTCCTTCATGCTGAAGGGGTAGGTCCCCTTTTATAGTGTGGGGTGACGGTTACACAACGCTCCCTGAAAATGGGGGGGGGGGGGGGGTGACGTGTCCCTGCAATGAGTTCAACCACCGCGGTGACGTGGCGCGCGGTTGACACCTGGTCACTCCGGGTCGGAAATCGTGGGGCGTTGTCAGCGCAGCGTAGCCTCCGACATTTTTCGCAGCCTTGTTGACCAGCCGTGCGAGGTAGAGAGAGGGGGGGGTGTGCTGCCTCCCCCTCTGTCTATATGCCGACCCAGGAGAGAGAGGGGGGGGGGGTGTACTGCCTCCCCCTCTGGCTACATGCCGACCCAGGAGAGAGAAGGGGGGGGGTGTGCGCTGCCCCCCCCCCTCTGGCTATATGCCGACCCAGGAGAGAGAGAGGGGAGGGGGGTGTGCTGCCTCCCCCTCTGGCTACATGCCGACCCAGGAGAGAGAAAGGGGAGGGGGGTGTGCTGCCTCCCCCTCTGGCTACATGCCGACCCAGGAGAGAGAAAGGGGAGGGGGTGTGCTACCTCCTCCTCTGGCTACATGCCGACCCAGGAGAGAGAAAGGGGAGGGGGGTGTGCTGCCTCCCCCTCTAGCTACATGCCGACCCAGGAGAGAGAAAAGGGAGGGGGGTGTGCTGCCTCCCCCTCTGACTACATGCGGACCCAGGAGAGGGGGGGGGGGGGGGTGTGCTGCCCCCTCTCTCCTTGGTGACCGACCGACCGACACCTCCCCCCTTTTGGCTACATGCCGACCGAGGCAAGGGGGGTCGGGGCTGCTGCCCTCCCTTTCGTCTAGAGACACGCCGACCGAACTAGGGGGTGTTTGTTGCATGGCTGACCCCCCTCCTTCTCTCCGACTGTTGCGTGGCCGGCTCCAAAAGGGAATGGTATACACAATACCCCCTTCTGACCGGACGGTCCTCGGTACCGCCCGGTCAGGATCACTTTGCCTCGATTTGCATGTCAATCTCGATTTGCGCATCCGTCTCGACATGAGTGCTCGTCTCAGTTTGCGTGCTTGTCTCGACATGAGTACTGTAGGGACTCCAAGTGACCATCTGGGCTTTCCCAGTTTCTCACCACATGGCATCGCCAGGCGTCGCCACCTCGCCACCTCAAAATTCGAACCCATCCAACTCCTACTCTTTATAAATAGGACCCTGCGGGTTCAGTTCTTTCTTCTGCTTCAGATCTCTCCTCTGCGGCTGAAGGTTCATTTGGGAGAAGTTTCGCTTGAATACACACCGAGGATCTACGTGTCAGTTCGCTTGGATACACGTCGAGGGCCTGCGTGTCGGTTCGTTTGGATACACGTCGAGGACTTGCGGCGAAGATGTATTTCTCCTGGTTCTCAGTGATGACCAAGTTCCCTCTGATGGAGGAGGTCCGGGCAGCATACGGCATTCCAGATGTGATTTCGCTTTCTTTCGCTACCGGTCCTCTGGACCCGTCAGACGACGACCGCACCGTCGTCACGCTCGGCCAGCTTCGCTGCGGCCTGCGGCTTCCCCTGGCGAGTTTCTCAGGTCGTCTGCTGGAGCGCATGAACGTGTCTCCTGGCCAGATAGCTGGCAACGGCTGGAGGATCCTCCGCTGTATGGAAGAGTTAGAAGTGCTGGCGGGGCAACAGCTTTGCATCGCGTATCTGCTGAAGAAGTATTTCATCAAATATTACAAGGTAACGCCTGGCAGTGTCTTCTCGTACTTCAGCCTGCAGGCACGTGCAGACAATAGCCCTCCTATTGGGGGTTTAGCTGATTCGATGAGGACTTGGAAAGAATGCCCCATCGTGGTCGGGGGACCTTGGAGGGGTGGCTTCGACGTTCCCAGTCGCATCTCCCAACTCGCCGCGACCATTGAGGAGTACTACCCTTCTAGGCAGCTTCAGTGCCCCAGAGCTGTTGAGGAGGAGTTGGACCAACTCATCAAGCATGTGACGAACAACAACGACGACTGGCGGCAGCTGTTTCCGAAGCTACCGGTCGTCAGGTCCTACAGCACCACCCCCAAGAAAGGCAAACAGCCTGCTGCGTCCGGTAGGGGAGAAGAGCCATCTACTTACTCTTCTGAGCTCCCTGACAGGTACGTCAGCTCCGTCAGACGCTTCAACCCCAACACCGCTACATCTAAACTCTGCGTGGTCTTCAGGCGCCGCGCAAAGTCAACTGCAGCTGCAGGTGACTGCAGCCATCCGGCTGCACGCAACGTAGCCGTGCCGACGGGGAAGTCCAGGAGGCGCGTTTTGCTGAATGAGTCTTCCAGCGACGACGATGCTGGACGGGCTCCCCCCGCTCGCACCGTGCGACGTGCTGCTATCGATGACCTCCGCTCCCTTCCTGACGACTGGGTAGAGGACGTGCTGTCGAAGGGTAGGCAACACGTGGAGATAGAAGAATCAGAGACGTCTTCCGGTCATAGTGCCTCTCCCTCCCTCGGGCGAGGCGAGCGAGCCATGCCGTCTGGCTCAGCTGGGGCGCGTGGGAGAGCTTCACCCCGCGGTCCTGCTGCCGCACCTCCCATTGCATCACCTGCTGCCCCTGCCGCTAGAAGGCTCGATCGCGCGGAGGTCCGAGACTTCATGCCTTCGCCTTCCTCCTCTGTTTCTGGGGGCGCCGCCGGGCCACCTCCCCGTTCTCCCCTCGGGGCTACTGAAGCTATATCTCACCGCCGTTCCCCCGGGCTCTCTGCTCATCAGGGGGAGGAAGATGATGGTGTGGGTAGTCCTGGCTGGGAGCGTCAGCTCGACGACTTTCATGAGGTAAGTCTGAGTCGTTAACGAGTTGACTGTAGTAGTAACTTTTCTCCTTAACTCTGTGGTACATGTTGTTTCCTTCTTTGTCAGGCGGGCTGTCGACTTGTCGAGGGGGGTGTTCATAGGATGACGCGGCTTAAGGCCTCCCTTCAGGCTGCTCGGCAGGAGTCGAGAGAGCTACACGCTCAGCTGGCGGAAGCTCGACGGGTTCACGCCGAAGAGCTTGCTGCAGTCCAGGCTCAGCTCGAAGCCGCGTTGGAGAACACTTCTGATTCCTTCGGGCTCCAAGAAGCGTTGGATTCTGCTCAGGTGGAAAATGACGAGCTGTAGGCGAAGTTCAGGAGGCAGGCGGCTACGATCAGGGAGCAGCGTGTAGAGGCCGATGCCGCCCAAGCCGCTCACAAGGCCGAAATTGCCGCGTTGAAGGCCTCCCTTGACCAGGCCGAAGCAGCACATAAGGCTGCGCTTGATAGGCAGCATGCTGAATACACCGCGGATTGCAAGTCGCTTCTTGCGGAGCAGGCGGCGGGATGGCGCAAGAAGGTCACAAAGCTGCGCGGCAAGCTCCCATCGGGACCATAGAAAGCTGGGGGTGACGCTTGACCGATCTTACTCGCTGCCTTACTTTGTTTCGTGATGTAATAAAACAAAACTCTTATTTGTGTTGGGATCTCTTAATATTTCATCTGAATACCATGATCATTGTCTTTTTCATCAACTTTACATCTCAAGTTCACGTCGATGTCTTGCTATTAAAACTCGGATTTTGTGTCTTGATTACACGTCGACGACACGCGAACTACACGTCGACGATGTGTCATTGAAAATCTGGTTCTCATATTTTGATTACACGTCGACGACATGCGTAACTGCACGCCGACGACATGCGTAACTACACGTCGACGACGCGCGTAACTACATGTCGACGCGCGTAACTACACGTCGACGACGCGCGACCAAAATCTGGCCCTTATATTAGTATGGGGTGATATACCCTGCCTTGTTTGCATTGGTCGATCGGTCGTTCCCCCGCGGGTTCTGTTGATCGATTTTTCCAAGTGTTCATCGGCCGGTCTCGCCCTTCACAGGGTCCTGTCGACCGGTCGGTCAAGTGGTAAAACTCATTCGGAGTATCACGTACCATTTGATTTAGGCTGGTTGTCCGGTCGTACCCTGACGGGGTCTGTTGACCTACCTTTTCAGTTGTTCACCGGCCGGTCTCGCCCTTTGCAGGGACCTATCGACCGGTCGGCCAAGTGGTAGAACTCGCTCGGAGTGTTATGTACCACTTGGTTTAGGCTGGTTGACCGGTCGTACCCTGACAGGGTCTGTCGACCGATCTTTCCAGTTGTTCACCGGCCGGTCTCGCCCTTCGCAGGGACCTGTTGACCGGTCGGCCAAGTGGTAGAACTCGCTCGGAGTGTTATGTACCACTTGGTTTAGGCTGGTTGATCGGTCGTATCCTGACAGGGTCTGTCGACCGATCTTTCCAGTTGTTCACCGGCCGGTCTCGCCCTTCGCAGGGACCTGTCGACCGGTCGGCCAAGTGGTAGAACTCGCTCGGAGTGTTATGTACCACTTGGTTTATGCTGGTTGACCGATCGTACCCTGACAGGGTCTGTCGACCGATCTTTCTAGTTGTTCACCGGCCAGTCTTGCCCTTCGCAGGGACTTGTCGACCGGTCGACCAAGTGGTAGAACTCGCTCGGAGTGTTATATACCACTTGGTTTAGGTTGCCTCGGTTAACCATTATTCTCTCACATGAACAAAAACGTTGAGCAAGTGCATTTTTATTGAATAGATTCGGAGTTACAAAACGGTTACATGCGTCTTGCCCATTTAACTACCTTGGTAGAACTTGCGCAGATTGGCTGCATTCCATGGCCTTACCAGCGCATCGCCGTCTTGAGTCTTCAGGCGGTAGGCTCCATTTTTCCCCATACCATCGATGATGTACGGTCCTTCCCAAGTAGCTCCCAGCTTGCCACTTCCCAGCTCCTTGGTATTGTCAAAGACCTTCCGCATAACTAGGTCCCCTTGTTTGAATACCCGCCTTCTGACTTTGCGATCATATGCCCTCTTGATGGCCTGATGGTAGTTAGCTAGGCGTGCCCTCGCTCTCTCCCTCTTCTCTTCCAGCAAGTCCAGGCCATCAAGCAGGAGTTCGTCATTCAGCTTCGGGTCGGCAGCTACGACCGTTCTCTGTGTCGGGACCAGGGTTTCCGTTGGCAGGACTGCATCAGAGCCGTAGGTAAGACTGAACGGGGACTCTCCCGTTGGTCGCTTCGGTGTCGTCCAATATGCCCATAGAACTCCGGGTAGAGCTTCTTCCCACAATCCCTTCTGCTCCAGCTTCTTCTTCAGTATGTCGAGAATGGCACGATTCATCGACTCTGCCTGCCCGTTGCTCTGGGGGTACCGCGGTGTAGAGAAGAATAACTTGATGTTGTTACTGGCGCAGAACTTCTTGATTGACTCAGCATCAAATTGTCGTCCGTTGTTCGCGACAAAAGCCCGCGGCAGTCCGAATCGACAGATGATGCTGCTCCATAGGAACTTTCCCACTTGAACTTCCCCGATCTTCAGCAGCGGGATTGCCTCCACCCACTTGGTGAAGTAGTCAGTGGCGACGAGGAGGAACTTCCTCCGGTTGGGCGACGTCGGGAAGGGGCCCAAAATATCCAACCCCCACTGTTGGAAAGGCCAAGGGTTGGATACTGGGTGCAGCTCTTCTGCTGGTTGATGTATGGAGGGAGCATGCTTTTGACATTGCAAGCACCTTTTGACATACCCCCCCGCATCTGCTTCCATGGTGGGCAAGTAGTAGCCTTGCAGCTTTATCTTCCGTGCCAGGGATCTTCCTCCGGAGTGGTTCCCGCACCCCCCTTCATGTACCTCCTTCATGATTTCCGCCGCTTGTTCATTCGTGAGGCACTTGAGGTACGGTCCGCCAAACGAACGCTTGTACAGCTCGTCGTCGATGAGGGTGTATCTTGGAGCGTGTTCCTTGGTTCTTCGGGCCTCATCGACGTCCTCCGGTAGTATCCCGTCAAGTAGGTACTTCTTCATGTTGCCTATCCAATCCGCTCCGACCGCAATAGTATGGGCCGCCTCAATGGCTTGTGTCCTCCTCGTCAGGCAACTATCTTCTGTGGGGCCGACTGTTCGGGGGTCAGCTTGCACCTCGATGAAAACCCGCTTCTCTCTATCTTCTCCGAGCACCAATGCTAGATTAGCAAGGGCATTCGCCTGCTTGTTTTCCGCTCTGGGGAACTGGTGGAAGCTTATGTCTTCGAACTTGGTGATCAACTCCCGGGATAGCTTCAGGTAAGCTTGCATCCTTGCGTCGCGGGCTTCGTACCTACCGGTAATCTGATTGATTACCAGTTGGGAGTCACCGTAGACCTGTAGGCTGGTCACCCCCAGTGCTGTCGCCATCTCCAGTCCTGTCAGCATCGCCTCGTACTCCGCTTCGTTATTCATCGTCGGAAAAAGTAGCCGCACCGATTTTTCGAGCTTCGTGTGGTCGGGGGTTACTAGGACTACCCCCACACCACTCCCGACTGCGCACGACGAGCCATCCACGAACAATCTCCAGCCTTTTTCTTCGTCTTCCTGTCCTGCTGTCGCACCGACTCCCACGGGTCGACCGGCAGCTACCGACAGGTCTTCTAACGTCTCCGGCACCGGTGCAGTGTCTTTCGCCGGGAAATCGCTGAGGAAGTCCGCAAGTGCTTGGCCCTTGACTGCTTTCCGAGGCACGTATCGAGGACCAAACTCTTGCAGCTCTGCAGCCCACTTGCTCAGTCGACCTGCCCGAGTAGAGTTATCTAGGACTTCCTTCAGGGGGTGCTCGGTGATGACCTCGATGGGATGAGCGACGAAGTACGGGCGAAGTCTCCTTGACACGTACACTAGAGCTAGAGCCACTTGTTCGATCCTCGCGTACCTCGTCTCAACTGACGTCATGATGCGACTGACGTAGTAGACAGGCCTCTCTGCTCCTTCACATTCGCATATCAGTACAGCGCTGATTGCTGCCTCAGATACCGAAAGATACACCCCCAGCGTTGCACCTGGCCGGGGGACTGTCAAGATAGGGGGTTGGCCAAGATACGTCTTCAGCTCTTGAAACGCCTCTTCATAGCGTTGGTCCCAATCGAAAGGTACGAGCTTACTCAGCCTCTCGAACAGGGGCCGACACCGGTCTGAGGACTTGGAAATGAAGCGATTGAGGGCGTTGATCCGTCCGGTAAGCTTCTGGACTTCCTTTCGTGACTTGGGCGACGGCATCTCCTCCAAAGCACGGATCTGCTTCGGGTTGGCTTCGATTCCCCGTCGGGTGACCAAGTATCCCAGAAATTTTCCCGACGTCACGCCGAAGGCGCACTTGGCCGGGTTCAACTTCATACTGTACCTCTGCAAGGTTGCGAAGGTTTCCTCCAGGTCTTGCATATGCGTATCCTCAGCCTGACTCTTCACAAGCAAGTCATCGACGTAGACCTCCACGTTCCTTCCGATTTGGTCGACGAACATCTTGTTCACCAGCCTCTGGTACGTTGCTCCCGCGTTCTTCAGCCCGAAAGGCATCATCTTGTAGCAGAAGAGCCCTCGACCCGTGACGAAGGTCGTGTGCTCCTGGTCTTCCGGATTCATGGGGATCTGGTGATAGCCCGAGTAGCCGTCCATGAACGAGAGCCTCTCGTGTCCCGCCGTGGAATCCACCAGGGTATCGATGCGTGGTAGCGGGTAGCTGTCCTTTGGGCATGCCTGGTTGAGATTTGTGAAGTCGATGCAGACCCGAATGGCTCCTGACTTCTTGGGGATGGTGACTACGTTAGTGATCCACTTCGGGTACGGAGCCTCTCTGATGATGCCTGCTCGTAGCAGCTTCTCTACCTCCATGTTGACAGCTCCTGCTTTTTCCGGTGCTAGCGACCGGGGCTTCTAACGTACAAGTGCAGCTCCTTCTCGAATGTTGAGGTGATGACAGGCTACCTCGGGGTGGATGCCTGGCATATCCTCAACTGACCATGCGAACACGTCCAGGTTTGCCTTGAGAAATGTCGTCATAGCTTCGGCATGATGCTTCGGCAGCTGCGACCCGAGAAAAGTTATCCTCGGATGGCCCGCTTCTCCTAAGTCCACGGGCAGAATTGGCTCGACGGCAGGCGACTCCTCCCACTCCGTGTTTGGGCTCTTCGACTCGCCCGGTTCTTTAGATTCAACTGATCGGTCGGTCTTCTGAGGGTGCGTCATCTTGTTCAGCTCTTTACCTTCAGCTGGTAGGTCAGTCTCCATCGGGTCGCTCGGACCAGTTAGCACTTTAAGTTCAGCTAACTGACCGGCCTTCTTCGTGCGCCTTGACGCAGCCAGTTCTTTACTTTCAATTGACCGGTCGGCCTTCGTCAGGTCCCTCGATATTGTCAGCTCTTTACGTTCAGCTGGCAAGTCGGCCTTCAGCAGGTCCTCCGATACTGTTAACTCTTTACGTTCAGTTGACAGGTCGGTCTTCAGCAAGTTCCTCGACACTGTCAGCTCTTTAAGTTCAGCTGATAGGTCGGTCTTCAAAGGGGGTTGGTCCCCTCATGCTTCTATGCTTGATCGGGCGTGGAGCTGGAACATTGGAGCTTCTTGACTCTGCTTCACAGTCCAGAGGTTGAGGATGCCCAACTCAGTGCCGCCTCGACCTGGTTCTCCTCCCTCAATTTGGCATGTCGTCTTCAGATGGATGGCACTAAGCTCGCATTTGGCCGCCGAGGACTGGTCGCCTCGAATGCTCATCACACCCTTATCGGTCCAAAACTTCACTACCTGGTGGGCCGATGAGGGAACCGCGTCCAAGTGGTGAAGCCACGGCCTTCCGAGGATGATGTTGTATGCCGAGTGAGCTTTGATCACAATGAACCGGGTAAGATTAGTGAGATGCCCTGTTGTGATCGGGAGGGTGATCTCACCAACCACCCTTGCAGCCTCCCCCGTGAAGCCCGTTATCGTCGACGACGACTCGGTCATCTGTCCGCGATCTAGCTGCATGGCGTCGAAGGCGCTGAGGAAGAGAACATCTACCGAACTTCCGGCGTCGACCAGAATTCTCTTCACAAGGCAATTGGTTATCTGGAGCCGTATGACCAGGGGATGGTTGTGAGGCCTCTCTATTCCGACCAGATCAGCCACCGAAAACTATACTGCAGCTTCCACTCTTGGCTCAGGACGGATGACAGGGTCGAGTACCACATGGTGGACTTGCCTTGCTTTTTTAATACGTCGCACCTGTCGGTCGACGACATTTGATGATGGTATCGGGCCATGGTACCCGTAGACTGCATCTACCTCTCGAAGCTGACGCCTTTCTGGCGGAGGACCCGACAAGCGTTGTGCCGTCGCTCCTCGCTGGACTTCCCCTACAGCCTTAGTCTCCTTACGTTGAGGGAGGTCAATGAAGCAGCCAATATGGCCGGCCTCAATAAGATCCTCGATATGATGTTTGAGCGCCCGACACTGCAGGGTAGTGTGACCTTGGCTCTGGTGGTACTCACAGTACCTTGATGCATCTCTGGCTCCCCTCTCTCCAGGTTCAAGCGGTTGCGCCCACTTGAAGTATGGTTCGCCCTTGATAGCTTCCAGAATCTGGTCAATGGGAGCGTTCAGTACTGTGAACTCTCTGTTCCACTGCGGTCTCGCTGGCCTGTCTTGCCTTTGCCGCTTCGCCTCGTGCCGTGTCGCATCCCCCTGCTGCTTGTTGACGTTCTTCACGGCAGCTGGCTTGGCGTAGCCCTGGTGCGGGACCCTGGTTTCCACTGCCTTCCTTTTGCGGTCCGCGTCTTCGATTTTGATGTACTTCTCAATGCGCCGCAACAGCTCGTCGATCGTCTCCGGGGTTCGCTTGATGAGCGACGCATTGACGAGCTGGGCAGGCTGAATGGCGTTCTTGAAGGCCGCGATCACTATGCGATCCTGCCCGTCTGCGTCCGCCAAGCTCAGGTACTCGGACCTGAACCTATGGTAGAATTGTCGGAGCGTCTCCTTCTGAGTCATACTCATCCCGAAGAGTGACTCCAGAGTCTTCATCTCCCGGCGATTACATCGGTACTGGTCAATGAACCACGTGCTCAGCTCCGAGAAGGAGGAGATGGATGAGGGCCTAAGCTTGTGGAACCATTCGAGGGGGGTTCCCGACAAGCTGTTGGCGAAGGTCCGACAGAGGATATGATCATCCTCATGCGGGACCAGAGCATCCCGGAAAGCCAGTATATGCTCCACCGGGTCTTTCGATCCGTCAAACTTGGGAAGGCGTGGAGGATTCCATCCTCGAGGGAATAGCTCCCGGAGTAGCTTCTCGACAAGCGACGATCGTGCGGCTCCTCGGATGGCAACTTCCTCCAACCGGTCGGGAGCTCGGACCCCTGGTCGGTCTCGCTGGATCTCCTCTCGCTCCCCGAGTCGCTTCGACGCATGTACCCGAATGCATTCGTGTACGCTCCTCCGGTCAGTAGTATGAGCCGACTGCCGATTGGCTGGCGTCATCCGAGTGTGATGACTATCACTCGGTTGACGATGAAGTTCTCCGTCTCGCTTTGGGCGATGCACTTGTGTCGAGTCCGTCTTCGAGTGATGCTTGGAGGCAGGTGGCTGTCGGGGGTGTGCCCCGAGCCTGGACCAGACATCCGAGCGTGCCGACGCAACTCGGGCTTGTTTGTTTCTTTCCGCAGGCTCCGGGCTACTCGAGTCTCGCCCGTCGGGATTCACACTTTGGACCTCCACTGAGCGATTAACCCTGACCTCTACCTGAGGCACTGGTTGCGGCTGCGTTTGCACTGGTGGGGCAGCTTGAGTGGGGAGGCTTTGTCCCGCTTGGGCTAACATGCCCTGGTTGAGTAGACCGCCTGTCGGTGCGGCCCGCACGAAGTCACGCAACTCCTCGTAGTTGCGCTGCATCGTTTGGAGCTGGGTGGTGAGAGCTTGCTGGGTCATCATCATTGTGGCCAGAAAAGCTTCCGACAGACCCCCGGTTAGTGGAGCCAGGGTTGCTACCGGAGCTTGACTGGAGTCTCCGACCCCCAGTATGGGATTCACCAGCGGGACTGCGCGCTCCGTGTCCGCTGATGGTTGAACAGGACGCCCGACATCATTAGCATCTCCGAGTGGTGCGGCTTCGGACGGGAGCTGCGACGTCGAGCGGGTACGATACGGTCCACCGGCCATGGCTCTTCAACCGTGTGGTCGTGGAGTGCTGGTTGCAGGTAGCCTCGGACTGGTCGACACCCACGGGTCAACAGTCGAAAGCTCTAGTAGGAAGTCTCGAAGACTATCCCACAGACGGCGCCAAGATTGTGGGGGGTTCTGAAACGAACCGGGCGGTTCGGGTGGCGAGCACAATCCAACAAGCCAAATAAAGACAGACCGGGAATTACGTGGAAAACCCCTTCTCAACGACGAAGGGGAAAAAACCACGGGTGGGGCGAGAATGCACTAAGACTATTCTTTCGGTTACAATCTCTCACCTTAACCCCGATTACATACCCTGAGTACCGGTCTCCCAAACTACCGACCTCTGTAATTTTACTCAGACTACCGACCGCTGCAGACAGCGTCTGTCTGCAGGTCGCTTGCAAATAGTGTCTGGCTGCCGACCGATCGACCTCCGCAGACAGCCTCTTGGTGCAGACCGACCGACCCCCGCAGACAGCCTCTGGGTGCAGACCGACCGATCTCCGCAGCTCCGCAAATTCCGGGACGAAGTGGGCAGCGTCTCCTCCAGAATTCTCCTTCATGCTGAAGGGGTAGGTCCCCTTTTATAGTGTGGGGTGACGGTTACAACGCTCCCTGAAAATCGGGGGGGGGGGGGGGGGGGGTGACGTGTCCCCGCAATGAGTTCAACCACCGCGGTGACGTGGCGCGCGGTTGACACCTGGTCACTCCGGGTCGGAAATCATGGGGCGTTGTCAGCGCAGCGTAGCCTCCGACATTTTTCGCATCCTTGTTGACCAGCCGTGCGAGGTAGAGAGAGGGGGGGGTGTGCTGCCTCCCCCTCTGTCTACATGCCGACCCAGGAGAGAGAGGGGGGGTGTACTGCCTCCCCCTCTAGCAACATGCCGACCCATGAGAGAGAAGAGGGGGGGGGGGTGTGCGCTGCCCCCCCCCCTCTGGCTACATACCGACCTAGGAGAGAGAGAGGGGAGGGGGGTGTGCTGCCTCCCCCTCTGGCTACATGCCGACCCAGGAGAGAGAAAGGGGAGGGGGGTGTGCTGCCTCCCCCTCTGGCTACATGCCGACCCAGGAGAGAGAAAGGGGAGGGGGGTGTGCTGCCTCCTCCTCTGGCTACATGCCGACCCAGGAGAGAGAAAGGGGAGGGGGGTGTGCTGCCTCCCCCTCCGGCTACATGCCGACCCAGGAGAGAGAAAAGGGAGGGGGGTGTGCTGCCTCCCCCTCTGACTACATGCCGACCCAGGAGAGGGGGGGGTGTGCTGCCCCCTCTCTCCTTGGTGACCGACCGACCGACCCCTCCCCCCTTCTGGCTATATGCCGACCGAGGCAAGGGGGGTCGGGGCTGCTGCCCTCCCTTTCGTCTGGAGACACGCCGACCAAACTAGGGGGGGTGTTTGTTGCATGGCCGACCCCCCTCCTTCTCTCCGACTGTTGCGTGGCCGGCTCCAAAAGGGAATGGTACACACAATACTCTCTCTCAAGGGGCCCTGGGTGGCTGCTGACTAAATATATATAGTGCTCACTACCCTCCTGATGACCTCTGCTTGGGAGCAGTACTTCCTACTGTTGAGCACTCTCTGATTCCTCTCAAGCCATAGATTCCAAACTATAGCAATTGAGAAAATGTCTCAGCTAATAGCAATAGTGGACCTCCTCTTACGATCCGGGTTTTCGAGTGTGAGGATATCTATGGGTATTATGGTGTTAAATGAAAATATCATAACCAAATTACATGTGATTTTTCATTATAATGCAATTAATTACAAGTTAATTACTAGCGATTGTTATTAACTGCAGACTATCACGACCGCTGCATCGAAGAACAACAACAACATGATGCCCTTCGGCGGCGGGCTGGAGGTTGTGGCTTTCCTTCACGACTTCGTCGAAGTACCATTGGGAGCTGGCAGAGCACGACTGCCTTGCTTCCTTCCCCTTCCTTGGATTCCCCAAGGGTCTACCAATCAAGTGACAAGTGAATCACACTAACAAGTGACAAGTGAATCACACTAACTATATATCACTCTCTAACAAGTGACAAGTGAATCACACTAACTCAAGATTGCACATTTCTTCGAATGGCTGTGATATCATATGTGCCAAGTGATATGCATCAAGTTCATCCGGTCATTGTCCGGGTTTCTTACTAAAATAGAGCCCTCTCCTATGTTGTGAGTCTTGTGACCATGGATCACTTTTGAAAAACCAGAATCCTTCTCCCGTGTATGAACGTGGCTCTCACACATCAATCCTATAAAAAAAATATGATAAAGATCATAAATACTCATTCAATGGTATTTAACTAGAAAAATCATTAGTATATCTCTCTCTCTAACAAGTGAATTACATCCAGACGAGTGAATCACACTCACTCCCGCTTGCACACTTCTTTAGACGGTTGTGATGTCGTCTGTGTCAAGTGGCGTGCATCAAGTTTATCCGGGCATTGCCCGGGTTTCTAACTAGTTACTAATCAAAATAACGATGCAAAATTTTCTTTTTCTTTTTTCAAGAGTCGAATCTCCCACGCTGGGCTTTTCTATAAAAACACCCATAAAAAGATCCTCAATTGCCGTCAACATGTGATAGGTGTGCATTTTCCTTAGAGCTTGTTTGGTTCCGTGCAGTTGGCATTACACGGTGCAGTGGGGACGCAACTCGTAAAGTTGGAATAGGCAACAATCCAACGCATGATGTTGATGCGTGTTCCAATTATGCATTTTTGTACAAGATCTTGCATTTTTTCTTTTTCTTTTTTCATAAGTCGAATCTCCCACGTTGGGCTTTTCTATAAAAACGCCCATAAAAAGATCCTCAATCACCGTCAACACATGAGAGGTGTGCATTTTCCTTACAGCTGGTTTGGTTCCGTGCAGTTGGCATTACACGGTGCAGTGGGGACGCAACTCGTGAGGTTGTAATAGGTAACAATCCAACACAGGATGTTGCTGTGTGTTCCAATTACGCATTTTTGTACAAGATTTTGCATATTTTCCTTTTCTTTTTTCAACAGTTGAATCTCCTGGGCTTTCTATAAAAACATCCATAAAAAGATCCTCAATCGTCGTCAACACTTGAGAGGTGTGCATTTTCCTTAGAGCTTGTTTGGTTCCGTGCAGTTGGCATTACACGGTGCAGAGGGGACGCAACTCGTAAAGTTGGAATAGGCAAGAATCCAACGCAGGATGTTGCTGCGTGTTCCAATTACGCATTTTGGTCAAAGATTTTGCATATTTTCTTTTTCTTTTTTCAAAAGTCGAATCTCCCACGCTAGGCTTTTCTATAAAAACACTCTGTAGACACACAAATTGTGCCTAACCCGAACCCGACTTGCATGCATCAATGCGGAGGCAAACCCGATACGCACTCGGACCCGGACCCGACTTGCATACACCAACGCGGAGGCAAACTCGACGCGCACTCGGACCCGGACCCGACTCGGATGCACCGACTCAGAATCAAACCCGACACGCAAACCGGACCCGACTTGCGCCCAACAAGGGGGCCGGGTGGGCCCATCCTCAAATGGGGCCCACCCAGCCCCCTATAGAAATCCGAACCCCTTTAGGGGGGTGGCTGGCCATGCAAGAAAAGAAAAGAAAAGAAAAGAAAAGAAGGAAAAGAAAGAAAGAAAGAAAAGAAAGGAAAAAAAAAAGAAAAGGAAAGAAAAGACCAAAAAGGAAACAAATACCGTCATGCGCGGGAGGAGGTTACGTATGACGTCTACGTAAGTGTGGATCTGCGCCGATTCCTTGATCTGACGGACAAGAAACGAAGTCGGGTCGCCATCGACTTTATGTGCAAGATTCAAAATAAATCCAAAAATGATTGAGCCATAATTACACCGCCAGAAAAGGAAAGCAAATAAAGGTTTATTCCCTTCTTCAATTGAAGAATAAATCTTGGGTAGTTATGGGAGAGATATTAAAGGGATCCAAATAAACTTCCCATATCTCTCCCCTCCCCCCTTCACCTATAAATAGAGGGGGAGGGGGAAGGCTCAAAAGGTCGGAAGCTGAAGACGAAGCGAGGAAGCTCTGCAGAAGAGAAGACGCATTTTTCATCGACCCAAGGCTTCACGAGGCACTGGCAAGCCTATCCCTTCGGGACTAGCTTAGTCCATTGAAAGCCCTCATCAAAGTGAAGACCCCTGCGTAAGAAGATCAAGCCTTCGACTCCGTGCACGAGAAGAAAGCTCGGAGAAAAAGAACCCTTCGACTCCGAAGACGTCAGAAGCAAAGGCCGAAGAAGAAGATCGAAGCGACACCACCTCATCATCTCCAATAAGCCTTCGACTCCGATCAAGCCCAAAAGCCCGGAGAAGAAGACCGAAGCGTCATCACCCCGTCGCCTTCGACAAACACCTGCTCCATCCACGAAGAAGAAAGCTTGGAGAGGAACACCCGAAGCGTCACTACACCCGTCGTCTTGAAAACAAAGCCGACGCTACAACCGTCACACGAAGATCGGTGCTACCCCCACTGTCTTCAAAGGAACACTTCGACTCTGATCACGCCAAAGAAGCCCGAAGAAGAAGAGAAGCAAAGTCGTCGCTATACCCGTCGTCTTCAAAGCAAAGCTGACGCTACAACCGGTGAACGGAGATCGGTGCTACCCCCACCATCTACAAAGGAACCCTTCGACTCCAATCATGCCAAAGAAGTCCAAAGAAGAAGAGAAGCAAAGCCGGCGCTACACCCGTCACCTTCAAAGTAAAGCCTTCAACTCCGATCAAGCTAAAGGAGCCCGAAGAAGAAGAGAAGTCAAGCCGACGCCATAACCGTCAAGGAAGCCAAAAGCCTTGAAGAAGTAGCCACCGTCGTTCGAGGAGAAGATCGAGTCGACACCGAAGCAAAAGCAACGCGAGAAGCCAAAGCAAAAACCCCGGCAAAGCCCGTACCAAAGCAACGCAAGTGCCAAAGCCAAACAACTACGCCGGTCATGAGAAAAAGCACCGCACGTTCTAACCGATATGACGAGAAGTCCGAAAGAGCAAAAGCATCGCAAGTCTGCCCCCGTCTACGTTCAAACACAAGCACCAAAGCATAGCAAAAGCCAGAGCCACACCAAAGCCGAAAGCCAACGCCAAAAGCACGATCAATGCCGTGAATCGACGATCAAGGACGCCAAGGTCTAGCAAGGATCGAGAAAGACACGAAGACCAAGGAGCAACACTGAAAACCCCTAGCCGAGAAAGCGCGAAGCACGGAAAGGACACAAGCAATGGCGGATATTCCTTAGCCTCTCAAAGAACCCTCACCCTGTAAAGACCTCTATCCTGGGCAACCCCTTCAGAGCTCTCGCATGAATACCACGTGGAGACGCGGATCAAAGGGACCCTCCAGAGGATCTCTCCCATAATCTCCTGATCGAATATTCACCGCACCCGACTCACCACCCCCGAGTCCCCGGGTCCCGGCACTTATAATCTTCGTGTGTTTGTAATAAAGATGACCCGTAACTTTTTCTGCGCATACAGATTTCTGACACGCTCGGTGGGACATCCTCTCCTTTTATCCGTACGGCTGAAGAAGTTGCTTCAAGTTCGCAATGGCCAGGACAAACAACGATGCGTTTGCTCCAAGCCTTTCACCAATTGCTGAGTCTCCACTACTCCGACACGGTGATCCAGCAAACCCGGAGGGTGATGTTCCCCCAATGGTACACTTCTACACTCGGTGTACACAAACTCTTGCGGACGTCTTCATGCCAAAAACTGCTGGCGAAGATGCTCGTCGAAGCGCCAACGAGGTCTTGGTGCATGAAGAAACGAGCCTCGATCCTGGAGTCCATGTCCAGAAGTTTGGGGAGGACCAGCCCCAACCCCGAGCCCGTTCGGGTTCTCTAGCGAACGTTGCACCTCCTCTGCAGGGGGCAAACGTTCGTCATCAAGCAGAGGCAAATCGGCGCAATTACGTCTCCGACGATGACGGTGAGGATGTAGGCATGCAATATCGAGACGTCCTCCGTCATCATCCTATGTCCGCTCTTCAGCTCCAAGTCATGCAAATGGATGAACATATGACGCAGATTACACGACTGATGGAGGAGAAGGATCGTCACATCAACACATTGCTTCAAAAGCTAGGCGCAAAGGAGGCTGCAGCAGTTGATCAACCTCTTGCTTCTCCAGTAGCCGCTCCAGCCCCATCTTCAACTCCCACTCCTGCAGAGGTTGTTCCGATAATTTTAGCGACTACTCCAGTACTCTCCTCGGTTTCCGTCCCGACGAAAGTTATCTCTCCAGTACCAGTCTCGGTAGCTACACAACCTCCGACAACAGCAACAATGAATACCCAGCAAATACAAGTGTTGGTGGCCGACATAATGCGTTCCCATGACGGTAATCTTCCTCTGATCACGGTGGTATACTCGAAACCTTACACTGTGAGGATCCAGCAGCTGCGCTTTCCCATCGGGTTTCAGCCACCAAAGTTCTAGTACTTCGACGGAAAGGAAAATCCAAGACAGCATGTCGCTTACTTCATCGAAACCTGCAACAATGTCGGCATATACAACGACGAGATGGTGAAGCAGTTCGTTTGCACCCTCAAGGGTAACGCGTTCGACTGGTATGTTGATCTTCCTCCAAGATCTATCGACAGCTAGGATCAAATGGAGAGGGAGTTCCTCAACCGCTTCTACAGCACCAGACACATCGTCAACATGACCGAGCTTACTACCGTTAAGCAAAGGAAGGATGAGCCGGTGATCGACTATATCGACCGATGGAGGAACCTCGCGCTAAATTTACGAGACCGCTTGTTTGAAGACTCGGCCATCGAGATGTGCACCCAAGGCATGCACTGGGGCTTGCTCTACATCCTCAAAGGTATCAAGCATCGGTCCTTCGAAAAACTCGCAACTCGGGCTCATGACATGGAACTCAGCCTAGCAAATCACGGAGACTCGAAGAGCAAGGACTTCCTAAAGGTGGAAAAGAAGGACAAACCGCTAGCACTGAAACCAAAGCAAGTCAACGTTGCCGACATCGCTTCGACCTCCAAGCCGCTCAAGATCGGTAGCAAGTCGGATCAAAGAAAAGGAGCCGCCATACCGCCGCCTTCGCCGCAAAGACAAAGGATGACTCTCGAGGAGCTCGAAGCAAAAGAATATCCCTTCTCGGACTCGGAAGTCTCCTCCATGTTCGACTAGTTACTGTAGGAGAAGATGATAGAGCTTCCTCCCTCAAAGAGACCTGAGCAGATGCATCGCATTAACAACCCTCTCTTCTGCAAATACCACCGAGTGGTAAGTCATCCCATCAAAAGATGCTTCATCTTCAAGGAAAGAATCATGGTGCTCGCAAAGCAAGGGAATATAGAGATCGACTCCGTAGAGGTTGCTACAGTAAACATGATGTCCATCACCTTCGATTCCTTCCCGCTGGTACTCATTGTTGCACGACAAGGGATGCCCAAATTACGCGTCAATCGTCAAAGGCCAACCACGAAGTCAACTTCCCAGCTGAAGGTCTCGAAGCGACGATAACGTGCTACTGCGCTCGCTGAGAAAGAAACGCCATTGCCCCGGGGGCAACCATCATGCATGCCAGTACCTCCCCCAAGCAAAGTCACGTCTCAATGTGCTCTCCAAAAGAGATACGAACAAGGAGATCCAGAAGTCGATCTGCTGGGCCAACCTTTGGAAAAGTTTGACTATTATGTCCTCTACTCAAAGCCTCCATCCATTTCGATCGAAGAAATCAAGCCTACCGACTGGGGATCGAAAGATGAGCCAGTAGAGCCTCCGGAAGAACAACCTTCCCCGACTGATAAGGAACCAGCTGCTGCTCCCGATCATCACCTTAGTAGGAGAGAATCCACCGACGAAGAGGCATGGGTCATGCTACCCCGGCGACGAAGGCCACGGCAAGCAAGGCAACATAAGCAATACCAGGTGGTGAGGAGATTTCCCAAGCGAAGGACTTACAAGAAGAAAAGGAAGACTCCAGGAAGAAAGGCGTTCAAAGTGCCGCCAGCAAATCTAGACGATCTCCTCCAGCAAAGCCTTCCGGAACCAGCAACGTTGCAAGAGTTCTTCTCCAATCACTTCCTCCCAACCGATCAGCGCATCAGGGTCTCGTGTTGCATGGTCGAAGTTCATAAAGTATCGGAAGGAAAAGGCGAGATTGAGACTTCTGAAGAAGGCGACTCTATCGACGAGGGAGACGACTCCGACAAAGAGGGCACTACCTCTCATGACGAGGCAATCCTGCACTTTCTGCTCGTAGAAACTTTGCACCTTCCGAAGAAAGCTCGTCTAGTAATGGCTGCGGCCTTGGCAGACCCGGACAGCTATAAGAGAAAAAGGAAGGACGGCAAGAAGGGCAAGACTGTGGCCTCGTGCGATGCGACGATAACCTTCTCGGATGAAGACTTGCAACTCGGAACACGATTGCACAACCAACCCGTCTACATTTCGGGATACATCAAAGAGAAGCCGGTGAATCGAATCCTACTAGACTGTGGCTCCGCTGTCAACATCATGCCCATCTAGACGATACGACAACTCGGCATCGCTCTCGCATAGCCAGCTGGTTATTCAAGGGTTCAACTAGGGCGGACAGTCCACTATCAGAATCATCCGCCTAAAGCTTTCAATCAGCCCGCTTGATATAACGGTCCTCTTCCACATCATTGATTGCCAGACGTCGTATCGTCTCCTGTTGGGAAGGCCATGGCTACATAAGAACAGCGTTGTAGTGTCCAGTTGGCATCAGTGCATCAAGTACTACGAGGAAGGCATGGAGAGGTGCATCGTCGCTGATGATAAGCTGTTCAAGGAAGCCGAGGCATACCTTGCTGACGCCAAGTTCTATCAGGCAAAAGACCTTCCAACTAAAGCACCTCGAGCCCAGAAGGCTAAAGATGTGAAGCAGGATAAGGCTCCTCCCTCTGCAAATCTGATGCAACCTTCCGACAAGGCGATACTCGAAGTCAAGGAAGCATCGAAATCAAGACAAAGGATGCGCATCAACTCTAAGCCGAGAACAATGCAACATACTCCGTTGCCCATCCAAGCGACGCATGTCCTACGCCTCGCACCTGAATGGCTTTGCAAACCCGAGCGACCACCTTTTACTTCGACAAGAGATCCGGTCCCGCCATTATCGGAAGCTAATGTCATCACTCTACAAGAAATGACATTATCGTTACCTAGTCTGATGCAAGCTTTGGATCCGATCGAACCTGGCAGATCTACCGACATCAGTCGACTCGAATTCAAGCCAAAAGGGAGTTGGGGGTAAAACACTGCCAAGCTGCTGTTCAAAGCCGGCTACAATGAAGGAAGCGCTAGGCAAATGGGCACATTTCCCCCAGCAGCAATGCCACATGGGATGACCAGGACTCAAGCTCGTCTGTTTCAAAGCGGCGAACAAATTCTCCTGAACCGCCGAGGCATCGGCTCCAGTCAAACTCTGATGGTCGTCAAGATTTTAACGAAGAAGACCTTCACCTCCAACTACATCGGGACAAAGATGGTAGACGAAGCAGCTGAAGGATCGACAATCTTTGATGCACGCTTTACCTACGCCAGTCGTCCCAACAGCAAAAGAAGATGGCGATGGGCTCGATGCCAAGCCTTACTCTAGAAGCAAAACAAAAGTAGTCAAAGTCGGTCGAATCTAAAGCGTACATCCGTGTTCAAAAGGCTCGGGCCAGTCAAGCAACCAAAGAAGAGATTGACGTTCGACCGTTTGGGAATGCCAGTCGAGGACGTCGTTTCAACACCCACCCACCCACCCATGGCAGTCATCAATCATATCTCCATTATCGAAACTGACAACGGTGATACTTCTACTTCGGACGACGAGTTGCAAGATGCCCCACCTGTCCTTGAAGAAGGGGGCCAGTCCACCGTTGATGACTTGAAGGAAATCAACTTGGGTACAGAAACAGAGCCTCGGCCTACATTCGTCAGCACACTCTTGACTCCTGAAGAAGAAGCTGCATACATCAAACTGCTCCAAGAATATAGAGATATCTTCGCATGGTCCTACAAGGAGATGCTGGGTCTCGATCCCAAAATCGCAGTGCACCAGCTCAGCGTCAAACACGGAGCTAGCGCCATCAAGCAAGGACAAAGATGCTATCGGCCAGAATTGGTGCCCCAAATAGAAGGCGAAGTAAATAAGCTAATTGAAGCCGGCTTCATCCGAGAGGTCAAGTACCCGACATGGATCTCCAGTGTCGTTCCAGTCAAAAAGAAAAATGGTCAAATCCAAGTGTGTGTGGACTTCAGAGACCTGAACAACGCATGTCCAAAGGACGATTTTCCCTTGCCAATCACGGAGCTAATGATGGATGCTACGACAGGCCACAAGGTGCTAACTGTCATGGACGGATCCTCAGGCTACAACCAGATTCGGATAGCACCCAAAGACGAAGAGCTCACAGCATTCCGCACACCAAAGGGAATCTACTGCTATAAAGTTATGCCATTCGGCTTGAAAAATATAGGAGCCACCTACCAACGAGCCATGCAGAGAATCTTTGATGACATTCTTCATCAAAACGTGGAGTGCTACGTCAATGACCTTGTTGTGAAATCTAAAAAGAAGTCGACACATCTGCAAGATCTCGAGCTGATCTTCAAATGGCTTCGAAGGTACTAACTCCGCATGAATCCGCTCAAGTGTGCATTCAGAGTCTTCTCAGGAAAATTTCTTGGCTTCGTTGTACGACATCGAGGCATCGAGATAGATCAATCCAAAATTGATGCTATCATCAATATGCCCGCACCAAAGACAGTGCGAGACCTCAGAGGTCTCCAAGGACATCTGGCGTATATCCGAAGATTCATCGCCAACCTAGTCGGGAAGTGCCATCTGTTCAGTCGCCTCATGAAAAAAGGAGCGTCGTTCAAATGGGATGATGCTTGCCAAGAAGCTCTCCAAAGCATCAAAGCCTATCTACTAAAGCCACCAGTTCTATCGGCGCCAGTTCAAGGAAAGCCGCTGATCCTCTACATTAGTGCCCAGGAGCAATCCTTGGGGGCACTCCTGACCCAAGACAACGAGCTAGGCAAAGAGACAGCATGCTACCACTTGAGTCGCACTCTTGTCGGTGTAGAGCTAAACTACTCCCCGATCGAAAAGGTCTGCTTGGCACTTATACTCGCTACAAAGAAGCTACGACATTACATGCTGGCTCATACCGTCAACCTCATCTCAAAAACCGACCCCCTCAAATACATCATGTCAAAGCCAGTGCTTTTCGGACGTCTGGTAAAGTGGGCACTACTTCTCCTCGAATTTGATATCATCTTCGTGCCATAGAAGGCAGTTAAGGAACAAGCTCTCACGGACTTCCTCGCAGAATATCCCTTTCCGGCGGAATGGGAATTATCAGAAGATCTCCCGGACGAAGAAATCTTCTCCATCGACATTGCCCCCTCCTGGAAGATGTTCTTTGACGGCACAGCAAGACAAAACATAGCTGGAGCAGGGGTTATCTTCGCCACTCTAAATGATGAGATACTCCCCTTCTCATTTCTGCTATCGGAATCATACTCCAACAACGTGGCGGAATATCAAGCTCTACTCATCGGTCTCGAACTCGACAACGATATGAAGCTTCAAAGACTCGAGATTTTCGGTGACTCTCAGCTCATCATCCAGCAAGTCTTGGGGGCATACGAGGTCAACAAAGAAGACCTAGTGCCACTACACGCGCGAGCTTTGGAACTCCCCAACAAACTCGAAGCTGCTTCCATTCAGCATGTCTCCAGAAACCTCAACCAACAGGCCGACGCACTTGCAAACTTGGCAGCTGTACTTCCGTTTCTAGAAGAACGTCAGCTCATCGTCCCCGTCTGCAGAAGAATAGTGCTCACCAAAGAAGAAGCCCTAGTCGGGATCCCAGCTCAAGCCAACGCGGTGCACGTCCTCGAAATTGAAGAGCAAGACTGGAGGCAACCTTTCATGGATTATCTCGTCCATGGTAAACTCCCTAAAAATCCAAAGCACAAAGTTGACATTTGTTGACGGTCTCTGAAGTTCTACCACCTCAACAACGAGCTGTACCGTCAAAGTTACGATGTCACGCTCCTAAGGTGCCTCGCAAAGGAAGAGGCAGAAGTAGCACTGGAGGAAGTACATGCTGGAATTTGTGGCTCGCACCAGTCCAGTCCAAAGCTCCACTTTCGCATCAGGAGGATGGGCTATTGCTAGCCCACCATGATTAAAGACAGCTTAGAGTTCGCGAAGAAATATCACGCTTGCCAGCTACACGGTGATTACATCCGTCAACCGCCAGAGCCTCTGCACCCAACAATCGCGTCATGGCCCTTCGACGGATGGGGACTCGATATTGTCGGTCCCCTGCCCAAGTCATCCAAGCAACATCTTTACATTCTGGCAGCAATGGACTACTTCTCCAAATGGGCTGAAGCAATACCTCTACGGGAAGTTACAAGGCACTCCGTCATCATCTTCATCTAGAATGACATCATCTTCCTACATGGAATCCCTCACTACATCGTAACGGACAACGGAAAGCAATTCAAAAATATTACTGTCAGCCAATTCTGTGCCAAGTATGACATTAAGCAAAAGTGCTCAACAATGTACAACGCTCCTACCAACGGTCTGGCGGAGTCCTTCAACCAGACTCTATGCAAGCTGTTGGAGAAAACTGTCTCGAAGACAAAGAAGGACTGGCACGAACGCATGGGCGAATAGCTATGGACCTACCGAACGTCTTTTCGTACTCCAACGCAAGCAACTCCGTACTCCCTCGTCTATGGAGTAGAAGCCATTCTTTCGCTCGAGCTCCAGATCCCATCACTCAGGATAGCAATCCAAGAAGGCCTCACCAGCGACGACAATGCCCAACTCCGCCTAGCAGAATTAGAAGCCTTGGATGAAAGACGCCTTGAAGCTCAGCAACGTCTGGAGTGTTATCAGGCCAGACTGACTCGTGCCTTCAACAAGAAGATCCGCCCTCGATCCTTCCAAACAGGAGAACTGGTGCTGGCAGTCAAACGCCCCATCATTCTCTCACATCGAGGAGGAAAGAGGTTCGACGCTAAATGGGATAGACCGCACTCCGTCAAAGAAATCTACTCCAACGGCGCTTACCTCCTCACCACGCCAGAAGGGCTCACACTCGGCCCTATCAATGGCAAGTACCTCAAAAGGTACTATGCTTAAAGCAAGGCCGCAATCCTTGCAAAAAAAAAACACATGAACTACATGCGACTTGATCCCCCTCAGGGGGGTACGTAGGCAGCGTGAGAAGTCACTTCAGGTTCAGTCCGACCAAAAGAAAAAGCCAACAATGGTCCATGCAGATGAGTTGTGAAATATGACGATATTATTAGATATTTGAGAAAAGACGATACATGGCATAGGTTCTAGAAGGAAAACTACAATGCAAAGTGACAAGACAAGGAGCAGCTAGAAAAAAGTGTCCAAAGCTCGAAGAAGGCGCAGTAACTCCTCTCTAGTGGCCTCTACTCGCTACAACTCCAAAGAACGTGTGGCCAAAAGCTCGCGATGGATCGATAGGTCTGATTGCTGCTTCAGGAGGCTCGCCTTCAAAGCCCTCTCTGCAGTCTCGACCCGCTCCAAACGAGATTCTGCCTTCCGAAGCGAGACGCGCACCTACTCTACCTTCTTCTGCGCCTTCATTAGACTGGAAGCGGCCTCCGCAAGTTGATGCTCTGACTGACACAAACCCGACTCGGCAGCCGCCAACTCAGAAGGAGTACTCCCCTCCAGTAGAACCCACCGGGAACGATAAGCCTCACTGTCAGTCACGAGCATATTCATCTGGGCAACAAAAGAAGAACTGTCCACCTTGAACTCCTCCAGGCTTGCACAAAACTCTACACCATCAGTAAACCACCAGTCTTGGAGGGCACCAAAACCTGCGCCTTGAAAGGGCTCCAACGTCGACCTGATGTACTACCGATAACTTGCAAGAAGAAACTCTGAAACCCTGTTCCTCAGCCTTGAACTCGGACGAGAAGCCTCAGAGTACATGGGCAAAACCTTCCCTTCCACTGTGGTCACCACGGGAGCTGCCTTTGCCGACGAGGTCGGCAAAATTGAGGAAATTGTCGCCACTGTCGCAGTAATCGTCTCCTCCACCAAGCTCGAGAGAACGACAGTCGGGGAATGCCGCTTGTCGACACTCGAAACTTCGGCCTCCTCGTGGAAAGATAAAGCCTCAACGTCAATGCCATCTTGATCGATATCACCACCAGGAAAGTTCTCCCCGCAAAGCCCGAGAAGGTCCAGGTCGTCTGGAGGAACGTCTAGCCCGCACTTCTGAGGCACTTCCTGCACGGCCCCAGTAGATGAATGCCCGGGAGATGCCTTCGAAGAGTTCGCCTCGAATTCCACCACTATAACGGAATCTGCCCAAAAGAGACACGCTATTCAGCATAATAGAACCCCCTGAAGACGGAAAGAAAGCAAAACAAGAAGAACTTCATACCTGTGAGGTCAGACGAAGCTGCCCTAGACGGAGGGATCACCTCATCTCCTAAAAGGTCGGGCTCCTCTACATCCTCGATCGGATAAGGAACCCACGAAGCCACCCCGCAGGGAATGCACACCTTTTGTCTCTTGGACGGGGCACTCTTAATAGCTGTCTTCGGGAGAAAGGATGGCCCGGGGGAATTCGCGAGGTCGGCTTCTAACACGGGAACCGAAGAGGGAACCCGACGGGGACTGGAAAGACGGCTGCAACTCTTCTCGGTACTCTGAATCCCCAACTGGAGGCGATGATCCTCCAGTCCCGCTGAAGGATCAAAGTTGAAATTTTTGAACTCGCTACTTGCCAGAACATCAACCGAAAGACTCGCGAGCAATGGGGATACTCGCTCTTCAATCCACTTGCAGTTGCCTGGAGTGGCGGCATCCCGAGACCCCGACTTGGTCCCAGGGAAGAAGCTGCTACCAGTCAGCCGAGCATAAAGAGAAGCCCAGAGGTGATAACCTTTCTGCGGGCTGATGCGCCCCTGCAACCGCTGCGGCATACCGGGAACCTCCTGTCGAAATCCTTGCTGACAAGCGAAGCGGTGAGGGGAGTACTGTTCCACTTCCACTATATCCCCCCGGCACCAAACCAAGTAGCCAGGGCGGTAGCTGACCATATTCCAATACAAGCCATCCGAGAGCTCCTCGTTGTCGTGAACCGTCGACCTCTCTAAAGGTAGCACTGAGTGCTCTGACAAAAACTTGAAGTCGGTGCCTCTCATCCTCCGCAAAAGAGTGCGAGCATACTCCTTCAGGCACTTCCAGCTAATAAAGGCATTTAAGATTCCTCCTACGCCCTGCAAGAATGGCAGGTCGGCTGGATGCCCACGTCTGGCGAAGATTCCTTTTGGAAAGTGAAGAACCAACCAGCCATACAGATAGTGCATAAGTCCAAAGGCTTTAGACATGCCGAGCTCCCCTTTGGCATTGTCCGAACTGGACAAGCTCCAGTAAGTACCACTAAGCCCCTGGTACAAGGCGTATAAGATTGCCGAAGCCAGATTGAAGAGCTCCCCCCTCGCCATCCGGGATGCTGCAAGAAAGGTCCCCGGATGGATGACCTAGCCGGTACAAGGAAGCACGAACCGGCAAAGGAAGACGACCAACCTGGCGACTCGGTAAACCGCCCGCCACTCCTCGCTGTCGCGCCTCAGACCAAGGATCTTCCAGGGGCTCTGTCTCCCCTCCATTGAATGCCTCACAAAGGAACGCATTGGAGGCCTCTTTATTTGAGCAACCTTCCACATCGGGTGAGCTGAAGGTGCCGAGGATCTGTACTCGCCTCTGAACCAGAAGTCGATCCAAGAGGAATGACGAACTCGGTCCGACTGATCCCGCGCTGCGATGATGGCATACGCCTTGAACAAGAGAAGGCAGGAACTTAGGGCAAAGCTGCTATCTAGCAAATCCTTCAAAGTTGGCACCTCTTCTTGATAATAATTCCGCACTTCAGGGCATCCAGAAACGATGTGGACGTCACGGAGGAAGATACCTATTTCTCCCGCTCCAGTGAGAAAAGTGTTGCTGGCTGGACACCAGAGTTCACAGAGAGCTCGATACATCCCCTCAGGACGACTATATTCTCGGCGAGCTGGCGCTAGGAACTTAGCCAACGGCTTCATCTCAGGTTCCGCCCCAAAGACTTCGGAGAGCTCACTCATCCACTCACGAAAGCCACAAAGGTACTGGACGTCCCCCCGAGGCCAGGAGTCGGTACCCTATCGGGTCAAGCGGGAGCAGATCTTCGAAGCTACTACCGGTGTGGGCATGAAATCTTCACCACAATGGTGAAAAGGCGTACTCAAGCTTGGAAAAAGGAGCTTCATGGAGATCGCCTCGTCAGTATAAACTTTCTCGCTCAGCTTCAGCATCCCGCAAGTTGCATCAGCGACTCCATCCTCTGTGATGCGCTCGTGGAT